>OX596365.1:3750000-4375000 GCA_951394395.1 Colostygia pectinataria | reverse complement strand
GAACCAATAGAATCACTTCATTTACCTATGCCTCGCTCTGATAGCTTTAATGAAGTGATTCTATTGGTTCCTAAAAACACTTTCCTCGATACACATCCTCGCACATCTCTGGTGGAAACGCAGCCTAATGAGCAAAAAAAAAACACAATTACAAACAAAATACGTCAGCAGACTATACTTATTTTGACGTAAACACACTTACAGCAAAACCTTTTTAAAACTTCATCGCAAAGAATATCTCGCTGATTCCTGAAATTGTCTTTTCGTTATCGAAATTACGAATCGAAAATCGTTTCATCTAGTCAGATACAATCATACCTAACTCTGATTTTATGTTAGGTATCTACTCTTTATTGGATTCCTTTGAAAGGCCAAAGAATGAGTTTAATAAATCTATATCTACTTAGTAATGAAATAATTTAAAAGTAGTAGAGTTCTTTGTGATAGAGCTCGTCCTGTGAAGTACTACCATACCTATTTCTGCCGCCAAGCGGTAATGCTCGCATCTGTGTTCCGGTTTGAAGAGTATCGTTTTACCCAGCTGTCCTCCTAGGGTGAGTGATCGCACAAAAAAGTTAAATCTTTTACCCGTTTTGCAGGAGATCAAACATTTTTTTTTAATGCAATTTTCACTCTGTTAGAGGCGAGAAAACAGATACTTGCTTGGGGTAAATATTTTACAATTTATATTCTATCTGCTCCCCGCGTCACTAACAGATAGACCTATTTATTTTTTTGCTTGTACCTTTTATAATAAGCTATGCTTGTACTATTAAAAAAAAACAGGTACACTCTCTTGTGTTTGTGTCGAGATCGCCTGTTGGAGGTCAAGACTCACCTTGGGTCACGGAGCCGTAAGTAAGTAACTAGAAGGTTCTCTGGTAAAGATCGCTACTTAGCGATAAGACCGCCCATTGCCCATGCCTGTTAGCATAAGATTGTTTTTGTCTTTGTTTCAATGTGTTGTGAAATAAATTACTTAATATCTTCTAAGCTAGAAGAGCTCGTTGTGAAGCCGGAAAAGTTTTACCGACAACCTTTTTTGGGGTAAGATAAGATCAAAGATTTAATTAAAATTTGGAATTCAATGAATCGATTCAATTTTTTTTTTCCCTTTAGGTAATTTAGTCTGTAACTTCAACCAGACGCTTGGACAAATTAATTCACTTGAAATTTGTCAAACATGTTTTGATCAGCCCCATACGAGTTTGTAAAAAAAATCAATCAACCCTTAAAAACAATGGTGAACTGTCAAAAGCGAGCCACTCAATCAAAACTTATTAATATGTTTTTTTCCAAAAACAAAGCAAAATGTTATTCAATTTCCAACCCATTACCTGAATATAAAAGACACACCCAACAATTTCACCGGCGCACGCCTCTGTTCCACTGGTTCACAATTATTTTTTAATTACAATAAGCGATGACAAGTGTTGATTATTCTCGATTTAATTATAAGGCCCTTGCAACAGTATAATTACCGAAGCATTAAAGGAAGCCTCTGGTGCAGGGCTGTAGCCAGTATCAGCCGATAGACGTCCACTGCTGTACATAGGCCTCCCCCAAAGAGCGCCATGACGACCGCTCTAATGTCATCTGTCTATCAATTGGGGGGGGCCGGTCAACCCCCCCACTTGATTGATTCGAAAACCTTTATTCTCTATCGGTTATCGGTTCTGCGAGCTATATGGCCTGCCCACTGCCTCTTCAACTTACTTATTCTTATGTCGGTGACCTTGGTCCTACGGATTTACTCATATAATGTGGGATTCAAAAAATAAAAGATGTAAGCTAGGCTAGACAAACGCGGATGAGTTTTAGGTCAACTGAAAACCTTCGTAAAGCCACGAAAAAAACCCTTAACGTTGTTCGTTGTTGTTTTTGTAGTTTGTTTGCTCAAGCATCATTAAAGACATCAAGCTCAGGCAACTTTTTAAAAGCTCGCGCGCATTTTGCTTTTTGTATACTTGAGCAACTGTGGTATGTCAGCGTTCAGCCTTAGTAGGATCGATTCCAATTTAAGATAAAAAATAAAAGTGTGAAAACTTTTAGCGAAGGTTTTAGCTACAAGAAGTTCTCCAAGTCCCTCTCTGACTACAGCCTCCGTCAAAAGTACCGAGTCATCGCATCGCCAGCCATTAAAACTTAAGATTTCATTTTACGTTGGAGGATCATTTAATTTAGTGATAGTAGTAATAACTGGATGCTTCCACTTTGTTTTTTTATATTTATTAAAAACACATAATTACTGTTTACAAAATAATAACCGATTATATTATTAATTTATCTACCTACCATCTGAAAGGATGGTAAAAGTACCGTCTCTTTTAATAAACAATACAAGAATTAAACCAATAATAGAGTCGTGAGTTAAAACTAATTTTAAGGGTTTCTTCGGCCATCTTGCCAATACAATAAATGGTCCTCCCATTTTAATTGTTTTCTCGTGTTATTTTAAGTTTTATTGTGTAAATTTAATGGTAGTTTAGATAATTGAAATAGAAGGATAATGTTGGTTGTAGGTTATTTATGCCGTCATTTCTTTCTCATTTTTTTTCTGTCACCTTGCACGTTGACGATTACCTCCTTGACTTCAATGTCAAGACAATAGGCATGATGACAGTAACCAATAATCACTAAAAATACGTCTTCATAAAAAAAAGGATTTAATTTAATTTATTTTTACATTAGATGCGAGATTGATAATATTTTTAATAAAATAAAACTACAAAATACAGCAATCCGCCATAAAAGGTTAAAAGCCGATCAGGAGCATCTTGGTTCTGTAGTTGGTGGCATAAAATAAATGCAGAATTTTGAACCTTATTGCTAAAATTTCACATTGAAAACTGACATAATGACGTCACCGCTGTCTCTCCGCGATTCAGCGTGTTTTGGCGTGAATTTTAAATTTCAAATTTAAATTACATTTTTTTACTACTAAACCATTAATTTCTGGAATAATAAGTTAATTTTTGCCTGAAGTCGATACTTCTGAATACAATAGAACAGTTTTTCAAAATAAGTCATCATGCCTATTGTGGTGTCGTCTACTGCTCGGTATGAAGCTATGACGGATTGTCTTTGGCTATCTTGTCAATATGACATGGGTCTTCCCATTTTAATTATTTTTCTCGTGTTATTTTAAGTTTTATTGCGTAAATTTGGTGGTAGTTTATCCAATTTAACTTGTTCACTTAACACAAGTGTATAAGTAATTGAATTGGAGGGGTAATGTTAGTTGGTAATTTAGTCAAAGACTTTCCAAGGGAATTTTGAAAGAAAAGTCATCGTCAAATTTAGTTTGTTTACGTTGCTAAGCGACAATCAAACTAATACACTTGACACTGGCAAAATTCTGCTTTCTAATGTTCCCATTCCCACTATTTTAATGTTCTAGAACTGCTGGGATGGGACACTGGCCTACTTTCGAGCGAGAGTGATTGAGCCTTAATCCACCACGCGGACAATACGGATTGTTGGATAGCGCCAAGTTGGTAGAAAATCGGTATCCGGTTATACAAAGCTTTCGTTAAAAAACTTTGAAACAGGATTGGGGTGACAAAACTGTTTATTGTGCTCTTCAAATACAAATGGAACATAACACGCGAAGTTGCTGGAAGACGTTTATTTTAATTCACAAAGTTTTACCGACTTACGGATGTAATTATACTTTTATTAGGTATTAGCTGTCGCCCGCGACTTCGTTTGCGTGGAATTCAGAAACCGTACTTTTTCCGGGATAAAAAATATTCTATGTCTTATTCCCGATCACTATCTATTTGTGTTATTTTCAACCAAACGGGTTCAGTGGTTGCATAAAGGAACAAACATCCATCCAAGCAAACATCTAAACTTTCGCATTATAATATTAGTGTGACTAGCTGTGCCTCGCGGTTTCATACGCGGTTATGCAGTTTTTTATCTGGGATAAAAGTAGACTATGTCATTCCTCTGACTTTGAACTATCTCTGTGCCAACATGTTCAAACTTTATCTAAGTATATATCTTGTAGAATACTGACTGACTGGTTTCCTCACGATGTTTTACTTCGTCATTTGAGTATAATGATATTGCTCATACCTTTTTACAATTGATTCGCTTACGATTGGACCCACGACCTTAGGATCGGAAGGCGGGGTCATTATCACTAGAATACCAGTGGCGGTGAAATAAAATAATAATATTACATACAAAACTAATTTTATCTATATATCTATAGCAAATGGCCTAAGGCAGAATACCTAATTACGGGGGTCTCCCTATTTAGTATTTTGGTCACAACTTTTCCTACTTTTTTGTGTTAGCTCGCACTGCGAAAGAGAACAGTTTTTTACAATTTACACGAGCAGATGCGGGGACGATCGGAGACGTGGGTATGAGCGGTAAATACGCCTTTTAGGCTTCAAAAAGATAATGATAATACTTCCAGTTTGTCCTTCTAATGACGACCTTAGTGGTGGCGTGGTGGGCCGTGGGCGAGTGCCCGATTGCATAGTTGCGGGTTTGATTTGTGGGATTCTTCGGGTCAAAGAAGTGTATGGTCTGCAATGTTTCTATCTATTAGTGGCTGACCTGCGCAGTTTCACTCGCGTTATTTTTCACATCGTTAAACCTTCTCTGGCCTGCTACAAATATTTCAAGATCAAAATTAGCCAAATCGATCGTTGCCGTTGTCAAGTAGCGAGACTAACGCAAATAAATAAGTATTTACAAAGAATATTGTATATTTACTTATTTGATTCCCAGGTTTTTATATAATACCTATTATTTATTTATTATTTATACTTTCACTTTTAAAAGCGATGCTAAAGCACTTCAACGCGACGCGCCGCGAGCGCTTACCGCGGTCATAGACGTGATGCGTTTCAAGACTTTCAAGCAAAACCGGACCGGTTTTCGCAGTGCAGGCAAGGCTGGACGAGATACGTACGCTTTAACGTAATTCGTTTTCGCAGTGCAGGGAAGCCCGGGCGAAAAGCTAAAGATAACCTCTGTGTATCTACCATGGAAGTTTGTTAGTTTGAGCGTAATTATTAGAGTTTCCCAGTTTGTTGTTAGTTTTCATGTGGTTCCAGTGAACATTCATGATTATGGACCTTGGCTTGAGATACTTACACTGGTATCCAGAGTCGTGAGTTGAGGCCGTTTTTTCACGAGAGAATATTTGAGAAAGCCCAGGTTAAAGTAAATTTACAGCCAAGGACAGAAAAGATAAAATCGTTCGTCTTATTGAAGCTGTGCATTCACCCAGGTGATTTACTCCAGGTGAATAAGTTTACTGGGCCACAGTTTCAGCTTCACTCAGACCTTTAATTTAAATTAGTAAAAATAATGCTGGACAATTCACACGTCTAGCCCCAAGCTTAGCAGAGCTTGTGTTTTATTTTGATATTTGATATTTTTTATTATACTACCAACACCCGCAACAAATATTTGCAGACCGTACAAACATTTGACCCAAGGCGGGAATCGAATCAAGATTTAAGATTATTATTTGCATAAATAAGTGTTACAAGAAGTCTTTTAAAAGTGTATTTTTAATTTAAATTTGTATTTTTGCTTGCTCACACACTCACCGTTTAACCGTACTTCTAGCAAAATAAAAATAAAAATAAGTCTTAAAAAGTAATATGGCACTTAGAACTTATTTGCCCTTTTCAGGCATTGAAAATTTTATGTAGGCTATCTATGCTGGTAAATGATAATAATCCGCAACCAGGCGGACCTTCGCATCACATCCATTGATCGTCAAGAAGATCTGCGAGGTACTGCTCTAAGACACACGACTCTGAATACAAGTATCAAACGCATCGCAAGTATTTTGCTGAAGTAAGTTATGCCTTGGTATAAAACAGGCAAAATGCAAAATAATATTGCATGATGTGGTCACCTCTAATTGAGAGAGCACGTGACCTGAGTACCTCTGTAATTTAAAAATTTGTATGCCTGTGTATCTTTCGTTGGTGATCCATAATAATAATAAAATAAAATAAAAAAAATTGTGTAGAATTATTCATTTTAATCTATTCCTCCTGCTTTTGCTCTTGTGTGTTTTTTTAGTGAAGCTACTTATAGATCTGAGCGAAATATCGTGTACCTAAAGCTGTATGTTTTATTAATTAATTTTTGGAAAAAAACAAAAACCGACTTCGAACAGAAAAATATTTTTGGCAGATTGTGTTGTGGTGATACGAGGCGATGTAGTTATTGATACGGTTTTTTTACGATTTACTCAAAAAATACTGAACTGACCACTATTACCTGACAAGTTGTTAGGCCATGACAGAGACCTTTGGGCGGCCTAGAAACTCCACCAGAGTTGGTCACTGACTCATACGAACTTACTTACTTTTTTACCTATCACAAAGTCAATCAAAATCAATTCATAATTCGCGGAGAAATCGCGTAACAAGCAAAGAAAAAACATAGTAGGTACAGTTGAATTGATAAAAATTTGAAGTCGGTAAAAATTCAACATGAGTTTCGCTCAGGAACGTGGTATTCGCTTAGGTCTGAATATATTTTTTTATAACTCTATCATATAGACCGTATGGAACGCCTACAAAGCTATGATATGAGCACATTTAGATAAACCATTGGACACAGGTTATCAATATACTTTCTAATAGTCTAGGAGCCAACAGTAAAAAATCTACACAATGTCGTAACTTTCAATACAGTCCTGTAGGGTGATTATTATGTAACTCAGTTGCAATCCAATTTCAATTTGCAAACTGTCAATAAACTGTCATATTCTTACAAAATACTTTCGTCGGTTTTTGATTAGAACCAAGTGGAATCGATTGCATGCAACTGAATAACATAATATATAAATACATAATCGCCTCCTGACCACTAAGATTCTCTGTGTCGTGAGTAATAAAAACTACGAGAAGTAACATGGTTACACAACACAATCCGAAATAAATATTTGCAACTAGGTGTTGCCCGCGACTTCGTTCGCGTGAAAATTTTAACGTGTACACGGGAAACGCACATTTTGCCGGCCTATGTTTTGGGTCTATATGCTATTCCAGACTATAACCTATCACTGTGTAATTTTTTTTCTAGATCCATTCAGCCGTTCCGGCGTGATTGAGTAATAAACATTCATCCAGGGTGGTAGTCCTCCTTCCCCGAATGAGCTCTGTGATAGAGCTCGTCCGGGGAAGGACTACCACCATACCTATTTCTGCCGCCAAGCAGTAATGCTCGCATTGCTGTGTTCCGGTGTGAAGGGTATGGTTTCCGGTGAAATTACTGGCACATTAGGCTTTCGATCTAAGCCTCAAGGTGGCAACCCGCGAGTGATACCTCTGGTATTGCAAGCATCCATAGGCTGCGGTAACCGCTTATCATCTTGTGAGCCGTAATAAAAAAAAAAAAACATCTATACAAACGTAATGATATAATATTATCCTGTAGTGGGAATCAAACCCGCATTTTCTCGTTTCTGAACCACCAATACCGTCAAAGAGGTAACAAAATGTACATTGTAAAAATAAATAGGTCTCGGTCTACATAAAACAGACTGAGTGACGTTTCACAAAAATACATTGTATTTCATCTTTCTCAATTTACTTACAATGGGGTAATGAAAATGACGACTAGCTCTTTCTTTGGAAGAACAGTCTGAAATATTAAGAATTGTTCTTTTTCATATTTTTTATTGTAAAAAAATATCAAGTTTAATTATGAAATTATTTTACATGTTATGCTTTATTTTCAGCTGCACACTCACACAACTACAAAAATAACTAATGATTGCTTGCTATTTTCGAACTTACACAGTACAATTGTAATCTACCTATAATTACAGACAAACTATGAGTATTTCCTCCAAAAAACATCATTTAAAATATGACAGACCTAGGACAGTTGAATAAAAACGGAAATGTGTACACTGATAAAAAGGAAAAAAAAAATAGTTTTGTGATTAAATTTTTTTTGGAACAACTATACTATATACATATACTATTGTTTTTATACTGTCAGCTCCTCTAAAAACATTTAATATAATTATCGTTATAAATAAATAGTGTTGATAACCAAACTATAAAATAGATAAGAACTTACTTTAACCGATGGAAAGCGAATCTAAAAATAATGTCCATACCATGAGTCACGTTTTCAAAACGTAACTGCCCTATAACTAAAACGAAATACCGTTATTATTGAATAAGTATAACTGTTTTGCTATGAAAATATTTAATCCAATCTTCTGATAAAGTCAAATAGCGCTCATTTTATTAACCATTTTTATTGTTATAGACTGAACTTGTTCTAAACTATTCTTAGAAAATTAGCTTATTTCATTGGGATCTTTCGATTGGATAGTTTTGATCTATTGAAATAGAAAAGTAGATCTATTCTTCTATCTATTATAAATCCAGGGCCGTAACCGGAATAATTATAATTATAAACGGAAACGTTTAGATCTAAAAACTATAGTTTGGTTTGGGAAATGGTCTAATCTAGTCGTTCGCCTGATGCAAGCGCTACGCCTGACCATAAAACGCTATGTCAGGCGTTTAGCGATTTAAGTACATCAAATTAATTTCGATAAAATTAAAATGCGTTTCGGACTCTGCGAACTCTGCGGACTGAGTAGTCCAAGAAGTCGGCGCACCCGTTTCCGTTCCGTTAACACCTAGCGACATAAGTCCCCGTCATTTAACTGACTCCTGTCGTTATGCCGCATCCATTGGAACTTAATCTTTATCGTATTCAAGTTAAGGTTTAAAATTGATTTAAGATGAATCAATTAACATGTCTGCCCATCATACAGAAGCCATTACGTTTTGATAGTCATTGGATAGCAGTAAACTGATGCCGACAACGCAAAGTTATTTTCAAACCCAGTTTAAATTTTAGTTTCACTGCTGTGATAAATGAAAAGTGAACATTGTAACCAGCTGGTCTACCGTGAATACTCTGTCTATAAATCTGGAGCCAAACTAAACGTGAACTAAAAACCGAAGCATTATTATATTGCTACCATTATACCCTAAGGCCAGGGTTACATTATTACATTATGGACACGATATGCTTATGACGCGTCACGACACGCCACGACAGAATAATGTAAACGCGGCTTAAGTGTGGTGTATTGTGGTGCTCTCTGACATGACGGCGAGTGTGCATTTATTGTGTCGTGTCGTGGCGCGCGCGCTCTGACGTTATTTCAAGTCATTACAGTGGCCTTTGGAGTAGACGCACGCATTTATCAATCAGTCATACAATCAATCAAACAATATTGTAATATGTAATATGTAAACGCGGCTTTAGTATTGTCTTCCTTTATAATATACTAATATTATAAATGCGAAAGTCTGGGTGTGAATGTTTGTTACCACGTATCTCCGTGACGACTTAACTGATTGTAATGAAATTTGGAATAAATGGCTTAAGTCCTGGAATAACACATAAGCTACTTTTATCCCGAAAAATTAACTGTTCCTGTGGGATAGCATAAAAACTGCAAAAAACGCGGGTGAAGGGAGGGTCTGCTCGTTTATAATACTTCTTCTTTTAATTTGTGGCGTCTGTGGCTGAGTTTGCCACAATTTTGCCAATGTCAATGTCGACAGGGTTGAAACAGTAAGACAATGGAGGATCTGAGACTTAAAATGGTCGGTTTAACTTGACTTAAGATTTGTTATTACATCCTGAATAAAATAGGACTCGTTTATAATAATATGGGGTATTGTCTTGTTGTCATTCTTATGTCAATGGACAAAAACGGTGGTAGATTTGAAAGACATACAATTTATGTCACTGTCACGTGCCGTCGTTGGGACCGATTGCGGAATTAATATAATCACGAATTTTTCGAAATTTCAGTTCTTAACGAACTTCGGATATGTTTCATTCGTGATTCCTATGGCGTCCATTTAAAAACCAACGCCAAAAATCACGCATCATGAAATATGTATTACGATACAAAATCTTCCTCGGTGAATGAGCTGTAACATGATAATTTCCATTAATATAACGGTGAAAAAGCCCAAAGATTATCCCCATACAAGAGCATCGTGTAATAATAACCGGAGGCGCGGAACGCAGCCGATCATTAGGGCTAATAAACAGCATCTCACTATTGGCCAATTATACTCTGATAACATGTTAGCGGATAATAACGAGGGTGAATTGATATAAGTATAATTGGAATTATCGGACAAAGCCCTGCAAAAAGAGAAATAGGTTAGAGTTATTAATCAAATTAATTTGAATCATAATTCGTTAATTTTCCGGGTACAGGGACTTTAGACTTGCGCGTTGCCACCTGAGACGTAGGTGGCAACGCGCAAGTAATATCTCAGATGATGCAAGCGTACATAGGCTACGCTGACCGCGTACCAACGTAGGCATGGTTGCGTGTTGTTGCGTGTGTTCACTGCATCGTAAAAGCGACGACCGTGCATATTTTAAGAGCGCGAGTCTTGTAATTGATTAGGTTTATGCCTTTTTTTTTATTCAATAAATGCCTTTCCACTTGCGCATATAGCCCGTGCATGTTGTAGTTCTCACGACGGATCTCGGCCGTCGTGAAGTTAGCCGTTTCGATACGCAATGGAGCTTTTTTAAACTAAATTGTCTTTGCGCATCACAAACGGTTAACTTCACGGAAGCTTAGATCCGCTGTGCGAACTAAACTTGTGCCGTGTCTACGTGCCTTAAATAAGTAAGGAGAGGAAGTAACATATTTATACAATTAACTCTTTAAAAGGGAATATTCAATTTAAATCTTCAACTTGCGTCGTCATGGATCCCGGTACGGTTAAAAGAATGTTTTTTTTAAATCAAATACCTACATAAGTTCCATTACCGTAGAATTGCATAGGCTCTTTGTTTAACTGCAGAACTAATCGATGGACCCAACCACATAGCAGTCGCAGGTTTATTAGGCGCTTCAAGACTGTTATCGACACTTTCTTGCAGTGAACGTGTCTGTATAATGGCCATGATGTTGGTGATTATGATGACATCACCAAAAAAAAAATAAGTAGGTACTACTAATAACAAAAAAAAATCTTTCAAAAATATTGAAAGTAGGTGGGGTAACAAGAGCAGTGCCACGCAGAATTAAAAAAAATAGATTAGGGTGACACTGCACTGTTATTGTTATGGTCAGGCGTAGCGCTAAGCATCAGGCAAAGTTGCTAGAATATAAAAAAAATATTAACCAGTGGTTAGGCCAGCTGGTTAGGTTATGGTGTTGGTGCACAGGGCCGTTTAAGTTTATTTTCAAATCTACGGCTATTAGAGGTACGGACATTCAAGGTTCAAAAACAATTTACAAAGAACGTTGTAAACTACAACTGCTTATAAGGATTGCTTTAGAAGTATTGTTTGGAACTGTGTAATAGTAATCACTGTTTTTGTTACATAAACGAAGCTTTGTTGAAGGTACATTTTAATGAGGATGATGACGATTTAAAGGTGGTTCAATACGTGGAATAATATCCACATAATTAGTGAAGTCGGGAGTACTGAAGATGAAGCAGCAAAAGACGGACCGAATACAATACAACCTTTACCTGATGGAAGGACTCTTGAGCAAGAGTTTGTCTTGGTGCGTACCAGTGCACACTGCTGCTTGGAGGCAGAATATCTGATTACTGTGGTGGTGGTGTGGCGTGTGGCAAGCACCACTGTGGTTAGGTTTAAACGGCACTGTAGCAAGTGAAATTACTCGGCGAAGACTGAAAAACTACGTTTCGGGGTGACGCACGCAGAAATATGATAATAAATAACAATAATAAATAATGCTAGACAATTCACAAAGTCCCAAGCTAAGCATAACTTGAGTTATGGGTAGGTACTAGATGACTGATATACATAATACAATACAATACAATACATACATCGATATTTTTATTATACATAGAAATTACCAGAACACTCGGAACTAATATTTGCAGATCGTACAAACATTTGTTCCGAGGCGGGAATCAAACCCACAACCTCCGTGCCACAGGCGGATCTTCACCCGCCGCGCCACATCGGTCGTCACAATAATGAAAAACTTTATAGAAATAGACCAGTGGGGCGAGCACAAATGAGGTGAGGAAGTGTGACTTAAGATGTCGCTAGGGCTAGCAACTGAACTTTCACTACCAAAACCACCCAAAACTGGAAGGAATGGAAGTTTGAACGAGGCCTAGATAGAAAATGACAGAGAAGAAGATAAAAATGTACAGTATATCTATGATTATAGGTGTACAAAGGTTCTCGTACTTTTCCATATTATTATTTGTTTAGTGGGTTCTTTGTGAAGCATCAATTATTGTTTGAGCACGCGTTACGGAGTCTCGACTTTCAAGTGGCTCTCCACTCGATCAGTCGGCTATCGTATTCCTATCGATAACGGGGGTTAGTGGAAGACAAAGGACATCTCGAGGTGATTATGGGTGTTACTGTTCTAGAAATGTAGCTCTCCCAATTTTCATCCAAATCAGCCAAAGCGAGTGAGGCGTCTATGCCTCAAATTTGGCAAAATTGCTTTTCGTCATTTATATATTCATTATACTTACAAAGGATGGATGTAAGTATACAAAGGATGGAAACTAAGTAATACCATACATTTGGTTTTACGACTTTATATATTTTTTCTTTGGATATTTTTGATTGAGATCCAGGTACTTCCTCCAAAAAGGGGCAAAAAGGGTTCTTCTGCCTTATAAGACCCAATTTCAATGATTTGTTTTTTATTTGAAATGTTTTTACACTGGTTTTATAAATAAATATAATAAATGGTAAATATCTAATAAGGATAACGGAATTTGATTTTTTTCGGAATTGAGCAGAATTTTTACAAAATGGCTTATTTTTTTAAATTGTGTTAGCGAGGTCTGCTGTCCCAGAACTAAGTATGTACTAGTATTTAGTAGGATGTCAGCTCATGATGATAAGATTGATCATAACAATCTCATATCAAGTTCTCGTATAGTAAATTACATACCTACTAATAGTAATACAAACATACGTAACACAGACATATCGCTATTGGTTCATCGGTCGCACACGTGTTGTGGGAAGCTCAACTTTCACTGCCACTTGATTTTTTATTGAATAACACATTAATATTATCGTTGGCACCACTACATGGCACTAACATTGTGCTACTGGCCCTTCCACCTCCAAAGCACTTGGGTTCCGTCTTCTGAATGGCACCGTTTTATCGTTGTATAGAATCAGTAGCGCTATATTTAGTAAAGAGTTTAAACCTAGTATAATTGTTGGGATAACGCTGTATGGATCAGTCCCTGGTGCATGTAAAAAAGCATAGGTACAAAAGTTTATAAGTAGTTCATAGTTCATAATTCATTTATTCACTCTAAAAATTCAATTTTGCTTAAGTAGGTAAGAAAGAAAGAATGAAAAAAAAATCATTTTTTAACACCTAACTCACACAAAAGAAAAATACAAAGAAAAAAATAATAACTAGATAAGTAATAAAACTAAAAATAATTAAAAATTAAATTATCCTACATAATTTGTGATGTGTGTGAGTAGAGGGGTCAAATGGTCCCTGACTCAGCATAAGCTACATCGCACCTGATAGGGAACGAGTAGTAAGTAAGGTAGAGTCACGAACATTAATTTGAGACCCATTTCCCAGATTATCTGCAGTAAGGAGTGAGAAAATGAGTATTTTACGGTACTCAGTTTGCTGTACGATATTCAACCGTAAATGAGTTCCAAATTAAAGTTCTTGACTGTTCAGCTACTGGAATAAACTGAAATCTCTGCTACAGAAAATTCTTTTTGAACCTAGCATGATAAATAAAAGATGAAAATAAGCGACAGAATAAAAGAGTTGTACAAAGAAGCGCTGATGAGACCTCGTAGAATCTCGCGGGATCCATATTTTTTGTTTCAGTGCCTTTGTTCGCGTAATTACCCCGGTTAAATCACGGGAATTGTTAAAGAATAACCTTGTATGAAACCCTCTTGTGCAAGCTTTAAAATTCCTCAAAGAGAAAAAGAAAAAATAAATGATTCAAACTTTGACTATATACCTGAGAAATCTTTGGATTCAAACCTACTTAATATTAACAGACATATAAAAACAAAAAATAAAAACGATTTTATAATAATGCGCAATGCCAATGCTGTTGAGCAACACTGAAGAAAAACATCGCTAGAAAACTGGCGGCATGCAAATAAATCCGTAGTGGCCGTAGTGGATCACCCAATCACTCTCGCTTGAGAGTATGTATATGGGCTGTACTTTACAAATTTAAATTTAAAATTCTTTGGTAAACATTTTCAGATTACATTTTACGATGTCATACCTTCATTAAATAAAAACATTATTCCGCCCATCTATAGCTTGTAACTACTAATTACTTGTGCCGGAGCTACTGTTTCAAACTTTCATAGTGTTTTAACTTTCATAATAGATGGGTAGATGGGTTATATTTAAAAGTTTTTGAACGTTTTATTATCATGCGGAAACATATATAAAAACACTATGTGATATCGCAATCGCACCGTCAAAATCGATAACGCCGACCGTATTCACAGCTTCGTCACATAATGTAAAAAAAAAACATTTCATTTCATTTAATTTATTGTGTTGCATTCATAGGTTGCATCACATTAAGTGTTGCATTCATAGGTTGCATCACATCTCATAATTCTAAATTCTAAAGGTTCAACTACAGGTTCTTAAGGTTCACACTTGATTCATAATTCTAAAGGTCTAAAACTTGTTCAGGGTTTCTAAAACAGAGAAAACGTTTTATTTTAAAGCAATTAGCCGATCCTAAACATTAGCAGCATTAGCCTAATTTATAACAAGGTTAAGTTTGACTAGAACTAGTCTAGTAACTAGACTAAGAGTAGTAGAGTTTTTTGTGATAGAGCTCGTCCGGGGAAGGACTACCACCATACCTATTTCTGCCGCCAAGCAGTAATGCTCGCATTGCTGTGTTCCGGTGTGAAGGGTATGGTTTCCGGTGAAATTACTAGCACATGAGGCTTTCGATCTTAGCCTCAAGGTGGCAACCCGCGAGAGATACCTCTGGTATTGCAAGCGTCCATAGGCTGCGGTAACCGCTTACCATCTTGTGGGGGCCGTACGCTTGGTTGCCACTTCAGTTGTATAAAAAAAAAAAAAAGGTTAGACAAATTATGTAGGTAGCACATACTCCAGTAAAGATTGGTTTATATTTTAATTACCTAAATTTTTAATACTTACTATAATATTAAATAATATGTTATAACTATCCTAAAACACTTAAAATAACGATAAAGTTAGGATATTTGTACGTTTATATTCAATCCCGCTGTAACGGCTAAACCAATTTGTATTAAACTTGGAATAATAAAATACTTCTGAGCCTGGCTATATCTAGGTACCTACCACGCAAATGAAGCTGAGGCATGAAGCTATTAGTTAGATAAGCAATTAGTGTAATAAATTGAAGAAGATTGCTAGCAATGCAGTAATCTTTCTTTGATCTGCGTCTGTCCCTAATCACCCAGTTCCAGGACCTGTTTAATGAGATGCTGGTATTATCACTGTTTATTGAAGAGATATTGCAGTCACAGAAATGGTTTCGCTATTCAAGTGGTTTAAGTGTTCGAAAGCAAGTGCGTTGGAGAAACTCTTTTAGTGTAGCTGATGCTTAATACATATACAGGATCTTTCATTACTAGTGCATAGCGCTCGTGACTTAGCTGGCTAAGTTGTTCATAACAGATCAATTCAATTTTAAAAGTTCTTTATTGATAAATAACTTAACCTAGTACAATTTTCCAGTGTAGATTTATCCTAGAAAAGTACGATTTTATATATACAACGTTTTTTTAGCTTGTGTGCTTTTTAAAACTTATAAGAAGAAGTAATAATACGATTGAATGTTTTTATTTTTAATTATGTTTTGTTACATAAAAGTGGTGAGGTGTGAGCTCTTGTTTAAGTACATGTAAGCTTTACAAGTAGCATTACATTTTTCGCATAACTTTACATTTATTTCTTATGCATCATCATAGACGACATAATAATTTTATTGAACGAAGATTATAACTAAAGTTGGACTTGGGGGTAGCAGCAAAAATGGTCAAATAACAAGCGTCATAGTAAGGTAGCAGTAGCACTCACAAGGTCGCGTGCCGGCCGCAAACGCTGTGCACGCCGCTCTTGATCTATATCCCAAGATAATAAGGGCGAGAGTAGCGCGCGCAACGAGCCACTATGACGCGCGCACTTGTGTGAGCGACTATTCATTGCACTCTAAGAACAAGTGATGGGGTAATTTATATCGACAATATTTGTCGAAGTCAACGAAGTTAAGCACGGTTCCGCGGGGTCATCATTTGGATGGGTGACTGCCAGTGGCAATTTCAACTGAGCGCTCCTGTGCTTCGGAGGGCACGTTAAGCAGTCTGACCCGGCTTTTTCAAAGTTGTTAGGCCATGACAGAGGCCTTCGGGCGGCCTAGAAACTCGGTCACCAGAGTTGGCCACTGACTCATACGAACGAACGAACGAGTGCATAATATTCAAGGAATAAGTTCCACACACAAAAAATGTACCTACCTTTTTTTACATTTTGTTTATCTGGTCAATTATTATTTATCATTTTTGGAAATCAAGACTGGAAGCTTAATAATAAAATATATAGAGCGCGCGTGCCCCGTAGGGCTTTTTGACCCCATGACCGTTACGTTGCGCGCGCGGTCAATGACCCTCCAGTCACGCGTGGGTCATTGACACGGACCGCTCGCTGCACTTTCGATTTCCAACAAGAATAACTGATAATTGATCAGATAAATTGTATCCATTTACCCGAGATTTATAGACAAAATGTAAAAAAAGGTAAGTACCTACGTGTATTTATTTTTGTGTGTGGCTCAACTAATAATGAAAGATCCTGTGCTTACATAACATAACGAAAACCAAACTATTATTAACAAAAACGTTTCTGTTCAAGAATAGAGAGGTACAGAGAAGCGCTCGTGACGTAGCAGGTTAAGTTGTTCCTAATAGATCAACGAAGTAAACGATGCACTGTTCCGCGTAGTAACCATTTGGATGGGTGACCGCCTGCGGCAATTTCAATTGAGCGCTTCCGTGCTTCGGAGGCACGATCTTTTTCAAAGCGGTTAGTCCATGACGGTGGCTCTCTCTGAGTCGGGCTGCCTCGAATTAGAGGTGACCACACTGACCACATCCTGTTCAATCCCATCTGTCACCCAGCTCTGTCCACCTAGCTAGGGTGACGGATAAATAAGCCCATAAGCATGCCACCTATGCGGAGTGCCACCTTGGCCTCAGGCCCTGGCTCTGAAGATGCAGCAAAACCAGTAGGTGACGTCTTTTACAAAATTCGTGGTCACTATTGCAGTTTTAAACAAAACTTGTGGTCACTACACTGCCAGTTTAAAATATTATATCGACCACAGACCCTGGTTTTATAATTAATAGTTGGTTTTAGTTGGCAACTGTTTCAAACCACAGAAGTCACATCATAATTAAGTAATAGCCATTTATATAGGGTATTCTCTAACTATTGTAATTGAAGACCATTCAAGGGTTTGTAAGAAAGTTTTTGTTATCTTTGATAACTGGAACGAATTGGAATTATTTTAACTGGTATGGTACGGTCAGCGGCATAAAGTAAGTACCTAGGTAGTTGGTTTAAATATTTTAAAAGTTGAAGTTTGTCTGTATTTTTTATCTTTTCTTTTAAATTACAAATAGAGGCGTTTTTAAATTACATTAGGTACCTACTTTTAAAATAAATAATTTGTAGACTCAAAACTGTCAAGTTGTCAACTCGTTTGGCTAGTTATGCAAGCCCGTTTGAAAAACAACACACATAAACGTTAGGTTGTTAAGCTACTTATGACACTGGCTGTACCACAGAAGAAGCAAACCTATGAAAATAAGGAAATTCACTGGGAGAAACGTTTGAATACCAAACTTTGTTAATGAAAAGTTTTTATGGATATTTTTCTTAGCACCAAAAGCTTCAAGGTTCAAAATTCTGCGGCAGGTATTTTTCATCAGTCAAATTTTGGACATTTTGTCTTGAGTATGATTGACGATTGTATTCAAATGAGCCCTCAATTCTTTAATGGAGACCATGATGCAAGCTTTCGTATTGATTAATTCGTCCAAATTGAGTTCGTGACGGGTGTCATATTAAAAGTTCGCCTGATATGATAATACTAGTGACCTGCCAATGGTTTTGTTCGTAGTTTTTTTTATAAATAAGGGCGTAGGTTTGATTTTTTCAAAGTCAGAAGCCCAGATCTAACCTCAAACAGCACGAATGCAAACCAAGACTTCAGTACTTAATTGGTAACTCATTTAAAATATCAGCAGTCACATCAAAACTTTAAAGAAAAAGAAAGCTAAAAATACGATCCAATACCGTCCCCTGTTAATTACAAAGTAATATTTAAGCATCCCGGTATTATTTTAATTAATAGATGTCTAACGAGCTATCCAACTGCGATTGCATCACGCTTCGTTAATGCTTGTTCAATTTCGAACAAACATTTTGTTTCGAAATGTTTGTCAATGGAATTGTAATCGTTTAAGACTGGGTTTTTAAAACAGCGGAACATTGCGGATGCGTTTTTCATCCGCTAAATAACGTTGTTATCTATCCACAGACTGAATTCATCTACTGTTGGGTTAATTAAGCATGCTATGAATAGATTATCAATCCAATACTCTATCTAAGTACTTAGGTATACCAAATTTGAATGAGAAGCGGCAGTTGCGGGTTCGATCCCCGTAGTGGGACATGTTTGCATGTTTTGCAAATATTTCTGGATCTTTTTTTACATTAGCAAGTGACAAGACGATAAAGTAGCAGAATGTATTATTATAACTAACTAGCAGTCCGTCCTAGCTTCGCGCCGGTGCAATGAAACCGCACCCGTGCGAAGCCGGGGTAGCTCGCTAGTAAAAAATACAGCCTATGCTACTCAGGGATAATGTAGCATTCTAATGGTGAAAGAATTTTTGAAATCGGACCAGTCGTTTTTGAGTTTATTCGTAACAAACAAAAATACAAATCTTCTTTCTTTATAATATTAGTGTAGACTAGTGACCCGCCCCAGCTTTGCACTTGTGAAATTAGATGCAAGGTAGAATGATTCCGCTCGGTCCCGTCGCCGGCGCCGCCGTATGATGTGTGATAAAAATAAGTATTTTTAAGAAGCATTAGTTCAACATTAGTTCATTGATTTCATTTTGTATAGTAATCGTGATCGCTCAAAACTTTTCAAATGTAGATGTGGTGGAGGATTTGGGATAGCCCTTTGTTAGCAGTGATACCAAATAGGTAAAAAAAAATAGTTTGGTATTTATAATATTACGCTATTCTTCGTTTTCTTTGTAGAAGGGTGATATAACGTTTACCATATAACAGAAAAACCTAGCTTTACAAGTTATGGTTTAATTAACCTCTCGTTACTGGGATTTACATGACAACATCGTTTGGGCATAACCTCTGCAAGTATAGTACCTTTATACACTCTTTGTGAACGGCCGTATTATCAAGCTTTCTACGAAAACATTTTTATTAGGGCGGGCTCTTTAGAGTTCACAGCTTGTTTCTACTTATTATAACTAATTATAATAATTAACTATTTACTTCGTCACCCCAGAGTTAGCCACTGACTCTACGAACTTAACTTCATTTATTTATTTTATTTATATTTATATATTTTAGGAAAACCATCGGCACAAATACATATTAGGCACTTAAATAGTTAACTATGAGGCCATTTAAAGGTCTCCACTGATAGACACATAATGGCTAACTAGAAAACGACATAAAATTAGCAAAACAATAAACTAAACTAACTAACAATAAAATAATAAATAAATAAAATAAATAATGCTGGACAATCCACACAGCATCATCTAGCCCCAAGATAAGCTACTGTTAAACAGAGCTGTGTTATGGTACTAGATGACTGATATATACTTAATACAATACAATACACAGATAGATATTTTTTTATTATATATAGAAAATACCCAGAACACCCGGAACAAATATTTGTAGATCGTACAAACATTTGTCCCGAGGCGGGAATCGAACCCGCAACCTCCGCGTCGCAGGCGGACCGCGCCCGCTGCGCCACATCGGTCGTCAAACAAGTAACTAAACTATAAAAAACCTATTTGTCATTCACATTCACATCATCCTTGTCTTATTTACTAGAATAATTAACTTTACATAGTTTTAAACTACACAGATTTTAATGCGGTTGCCACCTTGAGGCTAAGATCGAAAGCCTCATGTGCCAGTAATTTCACCGGAAACCATACCCTTCACACCGGAACACAGCAATGCGAGCATTACTGCTTGGCGGCAGAAATAGGTATGGTGGTAGTCCTTCCCCGGACGAGCTCTATCACAGAGAACTCTACTACTCTTCAATCCATCAATAGATAAAGTGATTCAAGAGGTAGATTTATACGCAGGATAATTGTACGTCTACAAAGTCGTGGGCAACATCGATCTCTGTTTGTATAGGTAATATTAACTAGCTTGACTGTTCAGTTATTTTCGATCACTTGGTATAATGTGTCAAAGGTACTTTGATATTTATTTTAGGTAGTATTAAAACATAAAATACTAATTTCAAACTTTACGCCACTTGCAGCATTTATGGCGTTATTTACGAGTAAATAATGTTCGACAGGAGATACTGAATCATAAGATCATAACAGATAAACAGAGATATAAATAAGACGGTAACCCAGTAATCTGTGGATGCTGGCAATTGTACACTGGGTTTAGTTAGGGATGCGAATCAGTTCGAATAAAATATTTAAAAAAAAATTATAAGCAAAATAGTTTTGTACATTTACTGGGGTTTGTTGGTAATTTAATTTCCACCTACTAGTAAAAAAATAAATGTTATCTCATAAGTTGATTAAACTCAAACACAACATTTCAATTTAATAATTTGTATTTAATCCGCAATCCATTCAGTAGATTGATTGAATGCACGGAAATATAAATGATAATAAATGTTCGTAGCTTTTAATCATTCGAAAATTAAAAGCATTTAGTAATTATACAAATTATTCAGATGAAAAATAAAACTTTGATATTTTTGCATTGTAGCCACATGATTTATAGCATTATTTATAAAATTGTTTTAATTTCCGTGAAAAACATAACGCAAATAAATAATAATATATAATAATAGTAATATTTATACGAAAAAGCACCACCGATAGAATGTCACTGATGTAATAGATGGTTAAAACTGTTTAGGAAAGTAGAAATATAATTAATATTATTAACTTACTAATTATTAAAGTGGGAAAAGTTTGGAAGGATGTTTCCATGTTTGCTATGCTAGTATCATACCAGAAGGGTTCAACGGATCTTTTTGAAATTTGGCTCAGACTTAGAATCTGGACACCGGAGAGCACCGGTGCTCTAGTGGTAGTGACCCCGCCTTCCGATCCTAAGGTCGTGGGCTCAAACCCGGTCGTGCACCAATGGATTTTCTGTTCGAAAAATTTATGTGCGCAATGCCAGTGCTCTCATACGGTGAAGGAAAACATCGTGAGGAAACCGGCATGTCAAAGAACTAAAAATTCGAAAGACATGTGCTATCCACCAATCCGCATTGGGTCCGCGTGGTGGATTAAGATCCAATCACTCTCGCCTGAGAGTAGGCCAGTGTCCCAGCAGTGGGAACATTAGAAGGCTGTCACGATAGAATCTGGAACACATAGTTACTTTTAACTGATGTTCGGTACCTGTGGAGTAAATAACAATTTAACTGCGAGTTAAACGAGCCGGTAGGAGTCCGGCATAACCATTTCGTTGCCCTTGCACGAAAGGGTATCCATGAGGTTTCCCACAAGTAAAAAAAAAGGCTCATTTAGTAAAATAATGGTACCTATGCCTAAAAACACAGATGTGGCTGAATAAGAGATTTCGTCAACTGGGAGCGTACCTTAATCTACGCTTAGTTTTGTCTATGAATCTTAGCCTAAATATGTATGTATTGTGTTGATCTGACTGCTGGGTATTTATTTATCTATGTAAAATCCAAAAAGCCGCTACGCCAATGTCAACACTAACCTACTTCTGTGTTGCTGGGCGTATTATGCATACCAACGCTACGCTCGGTCGAACGTTTGACTTACTCCAAAAACGCGTAAATCGCATAAACTAATCCTATACGGACTAGAAGCCCGTGTTAATATGATAGAACTTCACTTACGGGTAAGTTCGTTTAATAATAAGGTATCTCATTCTCATTGCTAGACAAAGTTTGGTCTAGCAAGCCACATGAGGGCTCACGATAGGAAATAAATTAGTTGTAAATAGATCCGTAATATTAGTGTAAATTTTAAAATTAGTTGTAAATAGTTATAATAATTTTGTTTTTTGTTATGAATATAGTCAGGGTCGCTGTCATCGAAACTGATGAGGAGGACTATATATATATCTCATTGTCGTATTCTCGAACTCTAACTAGAGTATCTTAGACAATGTGCAGTATTAATTGCGACCTCAGTAGTGTGTTCAGGACAAATGTCTGACAATGCTGACAAATGACGCAGGACAAATGTTTGCATGATCTGCAAATAATTGTTTAGGATTTTAATACAGGTAATGCATAAAATACCTCGTATACATTTTTATATACGCGAGCTTTTTGTTTTAAAATATCTATATAAAAGGACATTGTTATGTTAGTACTTAGGTACGTCAAACATAACGAACTAATTAAGCAGTCGGTCCCGGCTTTTTCAAAGTTGTTAGGCCATGACAGAGGCCCAGAAACTCTGTAACCAAAGTTAGCTGACTCAGACGAACTTACTTGCCTGTTAATTAATCAATTAATTACGTAAAAACATGTATTTACCCAGAGCAACGCAGCCCTACATAAGTCTCAAAACTTATTACTCAGTATGCGAGCAGCTGTAGTTAACTATTTTATCGCGTGTATTCTAGATTGTTGGCTTCAGAAGTTCAGATAATTACGGACATTGGACAGCATTGCACTAATTTGAGGATACATTTGTTTTGGCCATAAGTGTTCATTACATCAGTTAATGTATTTGGTCTCCAACAATCTAGAATTTGTCTGAGATTTTCTTGTAGCTTAGTAGGTTCCACACAGAAAAAAAAAACTGTGTGAATAAGGATGTTAAGTATTCTTACTTTCTTACTAATCTTCTTATTTAAAAATAAAAAGGTTTTCTCCTTTTTTTCCAATAACTTCAATGGAAACTAACTAGATCTTTAATTAAAATTTCGTCACAGGTATTTATTGAAATATTAGCTCTTCGTAGATAGTATCCAATCTCAAAGTGAAGTGGTTCAAAAATTTAAATAGCTTTAATATCCAGACAGAAACGGAGCGCGCCGCGTACCTTCTTCATTCTTTACGAAATATCTGGGAGAAAAACGACCCTAATTGAATCAGATCTCATAAATTATATCTTTATCTAGATTGGAGAGACGGCGCACAGTGGATCGAAAATGTCCTTTCCATAGACATAGAACTTTTTTTTTGTAAACATGCGTTTTCTTATTGAAAACCAACACAGAACCTTATTAGAAGCCCAAACTTTATCATATTTATGCACCTCTCGCGATTATGATGCAGTAAAGATTTTTTGAACTAAAATATGTATGGAGAAAAACATGAAAATCGATATTTTTCGGCTCTCGTGCGAGTGCCCGTTATTTCGTCTGGTATGAATAATGTCCATATTTTTTACTATTTTTTGACATATAGTACATACAGCGCACTCGATGGACTTCAGGTGAAAAAAAATTTTTTTTAATTATTTTGCATTTTACTCATTATCCAAATTACATTGCGACCTAAATATAATATTTCAACTCGCCTCATCATTGTTACAGTTTTAATGCAATATTTCACCTACCATACTTTATAAATAAACTGTAAAAAAAAAGAATACACAATAGGTATAGGCTTTAATGGCTAAATATCATAAAACCACCATAAAATAAGGGATTAAATGTACAAGGGGTCATTAAGTTAGGTAATAGGTAATAGGACTTTATCATTGTTACAAATTTACTGCGCAGGATTACCTACTTATCTCTATCTACCTGCTAACCCGTCACTAATGTAATGGTTGTTATCTATTCTAAGAATCCTTTATAAATGCTTTAAGCACAAGTGCTTACTTTTGGTTAATTTATTGTCATTTTCTTAAAACAATGATGTAAATTAGGTAGGCACTTAATTAATAATTGTCATTGTCTAGCTTTATCTAGAAGTCGTTAGCCGGTATGAAGTTAGTATAAATAAGGAGGGTAGGTTACTGAATATTTTTAGTTATATTAAAACTTCCCTAAGTAAAGCATTGCGAACTTTCGAGTTAAAAATGGAGAAACAAAGTGCGATAACCAATCTGGATCTATTTGTGATTCTAAAGCAGTCTGGCAAGCTTGGAAGCTATTTAAAACTGTTAGAAAGCGTTAAACTTTAGTTGAATTTGAGTTTGTCTGATGAAGATGAATACATTCTCCAAGAATTCTGTCGAAGATTTAGTCAGTCTATGATTAAAAGATGGAAATCTGCGAAATGTAACACAGAAACATTCAAAAAACACTATACAGATTGGTTGAAACAGAACATCGAGTGGCCAACTTGTGTACGTGAAAATATACGACCGCAAGTGTTATTTACTGCAACTGAAGAGACAAGTGAAGCTGGCGAATTGTTTTTTACCCTCTACAAGTACATCAACTGTTGGAACATCAACGAGAACAACTCCAAGTCCGCGCAAACCTTTCACAGACCTTGGAACAAAACAAAAAATACGAAGGATTGACGATTTCAATTATAAAGGCCGAGACAGTTCGGAATTGGCCTTTGCTTTAATAGCTAACATGAAACATGAGGGCAAAGATGTTTTGGCAGCAGCCATAGATCATATTATAAAGAACCCAGAAGAGGCAGAAAAAATCGTTAAACAAGCAAAAGATAAAAATAAGTGTGCTTTCACCCCTACCAAAGCACTTGGCCTATTGCTGTCACTTAAATTATCAAAGTGGCAGTATATTACGTTGAGAGAATCTGCCATTCAAGAAGGCATTCAAAATTTGTATCCATCATATTACAAAGTCCAGCAAGCTAAGATGGATTGTTTGCCTCCAAAAGACGCAATCACTGTTACTGATACGATGGCCAAAGTAGCTCTTCAAGCACTACTTGATATAACAGTTACAAGAATAATAAAAAGTTTACCTGAAGAGATAACAAACAAATCAATGAATTTAATATCGAAATGGGAATTCGATGGTGCCTCAAGTCAAAGCACATACAAACAAAGTTTCGAAAGAGATGGAATAAGTGACGAATCAATTTCCCGCTAAAACTTACTGCTGGAAATGAAGTAATATGGGAAAATAAGAAACCTAATACGGCGTTATATTGTCGTCCTGTACAGTTTCTATTCATAAAAGAGTCTAAATTGGTTGTACAAGAACAGCTGTCCGCAATGGAAGAAGAAATACGATCCCTGAGTAACACTCAATGCGATACAAACCAAATTACTCACAATCTAATAATGACCATGATAGATGGGAAGGTATTCACCTATCTTTCAGAAGCGACCTCACCTGCAACGTGCTATTTGTGCTTGGCAAAACCTTCTCAAATGAATAATTTGGAATCAGTTATAAGAAGAGAAGTTGCCACCGATCTATATAAGTTCGGAATATCTTCACTGCACGCTCGCATAAACTGCATGGAATGCCTATTGCACATAGCCAACAGACAAGATTTAAAGACGTGGTCCGTAAGAGAAGAAAATAAGCGAATACTGATAGAAAAGAAAAAAGAAATTCAAGCAAAGTTCAAAAAAGAAACAGGTTTATTAATTGATGTAGTTAAGCAAGGATCGGGAACAACCAATGATGGGAACACGGCGAGAAAGTTTTTCGAGTTCCCTGAAAAAACCCCAGCTATAACTGGGCTTGATGAAGAGCTTATACGCAGATTTGCAGTCATACTGCAAGTCATATCATCGGGTGAAAATATAAACACGGAAAAATTCAAGGAATACGCCCGAAAGACTGCGGAGAAGTACACCGAACTGTACAATTGGTACTATATGTCAGCAACCGTTCATAAGGTTCTTATACATGGTGCTGACATAGCCAATGTATCGATTGTGACCATCGGTAAACTATCCGAAGAAGCCTCAGAGGCTAGAAATAAAGACTTTCGCAAATACAGGGAGTATCATGCTCGGAAGACTAGCAGAATTGAAAATAATCAGGATATTTTAAATATGCTGCTTCTTTCATCAGACCCCTATATTTCGTCCACAAGACCTGTACTCAATGCAGCACGGAGGAAAGAGTTAAGTTCCGAAGCTTTAGGTCTTATATCTATTAATACAGAACACTTTGAGACAGAATTCATAGATGTAAGTAACATTGATCCAGAAGACACGGGTTCAGACACAGATTCTGATATGGATGTGTCTTTAATACGGTGTAATTGTTTGAACTTTATACTTGTAGGTACATAATTATTATAAGAAAAATATGTGTTTAGTCTTAAGAATAAATAAATATATATTATGTGTAAATTGTTTTGTTGACTTTGTAGTTTGTACTTATTACGTGTTTCTTTTAAAAACAATGATTTGTTTAGTAATTTGTAACTTGTAATTAAAAATTTGTAATACGTTTATTTCAAATTTTTAATTATTTTTTAACTTTTTTAATTTTTTATTACTTATCATAGATTTTTTTGTTTTAAGAAAATGACAACAACAAATTTACCAAAAGTAAGCACTTATGCTTAAAGCATTTATAAAGGATTCTTAGAATAGATAACTATCATTACATTTAGTGACGGGTTAGCAGGTAGATAAAGATAAGTAGGTAATCCTCCGCAGTAAAATTTGTAACAATGATGAAGTCGAGTACCTATTACCTTAACTTAATGACCCCTTGTACATTTAAAAAAAGAATACACAACCATAAAATAAGGGGTTAACAGGCAATTTATAAAGTAAAGTAGGTGAAATATTGCATTAAAACTGTAACAATGATGAGGCGAGTTGAAATATTATATTTAGGTCGCAATGTAATTTGGATAATGAGTAAAATGCAAAATAATTAAAAAAAAATTTTTTTCACCTGAAGTCCATCGAGTGCGCTGTATGTACTATATGTCAAAAAATAGTAAAAAATATGGACATTATTCATACCAGACGAAATAACGGGCACTCGCACGAGAGCCGAAAAATATCGATTTTCATGTTTTTCTCCATACATTATTTAGTTCGAAAAATTTTTACTGCATCATATACGCGAGAGGTGCATAAATATGATAAAGTTAGGGCTTCTAATAAGGTTCTGTGTTGGTTTCCAATAAAAAAAAGCAAGTTTACAAAAAAAAAGTTCTATGTCTATGGAAAGGGCATTTTCGATCCACTGTGCGGCGGAGCGGGTGCATGGCAAGCTATTTGTCTATGTTTGATCACAGTATCCATGTTTTTTTCCAAATAATTTTTGCTTTTCTGTTTATAAATAAAAACAGTATCTATTTATGTAGGTAATCAGTATAAAAGTATCTAGGCTAGGTGCAATTTAGAAGCAGTTTGTGTAAGGTTAATCATTGAAAAAAGCCCGCCATTTTATTTTGAAATAAGTCTTACTACATAAAAATCTTACTTTATTCTATTTAAGTTCCCAAACCTTTATCAGCCTTTACCTTTACCTTTATACCTTTATATAACTAAATATTCAAATTAAGTAATTAATATCACCTAATACCTGATAATGACCCCACGATGCGCTGAGAAATGGTCTCAGATATCTCGCTGATACGCGTATCTTATTTCCGTGCGAGTGATAAATTGATAAATTGAAGCTTCGTTTCAAATTAAATGATCGTTAGATTTTATGTCTTTAAGTGCGTAGCAGGTTTACGAACAAATCTTGTTAAGAGCGTGTTTAAATTGCCGCTGTTCTTGTTGTCCGCTCATAAATCAAGTTCGGCAGTTACAGGAAATTGTAAATTTGGTGATAGCTTTAACTTTGGAGCTTTTGGAACCTTCTATGGATCAGGAAAGCTAAAAAAGAAACAATCAAACCGTTTACCTGTTTTCGTCGTTCCCACGGTGCATTACATTATAATTCATCACTGGCATTCCGTAAATTAAGTTAAATATCAGGTTATATGTCATATTTTTGGAACCCATTATGAATTATACCATATTGTTAAAATATTTCCCAATTGAAAACAATAGTGAGTTGAGTATTTTTTTACCATTTTAAGAATCTTACAAGTGTCATTTGTCAATTCATTTAAATTTACACCTGTTTTACATTTTGTGTTTATTCGAACCTGCTAATTGGAATTTAGTAAACCTTTTCAACAGGATGCTCAAACGAAATGACTTCTCAAATTATCAAAGTCTCCCCTTTTCAGAGCTCAATAATTAGCTCGTACGTAATTAGTGAATTTTAATTGTTTATTAGCAAACGTCATCATAATAAAAAATTTAATTATTTAACCCACTTATACAGTTACAATTATTTCTTTTTGTTATTAGTTATATTTTTTGTTGTAAGTCCAAACAATAAATAAATTTAAGTACTAATATAGATACTCAAACTTTTTATTAGTTTTGGTCCACAAAGCCTCGTACCGAAGTGGCCCTATAATATTTTTATGTAGGTAGGTATAATCTATCTAAGCACTTTGTACTTTACTCTAACGATCCATAAACTCCAGGATATAAGTGGAAAGCTGTCATCATTGAATTGCTTAATTGTAATTGACATTTCGTCGGGGAAGATACGAATCGGACCCCCTGCTGAACGCCCGTGGTGACCATACGACTGTCAAAGTCATTAAGTCAAAGTTACGTGACTTTAAATTGTAACTTTAGTCAGTGTTCTTCCTACTCTCTATAAATTACTGCTAAAATTCTTTAGCGTTTTATGATGCAAGTAACTTATTTTTATTGCAATCCTTATTTCCTTGACTTTGAAAACGCCGCCAATGGACGAAGCAAGAGCAAAGAGGAGTTCATTGAAAATAGAACTTAATTGCCTAAGAAATAACGTGTTTGATTCTTAACAGTTTAATCATTTGAAAGTCATCGATTAAGAAAGTTAACAAGGTGATTTAGGTACTTTTGTATCACTGTACAAGTTTGGACTTTTACATTATCCGATGCTACTACGACACTGAGAACTCCAGTTATCCCAGGAGATCCATAATAAATAAATAAACCAAACACTATAGTATCACTACATTGCATGCACCTAAATACAAAGAAAACTGTTTGCAAAGGAACCATTCAAACATTTTTCCGCAGCGGAAACTCAAACCTGCATTCTCTTGTTCTAGTTCGGGAGTGGCATAAAGCTTTGACTGGACCTGTTTGACCGCACTCACAAGGAGAGACTATGTGACTTTACGCTAGGTCTTTCTTTCTTTTTTGTGTATAAATTTATTTGTTTTTGATCTTTTTTTCTTGCCTTTTTACTGTACTGCTCTCCTAATTGTGTGTGTCAAATAAACAAATTCTTATTCTTATTCTTGCTTCTCAACCGGGCGCTTTGGGTGTTCTATGTTAGGTATGTTTAGGCTAGTTTCTCAGAGTAAATAAACAGATTATCTCAATGTGTTTGGCTCGTTTTTAATAATCAGGGATGCAGCTGGAGTTATAACTCGCCCTTTAATTTGTTTAATAACTTAATATTCTCAACATTATTATAATACCAAAAGAATGTTCTGAATTCGGTTGCATCGGAGTCAATATTGTTGGTTCATCGCTCAAACTTGTCAGTATCGTAAAGTTTGAAAGGGCCCTTCAGATGTGTTCCATGCGTAGCTAATGTTCGTAATGGGTAGTGCGTGCGTTTTTGTTTATTTTGTGACCACGCTATCTTCATACATAAAACTTAATAAAGTCCCTTCCGCTTCTAACGACGATTTTATGTTTTAATATAAGTTTATAGTTAGTGAGCTGTAATAATCCGTAGTAATAGGACAGCACTCGCCTGTTCCTCTAAATATTACTTATTCTTTACAAGCAAACCCCCTTTACGCTCTACATTTTGTATTAAATTCCTTATTTCGTGATACATTTTCGTAATGGCGGGCTGAAAACGACGTGGCAGTATAGTTTTAAGGTTGTTATTTTAACTGTATCTATGATATCACTTATTTATAGTAACTAGGTACCTTACCTACTGTCCTGTACCTAAGGGCCTGGCCCCGACACCCGTGGCGCGGCGCGCGGTAATTGTCATGAAACCATAATCACTTAGGTACTCATCTCAGTATTTGTTGTAAAGTCCTTATCTCTTATCGGGTATCCTTGATACAGTTTAGTTCCTTCCTAGTGTGAGCCCATTTCTACTTCACACACTTCACACTAAAATCACACATTTTTTCTATTTTTATTAAGCTATTTTTACATTATTTGAAGAACATACAATAATTACAATTTAGATTGCTCATCCACAATTCCAACATTCTGCTACTTTGTATCGTTTTTAAATTTAGATTGTTTTCATTCCATTGTGTTTATTATTTTTTTTAAATAGGTAGCCCTTTTAGTGTGAAGCTCAAAGCTAAACAACAGCTAATTTCTGCATAACTATAAACTACCTACTTACTTATTTACATAATATTATATTTATCCTGTGCTTTCATAATAGGCGCTTGCGGTACAAATTTAATATATAATTTGCTATTTCAAAATTAAACATATCATGTTTTGTACTTAAAAATATTGTTAACTTACAAAACATGTCAATGTCTTTGCAAAAAACAAACAAACTTACGAAATGTTATATAAAAATATTACAAGTACTAGTAAGTAGTAAGTCAATATTTTAACACGCTAGCCACACGCACGCAACTGTAAACAAAATACAAAAATAAAATGTAATACGTAATTTAGAATAAAAAAACACCACTTTATAATACGTTCGTTCGTTCGTATGAGTCATTGGCCAACTCTGGTGACATTTTTTTATAATTAAATATATATATTAATAACATTTACCTAATTAGATAAATGTCTAATTAGATCAATACCTGCCAGGGACAAATTTAACTGCAGGAGCTCGCATTAGCCCTTTGCTTTAAGCGTAATTCTATAAATATTTGTAAAGGAATTTATTTCAGCTGTGTCTAACTTACTAACATTGTTGCAAGTAAGAACTTAAAATTACTGTAGCTGTTTTAGGTAGGTAGGTACTAGACAGAGTTCAAAGGCACCCTTTAGCATAAAATAATACGTAGGTACCGTATAACTACTCTCCTCTCTACCTAAGCTCTGTGCCTTAAGCAAGTAGGTAAGGTTAGCTTACTAAAGAAACTCTATACAAATATTACCTACTATTTAGTTCTGTTATTCGACCAGACTCGACTAATAGAGATTCTAATAGTACCTAGTACCGTATTTAGTTGGTAGACAGACATACGTTTTTGTACATTTGCGTTTAATATTTTATGATGCGACAGCAACCATGCGCTATCGAGGTCGCTATAGCTGGGTATATTTATTGGCAGTTGTAAAATTCGCTTTTTTTTTTTATTACTACAAAAGCAACCAAGCGTACGGCCCACTTGATGGTAAGCGGCTACCGTAGCCTATGTACGCTTGCATCATCATATATATAATTTGCGTGTGAGACATTAGATGGAAAGTCTCATGTGCCTGTAATTTCACCGGAAACCATACCCTTCGAACCGGAACACAGCAATGCGAGCATTACTGCTTGGCGGCAGAAATAGGTGTGGTAGTAGTTCTTCCCTTGACGAGCTCTATCACAAAGAACTCTACTACTCTTGCTGTTTAAACTATTGGCAGTTGGCACCCGCTTGTAAATATGGGATGTGCATTCTCGAAAATCAGTCATCTGTAAGCTCTGGCACACAATCACATAACAGCGCTATGCACAGCTTTAGGCCTCAGCTAGACAAATGGATATCGAAAAGCGAAAGCTTTGCACTGCTCTACACCTTATAATAAAATGTTATTTGCCGTGTCGTAATTTATCACGATACGTGGTTCGTGTGAACACGGCCATTTTAAAACCATTGTCGCCGTCAAAAAAACACGAATTGTGTAAAGCCTCCTCGTGTGAATGGGTCTGCTCCGTTGTCCCCCAGTCCCGTATTCACCCGGTCCGCTCTCACCCGATTTGATTTATTTTTATTAGAAGTACATGCACAAAGTAAAATTTTAGAGCTGTAACTGTCTGTACTCGTAAAACACACATCAAATCATATCAAATACAATACTACTTACTAAAAATAGTATAGTGATGTTGAATACCATTTGTCTGTAGGGTAAAAGCATAGCAGTGCCAGAGGTACCTATACACTTGACCTACACTGTAGGTACAGTACCAACACTGCAGGATGACTTGCCTAATAATAAATGGCATCATTATGACAGCCTTTCAATGTTCCCACTGCTGCACACAGGACATTGGCCTACTCTCAAGCGAGAGTGACTGGATCTTAATCCACCACGTGAACCTAATGCGGATTGGTGGATGGATGCGAGGAAATCCGTAGAAGAACCAAGGTCACCGATATCGCATAACCAATAACCGCTGGAAAATTAGGGTTGAATGGCGAACGCGAACTGCAAAACTGGAAAACGAACTATGATGATGATGATGATGAATGATGACTAGTAAGGTAGCTACTTATACAGCGGAATGTTTTGAACTGCATGTACGCAAGTGAAACCGCAAACTATAACGAGTATTATTACTGGGTTAATCGATGAATAAATAAAAAAAATGAGATGAGCTTACGAGATTTTCTTATGCAGATTAGGCTGGGAAATAAATTTAAAATTATAATCAAAGTGTTATCCAATTAAATAATCTATAAATAACTTCACAAAATACGCATTAACATAAGTTAGGGGCTTATTAACGATGTTTTTACGTAAAATTAACGTAACCAAAAGAAAGGCATTATTGTAAGAATGATAATCCCACGAACGCAAACGCATCGGCATCTAGATTATTTTTATCGAAACTGTATTTGACAAAGCACTTAAACTTAAGTATACTTAAATCTTCAATAAGTGTTTTTAGAGAAAACCGTCAAAACGCGTTGCGTAAATGGTTCTTATTCTGTTTTTATGCAAAAAGCCATTCTCACCTCGATGGTGTGAAAGTGAAGTTCAAAGTTAACTGGACGATACATTTACGTTTACGATTGTCAATTGAGTTTTTCGTGGCACTCAGGTGACTCGTCTCGTCAAAGTCACAATCAAATCAACACTGTTGTTAGAAGTTGTGAGGCGAGGTTTTTTTTCATGAATTTAAGGATTTTTAAGTACGTAGCTAAAGCTACTGAAAATTTAAGTTTAAAAAATCTTACTTAGGTACCATCATTTAACAGTACAGATAGGTAAGAAAAAGTTGAAGATTTTTTTTTCTGAATGTTAATGAGTGTTAGGTGTAGTGTACCTGTGCAGTTTTTTTTTTATCACAATGGCTCCCATTTTAATATTTGGAACGACGCCTATAGATCGATATCTCGTTTTCTGAACCAGTAGGTAGGTACCTAGTTCAAAAAATGCAGACATAATAATATTTAATATGTTAGTAATCATATATGCAGACATAATAATATTTAATATGTTGGTAATCATATTAATATTAATAACCAACATATTGAGCTTTAATGAGCTGATTAGTTTACAGTTCATTTACTGATCATCTGTAACAAACAGGACGGAGTGAAGGAGTGAATGTGGCAATATTATTTATGTTTAGACATTTCGAAGTGTCAAAAAGTTTTTCCAATTATTTGTCAGACTATAGAGTGTACGGCGAATACAGCGATGTACAGAGAAGTCAGACAAAAGTCAGTTTTTTTATTTATTTAATAAATGTCTACATAGCCAAAGTAAATAAGTTTTATAAAGTTTTACCTCGACGCGCCGGTCGCGTCGCTTGCTGTTAGCGACAGACTCTACATTTTGCGTCATGTTTTAACAATATGGTATGGCAATTTACTATAAATTCCAGGTTATTTATGAAGTGCGAGCGGGCGTTCCTTGTAAATCACTAAGTTATATTGTCCGTTTGTATGTTTGAATACAGATAGATGATTTGTGAGCTGCATAATGTTCTGAGAATAGGTATGAACATGAAGAGGTATGAACTTCTTTTGTTAACACTGAATGACCAAATGAATGACCACTGAATGACCAAATGAATGACCACTGACTGAACTGTACTGTCAACGACTACACGGCAGCAATGCTACATTGAAAGCAAAATTACTTGATTATTCTGATTTTTCCGTGAGTTATTAATTATGTATGTAAGTATTTAACAATGAATAGACACGCCAGTAACGTGCGCATGTTACCTGGTGGTGCGGTGGTAGGACTCTTTGTCTTGGTGAGTACCAACGCAATTTCGCATATTCAGCCTCCAGCATTTTGTTATAACAATATGGTAATTATGGCAATTTACTATAAATACGAGGTTATTTATGAAGTGCGCAAGCATTACTTTGTTTATGTTTGAAGGGCACTGTTATAGCCAGTTAAATCGCAAACTTTAAAATTTGCAGCTTTGGATGATTGAAAGTGCAACTGTTGTTTATGGTCAGGCAGGATGTTATTCATGGCCATGAAGCGAACGACATTTGCTGACAAAATCCCGTGTTATTGTGCATTGTCCCCGCGCTAATCTGACCCCAGCCAGCCCAACTCCTTAAAATACCCAGGGACTTTAGGTTGATGGCAACACTGTTTCAGCATCTCGGATGGATGATGGAGAGCAACACCCAAGCACAGAGCTTTTAATATCACCTAGTACTAAGTGTTAGCTTCTGGTTCCTGTGCAAACGTATTACTCTAAGCAGTGGAGTATACTTCGAAAATCCTAGGCTCAAGCCACACGGGCGTTTCTACGAACTTGACCATAAAACCCGGGCTTATGGGGATTGTTCACAAGTACACTTACTAGGCTCTTGAAGTATCAGGCTGCCTACTGCATTTTCTGGTAGCCACTTCCCATCGCGTTCGGTAAGTAAAGGCGTTTTTATAGTACAGCAAATCATAAATCTCTTTTTTAAAATAGCGCTAAGGCACAGAACAGATATTTAAGTACTGCTGCTAAGGGCAACTTATGTATCAAAATTATGATAAAAGCTTTAAAAATTTTGATAAAGCGCCAGCCAGCGAGCCAGCCAGCGTTACGCGCTACACTGGGCGCTTTTTTTAATTTTTTGCGCGAATTCAAGTCAAACTGACCGGTTCCGTGCTTCGGGGAGCACGGATGTTGGTCCCGGCTTTTTCAAAATTTAACGATGTGTGCAAGTGTAGGTTGGTAAATTTACAGACCCTAAATGGAAGGCTATATTGGTTTCTAATTTAATTGAAGCCTTTTTTTGTAGACCGCCGGCGCCGGCGCCGTGCCATTCCCTTCAAAATTTTGTTTGTTTGACCATTACTTGACACTGGACTTGACAATTATAGTAGGTAAGGTACAACAAGGGTACAACGTACAAGTACAACGGGTGTAGCGCGTTCTATTTGGCGGGTCTCTAATGGGATTACGGGCATAACCCTATTTACGGATACTAGCGTTATAACGTCTATTTTAGATCGTTAGTGTGCCACATTTGACTGCAATCACGTAAACATGCCCCGTAAACAGCTTGTTAATAGATCTTTACGAAATAATCCGAGCACACTCGAGATCATTAGTGATGTTTCGACACGAGACGACGACGCCGACAACGCGGCGTAAAAGCTCGTTGCTCCAATTATGTACCTACAGTCTTATTACCTCATTACATTAGACCTAGTTAAAAAATTATATTAAGTAGGTAGTAGGTATCTGTATGGTACCCTACGTATAGGTACCTACCTAATTAGCGACAAATCTGCCCCGGAACGCTGAATTTCCGCGTTGAGTACCGAGAGGTTAGGTACCCAAGAACGCGCCATAATACAGACTGAGCGGACAAAAAAAAACATAACTTCGAACAAAAACATCCGCAGATTTTTGTCACTTTATAGTGGGAATTCACGGTTAGGCCATTCGGCGTGTATAGTTCTCACAACGGATCTCGGCCGTCGTGAAATTAGCCGTTTCGATGCGCAATGGAGCTTTTTCAAACTAAATTGTCTTCGCGCATTACAAACGGCTAACTTCACGGAAGCCTAGATCCGCTGTGCGAACTATACATCACACTATTTGACGCGTTGGCGTGACCGTGAATGCCCACCTTAAGAAAGCCAGAAGAAAATCAGGTTGAAGCAGACGCATTGAAACCGAAACAGATCAACCTCGCCTCAACTCAAGCGATTCCGCATTTTTAGTATGAATCTCCACACTGCACCACATCGACACCGTATCGACATCGATTCGTCTGGCGATCGTGAAACGTCACAAGTGAACATCTAGCGGTAAGTGGTCAGATAAACTGGCATGTTTTATTAGTAAATACTGATGGTTTTCACGGCGCAAATTACCTGCGCTACAGAATGCACACGTATCCGAAAAGTATCTGTAAGAAAGAGAAAGAAATGGTAAGTTCTTTTGTTACTAGGTACCTACACTAGAGTTTTTAAAGAAAGGTGAGGATCTATATATAATTATGATCATTCATTTACTGCCACGATACCTTCTTCAAAAAACCTATTAACTTGTAAAATGTTGGGGATACTGCATCTTTAAAGACTTAGGGTTTGTTCATGGCCTCGGTCTTTACCCGGCACGGTAAAAGCAGCGCCGCCACCAGACCTGCTTTATAAGCTTCTACCCGGTACATACTGCACGGTCTTGACAACAAGCGCCCGGAGGTTTATATCTTATACGTACTTTTATTTAACTTATGCTAGCTTATGTGATTTTCAAATCCATCATCGGTTCATTGACATAAAATTGACAAAGAAAGACAATGGTTAGCAAATAGCTTAAATGACAGCATTTTTATGAAATAGGGTTATAGACCCAAAACACCTTGCTCAAGACCTAGTCACGGCCCGTGTCACAAGCGATAGCTTCGAAATAAAAGCACCATAGTGTTTCATACATAACTAGCTACCGGACTGTTGCGTTTGTTTGTCGTCGCGTTGCCGTGACGGGTACAAACCTTGTCTCGCGAACTCTTTGTAGATAAAAGCACCTATTTACATTTTATTTATAACTACCCATTTACAAACTAAATTGATAGACCCTTCCCTATGCATTTTCATGGAGCAAAACAATAGAATGCGCTCTTCAAACTTATCGCAGTTCAGATAAAATAAAGCAATTTTCAGAGATCGTCAGGGTCGTACCTAGGTGGACATTGACCTGTGGAGGGGGTTATAAACCTTTGAACTTCGGCCTTAACCATAGCAGCATGGCCTTTCTACGTTTTTATGCATTGTTGTCACGATTAATTTTAGTAGGTACTTAATGTTTTTATGATTTTCATGTTGAAATAATTTTCAACCAGCAGGTAGAACTTTGGAATAAAATAAACAACGCAAACATCCTTTCCTAAGTAGGTGTCTAGTTAGATCTTTAGGTAAGAGAGATAATTTATTTCAAAAATATTAGAACCGCAAATTTTGTTCGTACTTAAGTACCTAATAAGGTATTAGTAGGTTCATCATAATCAGCTCTGGTGCCGCACAAAAGCACTGGTCATGATGATGAGTTGTTGCTTATAAGCAAGGAAGCCTATAAGTAGCCCCATCGAACTATCCTGGATTCGTTCCTGGCGATCGCCTGATACAATTCAAAGTGCACTCCCCGTTTGCTAGCAATTTATTTTTACATTCAGGCATGGAACAAGGCTATTGAGAGCTCGTTAAGCAATCAGCTTCCAGCGATTGCAATAATAAAAGTTTTCTCTTTTTATTTAACGGTATTAAATTTCAGATTACTTTTGTAGCAATATTTAGAATGGTGATCATTATCTTACCCGAGATCTCTTGTATCGTTTAACGATATTACTAAAGGTTGGCGCAGATGAATGCGTTCGGTGGGGCGCCAGATTGTAACCGCCTCGCCCCATCAACATTGTTTAGACATTGACGCGATGTAAGCACGTCACCGGACCACTGCTGCTACGGTCGGTTGGTTTGGGGACCATGCGCCGACGCCATTGATGTGCTGTGCGACGAGAGCTATGTACGCAATCGTATCAACATAAGTATACGTTATAAGCTGTCCCACAGAGTGAATACCTAAATTCATTTGAACAACGAGCTGACCCACGTGGCTTCACCCGCCCGAATTTTTCAGTTTTTATGCTATCCCACAGGAACACTACATTTTTCCGTTCGTTCACCGTGGTACCATTAGATAGTACCGTCAATGGTACTGTGGCAATTATTGTTTGCCGTCGTTCCATTACATCGATGGTACCATTACAAATCCGTCAAAAAAGCAATTAAGTAAACATGTTATTCCGGGGTTTAAGCCATCTACATTCCAAATTTAATTACTGTCAGTAAAGTCATCACGGAAATACGTGGTAGCAAACCACACACACACCCACACAGACTTTGGCATGTATAATATTAGTAGGATATTAATTTACACGAAAAAGCTGGCCGTAAGCACAATGCAGCGGGGCAGCCGGCGCAGCGTTCTTTAATAAATGACCACTACACCAAAGTTTTATATTTAAAAAAAAATACTGAACCGCTTGAGGCGATGTTGACCTGTTGCCGAACCGATACGTCCGCGTCAACCTTACCCAATAACTCTTCAAAGCGTTATTCACGATCGCAAACCATAAACAGTAATGTCATGCTGATTTCGGCGTAGCGCGATATTCACACGTTGGATCAGATTAGTGATGCATAAATAAACTAACATTTTCTAATGATGTTCATTCAATAAATTATTCACAAATTAAATTGGAAGGTGCTACATGCGTACATCGTTATCAGACCTTCCACGTACGCAGACGTCTCAAACCCAAAATAAAAAACGTATGAAGTATGCAAATTACCACGTGTGTTTACATAGTTAAGTAGGTACCTGCACTTGGTAATTTGCTTTCATTTTACCTTTGAGATGCTGGAACGATACCTGTCAAAAACATGGCTGTAATAATCATATCTCATCATACATACTAATATAGATATCTATAAAACGATCACGTAGCCCGTATCACGTGTGTCTCCGATGTGAGATGGTAAGCAAAATGCTCCCAAGACGAACGTAAACCAATAAAGCGAAGGACGACTTGGTAGATCATGTTCTTGTTAAATAAAACGCATGTGGCAGTTTTTGTAACCACTTAGGAGGAAAGGGTACCTGAGAGACTTTTGAAAAATAGGTATCTTATAAAGACACCCTGTGGGTAGTTAGTTACTCTACGAATGTCAAATAGATGCAACCATTATCACCTTGCATGACGAAAAGTAATGAAGTAATGAAAAGTAGTCAACGTTTTTTTTTATGTCTTCAAGTGACAAGACGATCAAGACGATCTTGCCTGATGTTATGCAGCACGCTTAACCATAACAGATGAACTGCTACCCAAAGAGTACTAATATCTGTTCTGTGCCCGAAGCTTATACTTAGTTGTTTTAGTTCTGCCTGGCACTGCACTGCGTTCATCACCCCAAGACGTTGTTGTTAGGTCTCTTTCGCCCAGTGATTTCACTTGCTACAGTGCGCTTTAAACCTAAATACAGTAATGATTGCATACCACTACTTGGAGGTAGAATGTCTGGCACTGCGGTGGTACCCATCCAAGACGGACTCCTGCTGAAGAGTCCTACCACCAGGTAAACGTGATGGAAGTGTACGCGTGTCGTCGACGTCGTGTCGTCGGTCAGCGCGCTCCGAAGCTGCTGCTTCATTAGCTTCTCAGAAGCTGCTGCTTGTGTTGATAACTGGTCGCTTGGGCGAGGCAGCGGTGACGAGGTGAAATTATATTATATTACATTCGTCTGCGTCAAATAGAAGTTACAACATTAAAAAAAAAGTAGGTAGAGGTAGGTAGTTGATTCGTTTCGGCGGCTTAAAACACAAAATCAAAACGAATTCATTATTTTGAACATATTTTGAAATATTGGCAGCTTTACCTCATTTCAAGTTTATTAGTCAAACGTTTAGTTATAAAAACGTCTTTTCTAAATGTTTATTAGACGCCTTTATTCTTTATTTTTAGACAACATCAGTGTAGTAAAAACGTGCTCGATTGATTTATTTTGGTCATTAAAAAACTACACTCATACACATACATAGGTCAAATTTACCTACCCATCTGTACAATTTATGGTTTTAATTTCCGGGTAAGTAGGTATTATTTTTCTATTGAGTAGTAAAATGATTGTCTATTTTTCTATATATTCTCTCTATAAAACGACCTATAGGTCGTTTTTTGTCCGAGAGGACGTAACAAACGAGTAACGAGCGGGAATTACGTGTGGAACGCGGCGCGCAAGGACTCACTCACACAGGGTTTGGACACCGAGCGGGGGCGGCACAAACGCCCCGCGATAAAAACGTCGTACCTAGTTGTGTGATTTGCAAGGTCCGAGTTTGCTTAGAATAGAAGCACATATTAACACCAATACCACTTTAGGAAAACTTTGTCTACATCTAAGTAGGTAAAGTGTACCTACTAAATACCTAAGTAGTTACCTAAATAGGTAGGCCTAAACAGGTACCTACCTACATACCTAGATTATTTTAGTTAGGTAAGGTTTATGTAGGTAGATATACCGATAGGTATTATTGTAAAATTGTGTGGTCTTAAAAATGTAGTAATTTATATAAACATGCTTCTCAGAATTTGTAAACACATCATCACGAGGCGATCATCATCGCCTGTCAATTTAATTATTTTATGATGTTACACGGTCGATATACAGGATGAAAGGGCTTGTTAACCTGTTGTGGCCCGTAATCACAGGCTCTAAGGACATGGCTGGGTTAATTCATACATTGAGATTTGATTTGGATTTGATAGTTTACTTCGGACATCTAGCCATTATGTAAGTATTACACCATTTTTTGTATTTTCGTGGCAGAGCTTAGGTGATTGAAATGGAAGGGAAGGGTGATGTTGGTTTGTACCTTTGACGAAATCTTTGGTTTGTATATTTTATTTTGGTCGAAGACTCTCTTAAAAGGAGTTGTTTCACGTAGTATGGAGCCTGATCTTTTGTAGGGGTCTAGATAATTATATAATCAATAAAGAAACCATTTATCACTGTTTATTTATTTTATTTTGACTTCTTTCATAATCTAAAGTAAGTTTATCTTTGTGAAGGAGTGCAATACAATGCAAAACAACATGGCGGGTTTAACGAACAACTGGGGTATTAGGTACTGTCAAAGTCAAGATGCGTCACGATCATTGGCTAATAGCTGTCATGGCGGACCTCTAGTGTTCCCGTTTTATGAAACTCAACACAATAAACATTTTTTCCATTAGAACTTTGTTTGTATATTTAAAAATAAAATTGTTTGTTACTGTTAGTCTTATATTTTTTTCCAATTTTTTTTTTTTTAATTTTTCTATGGTGTTACAAATACCTAGGCCGCTATGAAAGTGGTCCTTTGTTTTTGAAAGAACGCCGCCATTTTTTTAATACTATAGTCTTAGAATAACAACACGAAGAATGATAGTTTCATTTAAAATTATTTCCAAAAGTGTGTTCACAAAACAATTGATGTTTGCGTGAGTCACCAGAATTGGCTACTGAATCTTATGTATGAACTGCCTGCCTGCCTACCATTCACCAGCCACCTATTTGACTGTGTCGGAGCTCATTATCGTGTAAAGTAAAGTAAAAAAAGAAAGTGCTGGCTGTAATTCCCAGGACGCAAGTAGGATAAAGTAAGATGTACCCACCTAACTATATTGGTACCTACTGGTTATTCAGCTGATTTTGTTATGACATTTAATTAGGTATATAAGTACCTACCTACCTGAGATTTTGACATTTAATGGTGAAAAAATTGATGAACTATTTGAGTTGTCTTTCTAAGCAAAGTCGAGTCTGTTGTTGATGTCCAAAAATTATTTATTTTTATGCTAAATCAACGACATCTAGTGTTTCTTGCGATTACTACTTTTATTCGTTGATAGTAGTTATTCTTGTAAAGTATTTTTACTCTGTATTTCAGTGAGTGTGATTTATATTTTTAGTACCTTATTTTTAAAATTTATATGTTTTTGATAGATGTAATGCTTTGGATGACGTCTGTAATGTTACATTTTATTCATAGTAAAAACTTGAAACTTGACATTTGAAACGCTTCAATAGTCTTACAACGACATCTATCCGTAGTGTTGTATGTTGTAGCTTAGTAATCAACGTAAACGCCATCTATTTTCAGGGTTTACAATGAGATGACACCGTTGAGTTTGAGTATGACAGTTTTATCCATTTGTTTGATTGGTCAAAAGTATATAATTTATGTATTTTGGCCAATCAATTTTGAGTATTTAATTGACGTAGGCGAGCAATACTTTTGTACAAAAAGAACTAACTGTATGTTTGATTTGTCTTCTTGACGTCTTCCTGCTTGATAGACTTCGTTTCGTTCGCGTTTTTTTGATCTTGTCGTGTTGTGTTTCTCACAGACTTGACAGACTAAATAAATTGTGTTTCTTTGCTGTGCAAGTTGTTCACAAAGTGCAATAAAAGTGTGAATAATAAAATGACCTATTTTGTGATTAGTGAGACTTAATTGCCAATATAAACAAATCAACAGGTTACAGTGAAAAGCGATATGATACTCTCCTTGGCAGTGTTCTAAGATTGTGTTCATATTGTGGAGTTCATAATATTTGTGTGCGAGATGTCTTCAAAACCAGCAAATCAAAAGAGAAGGTGAGTGCATATATTTATTTTGAAGATTCTCACTGCCTGACATAGACTTTTGATACAGTCAGTGGCTGCTACATGTGCATTTTAAGAGACATTTGAGTTTTCCTGGTAAGCGACCGCTGTGTGTGCTGTCACTTCAAACTCTTCAAAGTATATATATAATAACTTTCTCTTACACACTGTTCTGGACAAACAAAAGAATAAACAAAATCAAAGAAGCCCAGGATGCACTATCGTTAGTTACTATCGATAAATTTGTCAAGACATGTAGTTTACTAGGTAATCTGTAAATGAGTTTCTTCAGTACCTAAGTTTTGTACATAAAGTGGCATTAAAATTGTTAAAAACTGAATCTAATAAACTGATGATGTCACAATCCTGTTCCATGTAGGTACTAAATAAAGTCAGATTAAATTTTGTATCGGCCTTAATGCCTTACATAATCAGCTATCATGGTATTTTCTCACTTAACCTAATAAAGGGCAAATAGGTAGGTATAGTTCTCTTGGTGGATCTAGGCTTCCGTGAAGTTAAACGTTTGTGATGCGCAAAGACAATTTAGTTCGAATAAGCTCTATTGCGCATCGAAACGGCTAACTTCACTACGGCCGAGATCCGCTGTGAGAACTATACCTACTCAATGGAAATCTAGTCTGAAAATGCATTTCACAAATGTTTCTCTATGTAGTGGCTAACCAAGATAATAATCTGTTCTGTGACCAAGGTGGGAAAGTCAGAGTTCATTGACACCTTCAAGACCTCCATCAAAACTTACACCCAAATACTGAAATGCTACTTATCTAAACAACCTTTAAGTTATGATGTTTTTGAAGTTTCCTCATATGATTTTGTAGACAACAATGTATTAAACAGTTTTGTTAATACGATTTCAAATATTTAAAATATTTTTGACTTACCTAACATATTCGGGCGTTTCTAACATATAGTTAGACTATCTTCTGCCCCCAGCTTTGCTTGCGTAGTACCTACCTACTTAGTTGAAAACATTTGTCACTCATTTCCACTGAACGGATTTAGACGGTACCTGAACAACAAAAAGGTACTTATATTGTGTGTGACCTAATAACACATCTATTTTTTTTTTAATTTTGTGCTTCCTGTTTTCATAAAAACTGCCAAACCTCTGGTGACATTGCAGGGCTCACCCAGTGGTAGAGTTACTTTTACTCCCTTAACATTCTATTTCCAGCTAAGTGTTATTGTTCAATAGAACCCACCTGGTTTTTTCCCCACCTCAATACAATGTAGGTAATTTCAAGCTGTCTCCATCCAACATCCTTGTAACAATGTCTCCATCCAACATCCTTGTAACAATTACAATATTGTCATGGTTCAGGGGGTCTACTCTTGCAAACAACAGCGATATAGGTATTGTGACGGTTTTTGTAGTTCAGCTAATGTCTGTGAAAGCTCTGAACTTAGTTGCAACCAACATAATACCTAATAATAATAAATAAAAGGTTTTTATTCTGTAGCAACAGATAACATTATTACATCATATGGTTGGGACCTTCTTAAAAGTAAATAGGTACCTACCTATAATACTTGTTTCAGAAATCCCACTCTTCAATATCCATTAAAAACTTATCCATTAAAAACAAACTATGTAAGTTGAACTTAGTTGCAACCAACATAAGTTGAACCACGATATTTGGCACGATTATCGTTTGTCGCTTTCAAGAGTAGACCCTCAGTTTTTGCGGGAGTTTTTGTTATATTGCGAGAATTGCGCGTCTTCTAGTCCTATGTTTTTTTCTTTTTTAGGGATTTTTACCAACTGTATTTAAATAACTTGTTTAGAAATACCTACCTATGGTACCTAGGTATTATTTCACCATTCGCGTTTTGGCGATATGTTGCCGTCAACTGTAGTAAAATGCTTATGTACGCGTCGAGCAATGCGATGGTAGGTAGTCTACCTACATTCCTAAATGCTCTTAAAGGTCTTAAATACCATTTAAGACCTTTATGAACATTAGCAATCTAAACATAATAATATTGTACAGTCATACCTAGTAGGAAATTATATAAGATTAGATTAGGTAGATAGTCTTAAAAATATTTCATACTTTGACAAGAAATATCAATAAAAAAAAGGAGATCTCAAGACAGATAGGTAAATTGGTTTTTAGTATAACCTTTCAAATGTAGCCTCGGTCAGCCCGGGAAGACCTGTTTACTCAGCCAATGTGTTCTGCCCACCATGACTTGTGGTCTAGTCTAGACACACGACGTTTTACGGAATAAGAGTTGAGTACAGAAAGCTTTTATTTTATAAATATTGGAGTTTTTTTTGGCAAATGATTGCAGATCATGCAATGGAAATTTTTCTTGTAGGAGTCATCGGACATTCAATTGATCGAGCCATGCTCGGCATCAAATAATAACAAAACAAATTACCTACCGATTTCCCCAAATGTTGAAATCTACAGAATAGTGTTTTATCTTAATTGGGATGTATGATTTTTAAAGAGCTCCATAAATGTTAACAGCTTCAATGAAGTAACATTTATCAAAAACCTTGACGTCAGCAATTCTACCAGTAGGTATAAATGAATTGTCTATTATAATTTGTGTTATCTACCTAACTTATACTACAGAACAGATATTAGTACTAGGTAGGTACATACTTTATACTATTATTTGTTTTCAGTTTAGCCAGCCTAAGAGCAACCAATTACATTATTTGGATATTATGTTTATTGTTACAATTATCTTTCAAGGTAGGCTGTAGCTAAATGTGATAATAAACTGTGATTTCTAAATCATATGAGTCATTCTGTTAATTTCAGTTGCAGAATTTGGCCAAGTTATTAAATTTTTATTAGCATGTTTGACCCTAAGTTGTTTGGTAGTGGTATTTCAATAATTGTTGAACCATTGATTAAAGTTCTATAGAACACTAGGTACCTGTGTTCTATAGAACTAGAATAATACAGGTGAATGTTAGCGTTTGATTCAACTTCGGCAGAGGAAAAAATTGGTAGTTAAACCAATTAATCCTCAATACGTAATCCACTACAACTTTTAATCAATATGACTGTCAAGTTATTGAAGAGTATGGATACGACTTAAAAAAATATTCCCCTTATAATTGGAAACACTTTCATTACTATGGTACTTTTATTATGTCAAACAAAACCCATAGAAAACAGAGCGATAACTTATGTATGACTCTTTTCTTTCCATTAGGTAGGTATAATATTATTCTCTATTTGCCCACATTTATAAAGACTACACACAGGTGGCCTAAATTTTAGCCGCTCTTAAATGATTTCATATAGCCAAGAATAAGCTAAATATAAATATGAACTCGTGTGCAACAATTTTGAAATAACGTTTTGTTATCTCTTGTCGAAAATGTTTGCTAGATAGCAGCGCAAGGTAGGTACCTACATCATATGCAATGATTTGTATAAAATGACGTCATTAATTTTTTTAGGTACTGGGGGGTAACCAACCACAAAGCTCTATATATTAATATCGAAATATTAAGGTGAAACTGTTTTTTTATGCCGAAATGTCAGTGCAATGTTATTTAATTAGGTATTGCTATAGATATACCTACTCATATAAGAAGTTTGGTCGTTCTGATAACATAGGATATTATCCAGTACTTATCCAGGTGAAATAGAACCTGCAAAGCCTTACTTCCATTCAGAAACCAGGATTATTTTAGGATTTTCGCTTACTTGGCAGAGTTCCTAACGCACCAATAAATGGGACTATCAATATGGTGGGTACTGGGTACATCTATGAAATAAGTAGTCGCGCGGTCGGCTCCTGCCTGCTAGCGAACCCGCCCCTGCTTCGCACGGGTCCTTAAGTTTTCATTACACCCGTGCGAAGCCGGGACGAGCCGCTTGTATGGAATAAAAGAAGAGTGCTTATGACAAGTGCATGCAAGCATGCAACTAGCTGTTACAAAAAGCACTGACTGCCTTGACAACATATATTAGGTAGGTTCTTAGTTTTTACCATCGAGTAATGGTAAGAACTGGTCAATTACCTAAACTTGAATTAACTGGGAACAAAACACGATCAACATAGTTGAGACAGTACCAAGCACCACTTGTATCTCGTGACTGGTGACAATTGATTAAAATAAAAGGTAGTAAGTTCATAATGAGTAGTGTAACACTCGATTAATAAGTAATTTTTATTAATGATCCTAATCTGTGATTGATCCAGATAGAGAGTATTTGCTGCTTTCTTTTTAAAATGAATTTGTGATGATCAACTCAAGTTGATCAGAACGATGCATTCAAAGGTAATATCTAACAATTTAGTATAATTATCCTGTGCTGTGGCAATCAGGTTTAGTTTTGTCCTTTGATACGAATAGGTCCCAAAAGAGCACTTTCAACGATTTGCGTCATCGTAATCATCGTTATCTGTATCAAACCAAAAGTTGGACTTTAGACTCAATGCAGTAACAAAGTTCGAACTAACCTGATTAAGTACCAGGCGGTACCTAGAGTCTAGGTAGGATCTTTGTGACGTTTCTGGTATTTTTTTTTTCCCGGTAGACCGATATATTAAATTTATTCCTGAAAATTCTGGTATCTGGGAGTTGCCTGATTTCTAAAAAGTCCACTTAAGGCCTATATCCCGGCTTCGCACGGGTAGATGTAAATAATATAGCCTGTGTTACTCAGGGATAAGGTAGCATTCTAATGGTAAAATAATTTTTGAAATCGGATTCAGTAGATTTTGAGTTTATTTATATTATTATTTTATAAAAAAAAGTAGGTATTTCCTCTTAATATTTTAGTTATATAAGTATTTATATTTATTTATTGAGCACCAACACACCTCTACACGACTAAAATTATACTAATAGGAAACATTTCAAGTAAAACTAACCAAGTGACATTATAATTAAAGGTACAGACAAACAGCATGCATGAGGTTTTATAGCGAGTAGCAGTGTTTGTGAGTTAGTAAGTTTTATTTTATTTATTTTATTTTTATTTTCGTTTATTTGGGAAACAAACAGTACTTAAAATCTAATAACTAAACTAAAATTAAAACTAATGACTATTAACATGTTACCATACATAAGTTTGTAAGATAGTATAGTAGATAAACACCCTAGTATCTATCTACCTACTAATTTGATTGTAAACCTGTTACCAGCACTTCGAATTAATTATCATACAACTATTACGTAAATGGTATTGTATTGCGTAAATGTTAAAACTACTCATAAAACCAGCATGAAGTTAAAAGCCAGTTAATTAGCATTTGACTGGTAAATATTTTTGTAATGAAACTAGTTCACATGCACACTGTTGACAGAGCAAACTGACCCTTATCTCTGGAAGCTAAGCTTCAATAGACATAAGTAGATAACACTAAGATAATTATAATTTAAAACAAATCTTTGTAATTATAATACTATTAGCAGAAGTAGCTAAGCCAAGACAAAAATATAAATTTTGTTTGAACGAATTCAAAAAATCGAACAATTAAATTGTATCTTATAAACTATATATATAACTATGTATTTTTTAGCAACTTTTCTATGCCCTATTGTAAAAGTAAAGGTATGGCGTATAACGTGACATAAAATGAATAAAGTGTCTATCTGTTTATGTTAGCTGTTTAGATATTGTATCGTCTGTTTGCTTGCTACATTCTACATTTGCTACACGTGTGTGGATTTTGTTTAGCAAAACAAAATCGATTTTTTTATTAGCTACGTGAAAATACCCACGTATAACAGACAGGCTTTTAATTTGTTATTCAGTTGCAATCGATTTCCCTAGATTTCAATAAAAAAATGACGTATTTGGTATCAATATGACAGGTTGCTTGACATCGGATTGGATGGAACCCAATGGAATCAAATTGATAGTTACCCATTGCGTAATAAACAGCCCAGCAGATGCGCTCAATTTACAGTACATTCTCTCGAAGAAGTAACAGAACTATTCTGAAAAAATGGCTTAACTTAACTAATAGATGGAAAAACCGGGCTTTAACTACGATAAATTAGTTTCAAATCCAATTAAATTTGCTGATTGATGCTTATTCTGGAAATTTTCACAAATGTGGGGAAATCAAACTCGACTAGATCTTGAAATGATATTTTATTTGCATTAGTTTCACTAATTTGTGACATCCTCATATACAAATAAGTGTGTTCCTCTTGTCTTTGGCTTTGTTATAGAAAAGAGTATGGAATGGACCGTATAATCAAAAACTTGTTCTTGAACTCTCCGAAAATTTCGCCTGAGGCTTACACGCTTGAAACTCGGTGTTTTTTGGTATGCGAGTCGGTTCAATGTCCAAAAGCAAGGTGCAAGGCAAGCAAGGCGTGTTTATTAAGGATGAGTTAAATTTATTTTTAATTAAATACCTACTACCAATTCGTTCGCTACTATAAATCAAACGTTTGTGTCGTAATCATCTACGTACCCAGAGCGTGTTTTTCGTCCTAGGTATATACCCCACTATTGTGATTATATCCCTGGTGAATATATTTAATTACTCTCAAAAAGAGAAGGCAGTCAACTTTTTTCTGAAATGGTCCTATGGCACATTTAATATAATTTGATATACACGACAAAAAGGATCCTATATAGTAGTTTTGACCTCATATTCATTTTCATAGGTAGTAAGTATAAAAGTTATTTGTTATTCTTACCGCGTACGGCACAATAGAACATGTTTAATTTGCAAAATAAAGTTAATAACGTTATAAACCATGACGAACAGTCGCTTGAAAACAAATGGTATGTTATCTAGAAACAAAGTATTTATCAAGTTTTCGCTACTATTCATTTTATACGAGGACGAGATAAGAACATCTTTCTGTTATCAGTCAGTCGTTGATTTCATTCCTCGATGGACTGTTCAGTTGTTTCTTATACGGATTCTAAGATCCGATCGTTAAAATGCTCGTGAACGGGTTTCCTGATGAATTTCCGCAACAGTGTCCCTCCGTGGGAGCTTTTGATGAAACAGGATGGAATATGCAGTGCCCAATACCCCACCAGTGGTCTAAGCAGTTGGATAATGTGTGCAATGTTTATAATGAGAACACCGGAAGTTCTGTGCAGTGCTTTAGAAATGACTCTTGCGCTGGTTACGTGTTGCCTGGTAATGTGATGCCTACGTACTACCATCCCCAAAGCGTATACCAGCCTCGGTACATTCAACAGCCGTTAGTTCCAAGTCTGCCTTGTCACCAGAACCAAGAGTGGGACTATAATAGCATGTGCTACAATGTCGATGGCCAGCCTTGCCAGTATACGAATGTTGTTGATTTGGAAGATTTCATGTGAGTTCTTGGATGTTTTTGTTATCATCTGATTTATTTTCGTGCAATCTTTGTGCTGTATATTCGATTAATTGGTTTTAACTTATTTATTTAATACATCATATCGACATGATGCACGTTAAAGTGAAGTTATGTTTGGCACTCAAGAAGTTTATTTAAAACGCATCTTTCTCCAGAATATTCAAAAATTCTTTTGTAGAACACCTGTAGGAGGTCATTAAAATGAAAACACCTTAAAAATTAAAAGTCTCTAAAACTATCGCTTTCATTATCGGCTCAGTCAGCAACGCATCATTTTATATTGCTTATGGTAGCTAGGTAGTACCACTGCCTAATTAACTCTTTCTTCGTCAAAAACCTACAGAAATCTTAACAGGTTCATTGTTTTTCTCCGATTACAGTTATTTTAAACTATACTATTAAAACTTTCCGTCATTGATTTATTATGACCGGTGAATATTTATCACACTATAATTAGGAAATTAGTATTCCAGTTGTTTGTATATATTTAAAACCACTTAATATGCGTTTTAATGGGTTTGAGCCTTCTCTAGTTCAGTATTTTCAATCAAAATACGGTCAAGTCCACAGATATATAAAAATGTACAATATCTGTGGTCAAGTCATTACCAAAAATCATTGTCTTGTCCCACATTCGCACCTGACGATATCTTATCAAATGTTTTTCAATATAGTACTTACCATTATGTAAGACGATTTATATCGAACTAGCGGACCCGCCCCGGCTTTGCACGGGTGCTGGAAATCTTCCTCTTAAATTATTACTCGTATCTATTGCTAAAAACCGCATTAAAAACCGTTGCGTAATTTAAAAATTGCAAGCGTACATAGTACACACGTAGAGACGACTTAATTTTATACTATTTATGTGTAAGGATATACTTAATAATACTAATTTTATCTATACTAATTATTATAAAGAGGAAAGATTTGTATTTTTATATTTTTGTTTGTTACGAATAAACTCAAAAACTACTGGTCCGATTTCAAAAATTCTTTCACCATTAGAATACTAAATTATCTCTGAGTAACATAGGCTATATTTATTACTAGCGACCCGCCCCGGGTGCGGTTTCATTGCACCCGCGCAAAGCTGGGACGGACTTCTAGTAATTGGATAATTTTGTATTATGTTTGTGTTTTAAACGGCTGAACATAGGACCTTGATGGGATAGCATAAAGGCTTGGTGGGAATCTAAGGTACCGCGTGAGATAAGCCGCGGGCAGAAGCTAATATTACCTATGTGTAAAGTTGTATTAAACCACGTGAAGGATGGGTGATTTCATTTACTACATTCTCGTGACTGTATTTTAAGTAACCATACAACCATACAATTTGACAGAACTTGAGCTGAACGCTGTTTAGTTTAAACGGCTAAATCGAACCATAATTCGCTAGCGAGTCCGTTAAAACTGACAAATATTAGTCATACTAAATCGTGGTTTTATTTTCCTGACGCTCTTTTTTTTTGTAATTTACACATATTATAATTTATTTTGCAATAATTCGTTTAGGCTGAATAGAAAGCGTTTAGGCTGTAGACACACCTGACTGAAAGAATAAAACTCAGTTTCGTTCATAGTTCTAAAAACAACCTTATTTTGCTGTTTTTTTTTAAATTTATTATTAATAACAAAAAATATGCAGTTGTTTTTAACATTTAAAAAGCCCTTAGGGGCTTGTCCTAAATGTATATAATCTTCATTTACTTACACTAATTATCATTATTTTAACAGTGAGAACTTAAGTCCTTATTCTTAAGCCTATATTTAACAATTATAAATACGTACTCATGCTATAAGAATATACTAATACATATGAAAGTCAAGCTCAAAGCAGGTAGGCAATGTTAAAATCTTATTTTTATATAATTTTTACCTAGCGACTAGTAAGTAGCTATCTCATGGTTGACCCAGAGATGCAATACTTATAGATAAGCTGTAGGAGTATAAATCTCTATAATAATATTCTGTGGTAATTTAAACATTAACATTAACAAAACATTAAATTATATAATAATATATTAAAAAAAATACTGATTTAGCTACTGGACGACGATAAAATACTATACAATAGGCTTACAAAACATTTGGATGAAATCATAATTCGGTCTACATATGGTAGGGGTTTTCCTGAGCCGACACAGTTCTAAATTCGGTAATGTTTTGTTTACGCAAAACATTGTTTGTTTACTTTGCGCCGCAGTTTGTTTCCAAGGCCGGTCACGCACTGAAAACCAAGGAAAAATCTTTTCAAGTACCGCCTGTTTTGAAAGCTGTGTCAGGGATTTCGTGTATTTTCATTACTTTCTTGTAGTATATTAGTTACTTTAGCCACCATTAGCTGAAAGAGAAAGTATTTTTGTATGAGTCGGTGACCGTACTGCCTTTGGGAGATGATCTAGTTGAAATTTGTTTCGCCGCAAGGGAGACTTGAACCCAAAAATAAGCTAAAGTTGGTGAACATTATAAAAAACATAATAAGTAACCAAGCCTACTATCATCAAAACTGGAACAGGCGAGTTACTATTACTGGTTACAAATCTCTGGTTTCGTATAGGTAACATGGCCGATTAAGAATTATCGTCTAAACTGAACATTTTATTTGTGTGATACATAATATCAGATAATTGTGGTAGTGCAGTTTTATCAACAGATAAGAAAATAACGACAAACTGTCTGCTGAATTAAACTAGAGTGATGAAATCAAACAAAAGTCTTTGCGTTGATCTATGTATTAAGTTTCCATAACTCATATACAAAGTCGTTGTACTAAATAGATAATACTTAGATACTTCCCACGCTAACGTGAACATAAAGAAAGTGTTGAGCTTCTTAAAATCATGATTCTCGCCAATCTTGTAGGTTCAGATCAGACTGTAGCCTGCAGACCTGGAGGGCGATTCTCGTGCCATACATAAATGGTCACATGTGATATATAATTCGTCAAAACTGTCTGTATAGAAATTTTGTAAATTTTGACGATATATCACATGTAATCATTGATCTATGCACGAGAATCGCCCTTCAGGCACAGGTTGAGTCACAGAAGAGTATATCTCCGTGGGTTGAGTGCTTCTATTTCTTGGTGCAAGACTAAGAAACCATTAGGTACTAAGTAAAGTATCATTCAATAAACATACAATATCAGAGTACAACGCATATCGCTTTGTTCGAAACACGAGCGGGTACAGCGAGCGATAACCTGGCCTTCACTGCTAAATGACCCCCTGATTGTCGGTAAAGTTTTAATGCTAACAGTATGCCGTAAACTCGAGGAAAAAGTTTCATGAAAATGGCTCAAATTGTTAACCCCTTTGCGTGTTGCAAAGTTAAGTTATAATTATTTTTTTGTTACCATTATTGCCTCATATTAATTAAATTTTACGTAGTACTAATCTGTTCTGTGGCTCCGCGCTAACTTTATAATGCCAGCTCCTTCCCGCTGCGTCTTTTAGGAGTTGGTTGTCGGGATTAGTCGGGAATTCCCTAAATAGTTTCAGGTCTCTGCCTCTGGGACCATATACATTGAGAATGCTCCTCGTTTATTTCCTCTAAATCTAGGAAATACCGTTTTGACTGTACCTACGGTAATTTGTTTTTTTTTAATTTGTCAACAACTTTATATAATTTTTATATCAAATTTCAAGAAATTACGGTTCAGCAATAATTTCTTCGGAGTAGCTTGATGTTATTTATTGCTATAACGGCTATAACGTGTCTACCCAAGGAATACCTCTCTCCGAAGACTGCTAAGCAAAACGGCGCCGTCGCCTACCAGCCGAATAAACGTATGCATTGGGTTCAATTGCTTTATAATCGCAATATAATTGTATTCATATCACAAAATATAGCTTACGAGTAGGTAAGATACCTGCGAGGAACCTATACAATGTATTTTTTTTTTGTTTCTCTTTTAGTCTAAAAACTTCTAAAACGCGCGTTATTTACCACATCTATGACGGTACCTACTTTACCGGTTTAAATCTGTACTAAAATAAAACCCTTGAGAACGAAATAAATTATTATTGAAAATAAACAGTGTTAGGAAAACACGAATCTATGCATAAAACATAACAAGTTACAGCATTGTTTATATTGACTTAAAAATTGGAGGCTTATTTTTGTATGGAAGTTAAAAGGATTCCGGGGTAGTCAACGTAACAAAATGTTCACCGGTTGGAATGTGTAGGCTGTCATAATGCTTTATTGATTTTACGGACAGGACTTAGTATAAAACCAACTGAAAGTTTTTTACGTTTGAATTGAATGTCATTTTAATTTGATCTTCACGTCCCGTGATCTCCTGTGGGTTTCATCGTCAGGCACGTATTGCAGAACTTGCGTCAGTTACTCAATTGGCAGACGAGAACGCGATTATTTTTGCAATCAGAACCAATTGCTGGTCCCCGAATAGATCTATAAAGTGATTCGCTTATTCGCACTGGCCTATAAGTCTTGCTATTTTCTCTTATGTTAGCACACTTAGCACGGAAAATTATTTGTTGTTATATTTATTTACGTTATTATTTCAGTTAGGCATAGTGTGGTATCTTACACTTAATTTTTACCAGTTTATGTTGACTGCATAATCGTATCAAATATAAAGTTCTGTAATATCGGCTCAGGACTTATCGTATCAAAAATATTAATTATTTCTAATTCAAACAAAACATTTTAGTCTTGGTCAGAGTTACCTGATAGAAGAGTATAAAAGAGTTCATCTTAAAAAAAGAGTTTTTAGGTGTAATTTATGTCGTTGTTATTGAATAGAAAATCCGACTCGGCCTACTTTAATTCTTATTCTTTAATATTGAACTATCTACCTTTGTTTGTCAATCTCTAACCCACCGGTAGCTGATCAAGATAATCGAGCATCTAGTATTTGAGCTGTGAAAACCAAACGACATCCTTTTCGTTAACACTTTTTCCTTAGCCACCGATAGCAAACGTCGTTTATCAATTGTGGAGATAACTTTAACGTTTTATATCTATAATGTTATTGTTATGCTACCATTCTTTATATCCATAGATGACACTTATCATTTACATGAGCTCTATCCTTCAAATATCAGTTATTTACGATTATTGCAGAAAGTGTATGCTCTGGTGCACGCAACCGGTATTATGGATTACATGTTTTTTACCACTTGGAAAAAGTGTAGTCTTCCTCTGTTTTTTTTATTTTCATGCTCAAATATCTACATTATAATGCTCGGATCACTGTTTTATTTCGTTCAAATTCAATCCATCCAACTTAATTCCAAAAAGCATTGCTCCTCTTGTATTATAAAGTGCACTTTGGAACTGTTTTTCTTGGTTTAGGGATTTTACATTAGAAATCCAAGCGCGTCGATTATTTACCGAGAAATCTATTTATTCACTTGTGTTTACGGCTGGCTGGCTTCTCTTCCATAATAACATCATTTTTCCTCAATTTGTTGCACACAGTGCCTGAAAGTGCGTGCGTTCTTATCGGTAGTGGTAGCACTGGCGGCGCCGAAACTTATAATCACTTGTTTGCTTATTATTGGGGTTATGATCTAGTCTATTATTCTCAACCTTGTCTAAAGACATACCTACTACCTGTGCCACACTGCCTAGTGAGATACTTTACCCTCAGGGTAACAAAGTCTTTGGAGATACGTATTAGTGCAATAGTTTTCATCATCATCAGCCACTTCATCCACTGCTGAGTACTTTACTTTCTTATTTTATGTATATGTCTCCCTTAGTTTGTGACATCTACCGCGCTAATCTGATCTACTTACAGCCCGCGACTTAGACTATGCCGTCACAATAGTTTTAAATATGGTTGTTTTACTTATAGTTTAGATAGTACTCTCGATCGGAAGATCTTTTGCATGGCTGCAGATTTAAATCTCTGTTTAAATGCTCTACTCGTATCTCGTTGTTTTATCTTGCCTATCTGGCATTATTTTATTATTAATAATGTATAAACCTAGCCCTGTAAGGTTTTTTGTGATCAACCATTTTACACGGCATCCTGCAAGCTACATTATCTGCTAAATACCAGTTAAATTTTCTAGATTTGATGTTAATTTTGTGTTGATGACCTAGGTTGTTCAACTCAAGGTTTACTTTTAGTATTGCAGATGTCCTTATGCTACCACCGGGTCTCGTGGTGTTACCAACATGCGTGTTAGTATTAAAAAAAATATAAGTCAGATAATGAGTTCTTAGTAAATATTATAGTGAAACCCCTGTACTTACTATTATTGATTGCGTTCCTCTTATTATTGATCCTTACCTCTGCTACTGCTACTTAGGTTATAATGCGTAGAGTCTATTCAATAAGAGACCGTCGTCAGCTGAGTTTTATGTCGTTGACATAAGAATCGAAATGGATTGATTTAAGACGGTCCTCTTTTCTATAATGCGTAGCACGTTCTAAGGCCCAACTTGCGTCAATGGTGTAGTCAATTCAATGCATGTCCGATATTCTCACCTATCCATTGTATTTAACTGAGCTGCTTCATATTAATAAGCAACAAAGTTTTTTTATGGTTTTAACTAATTGATAGCAGTTTCAGCTGAAATTAATATAAAATAGAAACAACTGGAGTATTAGCAGTGATACAAACCAAAGTATTGTGTTAGTTTTAGGTTTAAATTAGCGCATTGATCGAGTACGAAACACCATGTTGCGCTCCCTGGTATAACTGGTTTAGCTGACGTGGGATACAAGGTAGCCAGACTCAAATGGGGCTGGACACGTCGGCCGGATGCATTCTGATAAGTGGGCGACCATCACCACGATAGGGTACCCGGCGGACAGCGATCTCGGGGTCGGCTGAGAAAGCGTTGGCGGGACGATCTCGCTTGACACTTTCGATGGAAGATGGTGGAAGAAAGTCCAGGATACAAACAAATGGAAGTACTTGGGGGAGATCTTTGCCCAGCAGTAGGATAATATAGGTTAGGAAAAAAAAAGTTTAAATTGGTGTATTCCACTAACATTCGACGAGTTCATCTGAAAGCTTTTAAATTCCCTCGATCGTTCGGAAAAGTATTCCACATTCACCAAGCGTCAAAACTCATACCCTCAAGGTGCAACGGGGGTCCAGCCAGTCATACAGCTATGTAATATGCTTTTCTACTACTGTTGCAAAAGTCTTTACTAAAAGCTCAGCTGGCCCCAATGATGAGCTAAAAATTATCTAGGCATAGACATACTCATCGCAGGATAATGGTGGAAACGGAAAGTCTTTGGGGTAATCTCAATTTAATATAACAAATACAAACGCTTCACAGATGGATTCTTCGTCCCAAAACTTGATAAACAACTTATTAAAATGCATTGTTGTGACGCATTTCTAAATACTTGCTTTATTTAGAACAAGCGATAAAAATGCCCGCTCGTGGACTAATGACAAATTAATGGAATAAAGATTTTGTAATTACCGTCCTCATCGTTTAGTCGACCAGCATTGTGGTGGCTTGTGCCTTGTTTTATTTTGTTGGATTTTTATAATTTGTTGCAATTGTGTGCTCGTAAAAATGTGCCTTCCGGGAGCTCCAGATCTTATAGAACGAAAAGTTTGCTCTATGAAGAAAAGGTATTTCGAATCCCAAACGGCATCTATTAGTAATGGTACTCTGCTCGCTTTGTTTGTCAGTTTGTTCGTCTAGTTCTATTTTAAGTAGGAAAGGTATCGCTGTTTTCAGATATGCTTGGTTTACACGTCGATTATTTTTGCGATATTTAGGCACACCACTTGAATGAGCGTTTTATTTATAAACCAAGGAACGCCTTGGTAGCTTCGGCACGGTAAAAATCGACCCATGTAAAGCCAGGTTAATCAGTTTGAGCAATCGTAGCCATGAAAATGATTGACCTTATTCAAAGACTTGGAAGTTATGTTAGAATGTTGAATAAGACTTTTTACGTATTTTCTGTGCTTGGTCGTAAAAGAAAGGCGTAACTTTTATAACAATGATGTATTGACTAATATTTTTAAACTTCTGCACAAACACAGCAGTTTTGATTAAATAAACTGACTAAGACATGCCCATTAAACTCTAGAGAGAGAAGTGATCTTGAGATTTTTAACAAACTGCGGATAAATCTGGTGCAGTTGGTCATTAGTTTCTAAACTACAAGTCTATCAGTTGACCGAACTTTTCTTAAATAACTTCTCTTCTTCCAGGAACAATGAGAAGCGCAAGGAGAAGTCGCGCGTCGCAGCCAGGTGCCGCCGCACCAAGGAGATGCAGATCTTTTCCGAGCTGACCGCCGCCCTGCCGGCGAAGAAGGAGGAAGTAGAACAGCTGGACAAGGCTTCCGTGATGCGGCTGGCTATCTCTTACCTGCGCGTCAGGGATGTCGTTTCTTTGCGTGAGTATTTGCATCGCTTTTTTCACAGAAATTGGGTTTTAGTTATTTACACAACAAGTTTCACCAAAAACGGGATACTTGGCCGTGATTTGTGAGTGTTATTAGATAGAACTCTATTAGGAAAAATCTAGATATAGATCTCTGTTATGAAAAAAACATTTAATTTATGACCAACTTCTGCTGTCCGGTTTTTTTTTCTGATAGAGAAATGATCCTAACAAAACTGAGTCAATCAGAATAAAAAAAATATTGAGTTTTATTAATTTTATGAGCAATTTACACTGTATTAAAGAAAATACTACTTGATCTCGCCAGAACTCGGTTTCACAGAAAAAGACCAAACTGTTTCTAAGGCAGTTTCCTTGTATCTCCTATGCTTTCGGAATTTCCCATACCAACTGTCCCAGAAAAAATAAACACAGTAAATGACATGTTTTTGGAATATTTCTTTTGAACAAGGTGCTAATTGAAGCGATGATGGTTCGATTGGGCGAATTTGATAGCGCTTGGATAATCAACTTGAGTATGTTTTACAATGTATGTTTATCAGCTTGTTTATAAGTGCATCACGTATCTGATCCGCATGTAAAAACTACAAGACGTCAATCTTTATCGGTGTCTGTTTCGACGTAGACCGGACAATTGTTGTCAACGGATGTCTGGCCGCAAATGTAGAACTTAGAATAATAAGGTGCTATGCATTATTAATGCAGATTCTAACGTGCATGCGGTTATATTACGCCAATGATAAAGCATTTTTTTAATGTCTGCATGTGACGAGACGATAAAGTTTTTTTTTTTCTCTGGGTTAATCTGCAATCAGTCTTGCGACTATAAGCAAATGTGTTGTGGGATGTGGTGTCTTGTGGCCTGTGCTCCACTCTTGGTGCACAATTCCTTTAGATTCAGCTAGTGCCGCAGGTCTAGCGTTTGGACGTCATGTCGTTTGAGCCGTTTGTGGTAGCCTGGTTGTGTTAGCTGAGATGCCAGCTGGTTTGGGTGGCGTGTTAAGCGCACGAGCGATCAAGTTAATTCCATGTTTCTAATGGTCATGGCGTCACTGACTAAAGTCAAATATTCATATCAAATGTTATTGCTTGTGTTATGTAAGTAACGGAACTAAAATGAAGTTAAGTAAGGCGTTACCTGAATGGCGTCTAAGAAATGGATACAAGAACGTTGGTCGTAGCAATAAGATGGGCAGAATATATTGTATAATTGCGGATCAAACCTGAATAAGGCTAGCACAGGAATAAGAGTGGCACTTACAAGGAAAGGCCTAAACCCAGCTGTGGATACTGCTGAGGATATAGATTACTTGATCTTATTTAGTAGGTACCTATATATAGCAAAATTCAATACAAACATAAAATTTGTTACGAGCACTTGCGGTTAACATAAAACATACTCGTACCCTCCTACCTGTCTATTAAAATTTAAAAGTCACATTTTATTTGAAAACAACTAAAACTTAAATATGTACATATAATATCACCATAAAGCTAAAATTAGTTGCTCAGATTTTCACGCATTATTTTATGTTTTGCAGTGCCCGAATCGGAGACTGAACAGCCAAAGATTCAGGATCCAAAAGGCATGGAGGAAATATCGTCAGAGCTGTCGTACATGAAGGCTTTGGATGGCTTCGTGTTGGTACTCTCCCAACAGGGAGATATTGTGTACTGCAGTGAGAATATTGCCGACCATCTCGGGGTTTCTCAGGTAAGGATTTCATTGAATAAGATGAGACGCCGCGCTCCGGTCGGAATAAAAAATCTTTGCTTTTTATGATGCGGAACAAAGGGTGGTAGTCTTTTATTTTTTGGAGCAAATCGATGACATATTTTTTACTTTGAGCTTCTTCTAGCGGACGTACTATTACTAAGCTTTTATTTTAAAATCACGAAGGAATCCGTAGTTGTGTTAGTGGTCCTTGATTATCGAGAGTAACGCAACCAAGCCGTGGTAAATTTTAAGATAAATTGTTGTAAATATCTCTAAAACAAGTAGCACTTTTCCAAACGTCCATGAACGTCTACAATAATTCTTACCTTTCTTCAGGTCAGTTGTGCGGTTGCGCCCTGTAACAGGACTTTAAATTTGGCTATGCTACCCTCTCATGTTTAGAGCTATGAACGTTTCCCGTTGACGAATACGCTTGAAGGGCATCCATCACCTTTTGATAAAAACCAAATTCAGAAGTTAGACAACTTTGAGTATAATAACAAACTTGGCTTTTACTTGTGCTACTATTTTGTTCAGTGCTTTTGCTGACTTTTATTCATTGTTTCAATGTCATTTTGATGTTTTATTTGTAGTCAAGACACTGTTTTTTTGCGCTCTTGACGTAGCTGTCTAAGTTGTTCCACGAAGTTAAGCACTGTTCCGCGTAGTCATCATTTGGATGGGTGACCACCAGTGGCAATTTCAACTGAGCGCTCCCGTGCTTCGGAGGGCACGTTAAGCAGTCGGTCCCGGCTTTTTAATAGTTGTTAGGCCATGACAGAGGCCTTCGGGTGCTAAAGCTAAAGCTTACTATAAAACAACCGATTACCTAGATGATAAAAAAGCTTGGGACGAATGTGCTCCAACTCTACTTGGAATCCATAACAATAGCAAGGGTCATGCCAAAAAAGCGATAGGAACCCAGCCGGTGTTGTTGCCAGTTCTTTTACGGCATGGGCGCGTTGGAACTGGTGTAAATTTTCCTAGCTTGTAAGACGTTTCAAAGTGATCCTTGTGATTCTATTGAAAAAATAATTTTTGATTTTGATTTTTGATTTTGGTGGCTTAGAAACTCTGTCACCAGAGTTGGCCACTGACTCATACGAACTTTACTTACTGATTTTTTAGAAGTCTGAAACGTTACTGCCGATTGCTGATTGAATCGGTCAATGCCCCAAATGATTCATCTCTGCATAGTTTACAATCATTATATTCATTATACAACAAATCTAGCAACGAATTCGAATCATTGACTTTGGTTGTAGTTTGTACTCTAGTCACAGAACAGATATTAGTACTACGCACCAGCACTACTACGGTTTGATCAAGTTTGTTTGTTTGTATCGTGAGCAGCGATCTGAAGGTCGGTTATTTATAGTTGACGATAAAAAACTAAATCGATAAAATAGTAAACAATTTTAGACTAGAAAAATTAAACGTACTAACTCTGCTCTTTTATGCATATATTTCAACCGACTTCAAAGAAGGAGGTTATCAATTTGACTGTATGTTCTTTTTGTATATGTATGTTACACGATTTCTCCGCCTATCATGACAGCCTTCTAATGTTCCCACTGCTGGGACACTGGCCTACTCTCGGGCGAGAGTGATTGGGTCTTAATCCACCACGCGGACCCAATGCGGACTGGTGGATGGCACATGTCTTTCGAATTTTTAGTTCTTGGACATGCCGGTTTCCTCACGATGTTTTCCTTCACCGTATGAGAGCACTGGCATTGCGCACATAAATTTTTCAAACAGAAAAATCCATTGGTGCACGACCGGGTTTGAACCCACGACCTTAGGATCGGAAGGCGGGGTCACTACCACTAGACCACCGGTGCTCTCCCTATTATGAATTGATTTTATTGTTTTTTTTTTATCTTAAAGGCTTCAGAATAGGTCCCATTTAAATTTAATCGAAATCTATATATGTACCTTATGAATAAATCATAAAAAACATGTCAATAACATTGTCGCGTACAAGTAACCACAATCTGCCGAAATATTTTTTTAGGTTGGAGTCGGTTTTCGTTTTTTTCCTAAAAATTAATTATTTATGAACAAATTCTAAACCTTCTCACACACAACACAACCACTCGCATTGGTACACGTTACTGCGTCGATGTGACATTGTAGGCAATTGGTGTCCACGCCTATAATAATGTATACGTCTCTCACTGGACAAAAAGTAAAATGCGGTGTATAAATTTTCTTGCTAACAATAAGTTCTATATAATGTATGTATAGAATATAGAATAGAATTTCTTGTTAATTGTTCATTAATTTTTTATAGAAATATAGTATTTCTTGCTACTAAAGAAATCTTACTGTAAATTGTCGAAATACCTTCTCATTGTCATGTTTTGTCCAAATAATGGCAAGCTTGCAAAATGCTGGTAGGTACCTATTTGTTCAATTCTCCACATTGTTTATTTAATATTTTGCATGTCTAGGCATCGTACGACTATCACCTGATACACCTGTAGATAATATTATATGTAGGTACTTTGTTACGTTTTTACTGCTAAACTGCTGAACCGATTTCGATTAAATTGGGATAGATAGCGTGAACCCTGCGGAAGAAATAGGTTAATTTTTATGTATGTACCACGCAAGCAAAGCCGTGGGCGGCAGCTAGGCAGGATAAGCTCAAAGTTGTCTGTTGTGTCAATGGTTCAGTTAAATGTTTTAATGTTAAATAGTTTAAAAATCTGCGGCTTTTTACAGTTTTATCAAATCGTTGATGCAATTTCTGGCTACGGGTTATATTGATGTTCTGTTGCATTGATCCTTAAGTTCTGAGTGGTAGAGACTGTTTTGTGTATTTTATTTTATAACTAGCAAAAGAAGTGTTTTCGACAACTCGCGTTCCGGTATTTAGGTCGTTGACGCTTGCGTTGCCGCGTTTATGATGTTTAGTTAGAAAATATATTAAGAATACTTTCGTCATAAATAGTATGTAAAGTCATGTGTGTCTGCTGTTTGTCTGGTTGGTTTCTGAATTGTTTTTTAAAAGAGACGTTAATGTTTTTATTTATAATTTATGAAGCTTTAAAGTGGCCGAGTAACCCCATCCCCTATTGGTTAAATCGAAAATTGGGAATAACTAAAACCCACTTGATTTCTCCATATTGACTTACGACCGGGGAAGGACTACCACCATACCTATTTCTGCCGCCAAGCAGTAATTCTCGCATTGCTGTGTTCCGGTTCGAAGGGTATGGTTTCCGGTAAAATTACAGGCACATGAGACTAACCATCTAACGTCTCAGGGTGGTAACACGCAAGTGATATCTATGATGTTGCATGCGTACATAGGCTACGGTAACTGCTGACCATAAAGTGGGCCGTACGCTTGGTTACCACTTTAGTAGTATAAAAAAAAAAAAAAAAAACGACCAAACGACCCTTTATCTTGCTCGGGCAACTTTTGCGATACAAACGATCATGCGCTGAGCTAATAGAAAAAGTAAAGCAGCAACTAAGCTTGCCCCTTCCCTGGGCAAGCTTTTTGCAACCAATTGCAACCAAATGTGATTGCCACAGATTTACCCAACCCTCCCATGAAGCTAAGGTCATTCAAGGGTCATTGCAACAAGTTTCATTGTGTAATCTGTTTCCGTCTGTTCTTACTGACCAGCTTATTATAGCATTCTATATTTATTATCCTCATTTATGATGACGTAAAGAGGTGTGACACAAACCTCTCTATTATTCTGTAGGGTGTGTTACATTCGTGCGCTTGCGGCTCTTTGACGCATGCGTTTAATGCCATTGTGAAGTACACACGCTACAGTGGATTCCTGTGCAACACTTCGGATGATAGCATCAGGCAGCAGAGATGTGGTATGCTATGTTGATATGGATGAGTTTGATATCCACCAATCATATTTATTGGTCCATATAGCTTACTTGTGGAAACTGGTTCAAAAAAGCTGTTTTTTTATATGGATGGATGCTTGTTCTGGATGCATTCTATGGTATTTGCATCTTACTCGCCCCGCTACATAGCTTGGCATCAGTGGAATCGGTCACATAGTTTCGTATCTTTCCTTTCACATTCTTGCAGCATAATAGCTGCTAGCACATCTGATGGTAAAGCACCCTTAACTTCCATGCCAGGATTTTAGATAATAATAAATCAATTATATCTCGTTGAGATCTATGCACGCAGATGCAAGGTGAACTGAAAGTCGAAAATGCAAGACAAAGACGAATGCGCATGAATGCGGACAGACCTATACTTAGTGAATGTGGTCTGAATTTAATGAGGTGTGGCAATTTCCCTGACCAAACTCGAAACCTGATGGATCGATGGTGTTAGCACCTGTTGGGACGTTATCGAGTCGTTGGCGAGCCTCACGCGAATGACTTAGTGTCCAATATTGCAATAATAAATAATAAAATAAAAATAACAAATGTTTTATTCATCAACAGACATCACATTGCATAAAGTGTACATCAAAACACTGCATACTTTTAACGGAATTATTTTACTTTTACTGTGAATCTGAATTACCCTACTCTACCGTTGTACTGTATATGTTCTGTGCTACTACTGCGCTACTACTGTAGGGACATAATTCCCCTACAGTAGTAGCACAGAACAGATATTAGTACTACGGTACTGTAACGAAACAGCCTATGCCTAATTTCGTTCTATTCACAAACATAGTTTAGGAGGCCTTTAACATTTATTATTGGGGCGTTTAAGATTTCTAAAACACATCAGTAGTGCTTTCAAACAAACATTAAAATCTTATTTGTCATTATAGCTGTAGAGAAATAGTACTAAGTTGGTAGATGTCAAAAAGAAATATGGGACAGGAATTCTGGTAGGCAGGCTGTCAGGTCGTGAAAAATAACAAATTGAAAATAATCGGCTAAAAAATCTCAAAATATTTGAATCAAACACATTATTATCAGCTGCAGACTAATTGTGATTTAAATACAAAAAGCGTGAATCGATTCAGTGCCCTTTGAGGAGTTTGTAAGCTAGAAAGTCCGGATACGGAATTGTCGTAGTTTCAGTGAAATTCTCGATATTGGCTTATTTGATATCAATACTATTTATTTGTACATTTAAAATAACCAGTATTTACTAAGGGCTATTTTTATAATGTTATGAATATTTACCTAAATTCAAGGAATGGTTGGGTTTGATCTTGATGTTGAATTTATTATATTAAATTGTGTTGTTTTAGACCAATGCAGACAGTGAGCTGAATTCTACTAATAATATATTCTTCTTTGGATTTTGGACGTATTTAGTCCTAGTGGCGATACCCAGACTGTACAGCTGGTGAACGAGGTAAGTTCACTTGGTTTATCCTACGTCAGACTTGGGCAGAATAAGTCCCACCCAGCAATATCCAGACCTGTTCACGGATGGTGAGCTACCTTACTAAAGTCTCGACCGGTGTAACCATAATCCAGTCTATGTACAACTGGTGAGCTACGTTAAGTGCGCTTGGTATATCTTACGTCGGACTTTTGGGCAGTATAAGTCCCACCAGCAATATCCAGACCTGTTCACGGATGGTGAGCTACCTCTTCGAAGTCCTGACCGGAGTTACCACGACATTAACAATACAAATTATATATCTGAATTTGGTTCATTCTGCAAAGGTTAAGTAACTCCGATTTTATGGTATATTCTCTGTCAGAAAACTAAGCTATTCTGGAAAGTTCTAAACTAAATTATTCTTCCAAAACTTTCTAAAAAGCCTATATAGATAGATAGGTAGATAGGTAGGTAGGTAGGTAGGTAGGCAGGTAGGTAGGCAGGCTGGTAAGTAGGTAGGGTAGTTAGAACGGACCTCTCCAAGTGCCAAGTTGCATTTCTAGATGCAGGATTACTGGAGAGGCAATAAAGACTGACGGACCTTCGACTTGGACTTGCTAAAAGATAAAGCCCTCTTGTCCCTTGTAGACATACATGACAGACTTGAAGTTGAAATACGTAGAGTTTTACAGATATTGTTTCTGTTTCCCAGAATTATTGATGGGCATCCAAGTCACTAGAATGTCCACGATAATTTCCATGATAATATTTCATGATACGGAAGAGGGTGTCCAGTTTGGAGACGAGCCCATTGATCTGAGCGGGGCGGTGCTCTGATCCTATAAGGATTATGTTATGATCCTTATAGCCGTTTCTATTTATAATCATCATCTTCATTCATCTTGATAATATAAAAGGTATGTTAGCCCGATGTACGATAGCCCGAGGTACAATAGCCTGAAGGATGTTATCTCGACGTACGTTCGGTATTAGACTTTAGCTTGATATTTATACGAAGAAAGTAACACAGTAGACAATAAATAAATATAGGTAACACAGTAGACATTCCTGTTTATAGGTACAATATTAGACGAGGTAGGTATCGCAGTAGACAATTATAAAATAGGTAACGAAGTAGACAATTATAAAATAGGTAACGAAGTAGTCAATTATAAAATAAGTATCGCAGTAGACAAGACTTGATCACTTTTAAAAAGAATTTAGGTTACTAATACGGAACACAAGTTAGGTCCTAACCTTTACTACTAGACGATCACGTGGCCATTTCAACGATATTTCTACGATATTTCTCCAACTATTTTATTGTTGTATTTTTGATACATTTTTAGCTTTTACGGTGAGGTAGTTTTCCTCGCTTGAGGTAGGGTTCGGTACAGTACCTTACTACCGTTGTACTGTACATGTTCTGTGCTACTACTGGGCTACTACTGTAAGGACATAATTCCCCTGCAGTAGTAGAACAGATATTAGTACTACGGTAGTAGGGTAATTCAGATTCACAGTAAAAGTGTGCTATACGCTTCTTACATACCAAGAAAAACCACTTACTTAATTATAAAGCGATTTCTGTCGCCTTTAGAGAAAGGAGGTTATGACTGACTACTTCGATAACGAAGAAACGGTACAAGCATACCTATAATGTATGCTTGTACCGTCTGAATTATACGCGCATGAATTAAAAATACATACCCCTTATAGTTATTTTTTTTAGGTCTCTAGATTTAACTGGTTGTAACTGGTATATTGGTACATAGGAACATTAATGTAATAACATTTTTTTGGGGAAGACCTTACCTTCTGCAACACAGTGCAAACTAAAGCAGGAGGAAATGTAACACTAAACCATGTTATGTTTTTTAGAGTTGAATAAATATTTTTGTATTTTGTATTTTTAGGAACGATTTTATTCTTTTAAGACAACTGTACTCGCTATAGTTTTTAAAACTATCATGGTTATTAACATAATTTTCACTTAAAACGGGATATTTACCATGATTTGTAAATGAATGATGTTTGGGAATCAATAAAACTCACAAATCATGGTAAAAACCCGTTTTAAGTGAAAATTAAACTGTACTCGCTGTGTTGAGTGTAACATCATAGAGATAAGTAATTACATATACATTTTAGGTAGGTATAGAACTGCATATTTTTTTCATTAGGTAATTTTATGTTTATTATTTTTTATTGAAATCGTTCTCTTTGTCCTCCAATTTTTTTTACTTACACGAAACTAGTTTTTATTATTGCATGCAGTCTTTACCAAGCTTTAGCCCTTCTTCATGTCTCAGTCTTCTCTCTTGTAAAAGTTTATTTTATTTTATTATGGGTGTAAATTGTGTTTATTGATGGCACTAAATAAAATAACAAATCTATACTAATATTATAAAGAGGAATGATTTGTATTTTGGTTTGTTACGAATTAAACTCAAAAACTACTGGTCAGATTTCAAAAAATCTTTCACCATTACAATGCTACATTATCCCTGAGTAACATAACTTATATTTATTACTAGCGACCCGCCCTGGCTTCGCACGGGTGCGGTTTCATTGAACCAGCGCGAAGCTGGGACGGATTGCTAGTAAATAAATAAAGATGTAATTTGGAGATGGTTACTGCTTACCATCAGCTGAGCTTTTTGCTGGTTCAAAGATATACCTTCAATGTAAACGGTTTGGAGTCGAGCCAGCCAACCAATAATATCATGTCTTAATGGGTCATTTTTAACGACTGTTTGTTTTCCTGTGAAGTAAAAATGAAAATAATGGCTCACACGAGTGTTAAAATTATACGTATAAATCTTACTCTTCAATCACTTTATCTACAGATGAAAACCACATTAAATATAAACAGTTGCGTAGTTTAGAAAACAAGACAGAGACAAACGGCAGAAAGTGACTTTCTTTAATACTATGTAAAGATAATAAATCTCCTTTCCCTTATTCCAGATGGAGATAATGGGTCAAAGCGTGTTCGAATTCAGCCATCCGTGCGACCACGAGGAGATTCGCGAAGCACTCCGCAACGGCAAGAGTGGCCGTCGAGACCTACTGCTGCGCCTCAAGTGTACTCTTACCAGCAAGGGTAGGAACGTGCATTTGAAATCAGCTTCTTACAAGGTGAGGATAAGGCTCAAAGTATACTGCAGATGTTACCAGTTGCTAAATATTCGCGACGCACTTCGCAACCACAAGACTGGTCAGCAGGACAACGTGCATTTGAAATCAGTTTCTTATAGGTGAGGATAAAGCTCAAAGTATACTGCCCTGAAGTTGCCAGCTGCTAAATATTCGCGACGCACTCTGCAATGAAAAGACTTGTTACCTTTTTTACTTCGCCTCAATTATACCCTTCCCAAGAGGAGGAATGTACATTTGAAATCAGTTTCTTGTAAGGTGAGATTAAGGCTTATATACTAAACGAGAACAACAATTAAGAAATCATATAAAAGTCCTCCACCACAACGCTTGACCTACTTCCTACTTCTACTATTATTATAAATGTCAAAGGTTTAATATGATTGAGTGAGTCGTACTTAATCACAGCTAAACATCCTAAGTTGTAACCATTGAACGACTTGGGATTTTTTTTTGGCACCGGTCTGCCAATAGCCTGAGCCATTAAAGGCTGGGTTTTACTGGGTTGCAAGAAGGCGCTGTGACTAATAAAAAAATAGTTTCTCAATATTTTAATAAACTTGCCCAAGTTGCCAAAAAAAACAACATCAAAACAAACTTGCAACTTGTTTTCGGATGAAAAAAACCAGTCGCTGACAAATCTAATAATAATAAATTCTTGTTATCATTCTTTTTAGATTGATTTTCCTGTAGATTGGGGTTTTGGTTAAATTTCTGCGAATAAAAACAGTTCATCGTTTCATAACATTATCAGATGTGAAAAAATCGGCACACTTTACCGATTTTAGTTCCAACATGTGCGGAACCAATTTGAACTGTTGACTGCACATACCCTTCGAAATTTTGAATTCTTGGCCATGTCCGTTTTCTTTACAGTTTGAGAGCACCAGGCATTGCTCACATAATTTGAAAATAAAATCGTAATCCATTGGTATACGTTTGTATGCCAACTTACGACCTTATGATCAGAAGACGGGGACAACTTGACCAGTCCCTGCTTGTAGTCCACCTATTTAAAATACCTGGCTTTACCAGGGGCATTTTTTCATTTCGTGGTCCACTTAAAGGTAACTGGGTGTTCCAGAACTTATTTTTTCTTTCCATGGTCCACCTTAGTTCACCCATTATAATTTCCAGGTGATCCACATAACCGGTCACATGCTGACCCCCACAGAAGACAAGGAGAACAACAATGACGACAGGAAGGACCAGGGGTCCATGGTGGCGGTGGGGCGTCCTATCCCGCATCCGTCCAACATCGAGATACCTCTGGACTGTAACACTTTCCTGTCGAAACACAGTCTTGACATGAAGTTCACTTACGTTGACGAAGCGTAAGTATTTTAAAATAGGATGATTTAACATTTTGAGGGGTCAAACTTCGTCCTAACTGCAGACCCTTGAACGGAAATAGCGGACTGCATCGACAGTGCTGCCCGAGTGTCGCCACTGTAAAAATGATGTATTCGTCGTGTTCGTATATTCTTCGAACCCTATTCAACTGTGTCAGCAGTTTAACTGATGCTATCATTTTTCAAAAGATGGCGTTGTTGCCGAATCTGGCCAAGTATTACTACACCGAAATCAAAGGACACGTCAAACGTTCATCTACAGCCTTCGCGGCGAACTAGTGAATCCGTCCGGCTTATAACAACAAAAATATCACCTTCAAACTTATTTTGTAGGTTAAACATGATGTGATTTCGCGGCTTTAAACACAGTACGCGGTATACTATCAGGGAAACTACTTGTTCTCGAAAATATTGTGTTCTGTGTTAATTTTAAAGCCAGTGTTGTGTGAATTGTTAATTGTTTTGTGGTGTTTTGGCTCCTATTTTGGACGGATAATGGCGGGAGGTTCAAATATCTCCCCAGTAAGTTTTTAATATAATTCCCCCATAAAACAACGCTATGTATGGTCTCAGAAATAGTTTGTTGATGTTTATAATGCAAAAGTGATATTGTTTGATGTTTGTACTAGCGGTTTAGCGGTAGGTCATTCAAGGTTATCTATAGGCACCGGTACTCATGGTTTGTTGGGTCACATTGGGTGACCTTTGTGTTGCAAGCTTCCTTTGCGATACCCATTATTTTAATAGTTAAAATTAGTTAAGTATTCACTCAAATATCGCAAAAGTTGATGATGTTTCCAAAAGTTACCTAAAAAACTATGCCAATATTCATTTTATTGTGATTCTTGTGTCAATGAATAAAAACGATAAGTACCTAATAGATTTTAAAGACACATAATACAATTTTTTTATTTTTTTTTATTAATTGAATAAGTCCCTTTACTATAGCCGCATACCTACCTAATGTTAAAAACAAGCAATATCGGAGTGCTGAAACTTAAATTTTGCCATAATACAATATAAAAATATTTAAACAAATAAAAAATGTATATAAGGTCATTCATTATCAACCTGACAAACTTAAGGGGTAGGTTCCACACATAAAAAAAATATGTACCTATAATTTTTTTTTAATGTATATTTTGTCTTAAAAATCCCAAGTAAACAAAAAAAAATCGTATAGGTAGTCAAATGATGAAATAGTATTTTTTTTAATTTGATGTAGTATCACTTTACATTAGTCCAAGGTCGTTTCAAACGTCCTCTACTCTAACCAACTATTATTTTCAGCAAATGTTTAAAGGACAATGACATGATTAAAACAATGTCACCTTGAAGTTTTAAAACTTATTTACTGATTTAAGTATAGTTTGGTTACTGTTTAAGCTGTTCATTACGAACTTCATCCTTATGATCCTTACCATAAGAGTGATTTTCTTGTTCTAGTTTAACCAATACTTTGGGCTTCGAATCGGACGAGCTGGTTGGTCGTTCGCTATACGACTACCATCATGCTGCCGACAGCGCTGCAATGGCTCATCAGTTCAAATCATGTAAGTGGTAACCTTTTGGTACTTAAGATGAATGCTTTTGTTGTTAAGTATATAATAAAAGCAATGTATACCTACCTGCTTTTATTTAGGAGACCGAAAGAAATTTCGTAAAGAGTGAGGTTTTAATTTTTCCATATTTTTATGACCTTTGTGACTATGTAAAGGTCAATGTTTTATCAAATATTTTTAGGATATCTTATACCTCAGAATTTAAGTCAGTAAATTTATTTAAGCGCCCTCTAGTTTTCATGTTAGAAAGTACGAATTTAACGTCAACTGTTGAAATGAACGAATATTCGTTCGCTGTAGGAATTTTAGGTGGCAGCACTTGTGCCGGTTGCAAAGCCGAGGTATTTTTCACCTCCTATTCCTATTTATTTATAAAAAAAAATACAAGTGCTTTGTTTCTTCTATTTCTAAAAAAAATCTATTTTTAAATATAAATGACACAGAAACAGTAATTATACTATGACAGTCTAGTTTATACAGAATGTTTAGTTTGGGCATTATGTGATGAATTTTGATTATCTCTCATGTTGGTATGTTGTTTTGGTGTAAAGAGTAATTTTAGCATAGTTGGCTGACAGCCACAATAACTTTCTGTGGACAAGAATAATGGTTAAAGTCAGCTGATCTACTGATTCCCACTATTTGTAACTGAGTAGAGAGTATATGAATTTTAAAATGTAATTTATCTAGTTCTTTGCTCACTTACCTAATACCTACTATATTTTTATGTGTGGGTAGATAAGGCTAGAATACATCATTTTTATTTTAATAGAATTTTCGAAACGGTTACTGTACAATTCAAAACACAAATTTTGTTGAAATCTGAGCTTTCGTGGAACAAATATTAAAACATTGATGAGGTTAGGTACATGCTCAAGTTATATGCAAATAATGTTTGTAAGCTTTATCTGGCTCTTGCTGGAGTGTTTGACGCGGTCTTCATTTCATTTGTAAATATACTTTTGAACTCTTCAGCTTTACGAGCGTTATTCATGGGCTCTGAAGCCGCAATTCAAAAATACGTCACTGAAATGGATTGCTAAATATTTTTTTATTATTATTAAAATTGGTTTCACGTTTAGTGTCGTCCTTGTGCCTTAAATATTTATTTATATATATGACTTATATATTAAATATGCGAATCGAATCATTAAATGCTGGCCAAACTAGGTTATTTTTACAAATAATAAATTAAGCACGGGACTAATTTTAGATCTATCACAGATATTTTTTTTGCAGGAAGGCCTTTGCCCTGCAAAGGTATATCGAAGGTCAGAGACTGGACGATTTGTCAGTTAATTATAACCATTATAATTTATTGATACATTCACCGTTTTTACTGAGTTAACTTTTACCCTTAATTACATCTCATCTTCTGTACTAATGGATCTAAGAGCATGAGTTTACGCATCGGGTTTACGGAACATTAAGAAGCCCGGAGTAACGATCCCTAAATTATTTACGTAGGTTGCTGCGTGCTTGTATTTTAAAGGAAAAATGTCGACGCAAAAGGTTCTTGCGTAACGTTGAGGGGAATTAACTTTGAAGTGGTTTGAGTTGGTTTCCTAGTAATTTCATTTTATAACGTAATGCGAGTACTCAATTGTGTCACCGACTGATTACGTATTTATTATAAAGTACTTCAATAATGTTGTAGATGGCTAACATTATTTGATATTTAAAGACGGGCCTTATGTATACTAATATTATAAAGAGAGAAGATATGTATTTTTGTACGTTACGGATAAACTCATAAACTACTGGTCCGATTTCAAAAATTCTTTCAACATTAGAATGCTACATTATCCCTGAGTAACATATATATACTCTACTAATAAATATATAAGCTATATTTATTACTAGTGACCTGCCCCGGATTCTCACGGGTGCTTAAGTTATCATTGCCCCCTTCTGAAGCTGGGGCAGATAGGCTAGTTTAAAATAAGTGACATCGTCTTCGGTATCGTTTCTTGTCGAATTTTTATGATAATTAATGATAATATATATTTTTTTCTGTTACCTGTTTCTGTTACCCACGACAGAAAATTTAAGTGTGGAATCAAAACTGTTTAGGGGACTGTGACATTATTTGCAAAGTCCACTCCTCAAATCATTCGAATGACTTCCCGAGAATGATTTTAAACTAAAACTATTTATTTTCAACAATAATAGACTACTATCAATATAAATGCGTGGTTACTGCATTTAATATAAAATAAATACTAAATGAATGACTCTAACAACTTTGTGTAAGCTTTATTTGAACATTCCAATAAAGCGTCTCCGGAATTTCAGATCAAATTGAGGTTAAACGTGCGCGAGCTATATTCTCGCTTGATTTAATGAGTGCGGCAATGATTTTTATGGTTTGCTGCTTCTATAAAATGACTTTGAAAAGGTCAATTTCTTGTATTATAATCATACTAACTTGTTTTAAAAATTTGTGGTCGAGAAATTTATTGAGATGAAAAGACAAATTTCTATACAAAAGGGGATTTTTGTAAGATGGTGGTGGGAAATTACAGGCCAAAACTCAGCTGCTGAAATATAAGCTTTTGTTGTCTGGACAAAACTCGAACGATGCCAAAGCAAGAGCTAGTTTTAATTCATTGCCGGATTCGATATCACTGTAAGTGCCTTTTTTACTGTTATACATAAATTTTAACCTTTACCGAGCCAATAGCAATGTTTTATTTTAGAGACCTTTTCATTTCCTTTGATTGAAGTAAGTAATTTCTTTCCAGTAATCTTTGGTCATCAAAATCGTTCTAAACTACCAATCATTTTAATAAATGTTACTAAGATAGGCATTTTTTATGTAATGTTAGGATGTTTATCCACTGAAGCGTGTTGCTACATGAGCCTCTCTCTGTTGTTGCCTTTATAGTGTCAGAGTGCCGGAAATAGTGTCTTATAACATGAACTTAGTGTGAACTTAGTTACGTGGTATGACTACTAGGACTGAGGATCTCTCTTGCAAGCGACAAACGATAATCTTAGTAAATATTGTAGTTCAAGTTATATCGGTAACAACTAAGATCAGAGCTTTCACGGACATAAACTAACCCCCGAAAACTGTCACAATATACGCTTTTGTAGGTACGCAAAAGTGGACCCTCTTCTGACTAGTAAAGAACGACACATTAAGAGGCCTTTCCAAGATTTAGCGATATAATTCATGAAGTTCGCGTGAATGTATCTTTATATAGTATAAGTAATAGCGCGCGCGACGAGGAGCGATACGTCCTCCCTCCATAAGCGCTCGGCGCGGTTTGAGAGTCGATGCTTCGATCGATATGATTATAAGTGCGTTAAGGTATGATTTAAAAAAAATCGTTAAAAAAAGTCAATGCTATTAGACTATTTTCTTTGTTGTATTTATTTAATAAAAACTTAAACTTTAATTAAGGTGTATTTTTATTGTAAACTCCTTACTTTAGCAGAAATAACAAGCGTAAAATTGGGAAAAGTACGCGTTTTTTAGACCGTCTTTTTTCAAAAATATTGAACTAACATGTTGTATTTTTCTCTATTTACTTAAATTTTAAAACTGTGATTATTATAATTGCATTTTTGGAAATATGTTAGACTTTGTTACGAGTATTTCATAGAAAAAATGATCGAAAGTTGACTGGAATTGCTCATTTTACGAAACGTGCGTTACTAATTATTTTTTTAATCAGTTATGTCTTGAGTTAATTAATATTTGCTCTGTTGGCTTAAATTTTAAGGGATAAAGCTTTTATTTGTTTTTATTTTCGTTAAAATATCTTCGACACACGAGCCACAATAGTGTTCGAAACTTCACGGGCTACAAGAAAATCAAGGATTGTCAAGGATAGGGCTCTTAATGTACCATTGAATATTTTGCGACATTCGCGTAGTGCGTACCTGGTGGTAAGACTCTTCAGCAAGAGTTCGTCTTGGTGGGTACCACCGCAGTGTCAGATAATCTACCTCCAAGCAGTAGTGTGCAAGCATTACTGTGTTTAGGTTTGAAGGGCACTGTAGCAAGTGAAATTACTGGGCGAAAGCACAGAGGCGAAAGGCACTTAACAACAATGTCTCGGGGTGATAAGCGCAGTGCAGTGCCACGCAAACACTTAAAAACTTTAAGCTTTGGGTGGCATTGCATCTGTTATAGTCAGGCGTGGTGCTTAACATCAGGTGGGCGCCTTGATTGTCTTGTCACTTGCTAACATAGAAAAAAAATGCGACATTCGCGTAGTACATTATCAGCACACACGTGCAAAGTGATATATTTTTAATTCGGTATGCGGCATGCGGCGGCACGCGCTGACCCCGCCGAAGGTCGATACGATGACCTACGAAGTTATCGTTAAAAATATCGGAACATTCCTTGCATAAAATGTGTAACACGTCTAGCTGAGTCTGCGTTTGATGACTTCAAGGGTTCCGTGCGTAACAAAAACAATAATAAAAAAAAAATTGTGGACATTTTTACATAACGCCATCTACGCCCTAAATTAAGCAAAGCTTGTGGGAATCTATGTGCACCAGATAATTGATTGGAACAGAACATGCACATTTTTTTTTAAATACACAGATAAACTTACATAATACATAGAAACACCCAGACCCGGAACAAATATTTGCAGATCATACAAACATTTGTCCCGATGTGATCTAACCCGCAACGGGGAAGTGCGCAAGTTGGCACTTGTCCGTATGAGTTAGTGGCTAAGTCTGAAAAGGCCTCTGTCATGGCCTATAAAAAAAGCCAGGACTGATTACTTTACGTGCCCTTCGTAGCACGGAAGCGCTCAGTTGAAATTGCCGAGTCTAGCGGTCGAGTACTAGAAGGCTGATCGGCAAGCATGATGCCAATATATCTACACAAGTTTGTACACAACATTTTTCCAAGCTTCCCCATCCTTAGCTTACTAATTTGCATGCATTTTATTGCATTTCTGCGTTTCTGCCGCCAAGCAGTAATGTGTATGTAACGTATGTAACGTCTCAGGGTGGCACCACGCAAGTGATATCTAGCTGATATTGCAAGCGTTCATAGGCTACGGTAACCGCTTACCATCAAGTGGGCCGTACGCTTGGTTGCCACTTTAGTGGTAATTATAAAATAAAAAATAAAAATGTGAATTGAAAACACTTTACTTCTACTGTTTGTTACTAACTGAAGAAGGTACTTAGTTGCACATTATTTACATAATGCAATAGGAAGTTAACGTTATCATTTATTATAATAACAAGCGCCTGTAATGGTTATATTTTATTACAATATGCGCACAGCGTAAAGAGAAGCGCTGGCTTATTCTGTGAAGCTACACATACCGATGTATTCCTCTTTGGTTTGACTCTGCAAATATTTATCTCGCAGCGGGGATGAAACCCGCTACCCCTCGCTTCAACCGGACAGTTGCCGTTCCAAGTTTCATCTAAATCAATTACATCGTGATTGAACCACATACATCCTAACTATTGGATTTATTATTTTTGAAGATTTTTTTTAATAAATAATAAATAATGCTGAACAATCCACACAGCATCATCTAGCCCCAAGGTTGTTAAACAGAGCTAGGTTATGGGTACTAGATGACTGATATTATACTTGATACAATACAATACATAGATAGTTCTAGTTCTAGTTCTAAGGTTGGGCGCTGGAAACTGCGACACAGTTTATACTAATTGTATTTTCCAGAGTTCAAAATTTTTGATCATGTTATTTAAGTACACTAAATAAATAAATTAAAAAAAAAGATAGATATTGTTTATTATATTTAGAAAATACCCAGAACACCCGGAACAAATATTTGTAGATCGTACAAACATTTGACCGCAGGCGGACCTGCGCCCGCTGCGCCGCATCAGTCGTCAAACAAAAAAAATAAAATCTGTGCCTCTGTATCTGTACTCACCATCCACCGACTTCACGTCACTTCACTTGGTACATCGAGAATTAAATATAGGATTGGTTTTCCGGATCATGGTCGCCATTATGTGAACCGAAACCCGATCTGAGTCGGCTACAAATCCCCCAAAACAGTTACTCTTGCCACTAATACTCCTGCGTTAGTAACCATTTTATGCGTTACATTCTATGGCTGCAAAGCTTTTTTTATTGCAAACTGCCATTATTAGGGCTAACTAATCATCCTAGGCGCTACAGCCGCGTGTGGGCCTTGGCCTGGTCGAGTATATTCCTCCATCCACTTCTGTTCTGGGCTTTCTCTCGCCAACCTCTATCGCTTTTGTGTCTTGCTCGATCCCATCCAGCCATCTCAATTTGGGTCTGCCTCGAATTCTTCGACCATCTGGTTTGCTTCTCAGGAGGCGTTTAGGAGTCCTTGTTTCCTCCATCCGTTCAATATGACCCGCCCGCCGATGACGTCCAATTTTCGCAAACATACGACATTCGGCTCATCATACAAGTCATACTAACTAAACCAGCTGTAATATTAAAAGCTGTTTTCAGTTAACATAGCAACTAATCGAAGAACTGTATCACGTTTTCGCCACGCACCGGCAATGTGAAAGATAGCCTACCTTTATTATGATCACCTCATAAATGTTCATCATAACACGAGATATCTTATAAGAATAAGTTTTCATTCAATTTTTCCAGCACCGAAATTTCGTCACGGTCACTTATGTAGAGTTCTGTTGTTCTTATCGTCACAATATTTCTGAAATCGATTTCGAACGGAATTTCTGTGTCAGTCCTGACGGTGCATTACATTCATGGATGAAGCTTCATGCAATTTATTTCGCTTGCTTTTCGTTCAGCTCCGAAGTTATGGACAGACATTTTCATGGTAGGTCAGCTGGTTTCCATAACAGAAGCTTTGCTTAGTTTGGCCACAAACAGAACATAATATATTAGTGTTGGGCGATGTGTGAAGCCCCCAATATATATTTTTATTTATTTACTATGATGACCACGTTGGAAATTGCTTTTGTTATCTTGATAACTAAATATATAAAGCCGTAGCTTGCTACAGCACTAGTCGATTCCTTGTAAGCAATCTACGCTATTGGCGTAATGTGAAACTTTATAAATAAGGCGGGAAAAGAAATGTCAATCGATTTTAGATCTAAATGGACCATCAATAGACAATGATTTGTAAATAGTTCCGAGTCACGCTTGTAGAGTAGCTGTTTTTCATTAATATAAACCTTGAAACTCCTCTGACGTACCAACACATTAATTATGAATCGAATAGGTCTAGTAAATGAATATTTGAATAATCAGTGCGTTACGTAAGAGCCACGTATGGTTTACTAACTTCTACCCTTAGTACCAGCTTAGGTTAGTACCACTTTATAATCGCCCTGTTCAAATCCAGGTCATAATCTCTTCGCATCTTATATTAATATTGTAGTAGGTTTCGTTGAAACTTGCTAACTTATTTTTAGCTTTTACGACGTTATTGAACAACAAACATACATCCTAACTTTAAGATTTATAAGATTAGTGAGACATCAAGCTTCAACTTTATTAGTATAAAGTTATTGATACCTACTTACTCTGCTGCATTCTAGGGAGGATAATTTCTATAGGAGCAGTAACATCAGTTGATTGACATAACAATATAGAAGAATGAGATTTGGAAGCTATCCAAACGGTCAATCTATAGATTTTACAATAGCATTTAAATCAAACTAGTTGACTGTACATCTTAGAACGAATGACAAGCTCTGTACCATATCAAATGAGAGGCGCCTGCTACCTCGAAAATTCTTGCTTGAAATGTTCTATGGAATGTCACACGACAAGTTGCCCCAAGCATTCACTACCCATTCCATAGCATCCATCACCTATCATTGCAAAATGGCATCTATTTAAACTACAACAATGTTTAATGTCTCAACTGCAAGCACCATTTTCGTGAGGCAAACAATGAGGAAACGATGTATTAGAGTTGAACCCTCCTCTGCTCAATTTGAAGTCACGTCATGCCTGAGACTATTTGACGGATGGTGTACGAGTCTCCGGGTGCTTATCGCTATATTGAGCTAAACAAACAAACCAACATCCGTTCAAAAATGCACGAGCGTAGGAAGTTGGCTGAATGTTTATTGATGAATCTGGAATAGATTGCAAAATGCTTTTTCATATGTTTATATGATCGCACCGCGATTTTTAATGATTTATTTATTCACTATACCATACTTTCATAATAGCGTGTTTTGCGAATGCTTTTCCAATAAAATTGATCTTTTACTCGTATTACTGAACTATATTTTGTTTAACTGAATAACACAATGAAATGGCTTCATACATAAAAGAGCATCATATTCCTCTGATTTCAAATATCATAATCGCAAACCATTCTGTATTATGTAGATTTAAGATGTTAACTTGGTAAAAAGAAATAGTACGAGAACAAAAGAGAATAAAAAAAGTAAACGTATGCAAGAACAGCTCTGTCGAAGTTACTGTAATTTGACCACCATTTTTATGTCTAATTTGACTGGACTGTATTTACAGTGAAACTTAGGTCACCACACTCACCACTTGTTATGTTAACCCAAATCCATAGGTAAGGTGCTATATAATACTACACCTAAGCTCCGCTTACTGTTAATAGTCTTACCTGTGTACAATAGCTTGGTTGTTTACATATTTAACACTAGCCTAAGCCTTTATACAATACAAATCCTGACACTATTCTCTCCCTACTAGTGCCGACACCTATTTACCCCGCAACTGTGACCTAATATCTTTACGTAGGTATATACTGTCATAGATACTGTCGTGTTGCCGTGTACACTGTGTAAGTATGTACACCGTGTGTCACATTTGTTTACTTGCGTGCGTGTTACGTTTCACGATATTTTTGTCGACGATGCGGCCTTCCTCACCGTTCTCACTTGACTCTTGCCTATTTCATATCTATGTACTCCATATTACTTGTCACTAGACAGTAAGCTTTCCATTTCCAGTAATTTCACCGGATCCTAACAAATTGGGTTTAGGATAATGGATTAGATTAGCCACACGTTTTATCGTTCTTTCCGTTGGACACGCCATTATTAAATTCAGCAGACATGCTATCGAAGTTCTGAGCAAAAAGCTGTTGACCCCTAACACGTTTGAAATTAAATTTGTCTTAGGAAGTCGTAGAAAGCTTTTTTTTTCGTTATAAAACGTAGCATGTGAAAAACAATATTTAACTGCATTATCACATCACTAAACCACCAGCTTTTAGAAAAAATGCGTGGAAATTATTTCCGCACTTTGCCACTTTTGATAAAAATGATGTGGGACTTAGAAAGCAATAAGCTATCTAATTTTAGTAGGTACATGGTACATCAGATACAGTTGTCTACGTGATATGTAAGTTGTAACCAATTGGCAATTAGTATTGCGATATACATAACGTGATTCGTAGGAGCTTGTTCAAGATCAAGCAGAAAGTCGTACTTGTTTGAAGCTGCAAAAAGTTTTTGCACTAAGTTAACTCCCCCCTGGGAATTGGGTCAACCTATTCCGCGTGATATGGGTCACCTAAAATGATATTTTCGTCTCGTCGTTTAGGTAAGTAGGGTAGGTATAATGTAATGTCCCAACCGTGGGACATCGGACACCTTTTCCACGTATTTCACACTTGCAATTTTGTAGTTATTGATGTCGATTCTGTTGTAGCATTTTCTAAACTTTAGCTAACTAAAATTATCGCGGTCCCTTGTAATTTAATTCATTAGAAAAGGACGGCAACAATTTTAGTTAGTTAAGTTTAGAAAATGCTACAAGAAAATCGACATCAGCATACTTAGTTTTATAAGTTTGATTTTTAAAAGAATTATCATTCATATTCCGACACTCGTAATTTATAACCACACAGGTAGAATGTTCTTCGAGTACGTATATCATTCAGTTGTTTACAGTTGGAAAAAAGTTTTAAGGGATTAAGTAAATATGTTGGTTTGCGATTGTGTAATAACGTTGAATCTACTGTGTTCCACTGTATACTAAGCAAAGGTCTCGCTTGCCTGATTTGCCCATGTTGCTATCGGAAATATGTAAATTTAATACAGAAATTCCTAATAACACCCTTTCTAATATCCTACGTGCCCTGTCGTATTGGCGCGGCATTACAAAGCTTTTGTTGTACGTAAGGATTATTCAAATTTATGTGCTCTGGTCGACATTTATGAGGTAAAAAACAGTAAAAAGGGTTTTTCATCGAAATATATTGGTATTTTATTTATGTACCAGTCAGCTAGTTTTAATTTACAAGTACGTGTTTATTCGTGTGTGCTAAGAAGTTTAGGCCGGCCCCTCAGTCGATGGAACGATGAAATTGTAGCGGTCTCAGATAGTCGGTGGATGGTAAAGGCTCAAAATGTTCTGGTTGGTACTCTATTGGAAAGGCCTACATCCAGCAGTGGACGTCTATAGGCTGATATGATGCTGATGATGACGACGTGTCAAAATTGTCCAACATCAGATAATCTTACAATTTTCCCATATTCTATATTGTTCATGTTATACAATACGTTATGTAAATTTGACGTCATCAGTATTCGTTTATGAAATGAAGCATTCAGCTGTGAAATTGTAATTTCGTTTCGTCTGATCATTGAAAGTTAAATTCTATCCTCCATACGCTCATACATAATAATCAGGGTTTTAAATGATTTACATCATCATCTTTATCATAATAAAAGTCCATTGGGTGTAATAGCACAAGAACAGATAATAGTACTACGTACCAAATAGGCTTAGTTATTCTGCACCTCCAAAAAATGCTACCAACAACCATCTTTAGCAATTTTTGCGAGGTCTATGTCATCATTTGTGTAAAAGATGAGAATAGATAGAAAAATGTACGTGGGTACTATACTTTTTTTTGTTCTAGATAAATTTGCTAATTCGTATCGACACGGCTTGGCCGTAGTCAAATGCTTTCAATTTTACCAGTTGCCCAAACAGTGGCTATTCGGGCATCTCGTTTCAATTCCACCAGATAACAAGCGTTGGGTTTTACGATCAACTAGAATTGTTGTGTCGGCGTGAATCTTTTATGACGTCAGACGGTACTAGATTTTTCTGAACCCTCTATTTTACGATTGTAATCATTCGTTTCATTTTCAGCAATTGCGGTCTAAAACTGTGCTCTCGACAACCTCGAATTGACATCGTAGGATGATGAACTTAGCGATAGTTTTAAGTACAGACGACATGTTTCATTAAATATGACATCGTTAAAATACTCTGTTTTATTTCTGTCTGTCACACATACCATGTAAGCATAGGTACGTATAGGGACAGTATGTTTAACTTAATTTTCAACTACTACTTTTTAATTACTATAAGTAGTCTATACTACAATATAAACATCTCTGGCCACTGTCACCCACTGTCGAGTTGAAAATTAAGCTAAACATACGACCGCATAGTTGTTGTATGCGTTCGAAGACAAAAATTGTTTGTCCCAATTAAATTCTGCTTTCACATGTAGTACACTTACGCGACCTGTTTTGCTTTGATATTCCCATATATAAAATTATTTTGCATGTTATGTTTGTCTGAAGCGATTTTGTTTCACAAAATGTGGCATCAATCCTCATATCTCATTTAATTTCAGTCAAACACTGAATAAGCATTTCTTTGTTCAGAATACTCTGTTGTTGTTGTTGCTATGTTATTTTGCAATTAACATTCAAATTCATTTTGATTTTGCGTATTTAATCACAACATAACGTTCCATTCTTAAATATTAAGTGATCATTTAGTCTGCGTCCATATTTATGTACAATTTCGTTTCATGTTTTGAAAAAAATATGTCCCAATGACTTCATGATACTTCAAATAGTATTAGTATATTAAATTCTCATTTCATTTTCAATATATTTGTATCAACACAATTAAAAAAAAAATCGTGGATATTTCTTTAGTGGTCGTAAAGCCAAAAGTTATTTCTGACTTTGTACTAAAACTGAGATTACATTATCGTGCTTGTGTTTGATTAAAGCTAGAATTCGTCAACAATTATTATGTGTGACTGCTCTATAATAAAATTTTAATAAAAATACCCACAGTTTATATTTCAAAATCTCAGTAATTGCTGCGGCTTCGTTATTTCAAGAATCCTTTGCGGGGTCCTGTTTCAACATATTTTCCTGTCCCGTTTTTAGCTTTACCCGTATAATTAGATTTTCCCAAGAGTAAAAGCATTTTTATAGCATATTAAACCTCATTGCATTATAATATTTCAAAGATTTAACGAGAGTACTAATTTTGTCAAGTGCTACATTCACGACATTTGCAGAAGGTATTCCTTTGATGGTTTTCTTACATTTCTCAGTGTCTGTTGCTTCCATTTTTATTCGGGTTCCATACCTCAACTGAAAGAAACGGAACATTATAGGATTAGATTGTTTTATCTTTGTCTAACAAAACCCTTTTTTCAGTAACGTGCTGGCAAAAGCATGATTTTACCAAAGATAAAATCAATGCATTTTAAAGATATGGAAATTATAGACAGCAATGATGACGATAGGCATTACTTTTGTATGAAATTAACAAACATAAAGTAAGTTCTTATAAGTCAGTGGCCAACTCTGCGGTGATTGAGGTATTAGGCCGCCCGAAGGTCTCTTGTCTTGGCCTAATAACAACCACTTAGGTAAAGGTACTGTCACAATTCTGTAAAAAAAATATTTATTAATCGTTAACATGGGATAGTGAAGTTTGTAAAAAAAAGTGACTGACCATTGGGTTGGGCTCTGATGCTTTCGAAGTAATTTACGAATTGAAGGTTTTTGCAGTCAATATAGATAGTATCTATATATCTATTAGATACTAGCTGACTCTTTTTTTCTACTGTCTGGCTTTTTTACTGTAGTTAATATTCTGGTATTGTATTGTTAATTTGTAATATCTTCGACCGAACACCTGACTTCCTTCCTGCAAACGATATTCGGTATCATTATCGAAAAGGATAACTTTTTAATTAAAGCGGTGTTTTAATGGTTGTTTTAGACCCTTCAAAAAAGTTACGCTGGTTTGGAAAGCTATGTTATATTGTCGTTTTTTTTTAAATTTTATTGACTCAAACTGTCAAAACTGTCAGAATTTCTATAAATTTTGGACAGTTTTGACGATTTATATCACATGTGACCATTTATCTATGGCACAAGAATCGCCCTCTTGTATATAACACAATTCAAGTATTGACGGAATATAACATTCATCGCCAAATACATAAATATATTTAATTTTACGTATAATCTTTACAAAACGTTAGGAAAATTTATCGTAAGGAACGCATTACCTAGACATGATGTTGTCACGCTGAGATAATTTCAATACCTACATTCACGTATTTCTTACTCGTAAATATTTTTATTTCGTGTCCAAGGTTTTTTAGCTAATTAGATCATGTTATTGAATGTATCTGTATCGCCAGCGTATTGCCTAATAGTAACGTAAGAACTATTTCGTGATGTCAATGTTTTTAATGGAAAAAAACATTAATATTTTAGCTTTTCATTCATTAGCAACCCAATTCACGGCCGTGCTCATTAAACTGATCGGCTTTGAAGTTATGTAGGCTAAGCGGTCGATATTTCAGTAGGTACTTAGGTAATTTGTCGTGAATACGAACTGCTAAAACGGGCATAGTTTGACCATAAAGAAGATGCAAAGTGAAATTTTATTCATTGAAATCACAAAATCAATCGTTTTGTTTTGAAATGACGTAGCTTAGTGAGTTTTTACGACCTGACTGTTTTCTCGCCTTTTATGCAGCAAACAAGCCATGTTTATCTATACTTCTAATACTATAAATTATAAAAAGAGAAGATTTGTATTGTTGTATTTTGTTTGTTACGAATAAACTCGAAAACTACTGATCCGATTTCAAAAATTATTTCACCATTAGAATGCTACATTTTTCCTGAGTAACATAGGCTACATATATACTAGCGACCCGCCCCGGCTACGCACGCGTCTATCGTGCGAGGCTGGGGCAGATCGGCTAGTTGCTCGGCTATATGTTGTTAACGTTCTGTAGATACAAAAGGTAATTAAAAAAGTAACTGCGGCAAACCTCGAAATATCTACAGTTTCAGTGTCTAAATTGCATCTTGCCAAACTTCGATTTCGTCGATTTCAACTGAGCGCTGGTGTGTTGCGCTTCGAAAAAAGCAAGGACTTTTTCCAAGTTTGTTTGTTAGGCTAAGATGAGGGCCTTCAGGCGGCTTATAGCTCCGTCACTGGTGTTGGCCAGTTTGGCCACTGACTTATTCCGAAATAGATAAACTAAGTAATCCATTTTCGTGCGAATGCTATAAATGGCTACTAATTTATGGCCCATGTTTCATTCCGACCAACAATGAGTCCTAAAAACAAGGTTTGACGAGCTACGAGGTCCACTTAGCATAAGGTTACGGTTACCAGGTGATTTAGGTGACATTGGTATTAGGGCGACCCTGAATCGCTGAATCAACCGATTTTTCGCCGAATTTACGCCATGGCAGGTTTTGATAAGAGCTTTTATTTACCCAAATAAGTAAAATAAAATGATGTCTTTGGTTAAGTTTTTCTGTAGCTGTACTAGTATATGTATTGTGGTAATTATGGATGTATTGATGTTAACCGCACGTATATATTTTATTGTTACTGTAATGTTAATCCGTAACTCAACAATAGCACTTAGCGGTATAGTAAAACCTACAATCAAAGCATTTCTAATCCTTGGGTTAAATCCTATTAAATTGCTCAATTCAGTTCAGATAGCCGACAACTTCGACTATTATTACGAGTAGTACCCGTATCACAGTTCGATGACACCGTCCAATCTATTTCTTGCTAATTTAAGCTATCCTGTTTTTGTCTGAAAAAAAACTTACGTAGTACTAATTACTCTTCTGTGCTAAAGATAAAACATAAGGCAGTTCCTAATTTTTTTCAAATTTTCTTCTTCAAAAACCTGAAAGAACTTTGAAATCTGCAAGTCCTGTGTAATTGTGTGTGATTATCGGGCTGTATAAAAGTCTTTATATCAATGCAATTAGCCAAAAGCTTTCCCAGTCATTAAATAATAACACGCAGCTATACACTTACGCTTTCTGGCACTTAGAGAAATTACGCGAAACTTGGTTTTCTTCAGATATTGGTTCTTTCGAATCAGGCTAAGTAATAGGTACTGTTTCGATTACCATTCTGAGTGCAATGGCTGGCAGAATGTTTTTGTCTATGTATCGGTTAGACAGAATCAATTTAAATAGTAAGTAGAGTTTCTTTGCACCGAGTTAGTTTAGTATGCGATGACGTCAACCCTATCAGAAAATAGATCAAGGTGCAACATATTATGCAATTGTACACTGAAAAGCAAAGTATGTTATTTGAATCGGATTTATTTATCTGTTTGTCTCGCTTGCGTTGCTAGGCGTGCCTATGAGTACGCTTGGCTTTTCTCCAAGTCTTTTGATTTCGAGTGAACCTGCGAAAATTGGCGCAATTCGCTTTACCGGCGCTTCCTTGTTCCGTCGTCTCAGTGTGTTTGAGTTCATTTTTAATCCTTCAACTTCGTGATCTTTAGGTATAGATGACCCGCGCGGTTTCACTTGCGTTATTTTCTCACCGTTTAAACCTTCCCTAGACTTATATAAATATTTTAAGATCAAAAATTAGCCAGCCGTTCTCAAGTTTTAGCGATGCTAACGAGCAGCAATTCCGCAGTAAGCTAGTATATATATCTACTTAGGCGCCAGAAAGCCGATTCACAATGTTGTCGTGAATAAAAAGTTCACGGACTTTGTATTATTATCATATAAACTTTACTGAATTGCTGTCATCATTTCTTATTATAAGGGCAATTGGGCACACCATTGAGTTTTGCGGGTATGTAAGCTTTTCTGTCCATTTAATGGTGACGTGACATTCCCGACTGAGAGGAGCCTATCCAGAGGTAATACTTCAGAGGTGGTTTAAATAAAATTTATATGGGATAAATTTTATTTAAATCGTTTCAATACTTTTTGAATAAATCATAAAAAACGTGTTAATAACTGCATCGATCTCCTCGTACGTATCACAATCTGCCTAAAAATTTATATTAGTTTGAAGTCGGCTTTTGTTTTTATTTTCTAAAAATTAAATAACAGGTTACAATTTGATTTGATCCGGTGACATAGAAAGTCAGTACTATAGTTAAACATACAAATGGAATGTAATTCTCTATCTATTCAATCAATTCAAAACAATTCCATAACAGTCAAAAATAGATTACGCTCTGTCGATTACAATCTACGACAGTTACACGTACGTTACGTATACGTAATATTTCAATAAGAAAGACTGACAGATATTAATCGACCGCATCCTACTCCTTTCAGACAAGTGGCCCACAAAAGATTGAATCAACGAAAAACATAGTGACTCCGTTTATTAGCTCATCGATCACGAAGGGTGCGTTTCCACCAGAGATGAGCGAGGATGCGTAGCGTAGGTTTTTAAGAACCAATAGAATCGCTTCATTTTCGTAGCCTCGCTTAGCGCAGTTCCTGTGGAAACGGCGAGCCGGAGCGAAGTTTTTGTACGTGCAAAACAAGCGAGAGATGTGTGCGAGGAATAGGTGCTAGGGCCATCCCTCGGCGTGTCAATACACGAGCGAGAAACTACTAGCAGTCACTGGATGGTGTTTGTTATTGACACTTCACCCCCCTAGCTCTCATCTAAATGGAGCCTTCTACATATCCTAGCACCGCTCATCTGTGCACCGTTTTACAGCGTTCTTTCTAACACATCCTCGCTACCACGCATATTTCTGATGGAAACGCACTCTAATACACTTCGGGAGCGATTCGTTTCTTGATGTTCATTTGTCTAGACTAGTTGGTCAGCTCTAGAAAAAATATTATCGGCTTAGTATCACCCAAGGAATTAACTGATCCCTTGGGACCAGTTCTTATTACTTTCGCAGCTTGTTGCTATTAATCTTTATACAAGTGCTATTAATCGTTATAAGTTTTTTATTTGCTCTCGGATTTGATATCTCACTCTTACTAATTATAAAAATTCGAAGGTTTGTAAAGATGTTTGATTGTGAATAAGGTGTTTCAGAGAATGTCTATATGTTTGTTAGTCAATCACGCTTTTACTACGTTCTTACCCCATAAATCTCTCCCCCTAAGGTGAATATTGAAAATTTTCCAAGGAAAACACGCGAGCGAAGCTGTGGTTAGAAACTAGTCAGACATATTTCTATCAAGATAAGAATTATATAATTTCTGCGAATTATTGTCCATACTTGCCAGTTTATTTCATAATATGGTATTTGATTTGGTTTTCGGAATGTTGGAATAATTTGGAAACAGTTTGTATAAAGAAATGCTGAAAGCCTAAGAGCGCTTTCACTTTATCTGACACGATATCCACTGCCGTCCGAATGACTACATCCATAATGATGTCGTGGAAATTAAAGTGTATTATTACTTTTCACACTATTTATTTTACAGAAAGATTTCACAGAATAGTAAATAAAATATACCCTTCAAAGGGGATTTTGGAAACTTTTTTTGTGTCAAAATCCCCTTCAGTCCGAGCTTTAAGCTCCAAAGGGGAATTTCGACACGAAAATTCCAAAAATCCCCTTCAAAGGGGATTTTGACATTAACCAATTCTACACGATAGTTGCGTGTCGTGGATGACACTTTACTGCCGTGAAATCTAAGGTATCTAAAAGATTACCTCTTGTAATGTTAGGTAGGAATATTTTCAACAAACACATTCTCTGGCAAAAGTAATAAGTACTACTTGTTGGTTGATGCTCAAAATAAGCTTGTTGATTTTAAACTTTATGCTGGTTGTGGCTGTCTACGAATTCACAACAACTATTTAGCTCGTAAACCCCCAAAGAACATTCTTAGATCCTGTAGCTAGAAATTACTACACATTGTAGTACCCGTACCACATGAGACATAATAGTGTCTGTATTGTATTGTACAAATAAACATTTCTATATAACGCTTTAATAGAAAATCCTTAGAATGTAATCCGCACACCAGACGTCCGGACTGATTTGATCCCAACTTACGAACCGGGTGTGCTTCCATTCTGTATTATTGGTTCTTTGGTTCTTTGACCTTGAACAACGTGATACACATTTTGGAACTTGATTCTTAGAGAGATGGGGCAAGTTTTATTCCCTGATTTGGACAAATTCAGTCCCAAGGTAAGGAATAATTAAATATTCATCGCCATAGTTTCAATACTAATGACAAATTTTAGTTATTAACCATAGGTTTAATGGCCCGTTAATGCCCATCGTTTGATAATTCATTATATTTTTTTTGCTAAGCATTTTACGTGTTATGTTATACCCTAAATCTAGGCTAGGCTCCAAGCGATAAAAGTCTGACGTAATATTAAATTATGATAACACCTCGTCTTGATTGTATGTTTCGAAGAAAATAGCCAATCTAAAAGCAATCACTTTCTTACATTCATTTTTACGGTCGTCATTTGCACTAGATTCGACAAACTGCGTTGCATCTACGTTATTGATTATTTAATATATTGATAAAAATATGGGTATTATCTTCATGTCCTTGTTGCAGTGTTCTCCAAAGGACAATGCGAAACTGGCCAGTACCGCTTCCTCGCCAGGTTCGGAGGCTATGCCTGGCTCCAAACCCAGGCGACTGTCATCACCGACAAGCAACAGAAACCCATAAGTGTCGTCTGCGTCAACTACGTTATAAGGTAGGACTAGAATTAGAAATCGCACGTGAAATCTGTAACCAATCTTTTTTTACAGCATTTATCATCAGTGTATTTCAGGAGAACGAATAACAGACAATTACAAACAATATGTTGATTAAGGTAAGTATACACTTCAATGTTACTTTATGATGTTTTTGTAAGTTGTTTATTTGGTCTGCCGCCATAACCTACTTTTACGATAGACGATAGTGCCCCGTAAAGTAATTCCAGTAGATTATACCTTTCGGCGTGTCTTATCTTGATGAGTCTTGCCGCTCCTCACGACAGCACTTTCATTAACTTTGTTGTGTAACGATTTGCGTTTGTAAAGTCTTTTGAGTTTACGTTCATTTACTTCTTCTTCTTCTTCTTCTTCTTCTTCGTTTATGGACTCTGTGGCTTATTTGCCACAATTTTGCCCGTGTCAAGTGTATTAGTTTGATTGTCGCTTAGCAACGTAAACAAACGAAATTTGAAAAGAAATGGTGACTTTTCTTTCAGAATTCCCTTGGAAAGTCTTTGACTAAATTACCAACCAACATTACCCCTCCATTTCAATTACTTACACTTGTGCTAAGTAAACAAAGTTAAATTAAAGTTAAATTGGATAAACTGCCACCAAATTTACGCAATAAAACTTAAAATAACACGAGAAAAATAATTAAAATGGGAAGACCCATGTCGTTTTGACAAGATAGCCAAAGACAACCCGTTCATTTACTTCAGCTTGAGTGTCGCTGTTTGATAGTGCACTCAAGTACAGTCAACGTCAAAGTTTAAAATTTATAAGTACTACCTACTATGCTGTCGACAAAATATATTTCTCGATATATTATTTTTTATCGGGGTCAGACGTCCCCTTATATTTCCTGAAAGATCCTCTTTTGTAAAAGTATACCTCTGTTAAATAAACCTTTTTTATGTTGAAAAAACCTCGCTTCGAAAAACCTAGTTCAAACAGATCCGTTTTCGTCTTTCATAAGTTATTCGAACTACAATTACACAATATATTATTCTGTTTAAAAAAAGCTGTTGTATTTCACGAGTTTTCCTGTATTTAACTAGATGCTGTCTTATTATGAGGTTGTGTTGTGATGCAGGATTTTTTTTTTAAAGTTTAGCACACTAATTATAAGTAAACTTCATAATAGTATAAACTATAGTTAGTCTAGATAGATAATTAAACGTTATAATATCAATGTCATTTGGCCACTATGTCAGGGGCAATAGTTTGGCTCGTAACTCTGCCAGGTTATCTTCACTTACTGTTAAAAATGTATCGAATTATATGTAAATAATATATGCTAAGCTATGTATGAATGAATGAATGAATGATAATACTTTATTGTACTTGTACACCAAAACATAAACTTAGATAATAACTTTTACAAAATAGGTAGGTACAATGGGCTTATCGCTTAGAAGCGATTTCTTCCAGGCAACCTTTAATATGAGTATATAGTATGAGTTCTGTAATTTAACGTAAATCTTTTAAGTTTTCACCTGTACATCTGAAGGTAGTAGGTATATCCAAAGCAAAACGTTAGCTATATACAAAATACAAAAAATGTTTATTAATTATCTTAATCTATACATATATAAAATTGCGTTTGGAGACCCCTTTTTAAGTATAAAAATACCTGTATTAGGGGATCCCGCTCTTTCATAACAGGATTTTAAGAGTTACAGATTAAGCTAAAACAAAAATAAAGCTACGAGTAGACAAAAGCAAAAAGAATTAAAATATAAATAGTGGTGTCAGGAGTACCTAGTAATGTAGGTAGGTACCTAATTGTGTGTGAAAGTGAGGGTGCGGGTGTGTGTGTTTAAAATAAAAACTGGTGTGAGAGTGTATGAAGGGTAAGTGTGAAAGTGAGTGAAAGTGAGTGTTTGTGTGAATTTGCGTGTGTAGGGTGTGTGCATGTGGATTTCCTTGTTCCTCCCAGTCTCATAAAAGTCTGGTTATCACAGCGAAATCCACAGCGTGTGTGAGTGTGTGTGTGTGTGTGTGTGTGTGTGTGTGTGTGTGTGTGTGTGTGTGTGTGTAGGGTGGGTTTTGTGTGTGTGTGGGTGTGTTTGTGAGGGGGTGTGTGCATATGGACTTCCATGTTCCTCCCAGTCTCTTAAGAGTCTGGTTATCACAGAGGGAAATCCACAGCGTGATAGTGTGACAGAAATTGTATGTGTGTGTCTGTGTGTGTGTTCGATTTGTGGATGCTATGCTAAGCATTGACGTCCAGGATTCTCTCAATTTCATCATAGCTAAGTGAAAGTAGCCAATCTTTTAGTGTGTTTTTACATTTATAATTATTTAGTGGGTAAATGTTTTTAGTTTTGTTTATAATATTGTAAAGACGGTTTGCTTGACAAGTCGATTGTCTTGATGCATATTTTGTACGAACTATTAATTCAGAGGTAACTTTATCTTTCCTTCTCTTGTTTAGTTTTTTAGGTCATAATTTAAAGATTTGTGTAATTTTGAATGTTACTCAATAATTTCAATTCATTTTTGTTACGGGCACGAAATAATTACTTCCTACGCCTAGAGCTTTCGTTCGTACGACCTTCTTGATATAAATGAAATTGACATCTGTAAGTCTTCTGTTATGATCTGAGTATTTATTACTCCGACGCCTACCTTCTTTTTAAAGTTTAAATTAACATCTTGTGATAAATTTATCAGAGTATTTATAACTCCCGAGGACAGTGTGTAGCACTACTGCGCTTATATAGAGCTTTTAAAGTTCGTAAAGTAAGTATTTTGTATATTACTCAGTGACCAACTGTGGTGACGTAATAATTAGTAATTAGTATCTCCAGTATTATAACAATAACGTAAGTAAATACATTTAATCAGCAACCGCTTTTTTTTCCTTCGTAATCGTTCTTTGGAAAATTCCACTATAAAAAAACAATGTTTTTGTGGAAAATTCCTTACTTTAACGCGTTCAATGCCACTTCTATTTTCATTACGTCATGTCGGGTGCCGCCTGCATTTCAGGGTAGACTTGCCAGGCGGGTCGCCGGCAATGGAATGCATTTTGGGTGGACTCGCCAGGAGAGTCCATCGGCACTGTATAAAAGTAAAATATTAGTTTTGTTATTTTTGTGGTCGTCACAACGGCTATTCCGTGTACCTATTTTAACATATATATATATATAGAAAATATCACCGAAAAACACTCGCTAGGCGAGTCGGTAGCACTGAATGTGTTAAAGTTGTGATAACCTCGAAACATCAATGAGTTGAAACTAGTATTTATTTTGTGAAATATAAAATTTGGTTATAATTTTATTGAAAGGTAGCCCGTGCGTGAGTCATATTATCTTCTTTCATATTCCATATAATTTAGTGTGAGTTTGTTTAAATAGTAGGTACCTAATATCTTATCATATATTTTTAGATCGTATAATCAAGACGCAAATATGCCAGTAGAGCTACATTTTTCAAAATTCAAATTTCAAAATAGTTTATATTTGGCTCAAAGCAACGCATTGTCATTCAACGTAATATACCGCCAACGTGTTAGGTGTTAGGAACGCTTCTATCTAGTGATCTGGATCGATTAAGCTATCTACAGATAACTTGCGACATACAAAATTTATCAATTGGCAAATTTAAAAACTTAATTAAACAAAATCTGTCTCAAAAAGCTTACTATAAAACAACCGATTACCTAGATGATAAAAAAGCTTAGGACGAATGTGCTCCAACTCTACTTGGAATCCATAACAATAGCAAGGGTCATGCCAAAAAAGCGATAGGAACCCAGCCGTTGTTGTTGCTAGTTCTTTTACGGCATGGGCGCGTTGGAACTGGTGTAAATTTTCCTAGCTTGTAAGACGTTTCAAAGTGATCCTTGTGATTCTACTGAATAAATAATTTTTGATTTTGATTTTTGATCTTGTAAAGGTCTTTATTGCTCAAACGCTTTATATGTATACTCATACCGAATGTACCTAACCATTTTGTTCTAAACTTAAATGAAGACTTTAACACATTTACCATTAAAATGATCCTTAATTACTTCAAAACAAAACTGTTTCAGTCTACAACCCTCAGATTAAGTAAAGTCTGATGGGATTTCCATTCCAAAGTTAGAACTTTGAAACGGCCCTCCTAGACATTATAATCAATATTTTTCTCACCCTACTTAAATGTGCTTATTTACATTTATTTGGTGTTTTATTTTTTAATGTCTTTTTTATTTTTTTTCTGCCCTTTTTTTTTAAGTTTAGTAGGCAGTGTTATCTATCTTATGTACCAGTCTTTTTCTGTTCTGTGTTTTTTATGTGTGCTGTCGGATAAATACTTTTCTTTCTTTCTTTGATACATAATATAGTTTAGAATTACTTCGACATCAAACGTTTTGATACTATCTAAGTAACGTATATTGATTGCTGTCAAAATTGTCTCCATTCAACTAAAAAAAGTGAGTTCGTATGAGCCAATTGCCAACTTAAGACATAATTCTACTATCTGTTGTTATTGTTCAAAAATGATTTGCGCGTTGTGTAAAATAAAGCAAATGTAAAAAATGTACTAAATAAATAAACCTTGCCTGTCTTGTTTTTCCGAGTCACTAAAAATCAATTCATTTCTACTCAAGATAATTTTATTGTTTTTGGCAATGGTATAATTGATGTAGGTTTTACATGCCATAACATAAATTACTCCTGGCTTTATTCACCAAGTTTGGATATAATCAACATTTTCATTTATTTCAGTACGCAATAACTTCAAACAACCATCGAAAACAAAAAAATATTTTTGCCAGGAGAGTTTTTAACGTTTAATGGAGTTACCTTGTTATATGCTGCTTTCCTTATAAAAGCTTCTGTGAATATATTAAGTTGGATTTACAATCATCTCGAGCACATATTTTGGATTCATAAATACGTTTTATAACCGTCTGGATTCCGCTTCTGGGTGATATAAATCGTCAGCATTTTTAGAGAACTTTCTCTGAATCGCGGGCGTTTCACTAGAAGTCAGTTGCGACTTCTAGTAAATTTAGTTCAATTTGAAGCCCCGCAACATTTTTTGCACATCTGAACGAATCTGAAAACTCGAAGACTCTGACTCTAGACATGAATATTTCTTCTCTTATTTATATGACTATCTCTGTTTTTGACCTTTTTGTATAACTTCCAAATTCCCTAGTCTAAATTATCTATCAGATATTTTCGTTTCGCTCAATCACTTTTCACAGCTCACGAAAGTCAGCTTTTTGTTGAAAGTGTATCCTTATACCCACAGAACTATATTGCTTATATATTGTAGGTACAATACGTAAGCTTTATGGGTCCTTCTCGTTCCGCGAGAGCAGTTTGGGGTCATGCCAAACGCTCGGCGTCGGGCCCTTTATCGAGTGCTCTAATGCTACGCCGACCCTTCTGGATACCATGATTTGAACTGATTTTTATTTGGCTATTTCAATGTGAACTAGGTTGTATGTGTTACCACCACGTTTTTTTGAACGCAAACGTAATGTTTACTATAAAATAATAGGTAAGCATTATGATTTTCTGAGGTTAGATTAATATCAAAGATGTCTAGACAATATTTATATTATTAAAACTAAGAACTTGAAATATTAAAACTAAAATGTATGCGATGTATTTTTTATAATGAAGGCCGCGTAACAAACGCCTGTCCAATAAACGAGAAGCAATTACCTACCTACTATTATTTTATTGCCTCTAATTTTAAACAACATGCCAAGTTCAAGGGCTTTCTCTTTTTCGTGTTTTATTTCGAGCAGGTATTTATTTATAACGTCAAATTATTTTACTTTCGTATAACAGTTTTCGGATTTAGTTTTTCTAGATACATACTAGTTTATTTGTAAGCATCTTTTCATATCAAGTACGAAGCAGGGTGTTTATTTAAAACTTTAATATATAGTTATTACATTCTGAGGCTACGTTAACGACTGACTTAGATAATTGATAGATTCAGGCGTTACTTTGGCTCCAGCGCTCGACGGAGCAACACGTCTGCCGGAGAACAAGTCGATGGTCCTGAGGATGTCCCGTGGAGGGATGAAACACGTGTCGATATTTTTCTTTTGAGGTTAACTGTGGTAACTGTGTGACCTCATCAGTTAAAAGGTTAAGCGGAATAGTACTAGAGATTTTTCGTCTGTTTTTTAGACTGACTTAGACTTAGACTATAATACCTAGTATTTTCTTTTATAAATCTTTTTCGCAAAACAAATCAAATAGGTAACAAAAAAAAGTAAATTACCAGTTCCAACAAGTATCAAGGAAACGTTTTTGTTCCATTTGACGCTTCCGCCCTTATTCTCATTTTTAGTTGTATGTAACAAAAAAGTACCTACCAAATTATACATCTATAAAGTAATTAACTCTGAACTTTATCGTTTCATTACCTACAGTCTGAACATGCATAGCTTATCGATGATTGCTGTTGACAACATAGCGTGTTCCTATCATCGTGTTGGGTTATCATAAGTGACCGTTGGTTGCTATGTGATGCATTCTAGCTATTTGTCGTTCTAATCTACAGTGAACTTATTATCTTATATAGGTCAGAAATTTTATCCTCTTTGCTCTCTTTTTAATTTAATTTATTCTTTAGATTAAATGGATTTTGGTTCTCTTTTATCAACATTTAATTTTATTATTTTTATATCTTAAGTAGCATTATCGTTCGTAGTTTTCATTTATTCATTCACTAGGATCGGAATATGTCTGATAATTATAATACTAGGTATATATTACATAGCGAGCATTGTACAGTAGTCAAGTGAATCTACTGTTTTTTTTCTCTTCATAGCCTCGTATGTTACATCCAAGCACTGTAAATGTACAGATACTGTTACTTTATTACAACTGTGTCAGCAATTTAATATTGTGTTCGACATAGTTGACATTATCAGTCCTATGTCAATCAAATGTCAAATTCAATGGTTTCTATTAAATTATCAAGATATATCGCAATTAAACTTACAAACCGCGTTGAAAAATGTTGATTCAAGAAGAATATAATTGTACTATAAACCAAGGTTTAGATAACTATGCTTGTAAAAAAATTAAATTACCTACCAACAAGGTAAAATTATGTTTAATTCAACACTCCTCAGTATTTATTCAGTCAGTACAAATGCAAATGAAATCACAAACCGCTGTTAATTCGTTTATTTAACCATTGTTGTCTAACACAGCACGAAAAGTTTTGTTTATGTTTTTCTCGAATATTAAATAACTGGATGGATATAATATAGTCCTCTGCCAGGCTTTAACTTTTAATTGTATGGTATTCCAATGTTTTTTTTTTTAAATTGCATTACTTGTCAAAGGCATTGGAGTATAGATTGCCATTTAATCTCGCTATCCAACCAAAGCCTGTGTCGTGTCTGGTTAAACCGTGAATAGCATACTAGTGCAATATATTTTAACACCACATGTGGGTCAATGTAAGAACACGTTCTGTATCTATAACACGAACCGACACACCTCGCTTTTTCTATAATTAGACTTAATCGTGTCTTGGTCGCGAGTGCACCTGAGGCTCATGTATGCTCGATTACTCATACATAAATCAGGCGAAAAACCAATATTCCAAATAGGTAAATAGAGTGAAACCCTGTTCAAATAGCTAAAATTATTATGAGCAAGCTAAGAACGAAAGAAAAAAAGGAAGTAGTCTGCTAGGAGGCAGAATATCTGGCACTGCAATGGTTAGCACCCAAGACGGGCTCTTGTTGAAGAGTCCTTCTAGATTTAACCCACTAATATAGGTCACAGGAACATCATGCAACCAAGGCCATAATGCTTGGCGATACTGCAAAATAGAAATTTCTATTTACCAGGTTACACACATTCCAGTTATCTAGAATATTGTCTAGATTCAGTCCAAACAATACAGTAAAGCAATACCTTGTGGATCGCTCCAAGACAAAAGCTGGACCATTACGCAAGGAACGAATACAAATTTATTCATTACACCAATGAATACTGATTGTTCCAACGTATGGTGACCTGTATTGTGAACTAGACCAGCATAACAATATTTTTTTGTATTATACTCTATCTATTTTCTATCCCGCACAATAATTTGGCGTTTAGCGGATTAGTAAATAATTCATTCAACATAACCATGATCTTTCAGCATGTAGGTGTTGTTTCTCTATGTCTAATTTTGTGGAACTTAAATATTATCATCTTGATCGTTGATAGTACAATAAGCCCAATAACATCTCAATAAATATCTAAATGAAATACGTTGGTTTTCCATCATGGTAATCTGTACCATCGACAAAATTGCTTCACAATTTTCTTTATGGCATATTTCATCGGCATTACCCTGGAATTGCTCTAAAGCTTTCTTTTAGATAGCTGGGCAGCGAATTCTGGAAGGCTACAAAGCAAGCGAAAAAACATGTTAGGAATGCGAGCGGAGAATTTCGTATTCTAGGATTTCCTTTTACCATTCCCTGTTGTACTCCGAGAGTTCTGCGGTCGTCGGTCGGTTTATGCAACTGTGGGCGAATGCACCCCTCCTCCCGGTTCGTTCACCTCACCTTCCTAGTGCAAGTACTAGAGCAGTTTTCGTTTCAGCTTGAATGGGGGGCGTGGGTGTTGTCCCGTTTGTTGAACCTAGCTCATGACATAAGTTAGATCTCGACTCGAACACCTTTGAGGTAACTTTCTAGCGCATGAGAATCGGAATTATTAATTTTTAACGACGGTACTACATTTCAATTCAACTTCATAAGCCATTGCCAGCTCATGAGAATACTCGTCAACATTTGGCTTTCATGTAAAACAGCTGTCTAAGGCCGATTGTAAAAGGAAGCTACAAACTCTTGATGAAGTATGGAGCGCGGCTACCGTCAGGGATAGATTTTTTATTTTTTTAAAGTTTTTGAAACTTCTGAACGAATAATTTTTTGGTTGGACAATCATTACAGTTAAGAAAAAAATGTCAATGTCAAAAGTTAAAGTGTGTGAAGGGTTGCTATATAGATGTTAGAGTACTTAATGTTTGTCACCAAAACAATCGGCCGCAACGTTATTTGGCTTGGCTAGTAGTACTTGGCCGTATAATAATGGTCGTACGTAGATGAGAAAATTGCAACCAGTGGGCCGGTAGATCAAAGCCTGTGACGTCAGTGTATGGTTATTGTGTGTGTCACTTGCATGAGGCTCGAGACCCTGAATCGTAATAGTTCAAAATTTATATTGTGTTGATCGAGTTGGATTGCGTATTGTGTAAAGTAATAAAATTCGTCGTTTTATTGCCTTATTTAGTTAATCTGTATGTTCCTCACTTGTCCAACGATGGAGCTGAACCAGAAACCTTATCCGTTTCTATCTACCAGACAGATTATAGATTAGAATATATAGATTGGACATCATCGATTAGAAATTCTGTAGCATTTCCCGAAATGCTACTGAATTACGAACCACTGGTCTATCAAAATCCAGGAAAAATTCAAACCACAAACAATTTTGATTCTTGTCAAGTCAACAACATCTACCTAATAGCATTGCATTTACAATCACGCGATTTCAGACTAACTTGTTATTTGCTCCAAACCGGTTTCGTTTTTTTTTCGTTTGTTGACGGGTTCTATTTGCACAAAAAAACATTAAGATGGCTTTTAAGAAACTAGTTTTAGTTATCACATCACTTGTTATCATCATTGATTCTGCAGCTGACTTCTAAAATATTGTTTCAAATTTAGAGATCAAAATATTTATGCAGCGTCCACGTCGGTCGGTCGCGTCGCCGCGTCTCGTCTTATTTTCATTACACTCCATTACGAAGTGGTAGAAAGCAAAGCGTACCTGCCATTACGTCTTTATGAGAAATATCTGATCCTAAAATCCAGAATCCGGCAAATAACCATAAACTAGAACCATTTTTTGTCGGCTCTCAATTTGGTTATTTATTTTATTATCATTCAGTGAATTAAGAAAGTAGTTAACTTGGACGTCCTGGCTCAAAGCGGCCGATGCTATCTTTACGATAGCATTTTGAGCCATTCATTTTTCATGTGCCCTCAAACATTTCTTATCAGCAGTCTTAGGTCATTTTGTTTTATGTTTAAGACACTCCGGGGCTTCATTTCACTTTGTCATAGAAGCTTGTAGAACTCATCAATCTCATTTGATGAGCTCGACTTGCCCAATTTGAAATATTGTCATTGTTCTACTGTATTCGAGAGCAATAGGGTTTAAATGAAATGATAATAAGTAGTTCATTCATTGTACAATCAACTAGCTAGCTTGTAACTTCTTCTGTGTACACTTTACCATGTGATCGTTTTGAAACCCTGAACTTCGTTATGTATCACTGGCGGTATCTCTATTTGAAAATATAATCGTATCTGCGTATAATAAGCTCCTTTCAGATAAAAAAACCGTTTATGACTGTATCGTTCGTGATACTGACTATTAACACTATTAACTCTAGTGCGACCGTGTTGACTACGTGACACGAAACACACAAAAAGTTCCTTTGAGTTCTTAGACAAAAGTTTCCCCTGAGAGATAACACATTTTGATCACTTGAAGCACTTACAATGTACCTGACAAATAAGACTGAACTTCTTTGTTCTTCTTTGGTCTTTGGTCTTTTGGTTGGACTTGGTCCGAGAGTTGTCAAACCAGATGACCAGGATAAAGTAAAATACTATTAAAAACTTGACGTGCCTCATAACGGTGATGATGTAAGGTGCGCGCAACTGGAGTCACGTAGCTTGCCAGAAAGCGCTGGGGGTGGGGCAGGTCAACGACCACGACCCTAATTGCACAATAGCTTGCAAAATGCATTTTGCCATGCATATGCCAATGTTTCTGGAGCTGACCCACTAATTAGAACCCTGGACACAGAATATAACATTACTTTATGTGGAACTGCTAAATGTTATAATTAAAGTGATAATCGAGTTGTTTATTGAAGCGGCTACAGTTTTATTTTAATGTAACCACGCTAAACGTCAACGTTTTCACGGTAAAGTTTAAATACCGTCCCATAAAACTACAGCAAACAGAGTTTACAAAAACATATAGAGTAGGTAAATACCGTGGAGCTTTCGAACTAAAATTATCTAGACGACAAACAAGTCTGACCAGGACAAAACACTTGCCTTGTTGTCTGAACAAACACTAAACTTTTCGGAGACCATAACTTCGTCCGACACCACTGAATCAATATAAATAGAAGAAGTTCAACAACGTTCCTTTCGTCACGTAGCACCCGGCTTTTTCTATCTACTGCTTACCATTGAAAAATTATGTGAAATTCTGTTATTATGAGGTATTGATAAGCAAGCTGCCAAGCAATTACATTACCTTATTTATGCACGCTAATGTTACTATTGGGGCATACATAACCGGAACTTAACCACGGAATAGAAAATAGTATAAACTGATCGTCATGCTCATGCGCCAGTTTTAAAATACGCAGTTTCATCCAGTTTCATCATTCTTGTTTTACTTTTTATATAAATAACTTTTTGATATTTTGCATATCATTCTAATACAAAAAACGTTGAGGTACCATAGAATAATTCCTTTTTAAGTATTACATCAGAAAATAAGCAATATTTTACAAAACTGTGTAATCGTTTCCGGCGCATGCTCCACAGATCATTTATATCCTAGCTCCGCGCGTTGAGTCCTTTATATCCACAGTAGATTTCTGCAAGAACACATCAGATTCTATACATATCTAAAAATACTCTGTGATCATCAGTTAAAATTTTAAAAGCTTATAAAAACCATCGAGTACGTAAACAATATTATCTGCAAACGCATTCGCGACAACTGCAAGTCTGGCATTTATGTCTCTACGGCTATTTGCTCACAAATTATAAGTGAGTAGATGTAAATCAACGTGAAATGGACGTTAGTGAATAAATATAGTGCAGCTATGTGCTGGATCCATTAGTATTGGGTTTCTACGTTAACAGTGCACATATACAGCATAAAATCCTGAAGAAGCGCACCAGGTGGCTTTGCAAGCAGGACATTTGGTAACTCATAAAATTCCAGCTTTCTTTGTTTATTATTAAAAAATATATATAATGTTCATGATGAATATTATATACATTGAATATTATATAATATATTGAAATATATGTATTAAATTATAATTAAAATTTAAATTATAATTTAATATAATTAAATTTTAAAAGAAAGGTATGGCAACAAAAGCCAGAAAGGTATGTAAATTAGAATTATATTAAATTTAAAAGTAAACAATAGTAAAAAAATCGTGCGGTTAAAAGTTAAATCTATCTACGTTGTAAGTAATTTAATTGACTGTGGGAATAGCGTTGCGTCGATTTTTCAACAGGTGCTTTAGCAATTATATTAATTTTGCTTAAAAATTTGTCGAATAAATATTTAACCTTATATGATATTAAAAAGATAGTAGTAAGCGAATAGCACACACAATAAAGGCCATTAGTGAGCAGTGTTAAGTTTCCCGCGTAAATTGCGGAACAACGTGAGGATATCGCGTGTCTTACACGCTAGTGATTGATCTATTGCATATTATATTTACTGGGAGATATCATTTTAATTATATTCATTAGAATCTGTTATTCACCTGAGCTTATTTGGCGCTACTTAATTATATCGTGCGTCCTTAGTATAGAAACATCGCAAGTTATTATAATAAAATGTGTTATCTTTAACATTTGTTTAATCGTTGTAACATATACGTTGTTGTTACGTAATATTGTTTTGTATGACCTTTATATAGTTCATCAAACTTTTAAAATGTGCTATCGCAGAAATAGCTTTATTCAACTAACCTGTTCATACGTTGAATATTTCACCTGACCTGTTTTAAACGTACAGAAATAGGTTGAGCGCGCGTGCTCAAAATCTACCCTAAAGTTATCAGCTTTTATGAATGGGCTGTAAAACGTACATCGGTGTAAAGCTCCGGTTTCATGCTGATATCACTGCTACACTACTGATATCTCATTAACCTGTCCGTGATCGGCGTCGCGACTGACCACCGGTGTATCGTGATAATCGTGAACTCGGTTATCTTTTCGCGTGGCTAGCGAATGTGTAATCTCAAAAAATTATATATTATCGTCGGGTGTGTTTAGGTAGTCAGCGTCACGAGTGCGCCGCCGCGCTCGCCTCGCATCATTCGCGCTACAGACGTCGTCGCAAGCACTCCCTGGCGGCCACCCACCTCCCCGAACTCGACAAAGCTCGGCGATTCGCGATCTCGATCAGCTGTCTGAAGTTTCGAACTAACCGGCGTTCTACCAAACGCCTAAACTTTGTTTGACAACAACGAAGAAAATCACGCATCATGGTAAGGAACAGTGCAGTGTCGGTGTAGTGCATAGTGAATGTGCTCATGCTAGTGCCCTTATCGTGTGATTTTACAATGTTCATTGTAAAAAATAACGCAGCATGATATAACCAATTTTAATTTCGTTTCGAAATGGATCTCACGTGTTGTTGCAAACTACAAGGATTCTACCTTCATTTTCCTCAATATTTTTTCCCCTAACTTTTTGTTTCGGTCACGTTGACGTGATTTGTTGACAAAGTAAAATTGTTACGTTCTTGTTTATTTATAGATCTGTTACTCGGAGAAGATGCCAAGTGTTCTTTTCTTCAGCATTGTTATGTGGTTTATGGTTTGCTGCATCTTGCAAGTGTTTTACATGTGCAATGGATAATGCGTTCTCGAGTCATTCGTCGTGTGTGTTGTGCGCGACTAAAATAGCGGTCCTCGCCCCCCACTGGCTAACAAACCAGCTATTGGTTACATAATCGCGCCACACAGACGGCCTTGACTCCCGCGCCGCACGCTACTTGCCAGACATTATTGATCTTACAATCGACCCTCTACCATTATTATCAATTAAATCTTCATCTAGAACATAAAGTATTGTCACTCTCCAAAATATTTTAACATATTAATATTTATTATTAGTACTTAATCAATGAGTGTGCGCAAGTGAAAGTCACGAAGGTACGGGTTGTTGAATGAGCATTATGTGGTAATTTCGGGTCCCTTCCTGTGTCAGCGATATTTTAAACCTGTTGTACTTACTCGTATCCATTTTGGAATTGGTAATTCCAAACTCATGAAGTTTTTGTTTTTACTTTATAGTATTAATTACAATTTCGTTGTGCTAATTGAGCTTGTTTTTCGCTGCGTTAATTGTTTTATCTAATCAAAATAAGATCGTCCTTCAAACATTTATCTAGTGATACGACCCACATCAGAGTTCCCTTGTCTAAATCTGGTTGCTTAGGTTGTATAATGTCCCTCCGAATTCCTCCGGTTTTTTTTTTCCTCCTTTAATATATTTTTATCCACATTTTTTTTTACTGTACATCATATCTTAAGCATAATTGATGTCTTACGTTCCATTGAAATTGCGTACGTACGACTGATTGACCTATGCTAAAAATACTAAATGATAAAACATTGTTTTATTTGCAAACAAACGACATTATCTTAACTTAAAACGTGAGAATTTTATCAGCTCACATGCACAAGAAGATAAGTAGTAGACAAATGTAGTACATTGTTATTCGAAGTATTGCATGAAATAAATGCCATCGTTTGTTTGCTACTTAAAGGTGCAAACCTTTGCTGTAAACCGTGTACAATTAATATTATAAATATTGTAGTTTAACTTTACGCTCTCATATTTTGCGGCTACAATTTTTTAAGTTCTAGCAGCGTCACTCATGACCTCGACCATGAAAAAGAAGTAATTGTCGAATCACGCCGGTAATGGTATCACGGCCAAGGTCGTAGTCAGCACTATACAGCTGTTCCATCTAGATCTTTTCACGTTACGCAACGCCTCCCACACAATGCTGTTCAAACACAGAATACTCTCGTTTCTAATTCTCCTCACATCTTAAGCACGCGGATCGCCAATCGTAGAAAATTTTTTTTAGAGAACTCTCAATAAATCCTTATTGATATTTTTATATTGGAGACTGCATGCCTGATCAAGAAATTTTGGAATTTAGGGGTCCTCTAAACATTTTGCCGTGAAATCAATACGGAACCAATTGCGTGTCTGCGATGCGCGCGCAAACTTGCTCTTGGTGAATGGCCCGTCTAGAGAAAACATGGGTAGTCTTATCAGAGGGGGTGAATTTGGCAAGGTCAACTGCAAGGCCGTCCTTACTATCTTCTGCACATCCCTCTCTCTCCAGACCAAGCCACATCATTTTGTCCTGTTTTAACAGATTCACTTTCGAACAGAGCGTAAATGCACGTACCAAAACATTCCGTTTAGGTGCTTTTAAGTAGATTTATGTTTTGTGTACGCATGTTTTTATGCCTTGATATCGTAACGCATAATTTAATCAATCGAAACGAAGTAAACTTACTTTGGCCTTGTTATAATAAATAACAGTCAGTATGTTCTTTTGTTTGTTATTGCTAGATTTTTATTTGAAACTCTTTCCGTACCTACACGGTACACTTTACTCGGATAGAGTACATAATATCAGATTACTATGTGTAGTTTTCCGTTGATTAGATAATGAGCAGTGTTATAGGCACCAAGTCTAATCTTGGGGTTAATGAAAACTTGAACTGCGTTGTCAACAACAATATCATAACCGTAGTGTATTGAGATATCGATTGATTGACGCAAATGCCCATCAAGGGCCAATCTTTGGGTTATCTCTGCGATGATCATTAATTAATCCTTAATATGTATAGCGCCTCAGTAAATATAGATATTATTATTGCATTATTATAGAGCTCTCCTAAAGCCTCTTATGATCAGATAAACTCCAATATTCAAAGTAAACGGGCGTACGGGTAACCAGACATTACAATTTATTTTTGTTATTGTTTTAGTGAATATTAGACTGTTTTTTTTTCATCATTAGTTCAAACTCTAAACGAAAACCCTATTAAGTGTTTGCCTCATCTAAAGCAATAATAAGTGCTTATGTAATAGTCTACTTATACATGTAGTTGCATGTATAGAGTTGGTACATTATTAGGTTTTTCTTGGAAATGTGAATCCTTTTATAAGTCATTGCTAGGTGTGATGACAAGTTAGCCTCTTCTAAAGCGCTTGCATTCTTAGCCATTTAATTCCTTATTCATATGTGGTGCTAAAGAGTCTCAAAACGCTTGTTCAGTTTATCTAGAGTCTATAGACTTTGCATTAGCTCTTCTATCTGAGCGTAAAAACCTTGCGTCATCGCCATCAGCGATGTGGCCTTGAATAGTGTTGACTGATTAGTCTCCATTGTGTATCTTCCTAGCTGTACTCAGTGTATGTATTTTTTGTTACCATATCAGATAAATAGTGTTTTTTTACTTACCTAAAATTTGAAATTCTAAAATATCGTTCAAAACCGGGGCACTAGAACAGAGCATTTTGCATGAGTTTATAAATAAGCGGCAGACCATCAAACTATTATGACTATTATGTCAGCCTGCTTAGCAGGCCTCCTCTACATTACCGAGTTATTTTGTTCACAGCGGTATCGAGTGCAAAGATGAGGTGTTTGCAGCACACCAAGTGCAGCATGTGGAACTGAAGCCAGTAGTGGCTCCGACAATACCGGCTCCTAAGCCTCTCCCCACACCCCTGCTTCCAGCTGAACCTCTTGGAAACGGTGCTATTGTCGCTATCATAACTCCTGAAGAGGAGAGACCGATTCCTGTCACTGAGCTCATATTCGCGCCGCTCAATAAAAATATGAATAAAGGCTTTTTCATGCCCTTGCAAGACAAGGGTCATACAAGTAAGTGCCATACGATCGAGGACGCTTTGCTATCAGTTATTGATTTTATTCCTCTTTTAAGGAGCAACACAGAATCCTCAATCGTATTTTATTTTCAGTGCTTAAAGACGAGCCGGAAATTTTGGATCATTTGGCACCCTCGGCCGGTGATGCATGTATCCCTCTCGAGAATAGTCCTTTCGATGAAATGTTCAATGATTTCTTATGCGAAGACTACTGCAGTCTTCCTTCCTTCTTGGGCGATGACATGACCAATGGATCACCCGTGGACTCGATGGATCCTGACTCTTTATTGCTGTCTTCGCCAGAATCTCGGGTAAGGCTAAATTTAGTGAAATTCATATCATCTTTAATTTAACCCTTGTTTGAAAATCGAATCTTATTCTTCTTTATGCTTTTAGGAAAATGATTCGTCTTGCGAACAGTCGTCACTGTTGACAGAACTATCGTTAGATGCTTTCGACAATACAAGGTCTGACAATGACATTGATGATGGAAACTCTCCATTCATACCGACAAGCGACGAGCTCCCAGTTCTGGAGCCGGCTGTCATGTGGGGGGCTCTGCCGGACAGCGTCAGCATGGCGCGGCCACAACCCCCGGAACCTGTGACGGTGACTTCCTCACCGGCTCCTGCCCTGCAACGCCTGCTGACAGCAACTAATACTGGGCCATCGCCACAGCAACTCATATCTAATTTATACTCTGATCAAGGTATATTCCACATGCCTTATTATGAAATGTGTAGATAGCTGAGTAGGAATCTATCATTCTAATTTGTTTTTTTTTTATTTGTAGGTTTAATATCAAGCAGAACACTCTCATCATGGGACACCGGTTGCAAGAGAGTTCTAAAACAAGAGCAAGAGCCGTGCGCGAAACGCATAAAACGCAGTCCATCTCCCGCGCAAAAGCCTACCAGCACGCAGTCCTCGAGTGTCCTCATGAACCTCCTGGTGAGCGGCTGCGATGTTGACGCTGGCTATATTTGCATGGTGCAGTGTCGGCCGCGGAAAGCCAAGGCATGAGGCCCGAGCCTAAGCCAAAAAAACTGTGATAAAGCGCGTCCGGTGTTCAACTTAATGCCTCGTGTCGTGCATTCTACGAATAAAGCTTAGTGCCGTCGATACTAGTGTTAGTTTATACCGGTATCAGACTAAAAGTCGTAGAGAATCGAAGGACAATGAATGCCGGTTTAAGTCGGGCGGTTCGAGAGATCGAGAAGATTAGCGACTAGAGCCGGCTAGATAATCTTCTAGACTTGCAATGTGCTTTCGCCTGGAAACCGAACCGGGCCCTCACTACCTTAGCCGTAAGCGTGACTCTTAGATCAATGTTGATTACTTTCTTTTCTGTATGTATGTCGATGACACGAAACACGATGTTGATTTAGTGCTTAAGTTTAAACGTGCGCATATCGTGGTGGTTATGTGATGAATCGTTCCTAGGTTTTTATAAGTAGGTATAGTTACCGTTCGCTCCTAGCGAGGGGCGCGCCGCAATCAGTCTTATGTTCTTTGTTTTAACATTAAACCGAGTCATATTAGTAGATTTATCGTCTTAATCTGGGACAATCGTTATTTATTCGATAGTTGTTTTAATCGACGTTAGTTACATCGAATTACGATAGCGTTCTGTACGATAGTCGTTCGACATATTTTATAGAATTGCCGTTTATTGATATTAAATAATGATAGTGTTTGGCCACTATCAATTTATTTTGAAGTAGCAAATTTTTTAACAGGGGCAGTGTGAACGTTAAAATTGTCACTGCCAAATGATACAAAGTACAACTTAGAACAAAATCTAGTTATGCAATACCTTCGTCTTATTGAATTTCGAAACCTTTATAATAAGAACATAATATTTACATTATCGATAGGAATATTAGGAATATTGAATGATACTCGAAAATTAGACGTAATGTGCTTGGCACCTGTCGATATATACCTACCTAACTTTATAATAAAAGACGTAAAGTGTAGATTTATCATCGTTAACTGTTATTTTTAATATATTTATAGTGTGTGGATGATAGTGTACTAGATAAATGTTATATGGACTATTTATTTTTCTGGAGAAAAATACATGTTTGACAGAGATGTAAAATAAAAGAGAAATAGTACTGTCAAAAGGTGCACGCTTGGTTTTATTCCCATATCCTCTCCCTAGTCCTTTACCATGGTATTAGCTTTGACATCAATATTTCAATAACTAACACAAAATGATTAGATACTAAATTAAATGGGCAATACCAATAGATTTTAAATAGTATTGCTGATTAAATTATTACAAGAGTAAACGTAGGTACTTAAGTAAATACTTAATCGACACACCATGACTCATTTATTGTGTAAAAATTTTACATTAGAAAGAATGATTACGTACCTAGGTGGGTAGGTGTACTATCAGTTTTCGGATCTACTAAAATATAATAATGGAATAAGATATAGATTAAATTTAATATTGATAGCATCAGTCTAACTCCAAATAAATATTTTATCGTATGATATATTTTTATACTTTATATAATATTATATCTAAGTGAGTTGCACATTTTATATAAAGTTTGCATGATTTACAAAATTTTGTTCCGGGATTAGGTGTTACTACATAAGTTTTTTGTCTACCTATATTATGGGAAGAAAGGGAGGGAGGCCTTTGCCCTGCAGTGAGACGATATGGGCTAAAATAAATAATAAATAAATATATTATGTATTCTTTCAGATATCTGAATCCTATATTACAAACTTTGTTAAGTTTTAGGCTAGATTGAGCTGTCTAAAAATGTCTGAAAATATTTATTGATTTATTATTTATCAAAAAGAAAATTTCATTCGATAGTTTGCTAAATAATAAAATATACGTACTAGACTTTGTATCTTCACATGCGTTATAGATGCTATGTAGATCTTTGCAAATATGTTAAATAAACCTTACATAGGAAAATTCCACAGTATTCTATATTACTTTTATCCTTGTTTTAATTCCAGTTCTACATCATAAGCAGGACAAAATCAAAATAACTAAAAACAAAAACACCATGAAGAACACTGCATATAAAAATCAGCATAATATGCCCGATTCTTGTATTGTGCAGTACATAAAAAGCAGTCTAGGTAATTCGGCAACGAATCTGTTATAACTCACCTATATTGGTTGAGCTATTACGACGTGATTATATCACAAACGTTTTATCAAGCTTTCGCGTATAAAACATAGCATGAAGAACATTTTAATTATCAAAAGACAAACGTGAAGTTATGCTACACGCCTATTTTTAATTTTGCTAAAAATCTGAAAATACAGCATGATCTACTGGCGGTAGAACTAGAATTACTGAGATATCTGTAATAGGACTTACCTATCCCGTTATAGCATCATCAATGTCGTGTTGTATGTTAGTCGAGAACTAGATTGGACCTAGACCTTACTCTTGAAATCGATCTTATCCAGCATAGGGAGGTTAGTCTCGACAACCATCACAAACTAAGGTCGTTTCGAAATGAGGGCATATTTTATAGCATCGAGATTTGTTTGCGTCGAAGCTTTTATGATCGAAAGTTCGTTTGTTTTTCTTCGTTAAGATTCTAAGGGCTTCAACGGAAATAAATCTCTAAAGTTTAGAACTTACCAAGTATAGTTCGCACGGCGGATCTAGGCTTCCGTGAAGTTAGCTGTTTGTGATGCTCAAAGACAATTTAGTTTGAATAAGCTCCATTGCGCATCGAAACGGCTAACTTCACGAGGGCCTGAGAGCTATACTTACATACCGAAATCAAAAACAAAATATATGTATTTAAATTAAAATCACTTAAACTAAAACAATGAAAGCTATAGGTATTATGACTCTGTACTAAAAAGGATTGAATTACAAGATCTTGTGAGGGTTCTTGAGCATAACTACAAAACCCTTAAAACAGCAAATACTTCTTCATCTAAACTTGGCGAACGTCTCGACTAAAACAAAGAAAACATCGGAATGTCGACGTCAGTACTTCAGTTGCCAGCGGCGGCATCCCAAGCTGTCTTTGAAAGTCCTTATCGCAAGGGACGGCTTACAAGAGAATCTCATTTTACGTAATACAGAGCTCCAGGCTTAAAATATATTGAGGCCGCAGCCCTAGACTATTCGTAGTAACAAGACTTTCCGAGCTATAGGCAGCTTATAGCTGATTCAAGATTGAGAACTTGGGAATCTTTTTGTTAATTGAAAATCAAAATGAGCACCATTTTAATGTTATTTGAAAAAATGCTAACAATAAAGTAAATGTCATTTATACACACTCAGTGATACTTGAACATCAAATGTAAATTGATTAGGTACACAAAGTTAAACATACAATTTATTATTATCAGTTAGGTATCCAGTGACAAACACTTTTACTACGTTAGTAGCTTACCTGTCTATCATAATTTGTAACATGTTCAGTTTTCTGAGTGTACGTTGGATAATAAAGTTTCGTCGTGGGACAAAGTTCGCATTATTTATAATAATTCCTTGAAGAAAGAAAAGTTTATATCAGCGAGATGAAAAAACTTTCTGATGCGGTTCCATGGGAGTCGCCTAACTTATTTTATCAATGAGTCGGACGGCCTATTCAAATAGGTACCTCTGTCATCATAGCACAAAGTGTTAAAGGATAGCGACTGCTATAGCAGGAAAAGCGCTTCGATATAAATAGTATCCTTGCAGTACCCAAATGATGAAAACGCGAAACAGCAATAGCATCTTTGCCTTAGGAACTTCATCACAACCAGTCATTTTTTGTTCCCATCCTACTGCTGGGATACTGTTCTACTCTTGAGCTATAGTAATTGAATACACCTCAAAAGTAATTGAATACACCTAAAAATCTACTTGTTTGATAAGTAAGTACCGGGTTAAAGTAACTTCCTCGAGATTCTAGAAATAACCTTGTTATACCAGATCGTGGTGTTATAAATTGATTTGGGGACAAACAGTTTCCAAAAAATACGACCAGTGTCAGAACTTGGCTGAACACCATTACAACAATGTCTGATTAGGCCATTATCGGAAACCCCTGAATCTCGACAACTAATCGGTTCCCGGGGGAGTGATAATATCGCCATCGTTAGTCGAGTCGATTTACACAGGATATGTCAATTATCAGGACTTTGTTTTATTGATAGCAGGATATTTATCGAAAATTTTTCTAGAGGGCTACAACATAACCCATGGAACTGACGCGAATTCGTACCTGTTATAGTTATTCAAAATGGGACGGTGGACAAGTGCCCGGTTGAGAAGCGAGAGATTGCGGGTTCGATCCCCGCTGCGGGACAAATGTTGATCCTGTAAGTATTAGTACCATTCCAGGTCTGGGTGTCACTTTTATTTACAAAAATATATATATACATATGTATATAAATATATATATACATACAAAAATATGTATTCTATCAGTTATCTGGTTCCCACTTTGCTTAGTTTGGCGCTGTGTAAAAATGACCCCCAAAAACCAATAAAATATTATTCTAAATAAAAAAAATCTACATAGCATTGTAATGGTGAAATAATTTTTGAAATAGAACCAGTAGTTTTTGACATTATTCGTAACAAACAAAAATACAAACATACAAATCTTTCCTTTTTACTTTTAAAATATTAGTTTGGATAGTCAGTTACTTTAAACTTTACAGTAATAGTTATCGTATTAGGAAGCAACCGGTGCCTCAACCAAATAACCTTCGTAAACTAGCTTACCTAGGCAGCTAATGAGCTATGAGTACGGAACAGTCAATCGCTTCAAACCAATTGAGTATCGCTCGATCTTGGTTAATGAATTCTTGATTTCGTTTAGGAGCTCAGTTTGATTCTGGGCTATATTCATTTTTAAATCATTACCAAGGTAAATACTTAAATTAGATAAAGTGTGAGTAGTGAACACTATTCTACGTTGATTTTTTTCAAAATATTTCTTTAGTATTTCATATTATCATTCTGAAATCAGGGCAGATGGCTTTCATCTTTGTTAGTACTTCACTTCCCTGAGGTAATAATTCACCCATTAACCAGTAAAATGTATAAACCTACCTACGTGTTTTTGCACCATATAAAGTTCATAAAAAATATCGTAAAGATTTTACAGTTGCTTTTATGAAAAAATATATCAGGAGAATCATAACTTAAAAGGTGCAGCGCTGCTAAAATAATTCGACTTTACTTTAGCTTTCCTAAATCTGGTAAAATCACAGATCAGAGTTGTCTTTCAATGTTATGTGGGTAAAATCAATAGGATACCTACATGTGGGCTTAGCTGGGCCTCTTACACTTAAATCTTTAAGTCGACTCTACGACCCAGTTCTGGCTTTGATTTCTGAATTGTTTTTGGGAAAATCTCCAAGAGGCATATTGAAAAAATCCGTATGTTTAATGCTTTGTTACTATATTTTCCATCCATTACTGCTATCCATTAAGCTTTTAATTAAACCGACACGTTTGGTTCCAAGTTTTGGTTTTATAATTCAATAATAATTCAGAAATCAGAGCTAAACAGCTAGCGCTGGGTTATAGGTTGCAAGTACAAATTATAAAGATTGTTACTGACATGCTAGTGCACTTAACTAGTAATTTAGTTGTTATATCGATCAGAGCTGGCGCCTACTAAACCGCAATGCACCAGCTTGCTAGGGGTCAGACGTCCTAAATTATTTTCATTGTACTATAAAATAAAGTCAATACGCAAGCACCTATAATTAGAAGAAAACTAAAAAAAAATTCGGATAGATGAACAAACTTTGTCGATACAAACATTTTTTTACCTCGAAGGACGCGGGCGGTAGAAGCTATATTGTATGGTGTAAATAAAAGCTTTACTTAGTAGTACCTACTAGTATCGGTTCTGTGGCTTTACCACAAACAAGCATACCTTTTAGAGCAGGTGATTTGTTCGATCAATAAAAATCGTATAAGTTCAATAAAGGTTAGAATCGTTTATGTCTGAACGGGCCTAAAACATTGCGAAACCATATAAAATCGTTTCGTTTCTGGCTGGCTGAAACTCAGCGCACAGCCTAAACCATAAGAGAGAGCTGAAAGGACCAATTTCATAGTGGCCCAAGTTTTTTTAACACCATAGTTCACCATAGTGTTCTGGGTGATTTCTATATGTAATTTATAATATAATAAAAAATATCTATCTTTATATGTATTGTATTAAGTATATATCAGTCATCTAGTACCCATAACACAGCTCTGTTTAACAGCAGCTTACCTTGGGGCTAGATGATGCTTTGTGGATTGTCCAGCATTATTTATTTATAGAAATATTGGAAAAAATTGACTTTGACAGTACCTAATAACACGGTTGTTTCTTAAACCCGCCATGTTGTTTTGCATTGTGTTGCACTCCTTCACAAAGATAAACTTACTTTAGATTACGAACGAAGCCAAAATAAAATTATTAAACAGTGGAAAACGGTTTCTTTAATGATTATCTACCCTTACAAAGGACCAGAGCCCGGCTCCATACTGCGTGAAACAACTACTTTGGAAAAAGTATTCTATAAATAAAATACTTTTACATTATTTTATTATTTACTTACATTATATTTAAGTCATAGAGGACGCAGCGGGAAGAGTTTGTATAAAAAAGTCAGCTAAATCGCGGGGCGTTGCATTATTTATTTAATATACATATTAAAGCTAGCTGTTAATTGTGTAAATATGTACAAATATTTATAAATAGGTAGGTATAAATACATTTCAATAATCATTGTTACTTATATGAATTGATTCTTATTCAAGGTCAAAGCTAATACCTACCACGTCTATTTATCTCTTTCCTACAACGTGCACCTATGACAATAATGACTAGTATATTATGAAAAACATAATGTTTCTCTTGTGCTGGTGTGAACAGCTAATTAAAATCTTATGAATGCTATTTATTACACATTGTTTGAAAAAAAAAAGCGCTGTCTCCATTAGACAATAGCAAACATGAACAGATCAAATTTTTAATAACAATAAAGTAAAACTGCATGTATAACTTCAAAAATCAGTATAACATTTCTAATATGTGTATTCGTTACATTCCAGGATCAACGTTCGTCTCAACCGCAGCAGAACCAGGTTCGCGTCAACAGCAAAATGTGCAGGTCTTCGCCTCTACTACAGCAGAGCATTAAGAACACAATCCCCATAATAAACATTATCCAGGCGGAACCAAACAGCCAAACCATGCGCACGAACTCACCGGTTAATCACGTGATCCGTAGCTTAAACCCTATGACCCCATTAAGCGTGAATATAGGCAGTCCTAATGTGTACTCGCTGCCTTCAAGCCCGGCAATGAGCCCAGCTCAAAGGGAAAGAGTTATGAGCCCGTACAGCCCAAAGTACTCGCTTCCCTCAAGCCCGATCAGCTACTCCCCGGCAGTGAGTCCCGTCCAACGCGTGATGAGCCCTTATACCCCACAGTCCATGTCCCCAGTCGGGAAATACCAGGTGTACAGTCCAGGGAACAGAATGCTGTCCTCTGGTGTGATTCAAGGTAACGATCCGTATCTGACCACTAAAATGCAAGCCAGCCCGAGCCTAGCGCTCCAACACAACGAGCTACTCCTGGATTCTAACGTCCAGTTGTCTTCGTCAGACTTCTGGCCGGACACAGAGATGATGCAAGGCACGAACGATTTGTTGACAGCGTTCGATGACGTCAAACTGGGCTAAGTAACCGTTTCGAACTAGGCTCGAAGTGTGATTGGTTGGAGGGTGATTTCCGTGGAGCTGTGGCTGAATACTGCTATGCCAGATTACTCGTGAAACTTGCGTAATATCCGAAACTAATAAAACGTTGGAAATTTTGGGTTCAAGATCATGTCTAATTAATTATTAAGTAAACAGACATAAATTAGTATCTACCTTAGCCAACGAGTTTTTATGAAACCTTTTGTGAAGGGAAAAGAAAACATTTTTAGTGTATTTTTATTTTAAATTGTCTTAATTTCTAAATTAAATAAACCACTACAAATAGCTCGAGTGGATGCAGGGTAGGTAAAAGGATTCTAAGCCAATTTTGGGAAAATTTCAGATTCATTTGTGAAAAATATAAATCTTTCTAAAATAAGGTTTGGTCGAACACGTAAACTGCCAGCATTGATTCTCTTTCCGGATAATATTTTGGGACAACCTTTAGAATAAACATCGGTAACCGCTTACCATCAGGCGGGCGATAGGCTTGCTTGTATGTTGGTGGTATCTATAAAGTAAGTAAGGTATCAACTTTACTAATATTCTATTTTGTTATTTACTTACTTATAATTTTTCGATAAACTTCTGAAATTAAGTTGTTACATGGAATCTCGAATGTAATTTTTTTATGTCAGCAAATGCAAATGTCTAATTTACAAAAGGCTAAATTACCAATTTACAATAAAACATGTACAATAAAACATAGAGCAAATTGGCATGGAATCCTAAAAGTTAGTGCAACGATATTACGAAAAACTATGTGCATTTTGTGAGGTAGTTTAAATGCAGGTATAAAAGTTGTGTGTTGTAGAGAATAAATAGAATTAATCTATGATAATGTAATCTTCAAAACAGGTATAATAAGACATCGTCAAAACTTGATATTCCCTATCATCATTATATTTAAACAAGATCTATTTCACATCTGTTTATTAGTTAAGTTAGTATGTACTTGGATACTCTGAAAAGAAAATTGGCATATGCAGTAAACTTTATTTAACATCAGTATAGTTATATTGGCATGGTATTCATTATTTTCAAAAGAAGTAGAAACTCTCATAATGTTGAATAATTATAATAAGTTTAGCATAGTACGTTTAGTAATTAAATTAGTTTTAATATAACATATTAACTAAATAATGATCAAAGTTATATACTCAGTAATTGATTAAGGACGTTTCTTTTGTAATTACATGAAAATAACTGTTTCTGATATGATTTCGTAGTTATATTAACCTATATGACATTTATATTTATAATTTACAGAAATATATTAAAAGTAGATATTTTTTAAATATTACATGTTACAGCGATTCAAGAGGAAAGGCGCTAGTTACATAAAAATCAATAGTAATTTAATGTCACTAACTCATGATTGTGTCTTGGCAGTTCCTGGCAGTAGAAGTATTGTCCTATCGTAATCCTACTAAAATAATAAATGCAAAAGTTTTTATGTTTCTGTGGTATGTTTGTTACGCCGTAACGGCTGAACCGATTTACATGAAACTTGAAATAGACAGCTTTGGACTTGGAGGAACCTATCTTGGTAGCGAGTGAAATCGCGGCCCGTGGTCCTGTAATATACTAGGTATAAGTATTAGAGAGCTAAATATATATATATATATATTATTTAATTTTGGTAATATCCTAACAATCCTAATCGAAAACCTTCGAATAATCCTAGTTTTTCTGCGGTTAGATTAAACCAACCTCTTTTTGTAGCAATTAAAAAAACACCGTACATACAGTCTAAGTACAATCTTTAGAAAAACGCATTGCTAATCAAATTATCATTATACATATTACTTTGTTTAATGCAATTTTTGTAAAATTAAATCTCGTAGAATTACTGTGTAATCGATAGGGTATATTATTATTTAAGTTTAAATTAAATTTGATTATTTAATATCTATGTAGTCCACTAGATACATTACAGCTAAGCTTGTTTGAATACAAAATAAAATTTGACTGCCAAGCCAAAGTTATAAGTGTTTGTTTAATCCATTTTGTGACAAAATAAAGCCTTTTAGTGATTACGAAAAGTAATGTTCATATCATCTCAGATTTTCAACTAAGCTGGTTTCTAGGTGCAGTAAAAATGAACTCCAATAAAATTGTAAGCGTAACATCTGTTTACAATAATGAGACTCGGTGTCTGCACTAAATGTTGCAAAACCTAGTTGATATTTTAAGAAAGGACTATACAAGCACCTAATTTCTTTATTTAAATAGTGGCGGCTAGGTATAGCAACAGGAAATCGGGAATCGGAAATAGAATAATAAGTTATGTGAGCTAGCACTCCGTTGAAATTAAATTATTCGGAAATATTAAGTTATCATAGATGTTAATTAATTTAAAAGCCATACTGCCAATTTTCATTAACTTGTAAGAAGCTTGTGCGCGTTATTTTGCCTAACATTTTTTTCTATTGAGTAAATAATTGTTTAAAATCTATTAAATGTCCTCACTGTGCCATTGACTTAGGGTATCGAGCATTTAACCAATGTTCAATGACCTTTCACTGTTTAAATAATTATCAATTATCATTAATATTTTGAAATAAAACTTTTATGTGGTACCTACAGATGAATTTAAATGTAAATAAGTAAGTAAATCAGATTATTTTATATATTGAGAATAAACACTGTCCTATAGAGTATAAATTGTAGTTTTATTTTGAATGCATGTCCTTCCTTCCTTTTGCATTACAGATGGGCTAGCATGAGCACTGTTTGACAATAGTGTCTATTCTGTGCATTTTCTGCTAAAGCATTTTCTAAACTTAGCTAACTAAATGTATCGCGGTCCTTTGTGTTTTAATTCATTAGAAAAGGACGGCAACAATTTTAGTTAGTTTAACTTAGAAATGTTAAAACAGAATCGACACCAATGGTTTTCTCTACGGAAGTGTAGATAAAATTGCAGTTTTCTTTGAGAAAAAAGTGTAATTTACAGAAAACCATCACATCGACACAATAAGAGAGGTGTACGATGCTCGTGCTCGCCTGGCATGTAAGAAGCAATTTCCATATATATTCGATTTATATCAAGACTACGAAGCTACATTATCAATACAATGCTGCCTCGGAAGGTAATCTGTAAGAACTGGCAGTAGGTAGGTAGGTAGCAGTCCCGAAAGTTAATTTTCTTATGAGATGCGGCAGCTTCTTTAACGATCAAGGTTTACAAAATTGGCTCCAGTATTCAAGTTACTTTATGAATGGATCTATGAGGGACATGACTTGGAACTCCAAATCAGTAGGAGTAAACAATGCCATCTTACGACAAATAAAGTCACTTTCATAATTAAAACATGCGCCATCTAGTTTCCAGATCACATTATTTGATTTAATCACAAACAAACATACCTATATTATTGTTATAGGTAGGTTAAGTTTGTACAGTATGTCTAGAGATAAATAAACCAAAAAAATATGCTTAGAATAGTTTTTCTCTAGATTTTTTTAAATGTGGCAAACGAACCACAGAAGTCAAAGAAAAAAGCACATGTCAGTGAAATTTGGACATGACATTTGACAGTTAATTGTTAAGTGACACTGACAACACAAAGAAGCGTCACGTCATGTTATTTATCAATCAATCAATTTCCTGCCTTTTCAGCAGGGTTGGCTTTCGTACCTACTACAGTAGTAGTATTAGTACTACAATTTCATGCTTCGTACTACGTACTACCAATAACTAAAAATAGTAGGTACACTAAACTACTACAGTTTCATCACTTCATGAAAATGAATAAAACAAATAACATTCAAATAAAAATGGGCAGGCACAATTACTGCCAATCCATCAAAACAAAAAAAAACTATAAGTCGGTAATTTTTTATAACTACACTCCTCATTCGTCGACTTTAATCACAGATTAAAAATAATCGTACTTAATTTCCCGTGAATATTACATAATTTTATAAACTTTGTATAAACTGTTGGCAAACCTAATAAATAAAATAAAATAAAATAAACTGGTGTTGGTTTTATTGAATAGGTAAACATTTTTAGAGTGTACTACAGTTTTCATAGAAATACTACTGCACTCAGGAGCAAGGACTGTGGCCCCAAGCACAAAAATGAGATATGAAGCGACTATGTTTTTTTAAACTATTTTTTTAGGACAGGAGAGGTGAAAATACCCATTGTTGTTTAGTTTATGTAGTTAATCGACAAACACTGCGTGCTTTTTAGCTATTGGGAAACGTTAATGCTAATAACGGTATTAGCGCGCTACGAACACAGTGAGCTATGCGTGGATCATTGTCAGTTTTTTGTAAAACGTTTGCGATATTGTTAATTTTATTATAGTGTGGTTCAGTTGGAATTTAGAAAACTAAGAATGATGCCATAAATACCCATAGGTTTGCTATAAATACCCAAGGTCCCGTCGAGTAATCACGTAAAATAAACAATATTTGTCGAGTAATCACATAAAATAAACAACCTTAAGTTTTTTTCACCTATCCTGTCTTATAAAATTAAGTTATAAAAACAAAGTCGCTTCATATCGTATTTTTGTGCTCGGGCCTCATTCCGTGCCCCTGAGTATATGTTATTGTTTTTGTACTGTAGCTTTCATCGTACCTAAATCCAACCCTGGCTTTTCAGTTTTCTGTGCCGGTTGGTCGTTCGTTCGCGTTCTGTCGTTGTCGGTTTGTCTTGTTGTCTTGTCGAGAGGAGAATATTAATTTTCTTTATAAAAATGGACTAATAGTTTGCGACGATCAGTAGTCGTTTATTTCATTGATTAATCACATTGCGTGTAGGTAAATTAGTAGTAAAGTTGTGTGCATGCGAGTCATCGCTTACATAAATGGCATCAACACCAAAACAAGTGAACGGCAATGGTTCGAGCTCCCTGGGAAAGCGGAAAAAATCTCGTGGGAGCGTCTCAAAGTGGCTAGATAAAACAATGCATCACATTCAGGAAGCGACACCGACGGAAACCTACGATTTTGTTAACCCGACAATGAACTGGCCGATGGGAGGTTCTCAGTTTGCACCAGGCTACGATCCGTACAGGCATATGTACGGAGCTCCGGAGCCGATGTCGTTGCCAACACTGCCGAGCTACTACAGCCCACCGATGATCCCCCACGTAGTACCCATGTACCCTGAACAGCGCTACATTCAAAATGTAAAAAGCACCCCCGTCCACAGGCATCGATTGCGCCGCCGCAACAATCAAAGAGCTGAAGAGCTGTCGAGTGCTCATAATCTGGATGAGTCCAGCATGCAACCAAAGAATTTATCAGACCAAGACTACGCGAGTCTACCGCCTATAATCACCTCTGTGGGCGACACAAACTCCAACAGCGATGTGGATGATAAGGAGAAAGATGACAGCAACGCAAGGCGGTATAGCGATCCGTGTGTGCGAGGTTTACCCGATGTAGCCAGGCCGGCAAATGGAGATATGGACTCGGAATCAGATGACAGTTCAAGTGCATCTGAGAGTCAAGTCGGCAGTAGACTGCTCTCCTGTCTTCTTGACCAAATAGCTTCTTTAAAAATGACCAATGATAGACTGAACAAAAACTTAATGGAAACAAGAGGTAAGTTATAGAATGACTGTTTTGTTTGATTTAAAATTTCATGGTTATCAAGCTATTTCCAACACCCATAGAAAATTTGGCTTCATTTCTTAATTCGTTGCACTTATTACATTGCAGACAAAATTGAACCATAACATTATTGTAGTAAAGCACAATTTCAATTGATGCGAGTGTAAGTTTTGTTTGTCTAACATTTATACCAAGATTTTTATTGATCATTTTGTCTTGCACTTGCATCCCACCTAAACATAGTCCGAGGTCAACCTTTCTAATGATTGTCCACCCACTGATAGATCCCACACAGTAGTCAAATGCATCTGAATCATGGCTTTGTCCAAAATAAGCTAGTTATCCTACTGATATTAAAAACAAAGTTTATTTGTATGTATACAATCCCGCTGTAATGGCTGGACCAAATTGAATAAAGTTGGAATATAGTAATAGTTCTGTAATCACATCATCATATCAGCCAATATACCTCCACTGCTGGACATGGACACAAGTGAAGGCATGGGTAGAAGCTAGTTTTGTCTATATTATTCCATGCCATTCAATAAATCAAAATATTATTCCATTCTAGGTATTCAATCAATTTACTTCTGTGTGGCTTCATTGACTTTATTCAATTAGGTATACATCTGACTGATGACAACCGATGTGGCACGGCGAAGGTCCGCCTGCGACGCGGAGGTTGCGGGTTCGATTCCCACTCGGGACAAATGTTTATACAATATGCAAATATTTGAACAGGTGTTCTGGGTATTTTGGGTTTTTTTTTTTATTAGAATATATCTATCTATGTATTGTATTGTATTGTATTAAGTATATCAGTCATCTAGTATCCATAACACGAATTTTTTTTTTTTTATCTGGAATAGAATAAATTAATTATTTATTCTCCTATGTCTGTTTTGATAACTTAAATACCACTACTTTCGCAGTGTACCACTAAATCAATACAAAATTTTGCGTAAAAAAATCCAGAACCATTTAAAATGGATTATTAAATGGTCTCTAATCAAACAAGATTTTCTGGTTGTACCTATTATAATATGTACACTACATACAGACAACCTACCTATCTATTTTGTGAACCACTTTTGTAAGAGACCAGCCAGTAGCCGTAGTTTCTGACATTCAGGATGTCCGTTCAGATAAAAATTATAGTGTCCAATAGAGATAGCCTTTCAAATTCAAATTCAAAATGAGAGTTCCTTATTGTACACACATAATAACTATATAAAAATTAAAAAAAAGGACATGTACTGTACACAGGCGAGCTTAACCCTAAAAAAAGTTCTCTCCCAGCAAACCCAAGTGGTGAGAGATGATATTATATTGAAGAGGGTAAGTGTATACAAAGACATTATAAACTGCAATTACACAAATACAAAAACAACTTATATAACTACATAAGCTTCAAATATATACATATGAATAATACACAAACATGCCTATTATTTACTTATCAATCTTAAAATAAATACAAACTATATACCCTATATATAAAATGTTTTAGGAATGTTTTAGTATGAAAAGGTTCTATGAATGATATTGATTAACCGGTTTCAATCGTGTGCTTGCAGCGGAGCTAGAGAGTACAAGACAGCACAATGCCATACTGCACAAGGGTTCCGGTTCAAGTATTGGAGCTACCCCCAATTCACTAGATAACGGTAAATATATGACAAAATACCTACCTATCTCATCATCGTGCAGTGTCCCAGTGGGATACTGGGCTCACTCTCAAGCGAGAGTCATAACCCACTCGAGAGTTTTCAGTTCTTGAACGGACATGCCGCGCCTGCTTCCACACGATGCGATGTTTTCTTCCCCGTTTGAAAGCACTGGTATATATATATATATATATATATATATATATAATTATATACTGGTATATATATAATATAATTTTTTATTTTGAAAAATACCGTTTTAACTTAGGACCTTAGTATCGAAAGGCGGGTTCACTACCTGCCCTGTTTGGGTTTCCGAAAAGTTTTATAGCATCCTAGATCTTCTCATGGATGGGACGGCGCGTTGCGGTCTCAGGTAAAAAGAAAACATATTTTATATCTAGGTACAGGTTTTTTTTGGGTTTTCCTATATTATATATTGACCTTAACAAGTAGTTTATCTGAATGTTGAGATTTGAGTGAGAGGTAATTCTCATTAAATTACCGTTGGGTACCTAATTACCTATTAATATTCAATTTGCGTCTGCTAGTAGGTAGTTCAAACAAGGAAAAAAATTATATAAAACTTCATAGTCTAAAACGAACGCTTCTTGCTGTCTGTCCCTGTTTTTTTTTTGTCTTAAGGTGACAAACAAGCAGATGAGCCGCCTGATGAAAAGCGGTCATCGTCGCCTATCTGCAACACTATTTTAGATGTTACAGAAGCATGATACTTAATATACTTAGAAAATGTATACTTAGATCTTTAAAACTACGCAACCGATTTTGATGCAGTTTTTTTAATAGTTAAAGTGATTCAAGAGGAAGGTTTATAGCACCCGTGCGAAGCCAGGACGGGTCCACTAGTCTAATATAAATATAATATATCAAAGTAACTTGTTGACCTCGGTGGCGTGGAGGGCGAGTGTCTGTGAAGGCTGTGAAGCGAGAGGTCGCGGGCTTCGATTCCCGATGCGGGACAAGTATGCATGATTTTCAAGTATTTGTTCCGGGTCAGAAGGGCAATTCCACTAATGAAAATTGCAAACGAATCGTAAGATATCAAAAAATACAAACACGAACAGATTCGGAGCTGAACCACTGCTATTCATTGGTTTTTGGGGGTCTTTTCGTATTTCATTGTTGAACAACATTCCAGCTACGCGGTTAAGCTAATGATCGATCGACTGTTTTGTTTAATTTGCCCTTCAGTTTAATATAGAATAGCTTTTTATGTAAAATTGATAATTTTGATACGTCTTATGAATCTAACTACACACAGAGGCTTAAACTACGATATATTGTTTCACAATGCACCTTTTGATAGGAAAATGCCGTAAGAATTTCAGACCTAAGAATCAGACTCTTAGATTTACAGTTACAATCAGTCAACCACAACACCCAGAAGCACCATTCTATTAGTAAACAACGTTTGACATTCTATTCAGTTCCAACTGTAGTGTTCTTATCGATTGTTTATAGTCTGGAATAGCACATAGGTTTTATCGTAGAAAAATTGGCTGTTCATTGTATGACATAATAATTATTATTATGACGATGATAATTTTACAATTTCTATTTTATAAATTGCATTCAAGCTACAGAAATGTTTATTTTCGCCCTTAAATTGCGAGATTCCGGGACTGGGTAGTACAGAGGTCGAAATGTCTGTGCAGACCGGCTGTCTAGATCATTGTAGATTATAATTTGATTAAACTTTCTCCAACTAATATCTTTGATGATAGATTATTAAATTATGCAATTAATTACTTTGTTGTTGATGCAGAAATTGCTAGCAACATAATATTAAAAGCCTGTATAAATACACTTTCTCTCTATAAATATAAATATGAAAAAAAAAAATATAAAGAGTTGTAGAGTTATCTGTGATAAAGCTCTTCCGGGAAAGGGCTACCACTACACCTATTTCTGCCGCCAAGCAGTAATGCTCGCATTGCTGTGTTCCGGTGTGAAGGGTATGGTTTCCGGTGAAATTACTGGCACATGAGGCTTTCGATCTTAGCCTCAAAGTGGCAACCCGCGAGTGATACCTCTGGTATTGCAAGCGTAGGCTTTTCCCACCGTGTGCCAGAACGACCGATCTTGAGCCTTTACCTACTACTTGTGACCGCTACAATGTCATCGGTCCATCAAACGCTTCGTTTTCCAGTGCGTGGTCGCCATTTGAGATCCTATTCCCCTTACCGGTTATCGGCTCTGCGAGATTTATGGCCTAAAAATTTCTACGTAGTATAAAAAACAGTATCTCTATAATTATCTATCTCGCTTTATTGTCAATGTCATCTATAATAACCAATGTTTCGCAAAATGAATAAATGAATTTGAATCTCTGTGCGCTTAGATCTTTTAAACTAGGTACGCAAAGGATTTTAATGGTTTTCATCAATGGATAAAGTGATACAAGACGAAAGTTTTCACGTATATTATGCGAACGACAACATAAGTAGCTACCTCGATAGCATCTAGACTAGAATAATTAGTACTTACTGAAGCTTTTGTAGCACCTTACCATATCCAACGGTAGGTAATATCAATAAACGCATAACGGTTCCTTCGTTCTTCAAATTGGGCTAAGTAGACATTCTGCTTCAATTTAATTTCCGTTGGTCTGGTTGTTTTGATTTAAAATTATTATGATGTTTACCAAAATTCAAGGTTCAAGAAAATAAAGGTCACTATAACTTTAGACATTTTCAAGTTGTAGTTGTTAGGCCTTAAAAGAAACCTTCCTTTATCAGAATAGCTTTTTTGTTAAAAACCGAAATTTGACATTAACTAAACTACAGTTAGATTGTAACTGAATAGAACGTCAAGCGTTGTTTAATAATAGAATCGGGTATCTGGTAGTTATGTGTTACTATATTATTTCGAATTGAACAAACTTTCTCACTGCAACGCATCCAGCCCGCAAAACGTGTGATAGACGCAGTATAGACGCATTTCTAGTTTATTGTGCCACTTAGCACAAGGTTTTTGCGACATTGTTAGAGCGAAAATATATTACAAAGCGCGCGAGATTGCTTTGTTAAGTTTTAACGGTTAAACTTTAACCAACCGAATTGTTAAATATATTCTCACGGCTATTTATAAGATATGAAACTTAGTTGGTAGAGAAAATAAAAATACTTATTACTTTTATTATAAGTAGTATAAAAGAGATAATGGAGTCCTGTCTAGCGCTGATATCACACTGGCGATTTGCGAGCGAGTTTAAAGCGAGGCGAGTTTGCAACGAACCAAAGCTTAGACATATTAAACTCTTGCTTGGCTGACTTACTTTCTTTCTCTAGAGTCAGGCTCTGAACATTGATATTTGAAATAACGTTTTTTTTTTTATACAACTGAAGTTGCAACCAAGCGTACGGCCCACAAGATGGTAAGCGGTTACCGCAGCCTATGGACGCTTGCAATACCAGAGGTATCACTCGCGGGTTGCCACCTTGAGGCTAAGATCGAAAGCCTCATGTGCCAGTAATTTCACCGGAAACCATACCCTTCACACCGGAACACAGCAATGCGAGCATTACTGCTTGGCGGCAGAAATAGGTATGGTGGTAGTCCTTCCCCGGACGAGCTCTATCACAGAGAATTCTACTACTCTTAAGTTCATACATTATCATGATCTGTGCTAACGGTTCGTATCCAATGCATTGTACAGTATTTTCCCTCTATTGTACCATCTTTATGCTCGCTGGTCGATACGTAGTGTAGGAATTAATAATGAGCATATGCCGTACTCGCATTACGACCATAAATAGATTTTATAGACAATCTACGAATCAATTATTTGCATTTATGAAGCCTCATGCAAGCTAGTTTCATAAATAAATAATGCTAATTGATTATTTGTCATGAAAAAGGTTGTGCTAGTAATCATACGAGTTTCTAGGTCCAGGGGTTTAGGCTCTGCGTTTTAGATAAGTACTCGTATGTCTGTGAAATAGTCTTTTTTTTTTAATTTTTTTATTTATTGATTATGTATAGTAAAGCGTTTGACCACCACCTCACCTGATGGTAAGTGATGGTGTGGTCGATGATGGAGCACGCTTGCCTAGAAAGAACCTGTTCACTCTAGCCTTGAAGACTCCTAAATTGTATTGTTCCGAACAGACCCCGGCAACGAGTTCCATTCTTTACTTGTGCTAATGAGAAAAGAAGATGAAAAGCGTTTGGTCCGGCATAGTCTTAACTATTATGTCTGTATTATGACAAATTCTAGCGGTAGCCATTTGCACCCTAAGGGTGGGGGAAAGCATGTTGTGATTAGGCGTAACATTAGGCAAAATTATCGCATGATAAACGATGCTTCAGCTGACTTCGGAAACATTTAACTACCAAAGTTTTTCAACTTTGAACTTCCCTCGTTTATAACCTCGTTTTTTGAACCGAAATAAAAACGCATTGCATTATGTTATATTCCAGGCCAGTTTTTATAAAATAATCTGCTATAATGGATACCATAAATGCATACAATGATTACCATAATTGCTAATTACTTTTAAATGGTCTATAGTTGTATCTTTAGATTACTAATATTTTGTTTTTAACGACTGTTTGTTTTCCGTTGAAATAAAAAATAAAATAAATACCATAGAGTAGACGGATTAGACCGCTTGCCAATCTATGGACCGATGACATTGTAGCGGTCGCAGGAAGGCGCGGCTCAAAATTGATGATTCTTTGGGAAGACCTGTGTCAGCACTTCAGCAGTGACTACTGGCACAAAATTAATAATGATGATTGATTATGCTTACCATAGAATAATACATAAACAGCATATAATTTATAACAGTAAACATAGAAAAAAATAACATAGTTTTATTGCCTTAGCTTTATTGTGCAGGTAAATAAAGTTCAAAATACAATATCTAGTTCGCATAAAATTGCAAGTAACGACTGATTGTATTAAGTTTGATAACTTGCCGACTTGCGATAGCCTGAGAACATAAATAACGCACACACCTGTGACAGACATTCTCCCAAATAAATACGTAAATTAAGTAAGTTCGTGAGTCTGTGGCCAACTCTGGCCTGAGGCCCCCGTACTAATAAATATTTTTGTTTTATTACAGTATAAAATACTTAAAACCACTAATTTATAAATGGGATTTGATCCGTGTCGAGATTGAAACAGATTCGTAACGTAGCCAGCCGAGCCCACTGGATTCAAATTCCATTAAATTCTAAACAATAAGATTGTTATCATGAAGGTTTATCCAATGACGTTTTACTAAAATGTCTAGACTGACTGACTGACTGAAGACAGACTCTTGCTGAAGAGTCCTACCAGGCATCTGGAATAGTCTTCTCTAAAGATCACACGAATTGATAATATATTATAAAAAAGAAATGAATATGACATACTTAAAACTACAAAACCATCTTGAAGTTTTGTTTAGTGAGATATTTAGTAGGTATCTTTAAATATATTTTGCAAAGATAAGATAGCGTAGGCGTGCAGACACACTAGGTGGTTTGCCCATTTAAGAAGCACTAAGTTACGTGACTCGACAACCGTCACGGGAATACCTTGACCTTTATCTTGGTTAAGTAGACGCAATAAAGGACTTTAAATCGACAGCCATTCGTTTTATTTTTGTTTATTGAACATCGTTTTGAGTGGCCACTTGACAGTGCAATGAGTTTGGTAAATAAAAACAGTTTAGACAGCTATCGATTTGAAGTAGGTATACTTTTTCGGATGTCGAGTCATTTCATTTGTTGGGCAATCCCCTAAAAACCTACATGTTTAATTTAACCACCACCGTATTGTTTCATATCTTGATCTTTTGATTACAACCAACGGGAATTATTCATTGTATTGCTTTACGTACTAACTATTTTATATTCTCTGCAAAGAGAGAAAGTTTATTTCTTTATTTTTTACATGCAGATTAATTTGGTCGCGTGAAATTTTGTCATCGCGAGTAATTTAAATATACCGTTTATACAGTGAGAATTTAAATATTAGTAATATTAATATAACGAATTTGAAAAATACTATATAAATTACTTACTGTAAAATGAAATATCAACAATATTTAATACTTAAGTTTACAAACGGGAATTGGGAATGTTTGGTTAATTATGTACCTATCAATAAGAAAGAACTTGTTACCCTTGTAAAACCCACATATTTTGACCAAGGTGTAGAGTTTGTGATGTGACTCAGATCTATCAGATCAGAGTGAACAGATCTCATGTAGATGACATCTTTAACTTTTACATTACGAGCCATTAATAGTTGTCTTGACAACATGTAGTAGAGTTCTCTGTGATAGAGCTCGTCCGCGGAAGGACTACCACCATACCTATTTCTGCCGCCAAGCAGTAATGCTCGCATTGCTGTGTTCCGGTGTGAAGGGTATGGTTTCCGGTGAAATTACTGGCACATGAGGCTTTCGATCTTAGCCTCAAGGTGGCAGCCCGCAAGTGATACCTCTGGTATTGCAAGCGTGCATAGGCTGTGGTAACCGCTTACCATCTTGTGGGCCGTACGCTTGGTTGCCACTTCAGTTGTATAAAAAAAAACGCAAATGTTTTAGGTGGAACCAGTTTGTCTTTGTACTGACTCTACTTATTAATTGTACGCTTCTTGGTTCCAGGGTTGCATGGCGGGCAGTACAGTCCCGGGTTCCTGACAGATCTTGTCCGGGAGATCAGGGACGCGGCGCGGATCCGGGAGGAGGCGATGTATACGAGGGTCAAGGCTATGGTTTTGGAGAGGACAGATGTAAGAGTTTATTATATTATGCACACAGGTCAAAAGCATGCGTACATAGGCTACGGTAACCGCTTACCATCAAGTGGGCCGTACGCCGTACTAATAGTTAGAGTACTTACTCTAACTATTGCTGAAAACCGCATTCAAATCCGTCGCGTATTTTGAAATGAAAGCGAGAGCGGTAGTACTTACCTATCATGTGGTATAATTATGTATATTCATTCCGCGGTCGCCCCGCTCACCGCTTTTTTTTATACCACTAAAGCAACCAAGCGTACGGCAAGTCCGTCCGCAAGAGGAAGGTTTACAGCACCCGTGCGAAACCAGGGCGGGTTCGCTAGTTATTACCATTCGGTATTGTTGTTAGGTGGTATATAAAGACAAATTGACTTTCTTCTGGATACAACCAAATTTACTCAAGATCGACAAGTCAATGCCTGATAGAGTAGATTAAAAGATTTTTGGTCAGCCAACCAACACAATACTTTATCTAAGCGTGCTTGCTTGAATAACTGCCTAAATACGGCACTTCCTCCAACCTTCGACGCTGTGTTATTACGTAAAGTTAGTAGCTATCATTTCCTATCATTACAATACTAACATCATTGTTGATATGTATTATTTATATTAATTTATAGCAAGCAGGCTCCTTAGCCTGCCAGCTTTCTGTGTGGCCAGCCCCTTGGCTGGCCACACAGAAAAGACAGGATAAGGACGCGTCGGTCTTAGACAAGGCGTAGACGGGGCGCGTACGTAACTTTTTAAAAATAGAAAAGACGGGGCATAGACGCGACGGCGTGCGTGGCGTTGCGTCACGCAACCACAATGCAGTCATCCCACGCAACTTGCTGGAGATGGCGGCATTGTGGTTTTGATATTTGAAGGACCCGCTCCTTCCCTGTCGCAGACGAGTGAACATCTCGTGTCCGCGCCCCGTCTTTTCTATCCGTTTTGCATCGCAACTTTTCCATGCATTTTGTATGAAAGGCGCGCCGCGTTTGCGACGCGTCCTCGTCTTACGTCTTTTCTGTGTACCCAGCCCCTTACGGCCCGTGAGATTTTAACTTCAAGAAATTAAAGAATGATGTGCATATTGTGATTTTGGTAATAGAAAATCATACAAGTTGATTCGACTAAACGCGCGTCGCGTTTCATCAGGTCGCGTCGCGTGTTAATAATGTGTTTCGACATTACTGTCGCGACACCTTCAACTACTAATACAATGACAGCAAAACTACTAATTGTAGATTTTTGACACTTTTGCTTTAAGTATACAAACAGAAATATCCGAACATTCGGAATAATATTAGTAGGATTACTAATTCGTAACTCGTCTGATCTCTAAGACCAGACCTTGACATTCGATCTTATTGGCAAAATAAAGTTCTGTATCGCCAGCTGACTAAGTAAAACATAGAGACACGCTAGCTCGTTAGACTTCTTCTCAATAAGGCGTTGGACAAGTTTTTCTAATATAACTAGTTCATTATGAAACTCTGGTTCAGTCAGCACTATCTTTCACTAAGAACCTGTTCAAGGACACTATGGGGTGTCTAAAACTGGTTATCATCTGGAAATAAGTAAAGTAAAATACATTTGTTGCGACGAGAAAGAATATAATAAATACACCATCTTGCAATGTTAGTTACAATTAAATCAAATTGGAGGGAACAAATATTTTGACGACCAATGTGGTGCGGCAGGCGAAAGTCCGCCTGCGACACAGGAGGTTGCGGGTTCGATTCCCGCCTTGGGACTATTTTTGTACGATCTGCAAATATTTGTTCCGGGTGTTCTGGGTATTTTCTATGTACCTATAATATAAAATATCTATCTATGTATTGTATTGTATTAAGTATATCAGTCATCTAGTACCCATAAAATTCTGCTTTGCTTGGGGCTAAACGATGCTGTGTGGATTGTCCAGCATCATTTATTGATTTATCTGCAGAACATGCAATATTTGTTCCATCGAACCAGCTCCTTTGAATTATACCATATATAAATTTAAATATAAAATCATTGTGTTACTGAATATAAAAATTAAAATCGTTGAGTTATAGGTTTTTATAGTGTTCACCACCACACTAAGGGAGTACTAAAGTTTATAAAGTTAACAAAGATTTTAAAGTTTATAATATTCTAAAAATGTTTCGACTCAAGCAGGACTAGAACCCACAATCTTTCGCTTGATACGCTTTCAAGGCCCGCTTGATGCGAAACATGTTTGGAATATTTAAACTTAAAAATCGTCGAGTATCAACATAATGAATGCACAGCCTGAACATTAACTCATATAAACCTAAAACTTAAAGCAGTTTTTCTTTTAATGTGTAGGTTGTAATGGTAAAAGGGTGCACTAAGAAAAAATAACTTAAATTCAGAGAACGCAGTGGAAAGAAAGCTTGTCTGTAACGGACAAAGTCGGGGCGTTCTACTAGTCTTGCTACAATTGTTTGCCGTACCATTCCTACGATAACCTATTTGTAATCGCTTGACGCAAATAAATTAATCTGAACCGCTTACGTTTCGAATACATAAATTGATATTCATAAAGCGTATCTGTCACACGAGTAGCGAGAGTTAGCTGCGAGCGAACTTCATAAAAACTACATGCCGCAAAACAGATATTAGTACACAGCGTTTTAGCCAGCGCTTTTAGGGCCTCGCATACTATACTTCTGTGGTCGAGCAGCATTTTAAAGCTACGTGTGACTGAGGCATTAGGTTGCTAAAATCAAGCGTCGAGGTAAAAGTTCTAAAAATACAAGGCACTATTTTCTATATTGCGTAGAGACTAGGCGATTGTTTTCTAGGCGCCTAGACCCTAGACGCCTGCCCCGCGACGCTTGCTGTTAGCGATTTGCCTTAGCTTCAGCTATGCACAGCTCGAGATAATTATACCTACGCCTGGAAAATACCTACTTGGCATTTAGTGAAACTGGCACTTCACCAAAATACATTATTGCAGTTCAATGAACTCGCCATTTAGTTGTGTATATTCATGATGACATACCTTTATCTAAAAACTTGTTTAGACTACATCAAAGATTTTGGTCATGTATGTATGAATGCTATGGACTTAGCTGTGGATATGTGCTGTATGTTTTAGATTGGCCATCCAGTAAATAGTAAAATATTTGCATAACATATACCAATCTAATCTAGGTGTAATAAGATACCTGCCTAGGTAATTTTATCTAATATGTAATTTATTTATCAGCTTGTTTTCAAGGTTTTGGTTGACTAACCTGTAGTCTACAGTGTAGTCTGATGATTTCATAGTAGGTATAGGAGCCTACTAAGGGATTTAGTATTTATTTATTTAAATTCATGAATTTGCTATGTCAAATCGAATGAATGTCTCGTCTAACAATTGTCTTTACCTGTGTTTTCATTTGATTTCGTAGTGGTCGTGCACAAGCACCCTGTATTTTTCTAAAATCATTTTATCAAGTCAATTCTTGGATAGAGTTATTGAATCATGTAAAAATCCTAACTTTTGTTTATTATAATCTGAGCTGAATTTATTTAGAAGTTACCTATATGATTTGGCACATATCCAATTCCAAAGAGTAATAATTTAGGTACACATTTTTTTTTCAGAATTTGGCATCAACAGAAGCGAAACTGACGGAGAAAACTCTTGAGGAGATCAAGGTATATATGGTATTAAATGTACAATAATACTACTCGACTAAAGTGTAGAAAAACAATTACGGTGCCACATTCTTTGTCATAATTAAGCTACATAATTATTTTGTTTGAAGAATGTGTTTAGTCCTGTTTCACCTTTTGCCAATCTACAATTTTGGTAAATAGTTTTAAAGCACGCCATCTGTGTCGTTAGCATTGTAGCAAGTAGTGTAGTTTCACAGTTACAAAGCAGGTTTTTGCCGTGCATAAATAACAAACGATGTAGTTACGGCGTTATGAGATAGATGGCGCTGTTAAATATAACTCCGTGCTGTATATAGTTTACAAGCATTCTATTAGCAAGATCCATGGAATAACTATGTTACTCCTCTAACATGATATGAACTATGTCACAGCATCCGGGCTAGCATAAGCACCGTAGATAACGTCTACGGAATGGTAGACAAATTATTTCATTTCATTTATTTATTGCTTCATGTTCATTCATTTGCATTGAGTATTTAGTAATATTAGGTCTTAAAATACGTTAGTAGGTCTGTACATGTGCCCTGTTAGGGCGTTGCAACATTTGAGTTCGGTTTACATAATTACTAAGTTTGTATTTGAATAGATAAATTAATTATATTTAAAACTAAGTAATAATTTAGTTTTAAATTAAAATTAATATAAAAATTAAGTAATTTTTCAAAGAAAACTCATTTTAAAACTTTCGTATTTTTTTATCAGACACCGTCTGTTCAGGCAAACTGCCATTAAAAAAAACATTCGTAGAGAAAACCGGTGAAAGCCTGTCTGAGCACGCTAGACAAGGTTTTCCCCGATTTTCTCTAAGAACGTTTTAAATTTTTTTTTTTTTAATCACTAATATTATGAAATAGGTACCTAGTACTTTGTGATGCAATGTGGTTGGTTACTCGAAGTCAGTATAGTTCGCACAGCGGATCTAGGCTTCCGTGAAGTTAGCCGTTTGTGATGCGCAAAGACAATTTAGTTTGAAAAAGCTCCATTGCGCATCGAAACGGCTAATTTCACGACGGCCGAGATCCGTTGTGAGAACTATACTCACTTTTATTTTATTAAAACCAAAACATTAATCGTTTTCTTCAGTTTTGTGCCGTCTAGTGTTTTCTCTACAAAATCTAACTCCTTACAAAAAATCGGACCCCACTCAAGCACTAAACTAATATTTCTTCCATTATTCACGTAATATTTAGAGTTTTTTCGGGAACCTCGATTCGGCGGTATTAAGAGTTATTTGCTTGCGACATGGGTGGTCCGTGAAGTGCACTTATCACCTCGCCTCCCGTCCGTCGAGGGCACAGGTAAAACTGTTTTGGAAAGCTGGGTAATATTTTCTATGCTAGATAATAGGTGAGAACAAGCATACTGCTTACTTGATTGTATTTAGTGATACCTTCATTGAGAAGAAACGGCTAACTTCACGTCGGTCGAGATCCGTCGCTAGAACTATACGCTGTTACCGTAGCCTATGGAAGCTCTATGTTCACTCACACATGGCCACCTTCGAGATAGCGAGTGATACCATTAAACTATGGTATCCACAACCACAACACTGAGAGCCGGGACAAATATTTGCAGATCATGGAAAGACTTACCCCGCAGCGGGAATCAAACCCGCAACCCCTCACTTCTCAATCGGGCACTCGCCTACTGAGCCACCGTTGTCATCCATATTCATACCTACTTATATTATAAACTAGCAGTCCGTCCCAGCTTCGCGTGCGTTCGCACTCGTGCGAAACCGGGGCGGGCTAGTAATAAATATAACCCATGTTACTCTGGGATAATGTAGCATTCTAATAGTAAAAGATTTTTTGAAATCGGACTAATCGTTTTTGAGTTTATTCGTAACAAACTAAAATAATAATATTTCCTCTTTCTAATATTAGTATAGATGTGAAAATATGTCTGTTACATTTTACGGCTAAAGCGCTGAACCGTTTTAGATGAAACATGGCGGAGATAGCTTAAAGTCTGGGCAACGCATAGGCTACTTTTTGTGTGTACCGTGCGAGCGAAGCCGCTGGCAGAAACTTGTAGTGAGTAGACTAGCTATCCCTATATCGGACTGTAATTCCATCCCGTCACACCTTTGCGCCGCATTTGTTGGTGCAAAACGCCTACGAGTGTGTGACTGCGCAATCTTGTTAATGTTGCATGCGTTTTGCCCGAGCATATCGTTGGAGGGGTGTTATTTTAACTTCAATATTTTTCTAGTTTAGCGGCTTAGCCGTTAAAGAGATACCAGGAATATACCTATATCTGTGGATGTGTTACCTACTTTCTTAAATTAAAATATTGCTTAGCATAGTATTACAACGAAAAAACTAATATTTGTTCTGTGTCGAAAGGTAAAATGTGTTACTGTTGAAAATTTTCTTCGACACATTTCGCACCATATTTTTAATCAAGAGCACAAGTGCAGTGCATGGTAGCACCATGCACTGCACTGATCTTAATGATTTCCTCTTCTTCTTTCCATATCTACTAGATGTGTGCGCAAGCGCAATGCTAATGCTCAAACGGTAATCGAAAACATCTTCAGGAAACCGGCAGCATATCAAAGTACTAAAAATTAAAAAGAATGTGTCAATATTTAATTATTAGGGATTCTTAGCTAGAAATTATTCTTGTGTCCTTCAAATCAGAATGCCTAATCCTAGACAGTACCTACTTTCATTCAATTTATTGTTCACCTTTAGCAGAACCAAATTCAAAACAACATTTCCACACACAATCGCATATCCAGAGGATTATAAAATCGCCGTGTGTCTGAATAACGGCACGCATCGATTTAACTAAACGCGAGGGTATTCCACATCCGATGTTTGATGCGACTGTATTTACACCAAGTAGTAATAGAAGGCAACAAACGATAATTTGTGTTATTCATAATTATTCATGTCGGTGATAACTTAGTTCAGATGAATCACCGATATAAGCTGAGCTTGCAAGAGCAGACCCTCAAATTGAGGTACCTACTAGTTTGTAAGTTGTTACCAGCTACGAATATAGTTTTGTTTTGTTTTATTCATAAACCAGTTTTTTTACGGTTACGGAAAAATTTAATAAAAAGTCAAAAGTGTAGGATGAGGCTGCGGAGGCCTTTAAGCGGCCTTTTTATTCCAATACCATAGCTGACTACTGAGTCAAACGAACTATATATTGCAATTAAAACTTTAAAAGTAAAGATTTCAACGCGCGATATTCAATAGTATTAAGTCTTGAAACCTCGACAATTCTACTGTTTACATTGTTTTGTAATTTCGTCTTGTAACCACAACCTCGCTGTTGGAATAAGTTTAGCAAAGCCCAGCACGTTAGAGCCAGTAAAGCGTCCCGTAGCTATGTTGTAGGGCATGAGTTTGGAGAAAATTGTAGCGTCTACGACCGTAGCAGTTTCGTAGACCCCCGACTGCATATAGAATTAACTGCTTTCTGTATTACAAAGTTACATTTCGGTGTGAGGTACATCCATACTGGAATTTTGTAGTCTTGTACGCTTTCCCCACATCATAGCGTTGAAATATGAACGGGTGCGTGCGGGGTGCAGGGGGTGGCGCTAGGTAAATATTGGCAGATGTGAGTGGATGGCTGCAGCCGTGGCGCCACCCTTGTCGTGACGTCACGACATCGAGGGCACTACCCGAATCGAGGCACTGCAGACCGGGTTTTAATGCAAAATAAGCTTTTGTACCATAACATTAGGTTGAATATATAAATGCGTAATGGGCTGGTTTTGATCGCTTTCGTTACTAATGGATTATGATCTGTGATTTGCTGATTATAAGGTTCATAATGTCGTTGTAATAGAGTCGTAACTGCTTTTGTTTGTGGTGAGAATGAAACTTGTACGTTTGAACTATTACCTTATCCTGATACCACGTAACTGAGGGAGGGTACTACCCCGTAGAACGAGTATTGTTGCAATTGTCGGGTCCTTTTGAATTTAATTATTTTAAACCCCGTGTCGTGGGGTATTTTGTTATTGTGTGATGTTATTTTGCTTTTCATTGTTAGAGTTCATTTGTATGAAAAGTGTACGCGAACTTCATGCTTAGATAATCATAAATAATGCAGAGTTAACTTTTCAACATAATATGTTGAATTCTTTTCTTACACAACCAGCGACTTTCCTACATAAACTGACAAGACACTAATTCTTATAATAACGTTAATCAATAGATAGTTTATGGTTATTACGTGTAAGAACTCAGCACTTCGACGTTCACAAGCATTCTGTAGACATTATGAGATCTTATTTCATATACGGGCTATTGAGAAATAGAATAGAATAAAAAAAATATATATTTTGCGTCACATAATAAAATAATTGATAGATTCAGGCGTTACTTTGCGGAAATCCATTACAAGATAAAAAACAGACGAAAAATCTCTAGTACTATTCCGCTTAACCTTTTAACTAATGAGGTCACACAGTTACCACAGTTAACCTCAAAAGAAAAGAATAGTACTACAGATTTTTCGTCTGTTTTTTAACCTCATAATAAACATAAAAATTGTTAATACGAGATACAACTAAACTATTGTGACGAAAAACGGCAGCTACTCAGCATGTGCTACAGATTGAATGTGTCTGTAGCGCTGGTTTTCAGTGGAATCTATGCTAGACGTTTCAATACCAAGGTTATCGACTTAGCTCTCAAAAATTAAGTCAAAGTGGCTGTGGGCAGAGCCGATAGCCGCTTCGGAAATTCTCGAATGACTATTGTTGTCATCAAAAGACCGGCAATTCGAGCTTCTTCAACTCGAGCCATACCTCTGGTTCTGCAAGCGTTCATAGAGTACAATAACCACTTACCATCAGTGATTGTTTGCCATCAAAGTAGTATAACCCCTAGCACAGCTGCTAAAATATTCTTAATTTCTCCTTGCAATTCTATTGCAATCCTATTTAATTATTTAGTATTATTTATTGCATCATAATTATAATGCAAGGTAATATATAACAGATCTCAATTTTAAATAATAATCAGATAAGCATTTATGTACCCTGTAAAGGGTGTTGCACTTATAAAATTGAGTTCGTTCGTTCGTTCGTATGAGTCAGTGGCCAACTCTGGTGACAGAGTTTCTAGGCCGCCTGAAGACCTCTGTCATGGCCTAACAACTTTGAAAAAGCCGGGACCGACTGCTTAACGTGCCCTCCGAAGCACGGGAGCGCTCAGTTGAAATTGCCACTGGCGGTCACCCATCCAAATGATGACCCCGCGGAACAATGCTTAACTTCGTTGATCTGTTAAGAACAACTTAGCCCGCTACGTCAAATTGAGTAGAAGCGGACCGATTTATGTGTTATAGGACTATTTGACTATAACTTATAGTCAAATAGTCCTATAACACATAAATCTAACACATAAACTATTTGACTATAACTTATAGTCAAATAGTCAAATAGTCATTTATTGGTATGGGAAAAGATACATGGTTATTGGGTAGTTTGTGATAAAAATAAAATCATTATTTGCGGTAGTAGCTAGAACCTATCATTAGATAATTGAGTCTCTAAGAATCTGATCAAGGGTATTATAGCATTTTTCTACTAGCATTTAATTTAATATTTTTTTTATCTTTTGTGTGTGTGTGTGGATGTTTTAAAAAATAATTATTGTTAGTCGGAGACTACTTGAGTTTAGACTCTGTGTCTCATGTTTTCCAACATCGCTAAATTACCCGTAACCCGTAACCCCGCGGTACTTAGTTAGTAATATTACCCGTAACCCGTTTAGCGAGAATGTTGAGGCAATTCAGCTCACGTGTGAATAGCGTTGCGTCCAATGTTTTTGCACTTCAATCAACGTATTAGGAGCCGGGTGCGCCGCCGTGGTGCTAATTGTGTAAACTGGCACTTTGCTGTGGCTCTAGCACGAATATATTATCGTCATCATCATGATCATCAACTGGAGGAACTGGTGGTCGATTAATGGTAGTTTTATGATGCGTCCGCGACACCAAAGATTTTCCTTCGTTTCGTAAGCTTGGAATTTGTATAAGACTTTGTAGTTAATTTTAGGCGCTAAAGTGGCGCTGTACAAAACTTATATCAATTGATAGCTAATATTAGGTTATTTTGAGACATTCGTTCAATTATGTGGTGACTCTTGCGAGCTAATAGACCTCCAATATGGCATAACAACTTTAAAAAGGGGAAAAATTGACAGCTACGATAACGTAACGATAATAAAATTCGTGCTAGAAAAATCTAGGGTCTCACAAAGTCTAACTAACATTTAATTCTGGCTATGTAAACGTCGTAAATATGCTCACACATTAGTGTATAAACTAATATTTTAAGTAAATAACTATAAATATGTACTATAATAAAAATTTAAAAACTGTAGTTGTTAGGCCATGACGGAGGCTTTCGGGCGGCCTAGATATCAGAAGTGGCCACTACACTTTGGGTCTTGATATCAGAAACTATTAGTACCAAATAGTACAGAAGAAGAACGGCCCACTCGATGGACCGATGACATTGTAGCGGTCGCAGGAAGTCGGTGCATGGTAAAGGCTCTATATTGGTCGTTCTGGCACACTATGGTAGAGGCCTATATCCAGTTGTGGATGTCTATTGGCTGTTATGATGAGTACATCACCCAGAGGCCAGAACCGAAATGTTTGCAGACATTTTTCACAGCGGGTATAAAACTCACACTACACACGTCTTATTTGGTTTATAGTTACTATGCCAAATAAATTATAGTAGCGTAGTATCGTTAAAGTCATCATAACAGCCATCTAATGTTCCCACTGCTGGTACACTGGCATACTCACAAGCGAGAGTGAGATTGTGAAAGTAAATAGCCAAAATCGTTTATCAAAATGTATTATGTGTGTCACCATTCTATCATGTAACACGATGGCCAATATACCAGTAATGAAAAGAACGGAACAAATAAAATTAGCCGATCCGCTCGGCTGTATGTCTGTTTGTCCGCGCATATAGACTTAGCCGTGTAATCTTACTTAACGCGACCCGACTGGGACCCTAGTCAGAGACTGTAGCGAGTGCAAAAAAACTGTGTACTAATAAAAAAACTGTGAATAGGTTTTAAGGGCTTTTTAACAAGTGACATTTCTTAAAGGTCTAGACTGCAGTGCATTGCCGCGCATTTTTTTTTAAATCAAAGCTTTGGGGATGCTGCATCCTTCGGGACAGGCGTGGCGCTTAACATCAGGTGAACGGCTTGAGTGTTTAGTTTTTTGCTTACAATGAAAAACATAATTTCAGCCTATGAAGCCACCAAAGAACGATGAAAGTTTCTGAATCGCCACCATCCATCGACTTCTTGGCGATCTATTGATATTTAGGTAGATGATTCGGTTCAATTAAAAACGGAAATATTCATTTTGAATATGACGGCTTACTGACAATGTTTGAATGCAATTGTTTGCAACAACATAATTGCAGCACTTATTGGAAGTACCCCTACGAAAATCTTTCAGTCTTCACTTATACCATTATCAAACATCTTCATCGCCAGCTCCGACCAGCGTAAGATAATCCCTCGCCCTCGCTCATCCCATACAAAACTGATTCAAAATCGGAAAGTCCTCAACTTTCGAGAGGTCCGCCTCGCTGGCTGGTTGGCGAGTACTCTTGTGATGAATTTGCGAGGTAAATGTTGCCAATGGTGGTAAAAGGTACTAAGATAACAAAACGTTATATTGTTGGCAAGGTAAACGGTATGGAAATATCTTTGGCGAATCGTGATGGTATTCGATCGTGCTTTGGTTTGGGGTGGAACAGGGATTTTATTGTTGATTTACGTTATAAATAAAAAAAAAAATGCTGGACAATCCACACAGCATCATCTAGCCCCAAGGTAAGCTGCTGTTAAACAGAGCTGTGTTTATGTACTAGATGACTGATATTATACTTAATACAATACAATACATAGATAGATTTTTTTTATTATATACCTATAGAAATTACCCAGAACACCAATATTTGTAGATCGTACAAACATTTGACCTGAGACGGGAATCAAACCCGCAACCTCCGCGTCGCAGGCGGACCTGCGCCCGTTGCGCCACATCGGTCGTCAAATAGTATAATAAATATAAACTAAACTAACGTTATAAAACTTCCGTTTGAGTTTGCACACTGAATTCTTCTTGTATCATCTTTCAGTTTAGAAAACGTAGAAAATTGCTCATATTATAAATAAAAAAATTAAATGGAACTGCATAATAATGCCGAGTACAATTTCTCATGTTGTTTTGATATTTTTTTCCTCAGCGTGTGTTTTTTTATGTAAGCAAAATGACGAATCAGTCAAGTCGTTTGCCTTATGTTGAGCGCCATGCCTAAACATAACTGCTGCAGTGCCTCTCTACTGCGTGGCACTGCACTGCGCTCGTCACCTCGAGACGTAATTAATAACGCTCTTTAGCCCAGTAATTTCACTTGCTACAATGCCCCTTAAAACAAACCTAACCACACCAATGCTTAGAGGCTGAAAATCTGCACTGCGGTGGTACCCACCAAGATGAACCAGGACTCTTTCCACCAGGTTTATTAGTGAAAGTCAGGTATTTTCATAAATAAAAAGTATTTCTAGAAAATTACATTTAAAACATTCGATCCGGCGCTTCCCGAGTCACTCTACCCTGGCTCAGAGTGCTTGTGTGTTTTATCTGATTGATATTTATGTGAGCGTATACTTAGAGCTTGTACACAAAACTGCGATGCGACGTTGCATCGTGAAAAGCTACGAGCTCGCACGCACGACGCATCGCAAGAACTTGGAATTGATGCGCATAGCGCCGATTCGCAGTTTTACGTACAGTTAGCGTCAAATTGATATGAGTGGCTAGAGTAGTCAAAATGATCTGAAAAAATAATAGCAATTATATAATTATATACGCAGTTAGAATCATCATATTGTTGTAAACACCCAAGGTGTTCAAAATATCTTACTTTACTCATTGTTTCATATTTATTTGACCGGTCAGGTGTTCAAAATTATCTTCATATCAAAATTATCTTCAGCCAGGGTGTTTATATTAAATTTCATATCGATCATTGCTTTAATGTTTTTCAAATCATTTTGAATATTCTAGACGCCCATATCAATTTGACGCTGACTGTATAAGACCTGTGCTGGGGCGGGTCGTCTCCGGTTGCGCGGTCAGCGCGGCGTGTCCGCGAATACATTAACCGTCGTAATGGCCGTCGGCTGCATTACGTGACTGCGACCCGGATGAAATGTACCCTGGACTACCGTGAAATAGTACTACTTGATGCTTTTGCTATGGCGCTATAGTATGATAACTCAGAGGCCCGAGTTACGGCTCCTAAATGAAGAGCAAGATAGAATGAAAGAGACTACCGTGAAACGTTCTTGATGCTATTGCTATAGCGCCATGGCATGATAACTCAGAGGCCGGGTTATGACTCCGAAGGGCGTGGGTCAATCCCGGTAGTAAAGCGTGGTTTTTCAGCTAAAGAAATGATGGCTTCGTAAACTTAATTCACCTGAGCTAATTCACCTAGGTGTAATGCTATTGCTATGGCGCTATGGTATGATAACTCAAAAGCCCGAGTTACGTCTCAGATTCGTGGGCGTGCTTGATCAAATGATGATGGCAACACACAAACCACTTTATTATATTTTAATGCTTTTGACTGTTATTGTGTCAAAATAAAGTTTTTTTTTCGTTCTTTCTATTAATCCAATGAATGTGCAAGTAAAGTTACATACTATTTAGAGTAATATTTTAGACATTTTGGTCCGCGTGGTGGATTAATTACCAGTCCAATGCTATAGTTTTGTTAAGTAGTTTTAAATGTCGTTGAAATAATATTAATATATTTTTCAATTGCTAAAGACATGACAATATTCTGGGTCCAAAATTACTCCTTATGAAAACCCTGATTTACTTTTATTATAACCCTTACTTTATTTACGTATACCTTAGTATTTTAGTAGGTATACGTTTCACGTTAGCACTCTAAAGCTAAGGCGCCCATAGATCTTATGCATGGCGCTTATGGTATTCCATTACCTTACTAAATGATGCTGAACAAGAGGATACTTTAACATACTAAATATTATTTTTAATACAATGCACTAATGCAACATAACACAGCATTACCTATCTACTTTTTATGTTTTTATGGCCTATTATGGTTTTTATTTTTATTTTTTAGTATGGTGTACCTTGATTTGAAAGGGCTCCAGTTAGACATAAGTAGATACGTATAATTAGTACCTACCTAATGATTAGTATTTAGTTGATGTAAAAATGTACTCAATAAAGTGTTCTTTCTTACTTTTTCTTTCTTTCTTATGCGATATAACAGGAAGAAGGAAGTGGTTTATCTAAAAATAGGAGCATTTTACCGATGCTTTTTACTGAACTTGACATTGTTTTGACTCTGTAAGTTATCATCTGGGTTGAGTGTCACTGCAATTTCACTCTTTGCCAGTCCAAATGGCGAGACTGTCGAGTCTTTCGCCTGTTGTTAAGCGCCACGCTTGACCATAACAGATGCAGTGTCAACCAAAAGAGAAAGAAAGAAAGAAAAACCATTTGACCACCACAAAGTAACTGTGTAAACAGTGAGAGTTAATGTAAAGGTAACCATTCTATTATTTTTTGCAGAGTTCTCTACGTGCTTCGGAAGGTGACAAGCGGCGTATGATGGATCGGATTAATAAGCTGGAGGACGAAGTGCATGCTCTCAGGTTGTCCAACGGGTACGTAAGTGTTAAAACAACTCTAAAGCTCAGGCCACACCGCCAGCTAGCGAGCGAGTCAGCGAAGCGAGACGTTGCGTGGGAGACTGTACGTTGGCGTAGCTTGACTCTGCAGTTACCGGTGCGGTGTGAACTAAGGTATGAAAAATTAAACGATGCTCGCTCGCTAGCTGGCGGTATGCCCTGCGCTTAAGGGTTTTTATTTTATGACTAGCTACCTGCCCCGGCTTCGCACGGGTGCAATTAAAACTTAAGTACAACGTTTTAAGAATAGTAGAGTTCTTTGTGATAGGGCTCGTCCGGGGAAGGACTACCACCACTTCTATTTCTGCCGCTAATCAGTAATGCTCGCATTGCTGAGTTACGGTTCGAACGGTATGGTTTCCGGTGAAATTTCTGGCACATGAGGCTTTCGATCTATGCTGCCTCAAGGTGGCAACCCGCGAGCGATACCTCTGGTATTGCAAGCGTCCATAGGCTGCGGTAACCGCTTACCATCTTGTGGGCCGTACGCTTGGTTGCCACTTCAGTTGTATAAAAAAAAAGCTTGTAATAAATATAGCCTATGTTACTACAATACTCAAGGTTATTGTAGCATTCTAATGGTGAAATATTTTTTTTTAAATTGGACCAGTAGTTTGGAGTTTATTCGTAACAAACAAAAATACAAATCTTTCCTTTTAATTAATATTAGTATAGAAATTAGTATAGATAATCACAACATGTGTGCTTTTATTGGTTGTATTCAATTTCATGTCTAAAACTATTTGTAGACTAGAAACGAACGATAACAAGCTAACGAACGGAACCATCGAAGACTCTGAGACTGAAATGTTGCGCAAGGAACTCGCCGACGCGCGCAGAGCGAAACAAAACGCTGAGGATACCGTTCACAAGTTAGTACTTTATTACTACTAGTAAGTAGTATGTTTGATTCCGTTCAATACAATACTAACAACGTTTTAGAGTTCAAGGTCCTGTCAAATTGTATGAAAACTATCAGCAGTAGGGATTTTAATAATAATAACTAATAATAAAATTCATTTATTTCACAAGGTAATCTTAGTGCAGTTTACAGTAGTGCCAGTCTGATGATATGAATCTCTGTGAATGACTGGTGCCAGAATTGGGTTCGTTAAGAACCCGTATTACAGGTCACCAGGCCTCACAGGCATTTTGAAATCAGTTTAAGGTTTAACGCGCTGTTTGGTTAGAATGGTGAAATCGGCTTTTAGATATCTTCATATTACAGCGAATATCCACTATCTACTCGGAGCAAAGACAACCAATAGAATCATTTCAAAATTACGTCATGAAGGCGTACCGTCAGTATCAAACTATTCTATTGGTTCACTTGGTTCCGTGCTGCTTAGGCCGACCGCATACCAGACCAGCCAATCAGTCAATGCAACTAATACAGCAAGTATAATTACTAGGTGAAAGAGAAATACTACGTCTCGGGGTGACGAGCGCAGTGCAGTGCCACGCATAACTTTAAATCTCAAATTTTTGGGCGGCTTCAGATAATGGAAAATTCAGAGTAAAATTCCCTGGGTATATGAAAGCCAGAATTGTATACTTAAAACTAGAATTATGATTATGCATTTTATAATTAACATTATGGTGAAGGGGTTAATTAATACCACGCAAATAATACCTAGAATAGATAAAAGATTAGTGGCTTGTGTTACTATAATGGTAGATAGGTAGTGGCTTGTAGTGTTGTTAGATTTGATTATCTGTAGACGACTTCTGTTGATCAACAATGTAGAATCTATAGAACTTCTTCATATAGGTGCGTAAAACCTCTGTTAGTGTGTCTTTCAAATCTTTCGTGTTTGATCATTGATATAAAAATTACACGTAAGTAAGTAATTAAAATGAATAAAAAAAATAAAAAAACTGGACAATCCACACAGCATCATCTATCCCGAGGTAAGCTGCTGTTAAACAGAGCTGTATTATGGGTACTAGATGGCTGATATATATTTAATACAATACAATACATAGGTAGATATTTTTTATTATACATAGAAAACACCCAGAACACCCGGAACAAATATTTGCAGATCCTACAAACATTTGTCCCAAGGCGGGAATCGGCCGCAACCTCCGCGTCGCAGGCGGACCTTCGCCCACCGCGCCACATTGGTCGTAAAAATCTCTTTATTTCATATTACAGAGATCATTTTGAAAACGGCCTAAAGCTAGGTGAATAATACTTAATAAGCCGCTGAAATTACAGTTTTATTTTATGAATATGGGCATAATATCTTTAATTATATTTAATTCGCTAGATGGCGCTGTTTGAAATGTCCGCCAATGTTTATTATTATTTTTTATTATTTCTCGGGAATTTACAGGGACGTTGAGAAAGTGGGCGATGAGAATATCGAATATTAGTAAGTACTGCCTGTCTGCTAATTAAAAGGGGTTTTGCTTGTTTTAATTATATTCATCGCACTGGTTCATTATCCGTTGGCTGAAAAGAGGGGCCGGAACCTCCGATTTGTATATTGCATTAATAGTAGGTAAGTACTTCATTCATATTGAAGCTCCGCCAGTTTGCGCTAGCCCTTAAGCGTCATGACTTAAGTATATCATATCTCATTGTCTCTGAGGAAAGCTAGCCCGTGTGAAGTCAATAACAACTAATAATATTACCATTGTTATAATATTACTAGAAAAAATAGTTAAAGCAATCAAACGTTTCAGTCATTTCCTAGTCGTAATATTTTTATTTCGTTGATCAACAAAAGTCGACCAATCAGAAAGCTTGGCCCGAAACGAACCTCGTGTTCCAGACTCGAACGTCTGGTGACGCAGCTGCGGTTCAACGGCCACAACACGAACGGTCCCGATTCGCTGCCGAGCGAGCCCGAACACGAGACGAACGCTCGCATTCGACGCGCGAGCCTCAACTCATCCAATTCGACGGTAGTTTTCGGTCCAGTTACTGACTTGTAGCGAACAGTTTGCGAACATCTTGTCTGGCCTCTTGCCACAGATCTTTTCTGGTCTTTACTTTATAAGGTTTTCAAAAAGTGACACTTTGGTGAAGCATAGATAGTGTAAGCTAAAATTATAAAGTAGGGAAACTAAAGTATTATTCTATATAATCATGGTATTTTAGAGAACACTCGTATTAATATGACACACTCAGTAAAAAGGTAATACTTTATTACTAAATAAAGACATTTTAGTCTATTATAATATTCGTTCCTTTGTTTTCCTCGTCTTGGCGTGCCATATTGTACGCAGCGTACTGTACTAAGCTTGTAATTGTTGTGACTAATCAAGGCTGGATTCGACCAAACTAGTATAAGTACTATTCGCAGAATACATTGTAGAAAATAACTTGATTTCACTTGTATTGACCCATCCTTATTCCTAGAATAGTTATACTAAAAGTTGGTCGAATCCACACTACAAATTATTGGAATTATGTATACATTACCGTAAACGAAACAAGGCATAATGTCGAGTTACCTATTTAGAAACGCAATAGATTGCTCACTGACTTCACGTTTGTCTAAATCTGCCAAACGTTATGTAAGTATTTTGAAATTCAGTTTTTTTTATTTGTTTTAGGGCGTGGTACTTTTCGGTGTAATGTTATGCTTCACTTCATATGTCTACACTTTTTTTGCTGTCGAATCTCAACGTAATATTGGAATTGATTTACTAGTTATAAAGTGGCAAAATAATTCTTATTGTGTAACTTGGAAATTCTGTATTTTACAAAATGTGGGCGCATTCGACCAAAGACTCATTCTGCAAATAGTACAACACGAATAGTATTATTTACAGAATAGTCATAATAGTAATATTCGTGTAGCACTATTTGTTGAATAAGTCTTAGTTAACCAAAAGTGATTTGATATTTACAATTCATACTCATTAAAAATAATCATATAATTTAAAATTAACAAATTACGAAATTTGTCGAACGCGTCCTATGGTCCGGTTTTTTGGTCGCTAATCACCCTAATTTTATAGTTTTATTCTTTTGAAGTAGTGGCAGTAAAAATGGTTACTTACTTGACCACGGATGAAAAAATTGGGCCTTTAACAAATTATTACTAAGTCGGTAAGACTTTGAACGGATTACAAATTCCGTTAGACCAAAGTTAACTATGTTTGTGAAACTGGCAAAACTGGTGAAATTAATTAAATCTTTTGTTGGTTGATCTTTAGTAAGTTTTTAGAAAAAATAAGAAAAGCAGTCTTATTTTATTAAATTTCTTGAAACTATGAGTAGTTTGTACACCGATGTATTTAACGGTTATCATAACCAGCGGTTAAAATAACAGCTGTGAACCGTTAAAGCGTTGGTTTACAATGGTCAAACATTTAATTGTGATTGTGATGTTGTATTCGGTGTTCGCTCATACATGTATGTATAACCTATGTGATTGTTTCTGTCTCAAAATTATTATTCTATCTATAGTATTGAGTATTTATGCTGGTGCTAGAAAAGTATTGCTCATATTGCTTATAAGAAAGACAATACCCTTAATATATAATTTAATAAGTAAGTAAATAACAACTTTAACCCTTCACACTCCTTAGTAGAGATTGAGTTTTGGAAATGCCTTAGGGCGGGTTGTTTAGTATAGACTATAGTCAGCGTAACTAATTGTCAAAGTTGAGCGCTTATTTTCCAGTCTCTTGAATATTTTTTCGATGAAGTAATGATTAACTATTTTTGAAAATGGTTACTAACTTGACAATCAAAAATCGTCCTAAATGCTTCTTCATCCGTGTTCAGCTGGGATGAGACAAAAAATAGAACGTTCTTTAGAAGCGAGCGAGCGAGCGGCGCTTAAACCATTGGTTGCGTTGACTAGTGGTCAAAAAACCGCGCATAAGTCGACATCTAGAATATACTTAGTCGTATTCTAAAACGCAAAAGGCCCTAAACCAGTGCGTTGCACTCAATCAGTTAATATTTTTCGATTTTATAATTTTAGCTATAAATACTTACGTTTAATAAGTAGGTATTGTAATTATGTTGAAGACCAATGATTTGATTTTAGTTATGTTAACAATTTATTATTTGAGTATCTAAGTGCCTCTATCATTGGCTTTACCAATTTTCACGTAATCGGATTTTGGCACTTATAATGTAGCTTTTAGATGTTTGTTATCGTAATGTTTATCCGTCAAATGTTTGTTAGGCTGCAATCACACAGGCGACCGCACTGCACACCGAACTATTTACAGTAATTGTGGCGTGTTATGGCAAACGTTAATCGTTTCAGCGCTTTGCTTACAATTATGGCTTAGCTGCATAGCTGCTTAATGAGTATGCGATCAAAAATAGTAAGACAACAACACGCGGCATTCGTATGTCACAATTTATATACATAATAATAAATATAAAAAAATATATATATATTGATGTGTTCGCGCGCGGCACGCATGATGCGAGCAAATTGCCGTGCAACGTTTGGTCATACCCTTAGAAACGTCAATGAAATAATCCAATCAAGTGGAGGGAGCTAGCCAATAGAATCCAATTAAAGTTTCTTTACGTCAATTTCGCGCGATTTTGAATTGACTCTATTGGCCTAGGCACAGCTCCAATTTTATATGATCGCTTTCAAATAACTTACAAAATTAAACAATAAACGTTTGCCTAATTGCCTTAAGACTAGTTATTGTGCGTATCTTTGATTACCAGGCGCGGCTCAAACAGAAAGCGGTCTGAGTTATGAGTTCCACGTTCTTGTATTGGATCTACTAGACCGTTCCAAGAACGCAGAACTACTTTTGGCCATTCGTTTAGTTAGAATGTTTTCTTTTTAACAGTTATTGTTACTGATCGATAAATAATATCTTGTTTTATTATACTATAAATTAATAAATGATTATTTATTATCAATAAATGACATACATATTACTTAAGTAAATTTAATTTTATCGAATTTGTTACATATTAGTAGGTATATTACTAACATAATATATTCAGATGCTGGATTTTTAGAACAAAAATTGCTTTTACAATCATATTATAGAGCAAATATTTATTGTCATTTAGTAGATACTTACTTACCTATATTATTATGAGTGAGTGTGTGCGTGTGTTTTTGACTTTCACGCCATTATAAGTACATCGTTTTCATTATATGAATACACGTCTATAACACTTTATGGTAGTGTAGACACATTATTTGACTTTTAACCATTTTTTACAATATAATTCATTACATTACTAACCACCGAGATATTTTAGCATAGACTGAAATTACTAATTTATTGAACTAACACTTAAGTAACATACCAAATTGAATGTATCACTAATTAGATATAATTACTTAATAGTTTAAACTTATTTTAAACTCGGGTTTAAGCAAGTATGTACTTACTGGGTCTAGAATTGATTAGCTGTAGTTAAATTAATATTTTAATTATTTATAATACTTACTACATGCTTTAACTTTTAATTGTACTGTTTACAGAAATTGCAAATCGAAAGCCCAACAACTAAACATAACGTTATGATTTTATGTACTTAAGTATAGTAAAAAAACAGTAGTATTTCAAGTCTTACGTTGTTTTTGAACGAGCATTGACTTGTCGATGTCGAGAAAGCTAATTTTTATCAAGATGTAATATCAATTTTTTATCGACAATTGTATGCTCAGGCAATGATCCGCTTACTAAGACCCTTAATTTAATAATGTTATTTCGTTGCTGAACCCGATTGGATCCTAAAATATTTTTTCATCTGACAATTTCTTTAGATACTTATACAATTTATAAATAAAAAATGGTGCCTTAAATAATTGTAACTTATCCGCCCATAGTTTAATAGATGAGCTGCTGTAAAAATATGCTATTTAGTTCCAGTATCATAATTTGTTGAATTTCTGATATTAAGATAAAAATAGACAAAGTTATGTAACCAACTACTACCTAATTAAATAATTAAGTAAAGTTAACAAGTTTTTTTGCCAGAACAGGGAAATCAAAAAAATATGGTGATCCATCCGGCTGCGCCAATTTCCGTAAACTTTACTTCTAGAGCCATTGTATTGCAGTAGAATTCTATTATATTTTAGTCACTGGCAGGGCGACTACTTAATTCGGTTACAATCGATTTCACTTGGTTTCAAACAAAAACTGACGTATTTTAAATTAATATGGCAGCTTATTGACAGTTCGGTGATTGAAAACGGATTGCAACTGAGTTGCGTAATCGCCCTACAGGTATGGATGCCAGGTAGCTGTAGCACTAAAAATTATATTTATTACATTATACAGTCATTTGTATAAAACATGCTAAAAGAAAATGAATGTTACATAAATAGATCTTCAAAATATAAGTATAATCGTTATATTTTTTTTTTTTTTATGTACCTAACTTATTGGTTTTGCTCATAAACTTGTGCTCATTTACACCTACCAATTACGGGACGTCTAAATGTCTGTTTTTTTACAAATCTTTACAGATTGTCTTTGTATTTGGTGGGTGGAACTAGTGAAATTTGTAAAAAGTGGGTAGGTTATTGGCGAATAATATGCACTATTATAATATAAGCTATTTATATAATTAACTTACAAGCCATACTATCACTAAGGCTAAGGCCACACCGCAAATGACAATTAGCGGCAACATATGAGTTTCGTTCTTGAATACAGAACCAAGCGTGCCATCTGCGGTGTGGACTCTGCCTTAGGGTATTACAATTTAGCATCTGAACTTAACTGGACGAACAAGAATACTGCCTATTTTACTGAATACTCATTGAGTTGCGTGTTAATTATACACTGTTAATTTTTAATTCATGATAATAATTATGACCGAATCAATGAATAAATGTCTAATCAATCATTACAATGAAGTTTTTTTTATCTACCACCAAAAACTAATTAAATTTATAAGTAGGTGAAGGTACTTAGTACTAGGTACGTACCTATTAAAAATATATCGTGTTATGTTTTTTTATAATTGATATTATTTGAAAACTGTGTTTGATTGACTCATCGTAAAGTTCACAATCGCTTAAATAATTCGCCACGGCCCAATATTGTATTCCTATGCGTTAATAATGAGTTCAATTACAATTTAACCCCTGCCCGGAACCAATTTATTCAAGAGTACAACAACACTGAATGTTTTCATATCTTTTCAATGTTTTTATTCGTTTTATTGTAATGAGAATGACGCGTGGCAGCCGCGTGGCGAGTGCGTGGCGGGTGCGCGGCGACTGCGCGGCGACTAGTGCGGTAGAGCGGGTGGGAACATCCTGAACACGTCATGTGGGAAATTGAGGTGATGCTCATTTGATGGCCGTTATGTCGGTAAGTGCTACCTAATTATAGACAATAGGGATCATCGAAAAAAGCTAAAAATTGGAACCCAGCAGAGTTTGTTGCCAGATTCTTCTTAAGAGCCCTATCCTTGACAATCCTTGAATTTTCTTGTAGCCCGTGAAGTTTCTAACACTATTGTGGCTCGTGTGTTGAAGATATTTTAACGAAAATAAAAACAAATAAAATCTTAATCCCATAAAATTTAAGCCAACAGAGCATAATATTAATTAACTCAAGACAAAGTTTTTATTAAATAAATACAACAAAAAAAATAGTCTAATAGCATTGACTTTTTTTAAAACGATTTTTTTAAAATCACACCTTAGCGCACTTATAATCATATCGATCGAAGCAGCGACTCTCAAACCGCGCGTATAGCTCCTCGTCGCGCGCGCTATTACTTATATACTATATAAAGATACATTCACGCGAACTTCATGAATTATATCGCTAAATCTTGGAAAGGCCTCTTAAGCTGGGGCGCATGGAACTAGCGTAAAGTCACCTAGAGGTTTCAAAATAACTAGTGATTTTTTTGAACAAAACTATTTGGAACTAAAAGTATGACCTACATATGAAGTACCTACTTACGTTAGTACATTTGGGCTATGTATGTCCTTTAGTAGACTTATTACCTATTGGCTGTTATGATGATGAAGTGAGTTCGAAGAGTTAGTGATCAACTCTGGTGACGATAGGTTATAGGCCGCCTGAAGCACAGAGCCTGAAGTCCTCCGTCATGCATGGCCTAATTTATTTAAAGCGCAAGCGCGCAGCTTAGCAATTAAAAAATAATAATTTTTCAAAACCATAAAAAAATTATACACACATCTACCTACACTATTACCTATTGAATATTTGATGGCGGTTTACGCAGACTTGCTAATAAAATATGCAGTCGGCCGCAGAGCGACAAATTGGGCACGAATCAATCGCGGCTAGAGATGGTATTTACATCGATACGACACGATCAATATATGATGTAACGATCGATACCATAAAGTAGGTAAATGCGCATCTGCTCTGTAGTTTTACCAGATACCAGATTAGATAGTACATGTATAGGTAATTGTAGGTACCTAGATCAAACTGTAGACCGTAGGTAATAATTTTTTCCCTTTTTTATACTTATCTTTAAACTGTTTTGAGTTGGGTAGTAGGTACAGCAGCCCAGACCAGCCCAGTCTTACAAATAAACGTGGTAAAGTTATTCCTTGGAAACTAAGTCTTCCTACGCTTATTCTTAGTTTATTCTGAGGAATAACTTTATACTTCCAACGTTTTTTTTTACCACAAAACCCCTGCTAAATGGCTCGAGTATGTCGCGCATAGGTAGATAACATATTACATATTATTGGTGTTTAGTTATTTAAGTTGTTTAATATTTAGTTTTTTATACTGTTTGTTTTCCGAACAAAATAAAATAAAATATATCGTATCGCTGAGTGTAAAACGATCTAGTCTATACCCATCGGTCACCGCTAAAAAGCACGACCTCATTACTGCGTATGAATTAATCACACTTGTCGACTGCTAGAGATGGGTATATCTATAAATATATCGATAGATGCTTTATCTCGTGATTTAGGTGATCGGGCTGAAGATTGTCGATGAATAATGTAAATGTGTATCTACCTAAATTATAGAAAGTGACATTAGCAAGAGTCCGTCTTGATGGGTATTATCATGGCCATAATCATTAATCATATCTAGATACATCGGTTAGCGAATGTGTCTTGCAAATCTGACTCTCTGAATGACAAAGAGAGACAATACTTAGTGACCCGCTAAAATTACAGGTTTTTTTTGGGGTTAGTCTTCAAATCACTCTAGTCTGAGACTATATGTAAATAACAACTATGAAATGACTGTAGGTATTCGAAACGAAAAACGAGATTTTTTTGTATCGAGTAGGACTCTCTAGTCTCTCTCAAAATGAAGCATTATATCGATAAAACTGCACTTCCCTACCTATGAATATTGTATGTTGCAATTTGTATAATTTGATTATAGCCCCACCTTTGTCGCTGCGCGGGGCCACACCGCAATAGCAGTGGATATGGAAATAAGGCTTTATTATCTTACTATAGTGTGCTATAGTTTAAACTAGATATACTCTAGTAAAGGTAGGATGTACTACAGGTAAGTACGACCGAATATCTAAGTACATTAAAGGTCGCAGGAAGTCGGTGGATGGTGAAGGTTCGAGATCGGTCATCAGTCGTCATGGCACTTTGAGGTTGGTATTTGTCCAGCAGAAGACTGATTGGAAGATATGATGATGAATGCGATCGTACTGATTGAGACAGAGCAGAGCACTGGGTGGTCAAGATGCTTAGTCTTTAGTAGGTAGGTAATGCACTTACATTCAGGCGTCATAGAAATGTCTAATATCATCAGACAGCATCAGACTTTTAGGAAGGTAATTTTATTTATTTTCATAATTTTAAACCTATTCTTGATAACAAAAATGTCCTTCAAACTTCTATGCTATTGACAGACAAATTAGCAAAATACCTGTTGCTATCGTTTTAACAATTAGCCAGATGAATAATAAACTTATATAAGTATAGTTTGCACGGCGGATCTCGGCCGTAGATAGTGAAGTTTCGGTGCGCAATGGAGTTTGTTCGAACTAAATTGTCTTTGCGCATCACAAACGGCTAACTTCACGGAAGCCTAGATCCGCCGTGCGAATTATACTACTTTCAAAAAGATAATGAGATATTTTTTTCGTTTGTATTTACTAAAATAATAAATAATTTCAATTGCAGATGGACTCATCATAATGCAATCATGTAGAACGGAAGTGAGTGTGCGTTTTGAGCATTATGGCACGCGGCATCGCGCACCGTCCCCCATTACCTGTTTGATGTTATTTTTTATATTTTATACTAGCGGCCCGTCCCGGCTTTGCACGGGTAGCCATAAATATATCGCCTATGTTTAGGGACAATTAAGCATTATAATGGTCACAAGAATTTTTAAAATCGGACCAGTATCGGATCGGAGTTTTCGACTTCCCCGGACGACGCCTCGGGCCGGCCGAGCTCTATCACAAAGAGCTCTACTAATTTTCAGCCTTTTCTAACCTGAATCTAAAGGTTCCAGTTAGTTATGAAAATTGTGAAAGGAAAAGATATGTTATTCCAGTAGCAGAGATTTCGTAGAGTGCCTGCTTAGCGTGATGTTAGGTTCTGAGATAGGCTTAAACCTTCCTTTATATCATCAAATAGGGAAACCCTAAACGTGTTTTATCAACGCGTGTTCGTCTTACTTTTTATCTGCAGCTCGCAAACCCACCCTTAACATTAGACACGTTTAACCACCACCTATCTGCACTGTGCACACTTATTTAATCAATCAAACACCCTATCACGATACCCATCCCGACAAATTACATATTAAGCGCTGGTAACACTAAAAATGCGCATCCAACTGACAGTTATCGGTCTACCCTCAAATAGTTTGGCGGAAGCTTGGACGCGCGCATATGATAATTTTGTTATTACAAGTATTTTTTAATGTGAGGGCCAGTGAGGGCGTCGTGGGAAGAGGGTGGCAGGCAGGGTGGAGTGTAGGGATGAGCTCGTAATGTGCTTTATGAGAGTGATTTAAGTCGCCAGGTGGTGTGACTTTTGGTGATTCATGTGGGGGGAGATAGGCTCAGCAGGGGTTCAAAATAGATTTAAAAAAAAAACCAAGTTCATTTGTTTTATTGAAAGTCCACAATACGGGTCTATGCGACAACGACGGCACACAATAGATCTGTTTAAAAAAACTGCGATATTCGAAATGAAAACACAAGGAACAAGGCAGGATCTAAAGACGTTAACGACCTGCCCCAACAACTATCCGCGTACTGAGAAAAAGCCTCTTAATCAATGTTTGCATAGACAATTAAACGGGGGCATAGAGTAAACAGACGTGGGTGGTCTCTTGACCACTATGAACTCGTCGAAAATCACATGACTTTGCGTTTTTAGACGAAACAGTGGTACTACCTTACCGACCTTATTTTTTGTGGAAGGCTTAGGAGTTGGTCACCTACAAAGTAGTAGGCTATTCTTTGATATTTAAAAATAACTTAGTTAACCTGCACTTAGCCATTTTGCGCTCGAGAGGAAATATTGGGTTACCGCTAGGGACAAGTGAAAAAACTGGGAGAGGTCTTGCCCTTGCCCAGCAGTGAAAAAACAAAGTATTTTGTAAAATAAGGTGTGCAAACATCCAAAATCGAACTAACAGCCCCATTAAACCCACACATTCCACCCAGAATGTTATTGTATTCATCACAATTTTAATCAAACCGTGAGTAGGTACGTTCTAATCTTACTTGCATAAAGATCCTGTGGATTATGAAACCCAATGGTGTCTTATCAGTAACATCTAATTACTCCAATTTAGATAAATAAACACAATCGAGAGATAATAATCAATTCTACCCCCAACCAGATTCGTCACAACTTCAATTAATTAAATTAAAACCAAATAGCAGACCGCGTGTCGGACAAGCGCGCCCACTTCGCGTGACACGGATGACCGATTTCGGAACGAAACTCGCACGCTTTTTAAAACCTCCTGGATTGTTTCCCGCGCCTTTCTAGATGCCCCTCATTCGTTTTTTCAAAAAGTTACCTACCTATTTCTATTGATTGAGGATTATCTCTACAAAGATGTAAGTGCTTTAATTAATAAATGGGCTTGTCTTTTTTATTAAATTGGTGTACCTAACCTATTGTTCGTATCAATTTATGTAGGTACCTAACCTATTTAAATAACAACAGTAACTACCTACTATATTTTTTTTTAAATTCCTATAACAGACGCCTCGTCTCGTTTCGACTAAGACAACCCGTAATAAAATAGGTACGTGAGGTTAAGAATCTCAACAGTGAGCAACACAACAAGGCTACTAATAAGTACATACCTAAGTCACTGAGTAATACCTAAGAACTGCATTTTTTTTTACTCTTTAAAATAATTTAAAAAGTTTATAAAATGGCAGCTTATTTATCACAACTTTATTGTTTTTCCCACGAGATGCGACGTTGTGTCCAAACTCGAAACACCTTGTTAGAACTATGAAAATAAAAACACGGCGATGCGGGGGTGGTATCTAATTAAAGGGAGGCACGGTAGCTGTTAAGTGGCACTTGTGGTAAAACCATCATAAACTCGTCTGCAACGCGTGTGGCGACACGGCGTTTTGGATCCTCTGTAGAACTCAGAACTAAGTACCTTACTTAGGTACCAGATAAGTTCACACGAGTCAGTGGGCAACTCTGGTGACGGAGTTAGGACCGCCTGACCTGAAGACCTCGTCATGGCCTAAAAACTTTGAAAATGCCGGGATATAGGTACAGCTTAATTGAGGCTTAAATTTAAGGAGAGTACCCGAAGCACGGAAGTGCACCATTCAAAGGTGACCCCGCGGAACAGTACCTACCTACCATATAACTTAGTAAAGTAACTTAGGTAAGTAAAATGACCAAAATTTGTTTTTGTCAGCAAGTGACCAGACGTTCAAGTCGTTTCTACCTACCATATAACTTAGTAAAGTAACTTAGGTAAGTATAATGACCAAAATTTGTTTTTGTCAGCAAGTGACCAGACGTTCAAGTCGTTTGCCTAATCTAGTATTATGTTATCTGTGGCCTAATGCCCGACCACCATAACAGATGCAATTTCACCCGAAGCTCATAGTTTTTAAAGTTCTATGGTATCATACCGAGACATTCTAAATTATTTTTTAGTAGAGCAGGCCACGTAGTGCCAGTGCTCTCATTGGGTGAAGAAAAACATCGTGAGGAAACTGGCATGTCCAAGAACTAAAAAATTTAAAGACATGTACCCCATCCACCAATCCGCATTAGGTCCGCGTTGTGGATTGAAAGCCAAACACTCTCGATTCAGAGTTGGCCAGTGTCGCAGCAGTGGGAACATTGGCAGGCTATCATGGAAAGCAGGCCACTGCTAATTGATCAAGTGTAAGTAAGTATTAAAAAAACCTACCAGACCCAACTTGCTGAGTGTCAATAAAAGAACCAGTGATAAAACCGAGTATTCAGGCTCGTGCTAACACCGCCTGCGCCCATACCTGACCACCCGTATATATTGAAGTACACTCGAATAACGTTATACTCTAGCTCCGAGAATCTACTGGTTTGTACAGTCAGCTTCATAGTTATAATTATAGAGATTTTAATGATTTATTTACCTATATGTACAAACACAAACGACCTTACTATTATAGTCCTGTACACAATAAAACAGTATCTACTAAAAACAAAAAGTTGGCAACTTAGAAATAAAATAATGATCACAATTTAATATTATTATTAACTTAGATATTGTAAAAGGGAAAGTTTTGATGTTTGTATGTTTGTGGGAGCATCACGTTCAAACTACTGAACGGATCTATATAAAATTTGGCACAGGCATAGATTATGGTCTGAAATAGTAGACTACTTTTATTCCGGGTTCCCGTTGGATATAAAACTGTTTAACCGTGGGTAACACCGCAGGGCGCAGCTAGTTACCTATATATATTTTTTCTAAGCAACTGAAGTGGCAACCAAGCGTACGGCCTACAAGATGGTAAGCGGTACCCCAGCCTATAGACGCTTGCAATACCAGAGGTATCACTCGCGGGTTGCCACCTTGAGGCATAGATCGAAAGCCTCATGTGCACCATTTCACCGGAAACCATACCCTTCACACCGGAACACAGCAATGCGAGCATTACTGCTTTGCGGCAGAAATAGGTAGTACTTCCCCGGACGAGCTCAATCACAAAGAACTCTACTACTCTTGAACCTAGGTATATCTATCAATCATAATCATAAAGTTATTATGTAATACGTTTTTTTGAGATGTCTGATAAAGTTTTTCAATTTTCCAAACTTTAGACTTGGTTATCAGAAGCGTACACATTACCCTCTAAAGGATTTATTAACTTTAGTGGCCCCAGCAGTTTGTCTTTGTTTCTCCTGTCATATCTAATGTTATTAGTATGATTAGCATTATTTTTTAGATTTTAGCGAACATACTATGAAATTTTGAATATAGGTTAGTATAGTTTATGTAGAGATTTAGATTCATAGGACAGTGCCTTGTCAGTCCTCTAAAGTAATGAGTCCTACATATTTTAAACATCGAGTAGTTTCAAACTGTTCCTTGTGATTTTTTTTTAATCAAAACTCTTTTGATTTTGTTTTCCTTTTATTATATTTTGTTTTATTTTATTAAAACTAGTGTAATTCATTATGGGTAATCATCGTGTTAGTTACTTATGTTTTTTTTTATATCAAAGCGAAACTTCATCAAATCTCACATAATTAGAAGCTCATGTTAATTTCCTACCCGTTCTTTACCCTAAACAATAGGGTATTAAACTGGTCCCAAATAAAGATAGGGTAGGTACTAACCTACCACTACTTTTAATATACACGGGATTATACGGAACCCGCGGGGGTGACCGCAAATTAATTCCTTATTACGACTGTTAAATATTCCAATCTGTGCACAGCTTAGCTTTATCGATAGATCGAGAGCTAGTGGTAGTTTGTGTACCTATACATAATATACAAAGTAAATTTATAGATAACATAGAATATTAAGTTATTTAGTAGTACGGTACTACCAAAATTTTACTTGAAAAATATTTTTTAATAACCTTCTTACACTAGGTACAGCGGTTGGATGTATAAAATTAGCTTTAACTTAGTCGACTAAAATTTAATTCAGGATTTATGCAAAAGCAAACAAGGCAGGTTTCGAACCCGTTTCTTTGTTTTTGAGCCGGCAACGCCATGTTAAAAAACCCTATTACCTACCTAGCTTGTCTCCCATTTCTGTTGGTCGATAAAATACCACTTGGAGCAAGGGCATGGTTCGGAAATCCCCTTAGAGTCACTCGGGTCAAGTGTGCGCACTTTTCACTTTGAAACCTTACTATGCTCAAGATATAGTATTTAGGAGAGTAAAAGTAATGTTTTTAGGTAAAAAATTTATCTGCCAAATAAAATAAATCAAATTTGTACTGTCAGCTATTCATATTTTTAAAATAAATGCATTTAAGACAAAAAACCGGAATGCGTACACTTGCTTCAACTCGCGGAAAAGTGTGCGCACCATTATGGGGTAAGTAAACGCATTTAGGGTAAGTGTTCGCATTGTATAATAAAAGTAAATCAAATTAAATCAAACATTATTTAATCAGACTACATAATTTAAAATACAACATTGAAGATGCCAGTGACCCAAGCTAAAGTAATTTCTTTATACGAGATTCACTGATCCTGACTATAGCTGTGGCAGCCCTTTGGCTTATGTCATTTTTATTTAACTTCCGGGCTTTTTAAAAGTTATTTCAGAAACAGGTGCAATTTCGGGTTTCTTCGTAAATCTTCGTCATTTGAAACACATAATGAAATAACACTTAAACAAACCATTAAAATATAACATAATTAATACTGAAAGTAGTACTGAAATTCGTGCGTACACTTACTCGCGCACACTTGCCCCAAACAGACAAATTACGAATGCATGCTCATAAAATCAGATAATGATTTAATGAGACCCGAACTCTCATATCATTATATTTGTATAACACGCTTAGATAAGTTCCAAATCCATACTAAAATACTTACCAATATCGGTTCTGCAACTTAGATGCTACACGCTTCGTAAAACGAACGAAATCTAACTTTAAATAGGCAAAATTTTATTTATGTCCTTAATAATTTGTGCACGCACAGCACGGTCAAGCAACGCATAGCAACTAGTTGTCTGCATAGGTGTTGCCATTTTACCAAAACAAACTGTATACCCCCCCGCGTCCCGTTCCAGAGATAATGGCGCGCACACTTACCCACTGCGCACGCTTACCCTGAATGACTCTAATAAATCCCCTGCGAAGGAGATTTCTGAACTTTTTGTTCGCAAATCCCCTTACAGTCGAATTTAGCGACAGGGGATTTGTGAATAAAACGTATCTAAAAAAGTTCAGAAATCCCTTTTATTAAATGAAAGTTGTTGGTCGATCAAAATACCACTTGCTCTTTACCCTTGGTCATACTACACTAAAGGACGCAGGATTATAAATAGTCAGTTGTATACGGTCCACAAGTACGTGTGTAGCAGGAATAACATTCCCAGGCGTCCCCCAGGGCGGGGCACTTGTCCCGGATTACCGACCGTGCGGGATTCTGCCCGCGGCCGATTCCCGGGATTTCGGGAATCGCGAGTAGGTACATGGTAATTAATTAAGTTACTGAAAACCACAAATATTTCATGCAGCTTTTATATAGTACCTACTAGCTGCCGACCAAGGTTCGTTCACTCTCGTTTATACAAAAAAGTCTTTCCCCAGACTTTGAATGATCTCCGTGGTAAATTTTACCTCAATCAGTTCAGTGGTTTAACTGTGAAAGCGTAACAAATGCACAGACAATATTACGAGTACTTCCGCATTTTCAATATTAATAATTCGTTAGAGAACATATCGATTCTAAAACTGCATGTCCTTTACCGCGTTTTTAATAGATGTAAAATCATGGATAGCAGTTTTTAGAGTGGCGTCTCGTGAACGACTGGATGATCGCTTCCGCCGCTGGTATCCTAGTCCTATACTCCTCTAACTGGTGATAGGAATAGGGCTTTCTAATCAAGAGGTTACTGAAGTGTCCGGTATTCTTTATCCAATTAATCTAATAGTGAGTGCGCAAACATTTGATAATCTGTGTTTTGGTTTGACCTGTTTCCGAGAGCTTGATCTATCCATCGACCATTTAAGTTTAAACTATGCTATTAAACGCAAGCAAAGACATTTCCTCAGAGGCTATAGCTAGCTATAAATAAAAATAAATTGCTGTGCGTTAGGCTCGCTACAACTCGAGAACGGCCGGACCGATATGGCTAATTTTGATCTTGAAATGTTTGTTGCCAGGGAAAGTTTACACGGTAAGAAATTATAGAAATATTGCGAAAAAAATTACGCGAGTGAAACCGCGCCGGGTCTATTAGTCTATAATAAAAATCGATACCAGTTTTACAAGTTCATTATGCCCCTCTATATTTTGTGGCATAACTTTAATTGTTTTTTAAGTAGGCACACGCGGACTGGCTACTCAACCAAGGCACAGAGTAATAACCAAGGGCATGTGAACAGCTACTTTAAGTACTATGGGAACAAACGTGCTAGTGTGTATGGCCCTTAGTGCGCTCGCTATATTTTGAGAGTGCTTCAGGAATAAATAGCGATAGAGAATTTTAAACGAATTTTTAACATAGGAACCCTAATAAAGTATATCGATGTTGTATTTGTACTTATTTAATTATTTATTTTACCAGATTATAACAAAGTCCGTTATACAAGGCAAGTCACTTATTGCAGTATAATCCATTCTTAAATAAACCAATTCATAAATCCATTCCTGTTAGTAATATAAAATTCTTTGAATATTAATATAACTAAAATCACAAGAATCACTTTAAAACGTTTTAGCTATACCTTCATCATCATCATCATATCAGCCGATAGACATCCACTGCTGGACATTATAGGCCCCCCAAAGAGCGCCATGACGACCGATTTTGAGCCTTCACCATCCACAGACTTCTTGCGACCGGTTTAATGTCATCGGTCCTTCAAGTGGGGGGGCCGTCATACACTTCGTTTTCCGGTTCGTGGTCGCGGCCGGTTATCGGTTCTGCGAGCTATATGACCTGCCTTATCTTATGCTTGCTGTATCTCTATACCTTATTTTCCTTATAAACGGGATATTTACCATGAATTTTGTCATAGGTTCTAAACTGATCATGCATCAATGAATTTTCCTATTTCAAAAAATATGTCATTGCTCTCAAACTGTGAAGGAAAACATCGTGAGGATACCGGCATGTCCAAGAACTAATACCTTAAAAGACGTGTGACATACACCAATCCGCATTAGATACGTCTGCGTGGTAGATTATTACAATCACTCTGACTCGAGAGTAGGCCAGTGTCTCATTCAATAGTAGATTCGAAGGCTGACCATGATGATGTGAGGTTAGCTGAAAAGGGTCTCACGGTGTATGTTGTTTCATTATCATCTGAAGGAAACATGTCCTTAAGCCGAGGGGTTGAGGTGAGTGAGCGTACCTGCGCAGACGCACCGTACCTGACCTAGGAAAACAAACATGGCGCTGCGTTTGACTTAGTGTGGATATGATTGAGTTCGTGTTCGTGTTTTGTGACATTTATAGACTAAACTCTTAATTCATAAAAGAAAATGTCTGTTTAGCGGCTCGCTAAGTATTCTTTCCTTGTTATTATGTCAATCAATAAAGATGATGACAGATTTTACACACACAGACACAGCTAATGGACGACGTCTGTTAGCTAAAGCACAGATTATTATAAAAAGAAGTGTCTCACAAAATTAATAGTCCTTTGCCAAAAGCATGTATGCTTAATTGCTCTACCTTAAAACAGAGAACTACGCAAGTGAAGACGCAGACAGAAGCAATTAGAAATTATTACTTGTATTTTTTCACTCTGGTCGTGAAAATACCGAGATTACTAATGTCTTTATCCTCTTTTATCGCCATGGTTTCTTGGCGTTTCTACAAAAATGCGTTACGCATCTCGGCTCGGGGCGAACAGAGATGTAGGGCTCTCTATCAGCTACTAATGAAACATTAGCAACTGTAGATATTCCGAATAAAAACCCATCGAATCTTCTACCTTAGTGCCAATGCATCATCGAACCACCGAGTCTGTAGGTTACTGTATTTGAATTTGAAAACCACGGGGTCCCGGTCGGGTTCTACCGCGACTAGGCGTATCCACACTAACCCAACCTGTTGTGCGTTTGATATTTCATATTTTAGGTTGTTTTTGTGTGACACGCTAAGTGCCGTGATAGACCACCCACCACGGACCCTCAACGCCTGTAATAAAATCATCAGATCCGAGTAAACATTGGGTTTTGCCAGCTAGTCGTCATAATTTGTGTTGCGGCACAGAATAAATACATTTTGGTGGTTAGATGAGGTAGATTAATGAATGTTTTGTACTATTTTACCCACCGAGCTTAGAAAGAAACTCTACTAATACTTTACTTATGCTCGTGACGTGGCTGGCTAAGTTGTTCTTAACAAATCAACGAAGTTAAGCACTGTTCCGCGGGGTCAGCATTTGGATGGGTGACCGCCAGTGGCAATTTCAACTGAGCGCTCCCGTGCTTCGGAGGGCACGTTAAGCAGTCGGTCCCGGCTTTTTTAAAGTTGTTAGGCCATGACAGAGGCCAGCGGGCGGCCTAGAAACTCTCCCACCAGCGTTCTGCCACTGACTCATACGAACGAACGAAAAAAAAAAACTTACGAGTATTATAAATCATAAAAAAATTATATGTGTATGTTTGTGTGTCTGTAGGTAACGCCTGACCCGATTTGGATGAATGATAGAATAGTAATAGGACCTAGAATAGTATAGGTACCAACTATACCTAGGTTTTTTTATTTTTATACCACTAAAAGGTGGCAATACGCTTGGGCGTACAGCCCACTTAATAGTAAGCGGTTACCGTAGCCAATGTAAGCTTGCAACATCTAAGATGATCACTTGCGCGTTGCCACCCTGAGAAAATCTCATGTGCCTGTAATTTCACCGGAAATCATAACCTTCGAACCGTAGACACGCGAGCGAGGCCGCAGCCAGTAGCTAGATGGTTCTAGAGACAGACTGTCATAATTTCTCACGTCACTTTCGACTCGATCTTCACAACAAAAGCTAATCTATAATACCTGACACCACTGAACACTAGCCATCGCGCCTGTCTTTACGTGATATCTGCTCCTTACCGGGGATTACCTGTAGCCCTGTATACCTGTCAATGCAATTGTCTGTTTGTTTTGGCATGGTTTTGACGTTTTGACGCGCTAAACGTGTCTTTATTCCTTATTTTCTTTGTTAATATGATTGGCTTATCTGATAAGCTTGACCACACGGTATTTGCTGCAATTAGGAGGTATTAGTATAATTCATAAGTGAATAAGTATTTTAAATATTTCGTAATAAAGTTTCCTCGATTCAGGCTGCGCCTAGTGAGGAAACTGACAGATATTTCTTTACTGTAAAAATCTCTCTGTGAAATAAGTGTCTACCTATATTGTAGTTTCATAAGTACTTACTTGTAATCCTTATCCTCACAGTAATAAACTTTTTTCATTTTTCATTAAAAAGTTGTTAAAAAGTGCTATCTATACTAATATTAAAAAGAGTAAAAATTCGTATTTTTGTTTGTTACGAATAAACTCAAAAACTACTGGTCTGATTTCAAAAATTCTTTCACCATTAGTATGCCACATTATCCCTGGAAAACATAGGCTATATTATTTTATGTCCATCCATGTGAAGCAGGGACAAGCCGCTTGTATAAAATAAATACAGCTATAGACTATTAAAAAGTTTCGCATAGGTACAACGTATTATGACCATCTGGTGTTTTTTATATTAATTTTAAAGCATTTACACAATATCATACTTTGACTAGATAACTAAATAGGTACCTAATAACTCATAATTAGTGAACTTTACTCCCGTCTAATGTTTGTTTACGATTAGGAAAGCTAATTAAAGTCGTCGACAGGGGCGGAGACGTACTACCACAGAGAACCACATGTTTCTACTCTTTCCTAGAGAAGCTCTTTTTTCAGGGTACTACCACACCCTTCTCGATAAAGTACATTTTATCGAGGTCGACAATCATGGGACATTTTATGCTCGATAGGTAGGTAACCTAGTTCAAAGTTATTTAGATCACAGGAAAATATTATACTTACCAAGTAACATGATGGAAGTCATGTCGAGTTTTTTATTATTATCGATGGTAAGGTAATTAAGCGTTTGATCGATAGATTTCATAAGTTTTATAGTGTAGTGTGTCTTAGTATGTTTCGTAATACTTAGTAAAATAGTCTTACCTATGTATTTAAGTTTTAATAAGCTTTTTACATTTGTACAATTTTATTCTAGGATTTTTTTACATAAACTAGAAATTGTAAAATAATGAGCTTTTAAAATGGAATTTTGATCGTCATGTCGCCTCTATTAAAGCTCTTCAATATGATGTTATAGATCTGCGACAGACTAATTAAATGTTCTATTTGATATTGATAACGTTTGCATCTTGGTGGTACCTAAGTAGGTACTCTACTTTGTGTTTAATATTGGGAATTCGTCGCTAGTTTCTGCGTATTAGTTAGATATTATACTTGGATGCTCAAATTTTGGCCTTAGTGCGGGCTAAGGTACCTAAAGAACTGAATTGAATGGATTTAGGGTTTGAGGCATTGAGAAAAAACCCACTTAAATACATTTTATAGAAACAACGATTGCACCAATCGATAGAGAAATTAATATATATTATTTTGGATTTAGTGACTTTAGATCTGAACCCTTCACATAGACTAATACATCTCAAAGCTGTGGTGAAATAAATATGATTGCAAGCCAGAAGCCAGCTCTAGTGTTGATCGAGCTATCGCTATCGAGCATCAAGTTGACTTCCTGTTTTTTTACTTATGAAAACAGTTGCAAATTTCAATTGCATAATAACAGTGAGTGGGGGCTCGTGTCTTTTTTTCGTTTGCGTTAACCTTACAATCAGCCCATCTGTTTACGAATGAATGAATGAAAATACTTTTTTGTGCGTAAACACAAAACATGAACATACATTGTAACATTTAAAAAAAATGGTACAATAGGCAGACTTAGAAGACATCTTCCAGACAACCTGTGGATGAAGAGGACTTTTATTAGAAAAAATACTTACATTAATTTTTAGTCGCTTGACTGTACAATACAATGGCTTCTTTGCAAACTTACCTCAATAATTTTTGTCATCGTAATGTGTTAGATGTTCCGTTTTTGCTTGTTTTATTTTGTTTTTTATACTAAAAACCCTTCAGTTAAGTAGCAGGCAATATATATATAAGTAGTGAATTAAGTTAATGCTAAATAGCTTAAGGTAAGTTTGTATAACTCAAGAAAAATAAATAAATACTTAATACTCAGGAGTAGGAATAGTAATAAAAGAGTTGATTTGTCCGTCTCTACCAACCCACCTATACCTACAATCCGCGTATTTTTTTTGTTTGATGTTGTGTTTTGTTTTGTCTGCTCAGAGTAATGTCATTTGTTTGTGAACCTCGATAAAATGGTTCCTAATGAAAAAACCATAGGTAAAGAGTATAATAATAATAAATACTGGCTTACTTTTTTTTACAGCGCCATTAAGCCTGAAACTAAGAACAGAAAGAATGCTTTTTTTTATGTAAATACATACTTAGAATTTAAAGAAACACCCAGACCAGGAACAATTATTTGCAGATCATGCAAACATTTAGAACCCTCGCGCTTTCAACGCCCGCCGGGCTATCGTATCGATTATAGTTTCAGGCTATCCATCTGTATATATACCTACTGCAGAACAGTGGGTTCATAACTCTATAACTCTGTTAGTTAGCGACCAATCTCCATCTTGGTAAAACTGTCATATTCTGTGATTAAGACAGTTTAAGTTCTGTGATCAAGGGGCAGGTCTGTGCCGGTCTTCATCTGATGTCTATTGAGAGATATATATTTTCTCTTTTCTCTACTTACAACAATATTAAAACAACTTAACAATTGAAAAGTGCAAGCCTTTTCAACATATAACATAAGGTATATAAATAAAATAACCCCAGCGAGTTGAAAGTAACGGCACATGGAGATCAAGTTTCGGGGAGTACATGCAACCACCATTAAGGCGGATCCGGTGTCGGGTTGCATGTGGGTTCGCTTCTCTTGCCACCGACAACTAGTCCCCTAGTTTATTTATTAATAGCTGACCCGCGCGGCATCACCCGTGTTTTTGCAGTTTTTATGCTATTCCACAAAGTACTGTCATTTTTTCCGGGATAAAAAAGAGCCCTGTGTTATTCCAGGACTTAAGCTATCTACATTCCAAATTTCATCACAATCGGTTAGTCGTCAAGGAGATACGTGGTAACAAACATTTATACACAGCCACATGCACAGACTTTCGCATTTATAATATTAGTAGGATAGTAGGATAGGATAGATAGGATTTGACAATCTCAGTGGCATGACGCGTTGGGTTGAGAAACGAAAGGTTGCTCAACTGGGTTGAGCGCTGCGGAACAAGAAACATCCTAAGTTTCAGGTCAACATTTTGCGCAATTCTTACCATTAATTAAAATACCTTTCAGCAGTCGGTAAAATCATTATCACTCTAGTGACAGTACAGTGATAAATGGCATGAAACTTCATGGTAGCTTAGTGCTTCGTTTATCGTTCGTGTTTCAATTTGCTCCGTATAAATGGACAGATATTTTCATGGTAGGCCTAGCAGGGGTCGAAACGGGAAAAGTTTGATTAAAGTGCCAAACCTCAGTTGGTTATTTTGTTTTTATAGAGTTAATTAACCATCTTACTAAGGGAATAATATCTCAATTGGTAGCGCTCCCGTGTATAAAGCAGAAAGTTGTGGGTTCAAGTCCAGCTTGAAAATCATTTTTGGGATATTAAAATCTTTAGACCTCAGTAGAACGCATCTATTTATTACCCTCATCGGCTGCCGTAACACAGTGTATGTCTGTAACTTTATATCAATATATTTACTTATATTTAAAGGTACAGTCGGCCATGTCAACTGAGCTTTTAAGTATAGCGCCATATCGAATGACCTGCGGGCTGATTCTCTTAATTTACCCAGTACGTTGCAGTGTTCGTGTTGTTTTAGCATACAAGTCTTTGTTTTTAAATTAGGTGAGGTTTTTTATTTTTTAGCAAATGATTAAAAGAAATATCTCTATCGAAAATCTCACAAACACTGTAACTACGTCGTCATCCATAGATTAGGAAAATCTACCCGCTGTCTAAACTTTGATTACGAGTGCTTCCCGCAAAGCGCAAGCTTGTAGGTTTTACACCAATGATGTTTAGTATTATGTAAGTATTAAGTGCAAATATAAAATTATTATTAAAATATTAAATAAGATTAATATTAAAATAACTTGGGTCCAAATGGCACAAAACCGAGATGACTGGAGCCTTGAATATTTTCACTATTCAGAGCACTGTGACTAACCTTAGTGTCAGTCTTGAACGCATTCACATATACCATTGACTTCACGGCTATATAAAATTGGCACGATAAAATTGCCTGGCAACACAGCCAACGAAAACTAATTAAATCTAATTTAATTTTTTACAAAAAATACGGTTAACAATAACAAATAGATATCATTAAGTTTATAAACAACATTTAACTGATAATGAACACCACTTAACTAATAACTTCGGCTTTGCTAATTTGTTTACGTCTATGTGCATTAGAAAAGGTTATTATCAAAGAAAAATAAATACAATTTTAAAACGTTATTATATCTACTCAATTCATATTGTATTTTAAATTATTTTTTGAAACTTTAATTCTATCGTATGTATAATAGGTAACCGGCAATGTGTCTATGGGCGAAGTATCTTGCTGGTGCGACCTCCGTAAAACGAAATTGATCTGTAGGTAACCTACCAAAACAGCAGCTAAATTATATCAAAAAATACATTTTCAGTCTTTTGTCTGATGATTGTTTTTACCTGATGATTGATGTTAATAAAATTATTGATAAATAAATACAAACGCGAAACTATGGGCAAAATGACTCCTCAGGTAGCAGGGTAAAAATCGATTCCCGTCGGAGTTTTGCTATAAATTGTTAACATCAGTTATAGTACTGTTCTAATTACTAATTGTGTACTTTTTTTATTAAATAAGTACTTTAGATTCAATTTAGATTTAAGACATGCCTAAAAGAATTATTTTTGTCAGGTGGAATTTCAATGTTAGGGTTCCATTTGAACTTCAACTAGGTATTTGGATGTTATAACAAGCTCTGAAAGCATTTAGTTTTGTACCTAAGACTGACCTTGCAATCATATCGCGTTCTATCGTTGATGCTTTAATTAAAAGCTTTTTGTCTAAATGATACAGTCCAAATCTAACCGATAGCACAACCGTCATTCTAAAGTACGCGTTTTGTACCGATCGATACATCGATACGGCAACCTATCAGCGAATACAAATTCCAAAGAGATTAGAGTGACAGTACAACTGAAATCGAATACTATCAAAGTTCACATTCCTTCCAAAGCACTTATGATAATTCCATGTTTTTATCGTTGGAGCTGCGGTATTATTAGCGGCGGAAAGTCGCGCGCGTCGCGAGGCTGTGTCGGCGGGGGGGGGTGACAGGAGGCAGGGAGGGGGGGGGATGCGCGCGCCAGGGCGGGTCTGCGGGCGCTCCGCCCCGCCGCGCTCCAATCGTCGGCTCGGTGGAGGGGAGCGCGGGCCCCCGGCCTCTATTTACTCTTTCAATCAGTGCGAGTGTTTGCCCCTGGCCGGCGTGCACGCGCGGGTGATGCGCTAGCCATGATCTCGCAGAAGCTGTCGTACGGCGACGTGCCGACGTCCGCGTCGCTGTCTTCGCTATCGCCGGGCCTCGCGCCGCCCTACGTCAACGGCATGGGTTGCATGCCGGCGCAGCCCTACCCGAACCTCTACTCCAACAACATGGTTGCGGGCGGCTCGTGCATGGGCTCGCCGGGCGTCGGCTACTCGCCGCCCAGCACCATGGCCTCGTGCATGGGCGGCGGCGGCGCCGTCTATGGATCCTTACCGCGCGACCAGGAACCTGCCTCGCCGACCTCCGCCCTGCAACGCGCGCGCAACGACAAGACCTACCGACGCTCCTACACCCACGCGAAGCCGCCGTACTCCTACATCTCCCTGATCACGATGGCGATTCAGAACAACCCGTCGCGGATGCTGACACTCTCCGAGATCTACCAGTTCATCATGGACCTGTTCCCGTTCTACAGGCAGAACCAGCAGCGATGGCAGAACTCGATCCGGCACTCGTTGTCCTTCAACGATTGCTTTGTCAAAGTGCCGCGGACTCCAGACAAGCCAGGGAAAGGGTCCTTTTGGACGCTGCACCCGGATAGCGGAAATATGTTTGAAAACGGGTGCTTTCTCAGACGGCAGAAGCGATTTAAAGATGAGAAGAAGGAGACGATCCGACAAGCACAGAAGACGACGGGGCACGGACACGGGCACCACGGCGGCGGACACGACAAACGAGACCACGGACATGATAAAACGCCCGGTGGGCCGGAAGAAAAGGAGATGCGCGATGAGCTACTAGCACAGCTGCACGCGGCGCCCGAGCTCTGCCTGCCCGAGCACACGCCGCTAGCGTTGGAGCACTATGCACAGCTAAAACAAGAACCTCCAGGGTATGCACCTGCACAACACCCATTCAGCATCACGCGCTTACTCCCCGGTGCTGACACGAAAGCCGATTTGAAAATGTACGATGTGAACTATGGATACGGGCATTCCCCAGCGGATAACTACTACCAGTCTCCGCTGTACCATCACCACCACGCACACGCGCACGCGCAGCCGCCCTTGTGACAGTATCCGCTGGCGTAGGCCCCGCGGCGCGCACCTGCCTGGTGCCTGCCCATGGAGGACGCCGCTGCGCTCTAGCCAGCCAGCCAGCCAGCGAGAACTGCCCCCGGCGGCTAGCCAGCCGCCCTGCAGTGATGCGTCCCAGCCTACGTCTGATGATGAACTCTTTTGATATTGGACTCGTTCGTGAGCGTTGTGTTCTGGTGATATTAAAGCGTCCCCGACGCTTGTGTACATATTTCCGTTTGTGTGTTAGTCTAGCTGTCACGGAGCCGCGATGGGGCCGGCGGCGCGAGCACGGTAGGCCTAAATTGTTATTGGAACTTCTGAGAAAGTGTCCTTTTTGTAGTCATTAATAAGGCTTTTGTTTGCATACCAAATCTATTTTGAAGCTTTTGATCGAATTTAATCCTTTGAAAAATAACTTTTCTAATTAGCAACAAAACACAAATTGAAGATGAAAATTATACGCGCATAAAATAACAAATGTGACATAATAATAGTAGATATTGCGATCAATATGATACGTTATCGTACCCACTCATTATCGGTTGATATAACGCAATACAAGCGTTTATTTGCTTGGCGAACGCGTTGATGTCTTTTGTTCGACAATGTAAACAAAACTAAGCAACACCTAGGTATAAGTACTTATGGTTTTGTTCCACCGTTTCTCTAAGACCATCACAATTAATAATATTTATTATATTTTTTAAGTACTTATTACTATTAAAATTGCAATAGTTATGCATTGGAATCTAAATCTATTTTTTTTATTATGGAGCTTACCTAAACAACTAGATAATAATGCTATACAAAATATTAATATAAAAAGGTATTTTTATAAGTGCCCACTGAATCCTTAAAAATAACATCATAAGTGTACAACGCACAAAAAGATTTGATATGCAATCAAAGAGCTGTGGTGTCATATCGTGGACTTTTGAACAGTGCAATGTGTAAGAAATGTGTAAAATATAATTAATATTAAAAACATAGATAGGTGAAATGGAATTTAAGTTCTTCATCGACCATCGCATTTAGGATTGTAGATAAGCCTCTGTATATATAGCTAGTAAGTTATATAAAAGTGTGTATACTGGGAGATTACATGTTAATGTAACATTTATTGAGCAAGATTCTTAAATTCTAAAAACATCACTTAAATTCTAAAAACATTTTCTTTTAGCTTATTGATGTCCAGAGTATAAAATAAATAACACAAAAGCTTGTCTTCTTCTTCCTTGCTTTCAGTTATGTAAAACAGCATATATTTTGTTAATAATTACAAAAAAGAAAATATATCGTAACAAAAGCAAAATGGTCTGTGTCGATATCACTTTAATAATTTTGTGACTGGACTTATTTTGTTGAACTGCTTGATTTTAAATCTAACTTCAATATGTTTCTTAAGCCCTACAAAATGTTACATATTCAACAATTATATCCCGTTAGTGCACACTTAAAGACTATGAATATGGTGTTTGGTGTAAGATAGGTTCCTATCAGCTTCAGCACATTCCATTTGAATTATATTTATACGCAAGCGTCAATTTAGCAGAAGGCAAATGTGTAAAGTACGATTATATTTTATTTTGTTACTAAAAAGTAAATAAAACCTATATTTTTTTCAAATAATACCCTATTATTTTTACTGATTAAATAACATTTTTTTTTTATAAAACCCTTAAAATATTAAATAACACGCCCTAATTCATTAAAATATAACATTATAAATGTAAATCTCAAATTAATCTCAAATAGGTATTGAACAAGTGACTCTACTCGATACTACATCGGTAGAAAAACTAGTAGGTGGCACTTGATACTTTCGAACGTTCATTCAATAAGCACTTTATCATAGATAAAAATAGATGATCAAAACATTTTTGCCAAGCAATCGGAATGTGAAGTGGTCAAGCCAACCATTGGCAAAGGTTAACCAAAATTGGAATCCACATGTAATGATGTTTACCTTGGCTTGAGGCTAGGCTGAGTAGTAGGTACTTGATTTTACTTGAAAGTTAAGGTTGTTTAGACCTTGCATTTAATTCGTATCTTTAAACTCAGAGTTAATTTTTTATTCATAATGCCTAGTGCAACGGGAAACTTGTGGTTAGTTAGAAGAATAGATTTTTTTTCTTAGCAACATGAATTTGTTAATAATTGTCATTCGAGCTTTTATTTTTGTGACTTATTCTTACTATATTTAAATCATCAAGCGTTATTTTTTTTAAATAGGTATTTAAGTAATTAAGCACTTTACATGTCTGCCTAAAATTATTGTCGGTTGTTGTAACTGGATGTTCTAAGCTAAATTTATTCTTGTAGCTATAAATATTATTTCATACATACTCGAATCTAGATAGGATACTTATTCATCTGTTAGTTTCCGAGTTAAATAAAAATAAGTATTTACAAAAAGTTATATTTGTTTTCTTTTGTTGTTTACACCTAACATTTAAACAAAATTTCGGATCTAATATATTTGAAAGTGTAGCTTTGCGAAATTATTAGATATTGAATTATTATAATTTAACCGACGAGCGTGTATGAAGAATGTGATGAGATTAAATGAAGCAAAACAGGTGTGTCAGGATCGTAGCAAGTGGAAATCCGTGGTCTTTGCCTACCCCTACGAGATACAGGCGTGATTTTATGTATGTATGTATAATACTTATTATTCAATTGACGAACATATAAACAAAAACTTAGATTCAAAAACATTTCACACATCAAGAACGTCTGAATCTTGCGCAACTTTAAGACCTAAAAAGAAGTTATCAACGATCTATTCTTTAACCCTTTACTAAACAATAGTAGCTTAACAATAGTTTGTAAAATAGTAAAACCATAACTAAACTTATCAGCATTGCAACTTTTACTGTCGGATTTCACTTTTGTCGGCTTGCGCAAGTCTGTTTCGGAAAGACGAGTTATCTCGCCACAGAATAATGTGAAGATAACACTTTTTGTCGATACAAAAGCCCTAATAAAACTATAAAGGTACACAAAAGATTTAACACGTGGATGCTGTGTCAATTTCTTTGTGGAATGTAGGATGGCCCATCGACTTACAATGTTACGATTGTTATTGCTTTTAATGGCTAGCAATTTTAATTTTAATTGCAATTTTACGCGAGATTTCTTAGTAAAAATAAACGCTAAATCGTAACGATAAGGCTAATGCTAAAAGGCTTTCTCCTGGAAAGACTAGGAGCATATTTTTTTTAAAAGGCTAGTATTGAAACTTTTGAAAAATATTTTGATTAGTAACCATAATAATAACTTTTAACTTTTAACTGCCCGGCCACCTGTACCCAGGAGGACCTTTACAAGGCGACCAGTAGAGCCGTGGAGGTGGCTACTTACTGGTTTTTTTATTGTAAAACTTTTATACGGACGGACGTACCTACAATATGCATAAAGTAATAACTAAATAAAAAAAGAGTGCTCCTAGTATAGTTTTTCCAGGAGGAAGCCTTTTAGCGTAAGCGTGCCTTGACGTTATATAGCGTTTTACAAAGACAACTCATTTTTACATATTTTTTTTTGCAATGTACTATAGAAATACAAAGTTTGTGACTTTGCTGACTTTGCAGTATATCTGCGCGCGGAACCTACGCATGTAGTAGGTATGAACAGTAATGTTCCAATGCGTCATTATCACAAAACAAAACACAATATTTATATTAAAAACATTCGTCCACAGGCTTGTCGATAAACGATCATAGCTTCAAAGCCTTGATCTTAAAGTGTCTTAAGTTGGGTTTCGTTATCCGCTCTTTAATTTAAGAACATCTGCTCGTAATACTTTTATTTTTTCCAGTTCATTCATGGGAGATTCCTGTTTCTAAAATGTCATATCTCCTACGCTATCACTTCATTCACAGCCACACGTATAATCATATTTAGACATTAATTAGTGAATCCATTCATTTTTTCCTCACTTAGCGGCGTCCGCTTCGCGGGTGGTATATTGTAGTCGTAAAACCACCACTACGGAGATGCCTATTGTTGCCTGACACGTCTGAGGAAGGGGTTTTCTGTATAAGTATTATTTTGATAACATTTATTTTAATATTTCTGAGTTCGTTATGAAATAATAGAAATAACTAAATATGACCGTGCTGACTGACAATTTTTTTTACATTTCGACCCTAATATTAGACCCAAAATGCTAATTTATAAAACTCATTTTACACACCTCTATGAGTAGATACACTAGCTAGGTATAAAGAACACGCTTCAAATTTAAAATTTCTAAATCCAGCGGTTTAGGCTCCGTGTTGTAGGTCAGCATGTCACCCACGAAGCCTTCTACTCGTAGATACCTATAATAATAATTTTGATATATTGACATACTTAATTCGGGAGATATAACTTAAAAATTAATGCAATGGGATAGGGATAGCTAATATTTAATTTATTTAAACTGTTTTATTTTATGTATTTAAACTAAAACTTTTTCCAGCAACTTTCCACGGCAGCATTGTTTGCTTTAATTAATTTGTGAGCTTATTTTTTCTTCTTTCTATCTTCTTGGTTCCTGGAAACCTTCCCTGGTCTCTTCCAATCACATTGTGTGGGCGATATTTTATTTATTTATTAATTTTGTGTCTCATTCCATTAATCTTGTTAAACGCTACCGGGCTTCGAACCTCTTCATGGTACTCACAGCTCTATAAAAATCGTTATCAACCTCCAATCAATAATGAACTTTCGTTATACATATTTAAAGGTTAATTTGTACAGCGATCATGCAGTGAATCACTTGAGGTGTTGGTTCAACTTTTTATTTTGGTTTTTGTTACGACAGTTTTATTTGAAACCGATATTATGTCAGTGGGTTCTCGATATATTTGTGTGTTTTGTGTGGTGATAATGAAAATAAAATGTCTCCTTTTGTTGGTAGTAACGGTTTGACAGTTGAATCATGAGTGTATTCGGGTCAGTGTTTCACGGAAGCTTTTATACTTACAAGAGATTGTGAGCTCTACCATCACGAGTTTAAACTTCAAAACTCCTAAATCTCTTAAGCGTGCGCTCAAAATGTCCGCGAAAAACTTCGACTCGACAACTTCGTTCGAGCAGCTAGACAGACAAATTAAACAAGATTTTTGGGTGTGGTCACATTTTTTTATTATTTTAAAATTACTTACACTGTTTTTACAAACCACTCGCATCGCTTAAAAAGGGCTTAACAAGTATAAGTAGGTAGATATGGAAGCAGAATATCTGGCACTACGGTGGTACCCATCAAAGGCGGTCTTGCTATACCTTTTTTTTCTTTATACTACTGAAGTGGTAACCAAGCGTTCGGCCCACAAGATGGTAAGCGGTTACCGCAGCCTATGGACGCTTGCAATATTAGAGGTATCACTCGCGGGTTGCCACCTTGAGGCTAAGATCGAAAAACTCATGTGCCAGTAATTTCACCGGAAACCATACCCTTCGCACCGGAACACAGCAATGCGAACATTACTGCTTGGCGGCAGAAATAAGTATGGTGGTAGTCCTTCCCCGGACGAGCTCTATCACAGAGAACTCTGCTACTCTTAAAATATTCAAAGTTCTGCATCATCATTATATATTTTGTCAACTGTCATCTTGTAAAACTTCATATGAACTTGTTGATGACGTCATAGTTCTCGTTTATCGCAAACCACAGATTATAGAATGTTATTTGGTAACGCAGCCTCTATTGCTCATGTGCTATTTTAGTCGAAGAGTCACCTGCGTGGTAAATTACGAGTCAACATCTAGCACTATTATCACTATCATCACTAGCTACCTAATCTATCTGGGGGCTGATTCTACTAATAAACAACGCTTAATGTTATACTCAGTTCTAACTCTAGTTCGGTTTTTACCCATTCTATTAAACTGATGGGCAAATTAAACAAACCACTCGATCGAAAAAAAAACGTAAACAAAACTAGATCGTTGTTTAGCAACAGAATACGACACCCAAAAACAGATCCAAAACAGCCGTTCTACGATCTGTTCGCAATTGATTGATAAGATTGTTAGTAGAATTGCCCATCTGAGACGTTCACTGAATAAGGCACTGACAAAATCGAATTTTTAAGACACTACAAAATAACTCATTTTCGGCCTAACTTACCTAATTCAACACAGCTGGCCAGTGACTCACATTAACTTGCTTAGTCTTTTTTGTTATACAGGGTCATTCATTATCAACCTGACAAACTTAAGGGGTAGGTTCCACACCTAAAAAAAAAAATATATGTACCTATAATTTTTTTTTTTTTTATGTATGTTTTGTCTTAAAAATCACTTGTAAACAAAAAAAAATCGATTACGTTTTTCCGCTCAATTATTATTTATTATTGTTGGGAATCAAGTTAAGCGACGTAATAATGAAATATTCGAGTGTGCGCGCCCCGTAGCGGGTCAAGGACACGCGCAGGTCAAGGACGCGCGGGTTAGTGACCCGCAGTTCATTGACGCGCGGGTCACTAACACGTGCCGAGCGCTGCCTTTTCGATTTCTAACAAGGATAACTAATTATAAAGCAGAATTACGTAATTTTTTTTTTTTTGTTTTATAAAAAAAAAAACGTTTAGAAAAAAAAAAAAAAAGTACAAGTATTTTTTTTTTTATGTGTGGAACCTACCCCTTAAGTTTGTCAGGTTGATAATGAATGACCTTATATAAGTAAAGACCTAAATTTTGGTTATCAATACAACCTCTATTACAACTGAAAAGTAGGGTTCGGTGGTATAAACATAAGATCCTTTTTATATATTTTTTTTTTTATACCACTAAAGTGGCAACCAAGCGTACGGCCCACTTGATGGTCAGCGGTTACCACAGCCTATATACGCAAGCAACATCATAATATCACTTGCGTGTAACCACCCTGAGATGAGATGGAAAGTCTCATGTGCCTGTAGTTTCACCGGAAAACATACCCTACGAACCGGAACACAGCAATGCGAGCATTACTGGTTGGCGGCAGAAATAGGTATGGTGGTACTCCTTCCCCGGACGTGCTCTATCACAAAGAACTCTACTACTCTTAAAATATGCATATGACAAAATGTTTTATTTGCGAATGCGATTCGTACTTATAGCACAGAACAGGTTTTAGTACTACGTACTTATAGGTTATTTGTTATGAGTTGACGCAAATAAATAGGATTGGCGCTGACCGGAACATCGCCTCGCTCCAACGACTAGCCGTTAATATACGTAACAACTATGCATTAACTAAATATTGTAAATAGACAAAATATCTCAATATAAGACGAATTAGGTATACGAATATATTCTACGAATTTATGAACTAATAGCGCCATATTTATTGTAGGATTGTAGAACAATTAATGCAGCCGCAGCCGTTTCAGTAAATTTTTGAACAATTTACGTTTGATTTTAGTTTATAAGGTTCCAGACTTAGTCAGAAAATTCGCTAGTTACTTAGTAAGAATTATCCCACTAAGGGTGAGATGAGCAGGAATTTCTTTTTTACAAACCGTGTGTTGTCATTCATTCATTTAATCATTTATCCATTCGCTTATTCACTCACTCATTCATTCATTCTATCATTATTTTATTTATTTATTGATTAATTCATTTTTTATTCATTTGTTCATTCATTATGTAGTTTGTTCACTTGTCGTTGTGCCGCTGATGAAAATAAAATGAAAAATATTTTATTTGCAGCCAAAAAAACTAATACCCAGGTATACAAAAACAAACAAAACGTATTATTATAAAGTATGTGTCCATTCTTTATTTATAGCTTAAGTTATTTCGTTGATCTCATGTGGTAACTGGTAACCGACACACAGATGGTGATTACTGTAGGTAGGGCAATTGCGTAAATCAGTTTTAATGCTATTTCTATCAGCAAACTGTCAATAAGCTGTCATATTCATACAAAACACGTCAGTTTTTTATTGAAACCAAGTTATTGCCGATTGCAACCGAATTACACAATCACACTTCTGCTCACAATACCTCTACCTTTCACCAGCACGTGATATCACAGCTAGTTACAAAGGCCCTTATTCATAGTCATACTAAAAAACTAACAGCTAATATGGCGTTAAATTCGTGATCACTGACTTTAGCAAGCCGCTAAAATAGCAGTATTTTTATGAAAATACTGCTATTTCGCACTAAAAGACGAAGCGCTTCGTCTAAAAGACGAAGGAAAGACGAGTTTCCACTCTTACTTTTTTTGTAACTTTTTGTTTCCACTGCGGTTCTTTCTGAGTAAACATTTAGTACTTAGAAGAAATATACCTCCAAGTTATATGTTTCAAAGTATGATGGTTGATATCAGTCAGTCAGTTAGTTATCTAACGTTACCCAATAATTTTGATGCTCACAAGAAGTTTTAGCTCAAACATAACAAAAAACTATTTTGCGTTTTACATATTATAATATGTTTAAAAACTTCTTTATTCCTACTAAATTTCATGACAGTTGTTGGTGATGATTTCTATTATTACTAGCTGCCGCCCACGGTTTTACTCGACATAAAAAGTAGCCTATGTCCATTGCCCAGGGACTTATAGCAAAGTCTTTGCTTTCCCTTCTATCTTCGTGCTAAATTTCGTCATGTTTTAGCTGCGAAAACGTCACAGACCAGACAGATATACTTTCGCATTATCAGTTTATTATAAGTAATTAAAACTAAGTAAACTTTTTACTGCAAACCTATATAAATATTTATTTTAAAGTCACCGCAGCAAATTGAGTTGTTTTCATAGGTGAAGTGGTTGAGATGAAAAACTTTTCCGCCAGTACGGCCATCCATCTTGCGGACATAGCAATAAATCATCGCTGGACATGTCATTGGCTACGAGAAAATATTCAGAAGCAATTTTATTACAAAATTGAATAGGTGTACCTGTGGTATAAAGGTTTGATTTTGGGTTATGAACAAAATTTTTACAGGTGAATTTGAGAAGCATTTTTTTAACGTTTTTTTGTGTCTGTCTGTGCGCTGGTTTTGTCACTTACCCAATCGGAGCGGAAAGAATATCTAAAAAAATATAGCGTGAAAAAGCATCAGGTTATTCGCCGCTAACATTGGTTTACACATTTCTCGAGAGCAAAGAGATGTGTGTGCTTAACGACTTTATTTCGACTAATATTATAATGTAAATAAATGTATAAAATGAATGAATTTAGTATTTTAAGTAGCTATAAATATTGAACTAGGTTACTGGATTTTACTCACACAATGACGAATATAATGAATAATAAATGAATTAATGAAATCACAGTTGCATTGCCAAATATTAACTCTTTGGCCATACGGAATGTGACAAAAATCGATCTTACAACTGTAATTTGTAATCATTTTACTAATAGCATTGCCTGAATGTAATGTTTGTCAGAAAAGGTAAGTTTTCTGAATAGCCTCAGCCAAATTTAATTTCCTGCCAAAGCCCTCGATCGATTCAAAGCCGGCCTCTTCTCCAATCGAAGTAAATGCGTTCCATGATGGATGGTGTTTGTTTAGCAAATAGTTTTCAATTTTATGCCCTCCGTGGTAACGCTGGGGAAATTGGTGCTGGCGACTTCTGTGTGTCGTTCGACTCTAGAAAAAGTTTTTATTGTTATAAATGGAAGTCTGCTCTTTAACTCTGTAAATAGGCTGCATTAAAAAGTCTTTAAAGCGTTGGGCGGTTAAAAGACGGTGAATATATTAAAAATCTGACAAGTAAGTACCTACCTACTTTTAATAAATATTTAATTCATATGTACAACTATCCTAACACCACCCAGTAACCAACTAGGTCTGCTGAGACACTGGCAAACTCTATTACCTGTCACTTAATCATCACTTAACCTTTAGGCATCTCAAGGTATTGATTAAAATGTTATGCAGGTTTTTATATTTTATAACATCATCTTTAAGCACTGATGTGATGATCTAGTGGTAGTGACCTTGCCTTCGATCGTAATGTCTTGGATACAATACCAGTTGCGTCAAAAAAACCATTTAAAAGACATGGTGCCATCCACCAATCCTCGTTAGGTCCTAGTTGTGGATTATAAGGGTTAGGTCGATTGATACAATCTCTCTCGCTCGAGAGTAGGTCAGTCCCAACAGAACATTAGAATGCTGAACATGATGACTATGTACATCATCGTATAGGTCTAGGTAGGTGTTTTCGACGTAAGAACTTATAGTTTTTTGCAACTGCTTAGCAACTTAACTGTAAATAGATTAATGTTGCCTTGACATTAACCACTATTTCAATAAAAACTGCCTAGAAGCTTTACTATAGCTACTATGAATCGCAGGTTTTATTATATCCACTTACGTTGTATTGAATGTTTATAAAACTATCTAATTGTCTACAACTCTATACAATCACGCAATAGGTAGTGACTATGACTAGTGATGTTCCGTGTGGCGCAGCGCAAGACTGAAAAGACTGGTATTGGGCGGCAGAGGTTGCATGGTGGCGCGTCTAATTTAGAGGGGCTACTAATCTTGCGGACAAAAGCGATATATCGTGATAATTTTCGTGGTTCAGCTTATATCCGTAAATGCTCTGAAGTTGGTGGTCACCGATATAAGTTGAACTTTGATATTTTACACGATTATCGTTTTTCGCTTTCTAATTCAAATAATTTTACTCATTGCACTTTATGTTATGCAGATATACAGTATAAAAAAGTAATCTCTTAGCATTAGCAACGACGGAGTATCTTTTTTATTAAAGTCTAGGTCACTGTCGACCCTCTACTGATGAGGCACTAGAAGACTCTCAAGCAAGAGTGTGTTTTTTATTAAAAAACCAACAGCGGATACAACTTTTAGGTAAGTATACTATCTTATGAGAAACAGGAAGCCAACAATAGGTTTTTACGTTTGGAAACTTACAGTGAAAGAGAAAATAATTATATAATAATATTAACAAACAAGTCAGTGATTGGCATAATATACCAGCCAGCGGGTTGATCACATAACTCTGTGAGCGACCAATCTCTATTGATCTCGCCATCTCAAACTCTCTATTTTAAAAGTAGAGCTATGGTCAAACTGTCTTATAAGACAGTTTGACATGGAGATCAATGGAGATTGGTCGCTAATAGAGTTATGTGTGGCGGGCCCAATCCGGATTGGCAGACGGCAGATGCCTTTAGATTTATTTAGTTCTTTGACATGTCGGTTTATCACGATTTACCTTCACCAGATTGCGTACAACATGTTGTAGGTTATCAGATCAGTTTATAATGTAGTCCAAGACCGATGCACATCACTACCGCCACTTGAAGCTCTATCCTGCAATATGGCGATCAAGTACGTTGACCCCGCGGCCATTTTGTTCCATCTTCTAATTATTGCATCACGGCTGTTAATCGAAACGAGTCCTAATGAACGCTAACGAATAACATTGTACCTATTTTCAAAGAGAAGAATGAGACAAAACGCAAGGACAAAAAGATTATTAGGTACTTATGTACGTTACCTGTACCTACTATTGCGTGTTTTTTTATCGAGTAGGTATATTATGACGACTTTAATGTCGAATAATACGTCTCTATAGCGAACTAAGAACTCTGTCTGAATACGGCTTTTAGTCTTGTCCGGTCCAGCGGACTCTACGAACAATAGGGCGGACTGCGGACTCAAGAAGTGTGAGTTTGATTCGCCGTTGGGGAAATAAAGTTTATGACCTGTATGTCAGCTGTAGCACAGAACAGATATTAGTAGGTACTGCTGTAGGTAGGTATTTTCTGATAATTAGAACTCTTTTAAATCACTTGTTGATTTTATTTTATAAGATTTTGAATTGCTGAATTAAAATTCTACAATGTGTGAAATAAAAAGTTCAAGGATTGATGTGCCTGTAATTTTTTTTAGTTTTTATCTCTCTTGTCTGTCGAAAAGTAGACCGCTTGTCTATAATAAAAGTATAAGTAGTCAATCGTAATTTATAATCTACCTGGGTTATTCAAATAGTTAGGTCCATCCACCTATTAGGCAATTTTTTGTAATCTACGTGACGTGACTGGCTAACAAGAAAAAAAGGGAAAAAAAAATTATAGTCGAATTTTTCATTCAGTCAAGCTACAGGTTTTTGTTTAGTTTGAATTTCGAACAGTTTAAAATCCTTTATTTTGAGGTTCCATAAAATTATAGCCAAGTACGATCACTAGGTGGGTATACATACATGCAGTATACTTAAATACCAGTAGATATAATAACCGGTACTGCCACGTCATTAGTCGCTGAATGAAACAATTTTTATCTTGCAATATTTGCCGCTCTATCAGTGTGGGTCAACTATCGATTCGCTTGTTATCGAATGGACGACAATCGATAGTCGATATATTTGTTTGCCCAGCCCCATCAATGACTCGAGTGTATCTTGCGTATTTGAGCAATAACTTGTTTGACGATACTTTACTGTGCTTGCGCTTTGATTAGTTTGCTACATTTTGTACCTAGGCACCTACGAGCACCTACTCGGCAATATTTTATTTTATGTAGAGTTTGATTAGGCGAATACCTAAGTATTTTATTCGAGCATAACAGCTTGGTTTCTATAAGGTTAAAAGCTAACGTTTAATGAATTGTTTTCAATGATAAACAATAAAACACACCGCAAAGTCTACCCTCAGCTTATCCGATCCTAATCGTGCTGTAATACAGAGAAATCCGAAACATCGGTCCCCTACGTGGTTGAGGCACTTAAGACCGCATTTGGGTTCTCCTATGTAATAAAATACTAACCTACGGCGATGTAATATAAAAGCCGATCGCATTAGCTAAAGGAGCCATTATTAAAAAGTATCGAGTTTCGGAATGTATCGCGCATGCGCGCCCAATCGCGTTCCCGCCAACGCGGGGCCAATCAGCGGCGTTGTTTTCTTTTTTATTGTAGATCGAGTTAATGGATTGTTCTTCATTCTGATTTATTACTATGTTTGTTTCTTTTTACGGCCAGTATCGGGTAGCTAGTTGGGTAAATAACGACGGGTAAGATAAAATAAGAACTGACATGCAATGTTAGCTAACTTTTACATAGTACTCGTAAGTAACCTACATATTTTTATAAAAAATACTTACTTAACTATTCACAAAGTCTAAGAGTCATTTTTTCTAAGAGACCTAAGTACTTACTTTTAAAGTACCTATTTTAATAAAGAGTTTCAATTTAGACACCATAAAATGATTAAATGGCCTATTAGTATACACCTAGACTAGGTACTATAGGTAGGTACTTAGTACCTACAGCAGTTTGGCAAAAGTCTAATAAAAAAATGTCTGTGCACCACTTTCTTGGTAATAGCAGATCCCATTTCTAAACTCCAAAAAAACAAAACAAAAAAATACCTTAGTAATAAGTACAATATTTTCGCCGTGTTTATGTTCGCGTGAACCAAATCCGTTGTATCGTCAGACATGCGCAATCGACTCAGTCAATACTACGGAGGGACACACCGACCCTGGCCAAGAGACAGGATTGTTGTCTACGAAGGAATATACCATTTTGTAAGATACTAACAAACGCTGTATGAATCAACTTACACTGCCTAGTTTATGTATGAATAAACAAATTAATCAGGTCTAATTTTATAGTAACGTACTTAATACAGTTTTGCTAAACATCCTATAGAACTTTGTGTTCTAGTTGTTTTTCCCATATTTTGTTGCTATTTATTTTCTCGCATGGACCTCAGTTTGTTTCTTTGGCACCACGCAGAAGCTTAATGAAGAGGAGGATCTTTGAATAAAAAATACTAGGAACCTAGCCATTACCGTTGCCAAATTAATTTATTAAAAAAAATCGATAGTGTAGATTATCAGTGGGCTTGCTTGTGGGTGACAGAGTTCATCAAACAACTCTCCTTTTTAGTAAAAGACCAAAACATGATCATTGAATAATTTGCAAGTCTAGGTGAATAGTAGTTGTAAATGCAGGATAGGTACTAGTACCTATCCTGATTATATTTTGATATGTACATAGGTACATATCAAAATTATTACGAGTATTCTCTTTTACCAATAGCTGTAGGACAGAATAGGATTAGCAATTTCAATAAAATTACGAATATTACTGGGTCCGTGTAAACTTTATAGAGAACGTCGTCGACTCGCTAAACTAACAGGGCTTGTTGGCTCATTATTGTTTAAACCGTCCGAGCTTAAAGCTCATAGTGGCTTTTCTTTTGCATTAAACTCTCTTAAAGAGAAATTGATAAAATATTAGCACAAATCACAGATATCAAGCCCATAGATAGAGTCATAATGTTGAAATAATGTCCAAGAAATAAACTGATTAATAAAACCGTAAGCATTGCCTGCCAGGGATTTATTTTTTATTTTTATTTAATTTATTTGGGCTAACAAACAGTAATACAATAGATAGAGTACACTTAGGGATACAGATAATTTAACATTTATGTAATTGTGCCACCAACACCGTTTTGGTAAACGGTGACGTTTTTTTAAAACGGTTTAAATAAAAAAACGTCGTCTTTTTTAAATTAATTTTTGTTTTTATGGATCTGGCGTTATCTGAAATAAAATATTTTTATTTATTTTATTTATTTATTCGTCAGAATTACAAAGACAAATAAATATGACAAAAGCTCTTATAATAATGACTATAGGACCAACAACGATGAATGAAATAATGGAATGAAATGAAAAATTCTTTATTGTACACCGAAAATAAAACTTAAAATTACCAATTTACAAACAAGGTACAATGGGCGGTCTTATCGCTTATGAGCGATTTCTTCCAGACAACCTTTGGATGGAGAAAACTTTTATAATATAGAACAATGGTTGGTGGTGCAATGATATAAATATAAATTATATTACAAAACAAATAAATAAACATACAATGTACTTAAATACAATATTTAATAATGTATACTTACATAATATAACTCGTATTAACAATTAAATACATCTTTCTTTCTTAATTTTGGAACATAATACTTAATTAGCACGATAACAGTAGTGTGAGAACCGATGATGTCTGTGGAAGTGTAAAACTGTGTCACAGACATCAACGCCCTCCTCCGAATACAGATTATACAAAATTCCAATAAAAACAAATAGAATATTTAATAATATAAACTAAAATTAATAACATCTAAGCATAATATGTAAGTGTATGTGAGAGCGTGTAAGAGTGGGGTGTGATTGTAGGAGGGTGTGTGCATGTGGATTTCCTTGTTCCTCCCAGTCTCTTAAGAGTCTGGTTATCACAGCGGGAAATCCACAACGTGTGTAGGGTGTGGGAGTGTGGGTAGTGAGGGAGCGTGTGTGTATTTGTGGGCTTCCTTGTTCCTTCCAATCTCTTAAGAGTCTGGCTATCACAGAGGGAAGCCCACAGTGTGAGTGAGTATGAGGGTGTGTATGTGTGAAATATGTATTGTGAGTGTGTGAGTATGTGTAGGATGTGTAAGGAAGTGTATTTGAGTGCAAGATATACATTACTTTAAAGAAACAATTAGGTCCTCCGTGTCATCATAAGACAGGGGAGCATTTAAGCTTACATTTGTAAAATGGAAGTGGATATATATTTAATTGTTTATTTAAAGTGTTGTAGAGGAACGAACTAATAAAATGATAATGTCGACTCGCTATTGCCGTGCGTCGTTGTTTAATTATACAAACTTTATCAGACCTGCGTTTGGTACTAGAAAAAAGGGAATCAAATGGTAGTTGGGAATGTTTCCGGAGGACAGTTTGAGCTATAAAAAGTTGTCGAACTGTTAAAACTTTACAGAGGGAGTGAAGATCGATGGAAGGAAAACGAACGGGTTTTTTGGCGAGAACCTTAAGACATATTTAAATCATATACTTACTTAAATAAATAAATATAAAATAATAATAATTATGTATTAATAAAATCATTCCTGCTATACCTATTATGATAAGAGAAAGGAAATGAAATAAAATAGAAATTAAAAAGTTATGTTACTCAAAAAACTATAGGTGATTCCGATAATTATTATGACGACGCCTCTGAGAGATAAAAGTTTTTGACTTGCGACTTAAATATGGCTAATGATTTGGCTTTCCTTATGGAGAAGTGGTAGATCGTTCCACAAACGTACAGCTGTGTATGAAAAGTATATAAGTACTTAGGTACTGGTTAAAAAAAAGCACTCAAAGTAGAAATATGTGTATACGTAAAGTAACTTAGTATAATATTCACAGTTTAAAAAGTTAAAATGAAAGTAAATAACCATTTTTTAAATATATCTAAACGTTCAGCGTTTCGGTGCCGTACGAAAATGTTAACTTGAGTTTAATGTAATTAAGATGCAAAGTATAAGCTGTAATAATGAGATCAAACAATCGTTAACGTGACGTCGACGGGCCGGAACTCAACAGGACGGGACTTTCATAAGTTCAATTGAGCGGAAAAAATCGGGCCGGCTAATCACGACACGGTGCGATTTGGACTGGACCATGCAATAAAGAACATGTTTTTTGTTATTGTATAATATTTTAAAATCTATCTATTTGTTTAATAGGTAGAAAATATAAGTAATGTCATAATGGCAAGACGTGGTGTAAGGTGGAGTAAGGCGACAACTGAGTGGTGGCCGAGAAGTGGCTACAGAAACATCGGTCGTCCGTTGGCGAGATGGGTAGACGACATAGTGAAAGTCGCGGGCCGTAAGTGGATTAGATTAGCACAGGATCGCGGTAGATGGCACAAACTAAGGGAGGCCTATACCCAGCAGTGGGTGAAGTCAGGCTGTGGATGTTTCATAAGCTAATAGGGTTTCTAAGATCCATTTAAAGATTTTCGTAAACAATTTGGCGTGACTATAATAGTTGACACAAGAAGTTAAGTTGCTCGTTTTGTAAGTACCCATTACTAGACTTTTTTTTATAAAAAACCACCAGCCGTCGTCTCTTAAATTTAGTTTATACTAATGGGTACTGCATAAAATGCCTTGATAATAAAGAACAAACATTTGTCGGCAAATATTAGAGCATGAACGTCTTTCATTCTTTAACAAGAAGTTGAAATGTCAAGCAAACACATCCTTTCGATTCCATTCCGACCATGAGTTGTGTAAGTACAGTTATTCTGAGAATTAATTGAAAATGAACTAATTCTAAGAACGTACCAATGTCATTTTTAATAATAATTTAGTAGATATTACGAGTTTTATAAAAATTATTATTTTCTACGTATCTAACTATGGTGCTGTAAATACTACTAGGAGATTTTAACCAGATTTGACCACTGACTCCTTCGATCAAATTGATCGAAGACTGACTCACACAAAGTTACTCAGTTACTTAAGTTCTAAGAAGATTTGAGATTATAAATGATAGATAATGATAAAAAATTTATTGAATCTTTCTTGAATACCACTTACCATTAGCAATTAAGCTTGAGTTAAAAAATATTCTTTGTTTCAAAGATCGGTAATTCTTTAAAATCTTTTAAATTTCTTTTCGATGTTCGTTTAATGAAGTACTTTTATGTATATTCTGACTTTATGATTCGATTGAATTGTTAAAATTCCAAATCGAATTATGATTTACCTCCTTTTATTTTCTCCGAAATCCTGTTTATTTTTTTGGAAGTTTAACGCCCGAATACTCAAACGCTATTTAAATATTTAAGATCGTAGGTAAGAAGCTGTTCGGTATTTGGGCGTTAGGCTATGCAACTAGTCAGCAGATGATTCTAGCTAAGTTGACGATTTTAGATAAGAGTTGTGTTTTTTTTCTGCGAAAGATTTTCATTTGTTTACAATGTCACGGAAAAAAGAGTGATTGGGTCTTAAATCCACCACGCGGACCCAATGCGGATTGGTGGATGGCACATGTCTTTCGAGTTTTTAGTTCTTGGAGATGCCGGTTTCCTCACGATGTTTTCCTTCACCGTATGAGAGCACTGGCATTGCGCACATACATTTTTCGAACGGAAAAATTCATTGGTGCACGACTGGGTTTGAATCCACGACCTCAGGATCGGAAGGCGGGTGCTCTCACCGGTGTATGATATATAATACTTAAAAAAATACATTTTATCGAAATCGATTCAGTACTAATTACATTATATTATAATTTTTATATTATATTATATTTAAATTATAATATAGCTTGAAGTCTTTCTAAAAGTTAATTATTTTGTTAGCTGTGTGTTTCAATTTAGTTTATACCGATTTCAAACCTCAGTTTTACTTATGCATCTATAAGATGGAATATATAAAAAGGCAATTCCCTAATAACATTAACCGACGGTAGATAAGAATGTTTGCACTACGGTTCCAGGACGTCGGAGTCTTATCTAACGAGCTGATAGGGAATGCACTACAACGCGTCTTCACACCCTGAGGTCGTGATGACCCTGTTAGGACTATAAAGGGCATTTACTTATATGTGTAAAATATTATTAAGTTAAGCAATAATTGTAGTTGATAAAGAATGTCTCTATTCTAATCTATACTAATAAAATTCTATGCTAATTTATGAAAGATTTGTATTTTTGTATATTATTGTTTGTTACGGATAACCTATAAAACTGCTGGTCCGATTTAAAAAACTTTTTCACCATTACATTATCCTTGAGTGACATACAACATTTATTATTAGCGATGTCCCGGCTCTGCACGGGTGTGGTTTCTGAATATATGTTAATTAGTAATACAGAATTACAATCTTTTTCAATATCCTGTACAGTATTATTTTTTAAGTTTATGGATCAACAAAGACACCTACATGTTTATTAGTAAATGCGTAGAACGGAATGTTAAAACCAATTACTTGAAATGGATTGTATTTGATGATGATTGTATTGCAAACGGTTAGTTATAGTTTACGGTAAGTAATTTACTTTTAGTGTTATAAGATTCTAAGTGGAATATTAAATCTCTAATAAGAGCTTTCAATCGCGCTGAATAATTATTGTTATTGTACTGAAATACCATGAAACTTGTGATGTTTGCGAGCTATTGGTAATACTTCAGTAACGCAGCCAACGGACGGGAACGGTTTCGCGCCATCGCACCTCCGCCATCTTGTCGCTTGACGTGTGACGTACCGACAGCAGAAAAGTATACCTACCTACTTATTAAAAATAGTACCTTTTAAATAAAACTACAGTATTTTATAACTTTTACCTAAATTGTTTACTGTATAACATGTATGCGTTGCATTTGCGTGCGGTATTAAGTTTTAAAACAAAAACATTCAAGTATAGGGATAATGTACTTATATACATAATTACATTATTTATATTATAAATCTTATGTAAAAATATAATAATTATATCACATTACTATACTGTACTGTATCATAAGAAAATAAATTAATAATTTAACCATGTTTCTTGCTGGCTGGTAACGTAAAAACGCACCTAATTCAGGTCAGCAAATCAGCCTTTGGAACCTCGATCTGTTGAATAACTCTTTGAGTAAGAACTAAGCTTCTCCTGTTGCTTACCCCAAAAAGCTGAAATATAGAATTAAAAACAAACAAACATACGCTTTGCTTAGTTATGCAAAATGGCACCTATGCTAAATGGCGCTGTGTAAAATATGCAATATTTGTAATATCGATATTTTTTAATATCCAGTGCAATATGAGTCCAAATGAAAAAGGGAGTCCACGCAAAAAATACAATAAACTCAGTTCTCTAGATTTGCCAACAGTACCTTATCGCACCAAATATTTTCGAAATCGTCCACGAAGCAGGTTTGGGCGTTTTTTTCCACGTCTCAACTGTTCAAACACGCTTCAAGGAAAACACGAATACAGAAATGGCCTTTCTGGTGCAACCAGCAACTTAAAAACTGTTTAAACAACTTTAAAATCATTATTCCGAATCGTTATAGGCACTCGTAGCTGTGGCTATTTTGCATTTACTTCAAGGATTGGATTTCGAAATGCGCACATCCTAAATGCTCGTAGAGTTCAAATTAGCTGCACATTACACGTCCTAAATGCTTGTAAAGCTCAAATTAGCTGGTAACCATCTTTATAGCTGAAGGTCCTGGCTATCGCATTTGTTAAGCCATGACGAAGGCTTTCAAGCGGCATAACTCAGTCACTAGAGTTGATAGACAAACTTGTACATATTGGAAATTATATTATAGCACTGTGTTGTACCAACGTAACGTAGAAAACCTGACAAACTTAGTAAAGGTGCTGGAGAGTGTCAGATTGATACCTAGATACGCTAAGCATTCACACGCTTGCAATTAATAATTTTTTCCATTCCCACGAACGGCACAAATTGTTTGCAGGGAATAAAAAGTGTGAAAAATCTATACATATAAATGTGAAATGAAAACTGTGCAGTTCCCCCAATTCCCGCCCAAGGTATCGTTGTTGGCAAACTTGTTGGTTTCTAAACGTGTAGTGTAGTTCCAAATTTCTTTGGAAATCTCACCAATATTTTATTTATTTATTTATTTTTATATAAAGTCTAAGGTCACAGAGAAACTGGTCGTGACCAATGGATTTTTCGATTCAGAAAAATGTGCGCAATGCCAGTGATCTCATACAGTAAATAAAACATCGTGAGGAAACCGGCATGTCTAAGAACTAACAATTCGAAAGACAGTGCCATTCACCAATCCGCATTGGGTCCGCGTGGTGGATCTCTGGTGGAGGCCAGTGTCCCAGCAGTGGGAACATTAGAAGACTGTCATGATGATCTAAAGTCACCTTGTCACCTTGGTCGGGACGCTAGCTTGCTACCGCGTAGGACGCCTTGGAATCCTTATCTCTTAGCGCATCAATCTAGTATCATATGCAAGATCTGCAAAAGATATGGAAGGTTAATGAATGGAGGTCTTGGGGCGGCCTATTAACTCCGTCACCAGATAAATGATAAATGATATTTATTTGCAAGAACACATGTCATATAAATGGTCTTAAAATTAAATTAGTTCTTTTATGTCCTACCAAAATCTTTGCCGTGCAAATATTATGTTATCTTAATATTACAAAAAATTAAAAATGTCAAGATTTTTTTTTAATGTAATATAAAATGGGTTTCCCTTCAAATCTTTTAAATGCAGCAGGTAACCTATTTATAAATCCTGAAACACATGTAATAAGCTTGACGTTGTGTATGACTTAATTTATATTTAGGTAAGTGCAATTTGTTATTAGGCGTGTTCGTGTTAGTACTCTAGTGCGAAAGTCTTGATTTTTACAAAAAAAGTGAAGAGTTGGGAACTGATTTATACGAACTTACCACTTTCTAAAACAATCCATAGACTACCATGATACTAATAGGTAATGACAGCAAATATTACTCAAGCGTCGATAGGAGCTCTGATAAGAGTCGAGTAGCAATACGAGCACCTTGATACTAAACTTGTCCAGAGTTTAACGCCCGATACGCTGATACGCGTGGCAATGAAAGCTGGAGTGGTAACGGATTTTTATATTGAACATCTTAAGTTCTTAAGTTTTTAAGGCCGCCCGAAGGCCTCTGTCATGGCCTAACAACTTTAAAAAGGCGGGACCGACTGCTTAACGTGCCCTCCGAAGCACGGGACCGCTCAGTTGAAATTGCCACTGGCGGTCACCCATCCAAATGTTGACCCCGCGGAACAGTGCTTAACTTCGTTGATCTGTTAAGAATAACTTAGCCAGCTACGTCACGAGCGCTCCAATGGTGACCACGCAGAACAGTGCTTGACTACGTTGAACTATTATGAACAACATAGTAAAGTTAGTTATGCCTCGAGCGCTTCTTTGCTTCTTCTATAATAATATCAGGATATATTATTGTGGCAAATAAACAAAATCTCTGGAACTTTTCTTGTGAAAAGCTTTAAAACGCAAGCACCCTGAGATGTAAATCGAAAGTCGCGTGTGCCAGTAATACCGGAAACCATACCTTCCGAACCGGAATGGTACCGGTATGGTATTAGTGCTTCAGACGAGCTCTATCTCAAAAAAATCTACTACTCTTCTCAGCTCATGTTATTTTAATTTCTGTTAAGTGGGAGCGGTCTCTCGTCATATATCGCAGGGGGCAGATCAAAGGCGCCGCTATTACCGAAGCGTGCGAGTTCATCTGTTTACTTTACTTAGTACCAGCCGTTTTCGGTAAAGTGAGAATGCTTTGGAAAGCGAAAGGTTTGATAGTTGACTGGTGAGATCTAAAATGGATGTTATGAAGCTCAGAGTGGCAAAAGCTTTTTGGGGCATCATGAATACAATACTAACTGGACATACTGGAATACTGGACATACTGGAAATACTGGACACTAACTGTCAGCAATACTTAGAGCCAAACAACTGAACTGAAATAAATTTACAAATCGTTGTTGCTCCAATTGCACTGTGTTACAGTAACTTTCCTGTCTGTTCAAATATCGTAGGTTTAAAACTGGTCGTGGACCAATGGATTATTCTCTTCGTAAACATGCGCAATGCCAGTGCTCTAAACCCTGAAAAAAACATGTCATCCAACTATCCGCATCGAGTCCGCATCAATCTCACTCGAAAGTAGGCCGGTGTCTCAGCAGAGGGATTACTAAGAGGCTGATTCATGATAATGATGAATTGCTTATAAGTCCACAGTCCGATTCTGTTCCGAATCATTTAGGTAATTACCAAACGTACTAAAAGCTTACCTTTTCCCTACGCGTCGAGAATAGCTCCCCAAGTCTTCCGGGCTTCTCACAGGGAATATTAGATGGCTCAATGCTTTATAATCTGCAGGCAGCACTGTGGCGACTGGCGAAGAATTAGCAACCGAGGTAGGGTTGCCTCGATTAATTTTGTGAAAGGGTAATAATAAATATAATTTGAATACGCAGTACTGCTGGTATTTTGATTGCCGAAGGAAGACAAACACCACTGGAAGAATCTCGTTGTATCCCTTAAATGAGACATCGAAGGAGACAAGTCTGGAGACTATTTTTTAAACAATACTTAAAAAGAAAAATTGTTTAACTGTGATTTCACTAAGCATATCACCCAGGCCCTTAGATAAAAGTCTGCTCGTGTGCCTGTATTTTTTCGGCACCAATATCCTTTACACTAGATGCAGTATTACATCAATGGCCCGGGTAATGCTGCTTGGAGGGCAAAAATATTGCGATCTCGTATCCGTGACTATAAGCAGATGGATGGTTTAAAATATACTCTTATTCTAGACAACCCTAAGTCTGCTGCCCGCTGCCACTGCAGCCAAATAGGTAGCAAGATTAGATCCGTTGTTTGAGCAGACCTTTGATGAAGCTTGCATTATCTACAGCAGAGACTCAAAGGGAAGAGTGCCATTAGGGTGTGTGTCGCAGACATATTTTGCTGGTACATGTTTAATGCATTTTTCGGGTTAGAGTAATTAAGGTACTGCTATGCTACGAAGTCCATTTTATTGCCAGTAACCAATTGTTAAAAATTGACAGCGAGCGCTCAGTTATCAGTCTTTGGTTACGACATAATAAAACTGTATAAAGATAGTTTCAGACAGAAAAAAAAAGGACTGAATTTTTTTGCAAAAGCCTCATGTAACCTTGAAATAGATTGTGACTGTCTACCAGAAACTTGTAAAGTTCTTTGTTAGATTTTTCAACTCTAAACAAAAAATCTCTTCCACTAATACGTACGCCTGTTTAGCATGCTTGTACAACTTTTGAGAAATATTCCCGTGCAAGCAGAGTGCTCGCACATACATGCTAACACACTTCGAGGAAGAGACGTGCTGTCAGTCTGTCACGTCTATGTAACACATACCCAGTAAGTACATAGCTACGTTTTCACGGCGCATGTGACATGTGCAAGTGAGCATCATGACGAAAAGTGAAAATGTCCTATGAGCACAGAACTATATTTAAGTAGAATGAAAGAGTTTGTCGATTTGTATGGAAACCGAGCGTGTAACATTTTGCGTATTTGTATTTTACACATTGTGTTTATGTATGTATGTAATTTAGTGATGGGAAACATAAATGATTTAAAAGCATCGATAAGCACGCGGCAAACCGATTCTAGGCACTTGCACACCACCACACCGCCTCCGATTGGGAGCAGACTGAGTTTCGCGGCGAGTAAAGAGGTTCTCAGCCCTTACTTAGTCCGTTTTTTCGGCACGCGATGTATATACACTCACTCATTCTACTCAAATATAGTTCTGTGCCTATGAGCATGCAAATTGTTAGCCGCGTTGGTCGGGTCGTTTCCATGGTGCACACAACCATCGCAATTCGTCCTTCAAAAGACGTATGTAACCGCGCCGTGGAAATGCTCTTCGGGTCATGTACTTACCCTATATACTCGGTTTATATACACTTTCAAGCAATTCAAATCTGTCGAGACAGTCGATTTCCTGAATGATCTGAATTTATTTTATTGTTCAGTCTAAACTCGACATAAATGTACAGTTGTTTACAAGCTTGTTACTTGAAATAGATTACTGCCTTGTGACATGGTGGCGCGGTGGACCAGTGGCCGTTTGAGAGGAGACAAGTTGCGGGTTCGATTCCTGCTGTGGAGCAATATTTATGTTTTGCAAATATTTGTTCCGGGTCTGGGTGTTGTGGTACCTACCTAGGCACAGGGAATACTAGTGGAGGCAATACTTACTACAAAGAAACACAATTAGGAAGAAGAATTTATTGAAGGCTTTGCAGCTTTTTATTTATCTCTACTAAAACTAAACAAAATGCATTTTTACAGTAATTTATGTTTTTATTATACGAGTAGTAGTTTACTTGAAAACTCTACAGCAGAAAAGAGTCTTTTATAAAAAACTCCATTCAGAAATATATCTGTCTAAACACTATCGCGCGCGCCTGTACCGCCAATAAACTGGACAATGTCAATATTAGTGCAAGTGAGACAGCGGTTTTTGAGAAACTCGAATGAAGGTCCGTGTCCGTTTGTCTGTATGTAATCTCCCTGTTTGTGTCTGACCGCCATTGGCTGTGAAGGTATTGGCAGAAAATATAAGAGTATATTTTTATTGCCTTGCATAGTATAGCTGGTCTACTTTTGTGGTAGTGACCCTGCCTTTTAAGATTATTTTGCATTATTTTGGAAATCTTATTCCTTAAAATTATGTTCGCAATGTCATTTGCTCTCAAACGGTAAAGAATACTTCACGAGAAAAGAGAAAAGCTTAATATTAAGCTTAATTTAATCTTCGTACACAAACTAAAGTTTATAAAAATACTAGCTGCCACCCGTGGATTCGCTCGCATGGTACATAGATAAAAAGTAGCCTATGTCTTTCCCCAGGATTCAAGCTATCTATCATACAAAACTTCACTAAAATCGTTTAGTGGTTTAACCATTAAAACAGACAGACAGAATAATAAGAAGTCATGACAGAGGCCTTCGGGCGGCCTAGAAACTCTGTCACCAGAGTTGGCCGCTGACTCTTAACAACTTAGTACATCATACTTACCGATAATCACTCTAACAAGATTACAGTAAATTTGTGCAACGCACGTCACGGACAATCAAAAGGTCTACTCCTGCTGACAAAAGTTATTCATCATGAGAATTTTCGTAGTTCAGCTTTTGTCCGTGAATGCTGGGAATTTAGTGATCACCGACATAAGTTGAGCTATGATATTTTCCACGATTATCGTTTGTCGTTTCCAAGAGTAGACACTCAGAGCTGATGACCAGCTCACGACAGGTGCTAAACCACTTCGGGTAATGACGCTAACCAATGAGGGCTTATGTCTTCAGAAACCAAGGATTTGCAGTGATTCTAGATTTATATGAGAAAGGACGAATACGCCAGTTCAAAAATTTTACTTGTATATAACTTTTTACTTTTCTTAAAGTAAAAGTTAGATCTGTGACCCTTTTTGCAATTGGGTTTTTGCGTTATTTTGTGCGATCTGTCACCCTAGGTGGACAGAGCTGGGTGATATATGAGAATAACCCATGTAAATGAGGAACGAGCCAGGCTGTTTCTTTACTAGTTTTCACCTACGGCTTTGCACGCGTGGTACTAATATCTAATTGTAGGCTAATAAACATGCTATTCTAGTTTCCTATCTACGAATATATCTGTTCCAAGTTGTATTCAAATCCATCCGCCGTTAGGGAGTGATTGAGCTACAAACATAATGATACTAATTCAAACTTTCGGAAAGGCGAACTTAGTCCTAAAAAGGGTTTTCTTGTAGCAAACTATTGAGGCTGAGAGGTTTCTTCTTCGTTTCTAAGTTTTTGGTAAAAAGGCATGAGCAGCAGCAGTTGGTCTTGGTTTAGCCTTAAAATGGTACTTAGTTTACAACTTTGTTATTCGGTAATTAATATATAAACCTACTTATGTTTTATTTTAAGAGTAGTAGAGCTCGTACGGGGAAGGACTACCACCATACCTATTTCTGCAGCCAAGTAGTAATGCTCGCATTGCTGTGTTCCGGTGTGAAGGGTATGGTTTCCGGTGAAATTACTGGCACATGAGCCTTTCGATCTTAGCCTCAAGGTGGCAACCCGCGAGTGATACCTCTGGTATTGCAAGCGTCCATACGCTGCGGTAACCGCTTACCATCTTGTGGGCCGTACGCTTGGTTGCTACTTCAGTTGTATTAAAAAAATGTATATATTTTTTGAACACGAACTGGAAAATGAAGTGTAGAACGGCCCCCCACTCGATGGACCGATGACATTAAAGCGGTCTCAGGAAGTCGTGGCACTTTTTGGGAGGGCCTATGTCCAACAGTGGACGTCTATCGGCTGATATGATGATGACGATTTGATATGTTTTAATAAACCTAAAAAATCAAATAATATCATTTTTTTAATTATCTGCTGTAGTATCTTATAGTTATTTGCATAATACATAAAGGTACCTGAAAGGTATACTTAGATACAAGCGACTAGTTTTTGTTTCGCGGTTTTTGGAAGCGGTATTTTGACCCCCAGTGGGGGCGAAATCTGAGGGTCATCAGGAATAACCCAGGTTTACCTACTCCTAAAACGACAAACCATAACCGTTGCAAATATCGTAGTAAAGTAAAAAATATATTTATTCAATCATATCACGAGGATTATTTTGACACGCCTTAAAGCTAGATGAATTTACGCCAGTTCCACGCGCCCCAGCCTAGAAGTAGTAGTTCAACTTATGTCGGTGATAACTAAGTTCAGAGCATTTACAGACGAAGTTGCCTGGGTGCAGCTGCTGCCTGCAGTCAGCTACCAACTCGTACCTTAAGCTGATAGACGAAAACTGTCACCATATACTCCCATAACTTTTTCACCCTAATCTGTTCAGCGGCCCCAGAACATATAGTACCGGGCGTAATTGAGTCAAACATACTCACTAACATCCACGTTTTAGTAGGATATACCGCAAAAGATTCCGCAAAGGCCAACGAGTTCCACTACCCTACAGTTATCAAAAACCGCATATATCTGTTAAGGCCTTTACACTGATGTTCTCCGATGAGGCGTTAAGTTGCTAACCCACTTACCGTAAGGAGGACATGCTAATCAACGAGACTCGAGCCCTCAAAGAATTCACGAGAGTTAATCGCGCTCGTTAGAACTTTTAAGCTGTCCTTACTCCGTAGTCCGTACACTGCACTGCGAGCTGATGCTGTTGCTAGATATACTCGTAGTACTCTCGACGGATCGGCCACCGTGAAGCTAGCCGTTTTGATTCGCAATGAATGAATGAATGAAAATGCTTTATTGTACTTACACCATAAACATAATAACTAAAACTAATTATTATTATTATTAACAGCCTGTGCTGTCCCACTGCAGGGCCAAGGCCTCCCTTTCTTCCTTCCAATCATCTCTATTGAGCGCTAGTGTAGGCCAGTCCTTCATAAAGGCATCTAGTTCGTCTCTCCATCGTCGCCGCGGTCTGCCGCGTGGTCGTTTTCTGTCCCGTGGGATCCACTCTGTAGTGGTTTACGCCCACAACTCATTCGACATGCGACAGACGTGACCTGCCCAGTCCCACTTTAAATTGCCAACTTGTTGCCCAACATCTGCTATTTGTGTTTTGGAGCGCAGTTCACTATTTCTAACGCGGTCTGTTTATTTTACTCCTAGGATGCTGCGCTCCATAGCTCGCTGGCAAACCCCGAGTTTGGACTTTTGCAGATTTGTCATTGACCAGGTTTGAGCGCCGTAGGTGAGAATGGGGAGAATGCACACGTCCATGAGTTTACGTTTGAGTGTGAGAGGAAGGTTTCCCTTCATCAGGGTTTTCATTGCCCAATAGCCCTTCCAGGCATTTTCAGTGCGTCTTGTGACTTCAGCATCTTGTCTGTTCTGAAAGGATACTATCTGGCCTAGATATAAATACTCATCGACGTATGCAATCTCCCCGCCATCTACCTCTATCCTGCTTTGAATGGTGTTAGTCATTAATTTTGTCTTTGACATGTTCATGCTAAGTCCAAACTAAAACTAAAGACTACGAAAATGTACGCCTTATCGCTAGGTAAGTGATCTCTTCCAAACAACTCTTGGATGGAGCGAGTCTATTTTAAATGTAAGATTGGTCGGGGTGCATCATAACAAATTTAGACTAAAATAGAAAACATAAAAGGCAGGTAGGGTGCTATGGAGCTTTTTTGAACTAAATTGTCTTTGCGGCTAACTTCACGATGACCGAGATCTGTCGTGTCGAGGAGAGTATTAGTAGCCACATTACCTTCGAGCCTTTCACATCACACGAATGCAGTTTTTGTTTTTACTTTAAGCTTAAAGCTTAATTTGAGTTAAACTTGAACTGGTGGTGGTGGTGAAAACTGAGGCCGTATCCAGAATAATGTTTTTAACAATCGTAAACGTTAACATTATCGTTTAACTGTCAATCAAAATTCCGTAGACACTATATTTACCGACTCTATAAAAACAGATTCTTTGAAATGTTAATCATTGTAGACTCACATACATACAGTACTCACATACAGTTGATGCACAGTCTGTAATTTTTACTTTCATGGTATTTATAAATTTATTCTGTCGATAAATATTTGTTATGGGTGGCATCGCCGATTTCAGTTGCATGGCGTTTATAAACGTGTTTTGATTCTAAATTCTACTATTTTTAGACATGAAACTGTTCCTTCTCTTTCTACATACTCAACCAAATGAATTCTCTCATAAAATATGTAAATTCCATCAACTTTCCAACGTCAAAGAACATGCGAGTGCAGACAGGCTCAAAGCGCCACATCAAAGGTGCTGTTTGTGTCGCCACTTGAGCGCCCTCTTGTGTCGTGTATGTACTATGGAATATTGATTAATGCTCCTTGATGCACGGTAATTTGATTGAAGTCAGGAACTGGTGTACACAATACAAACGCAGTTTTACCTATGTCTTTTGATGGTCGTTAAGGCCTAAAATAATCACATAGCTGATTACGTTGCACGTGCATAAAAACTCCTTAGACAAAACGCCAACTGACCATAGTCACGCAAAAGCGCTTTTTAAATGCTAGATGTTACCCGTGACTTCGTTTGCGTGGACCTCGGGATCCGTACCTTTTCCGGGATAAAAGCAGCAGGCATAGTAGACTATGTCCTATTCCCGGTCATTATCCATGTATGTTTAAAATTTCAGTCAAATCGGTTTAGTGGTTGTCGAGTTATGAGGAACAAACATCCAAACAAACAAGCATCCAAACATTTATAATATAGTGTGATAGTGTGATGGTGTGATGTGATTAGTGTGATATGCTCGAGCATTGCCATTGCAAAAATAAAACCTACGCGAATACCATAAACGTCGTTGTGAGTGTCTGCCGAAAAGAAGAGCGAGCAGCTAACAGAAAGAAATTCGTACTAAATTTTCTAGACGACTAAACGCGTCGCCCGTGAGCCTCTAACTCCACCTGGGAATCCCTATATAGGCTACAAAGCCAAATGGTAATTAAATAATTATTATAGACAATTTTTCTAATAAAACATATTATTATGTCCTTTGCACACCTTTGTCATATCGAGCTTATACTATGTAACTAGCCGAAGCAACGATCCTTCGTGGTGACAACACAAGTTTTTAGTTAGAGCGAGGAGTCAACGCGTATGTGAATGTAGGGTGTGTTATCTGCTATGAATATCAAGTAAGTATTGGTTTATAAGGATCCTAAAACAATGGATCCTCCGAGTTTAAAAAAAGGCCTGACAGAATGCGGCTGCAATATCCGCAAATACCCACTTGTGGTGATTTGGGCATTTTATTAAAAGGCACACAATACCCGCCGCAGGCCGCCCTGCCGTGCCGGGCTCCGAGGCATTCTACTGTTTTATTTTTAATATTAAACCCCAGGGCTGCAGGGCATAGAGTAGTGTAGAATCAGAGGTACTAGTCCGGTTTTTTTTTATTCACAATAGACTTGCGTTTGACCACTATCTTGTCTGATGTTTTCGATGATGTGGTCTACGGTGAATCACGCTTGCCTAAAAGCAACCTTTTTGATTGCTATCGTACTTTAATCGTAAGCTGTGAATTCGTATGAGATTTTCATTACGGATTATGAAAGTGACACTTCACATTGTACGTCGACCAAGAGCACAGGTGGACTAAGAGCACTGGCGGTCTAGTGATACATTGCTTTCATACGGTGAAGAAAAACATCGTGAAGAAACCTGCATCGCCATACTAAAAAAGTCATGTGTGTTATTCACCAATTTGCATCGAGTCCGATGGATTATGATCCAATCAATCTCGCATGAAAGTAGGCCAGTGTCCCAGCACTGGGAACATTAGAAGGTTGACATGATGATGACAGTACGTCACGCACAGTGCTAACAACTAGGTATGTTAACATTTTAATAACATTTAAATATCGTAGACGCTCTACGCGCTACGATGCTACGACGTACCTCATTGTAATTATGAAGACCAAAATATATTATTATAAAATAAAATAGATTTAAATTTGGTCAATATGTTACGGTGGTTGTCAGAAATTCAGTGATTTTATTGTTTTCTCTGAACATTAAATTGATCTATGGCATTTCCCGAGCCTGCTGAAGGGCACTCTAAAGCTATTATTGAGATCCAGACGGCGAATGCTCTTCATCATATCTTCAGACTCCGCTCCTGAAATTATACATCCCTTTAAGCAATTAGGTATCGGGAATTAAAATAATAAAATATTAAATGTTTTATTCACAAAAATATTAATATGGCTCGAAGAAGTGATCAGAATCAAATTGAGGTCCATGGTCTGTCCGGTTTACCCAACACCAACAAAGCACGCCAATCAATAGGCGCCGTTGTCCAATCACAGCGCGATACCTGCTGTATTATGACCAACTGTATTCATGACCGGATTTCGACACGATATTTAGTCCATGTTTTTCATGAAAAGTTAGGCAGTTAAAATGAAGACAGTAGATATATCATACTGCTTACATTGGCTAGCACAATTACTTTCGAGCATGCCATGCCTTCCATGTGTCTCGATCCTTATCTGCCAGCAATATTGCTTGCGTGTTGTTGAGCCTTGTTCAGAGGGGTTAAGTCAAAAGAGTGTCTCTCTTATCACAATCGTTATAAAAGCTTTTTTTAGGCTTCATTTATTATAATAAACAATCATGATAAAACAATATTTTTTTATATTAGAAAAACTGTCAAGACAAGTATCGACTTTATCAAACGACAAGTCGCTAAATGGGTTAACGTTTTCCTAAACCTGGCCTTTCAATATAGAAACACAAAACATAAATACATATAGCATTGCATCGATTTCTCTAATATCTGTCCCACTACTTTGCTGTGCCTGATAAAAATTAAAAAGATAAGTTATCTGCATACAGTTTTTGTTTAATACTTCTAAAGTGGCAACCAAGCGTACGGCCCACTTGATGGTCAGCGGTTACCGTAGCCTATGTACGTATGCAACATCATAGATATCACTTGCGTGTTACCACTCTGAGACGTTAGATGGAAAGTCTCATGTGCCTGTAATTTCACCGGAAACCATACCCTTCAAACCGGAACACAGCAATGCGAGCATTACTGCTTGGCGGCAGAAATAGGTATGGTGGTAGTCCTTCCCCGGACGAGCTCTATCACAAAGAACTCTACTAGTCTTCAACAGTCACAAAAGTTTTTTTTTTTATTTATGATATTTATTTTTGCAGCCCTGAGTTTGAACAGTTTTTAGAAAAAAATTGACAAAACTAGAAATGCAACACGAATTCATATGGTAATCGTAATTTTATTATCATCCCAGAAAAGCTGCTAGTACACCGATTTTTTTACCGCTATAAACGACAAAAGCTTTTCATAATAATAAACGCTTGTTACTTGGACAGCAAATGGTCTAGTGGGCAGGTAGATAGCTGGGGCAGGCAATTATAGAGGTTGTGTAAAGTTTAATATAGGCTAATGCTATTCAACTCACCTTCATACCACATTGTATCGAAGCGCTCATGGTATGGCTAGCCAACACTGGTATAGTCGTAAACTAGATAATAAGGTATGTCGTTCTTAACAAATGGAGCGCTCGTGACGTAGCTGGCTAAGTTGTTCTTAACAGATCAACGAAGTTAAGCACTTTTCCGCGGGGTCATCATTTGGATGGGTGACCGCCAGTGGCAATTTCCCGTGCTTCGGAGGGCACGTTAAGCAGTCGGTCCCGGCTTTTTCAAAGTTGAATGGCCATGACAGAGCGGCTTCGGGCGGCCTAGAAACTCTGTCACCAGAGTTGGCCACTGACTCTTACGAACGAACGAACGAACTGAACGAAAGTAAAGCAACTTCATAATTTCGATGGGTGACCAGTGGAATTATTATCTGAGCGCTTCCGAGCTTTCGATAGCACGTTGAGTTAATAGTACCAGCTGTACGAGTTATAACGGGGACCTTCGAGTGCCTTTGGTCACTGACTTATACGAATTCTCATCATAAGATTCTAGCCGATTGAGGATAGGACGCTCATCTTTAATAAGATGAAAATAAAATAACACTTTTAGTGACTTCTAAACATAAATACAATATTAAAACATTCCGAGCGCTCAGAAACCCACTTTAAAAGCAAATAAACAAACCGATAACCAACAAACTTTGCCCCACAAGCCTCACAAAGTTATTCGCAATAGTTCGGCTAGTAAACATAGACAGGTGCCGAATGTAGGGACACTGCTAATAGTTCAAAATTCAAAGTTCCACTCAAACAGGTCGCGCAAACACTACGCCATCTGGCTGGGTTTACGAGCACTAGCTGGTACCCTTTGTATAAGTTGACTGGTTGATTGAAATCGCGTGAGGGCGAAACCTCTTGTTGTTTAATTATAAGATGGATTAAGTCACTATCATACTTGTAGTCAACATTATTTTATACCACTAATGTGGCCAACAAGAATAATGAAACTTATTTGCTGCTGTTAAACAGAGCTGTATTATGGGTACTAGGTGACTGATATATACTTAATACAATACAATACATAGATAGATATTTTAATTATATATAGAAAATACCCAGAACACACGGAACAAATATTTGTAGATCGTACACCATCGCCATCTGATCCGAGGCGGGAATCGTACCCGCAACCTCCGCGTCGCAGGCGGACCTGCGCCCGCTGCGCCACATCGATCGTCAAATCAATGAGGCCTAATTTAGAAATTATAATTATACTTTTCTATTATAAAAAAAATGCTAAAGGTTTTAAATAAACGCGTCGACAATAAAGTAGTCGAGTAACATTTGCGAATGCGTGCCTAGCGTGTCTTGGGGTCGTAATTGACAGGTCGGAGGAGCGACTGCTGCGAAAACATGGCGAATTTTTGTTGCTGTCAAACCACTTGTGCTTGCGCCTGTACTTGTCGGGGAAATCGTGAAAATCGTGCGTTCCGGTTGAATGAATACATGCTTTTTAATGCAAAAATCTTTTACTCAGAGTGTTGTCTAAAAGTTGAGTTACGGAAATTTCCGGTATTGATGGTAGGACTCTTCAGTAAGAGTCCGTCTTGGTGGACCACCGCAGTGCCAGACACAGTAATACTTGCGCATTACTGTGTTTAGGCTTGAAGGGCACTGTGGCAAGTGAAATTTCTGGATAAAAGAGACTTAACAACAACGTCTCGGTGATGAGCGCAGTGCAGTGCCACGCAAACTTAAACACTAAGCTTTGGGTGGCACTGCATCTGTTATGGTCAGGCGTGGTGCTTAAATTCAGGCAGGCACCTTGATCGTCTTGTCACTTGCTGACATAAATAAATATATATATATATATATTAACAGGATAACATCCTAAAATTTTCAAGTCACTTTACTTCTTTGTTTAGGGCGTCTGTGACTAATTTGTCACAATTCTGCCAAGAAATAGCTAATTGAGGTGGTAATACTTTCCCGCCCGGACGAGCTCTACTATTTTAATTATCAGCCGTTAGATGTCCACTCTGCTGGATATATAGGCCTCCTCAAAAAACCGCAATGACGACTGACTTTGGGCGGACTTTGTTCCCTGTTCGTAGTCGCCATTCGAGAACCTTTATTCCTCAGCGGTTATACGTTCTGCTAGCTATAAGGCTTGCCTATCACAAAGAGCTCTATTATCTAAATTACCCATAACATATTAGCACAAGGGCGGTTATTCAATCAAAGCGGAGCGTAAATATGTGAAATCAACTAATACTATACCGCGTGAAGCCGACGGGTGTGGTGCATTTTTGACATGATTTTACGCTCAACCTAGCTTTTAGAGATATTTTTAGCTTGACTCAAAACCTCAAAGATAATTATGTTTTACCTAAACGTAACTTGGAGGGCATGTTATGCAGTTGTTATGCCATGACGGAGGCATTTGTGCAGCCAGAGTAGGCCTCTGACTCATACGAACTTATTAACTTAACATAAGGTTTAACACCATATTAATTTTAATTAACCCCAATAAAAACTTGAAACGTTATCAGAATTGAAACGTTTTAACAGCAACTGCAGGTTAACCCTCAAGTGGTCCCAGCGGGGTCGCGTGTACCATACCAGGGGTACAAAGTACCCAATGTCTAATACCCTGGGGTATACCATGTTTATTGCAACGCTGAGTCGCGGGCCCCGCTTTGTCTTCCCCCCAAAATGATTATTTTGTAAATTGGTATCTCTCAGAAAATGGTTTGTTTTTATTTAATGTTCTATTTGATTGGTTCGGAAATTCACTTACAAAATGTCGCTCATTTTTTTTCCCAAGACGAAATGTCTCTGGTCATTCATAATTAAAATATTTAGAATAGTACAAAGATAGACGTTTCACTACAATGTTTACTAGATTTTGACCCTTCTCTGAAACAAGAAGTCAAAATTTTGAAACCTATTCTATTTATTAATTAAAAGAAAAATGAAATAAATAAACTGACTTATTTATTTTCTACCGCAGATTTAATAATTTTAAAATTATTTTATAAAGTTAGTTTTTGGTTTCAACCACCTTTACGGATTTACCTAAGTACAATTCAAATATAAGCACCAATGATTACCCTTTGCATTCAATAGGTAACATATTCAATATTTATAACCGTAAAAGTATTCAGAAATTTCACGCGCAACTAAATCAATTATATTTGTTCCACAACATATCACGGGTCGCGGGTTCGACTCCCGCGCACGGCTTGGCTTGGATAATGCTAAACGCAGGGGTAGTACAATAGCTGTCAGCGGCTAAACGCCTGCGGTGTTCTGGCTTATTGAGGGATGTGTAGGGGATGTTTTATTTAGCAAGGAAATTTAAGAAATTCATGGATGAAACGGATTTATAAATCTTAGATTAGTGTTACACAATTATTGTAATTTGACCATTATTTTATTGGCATATTATTTAGGTCACACGAGTCACCGCGGACAAAAGCTAGTTAGATCCGTTCAAAACGACAAGTGCAAACGGAGCGCTAAATGTGAATGTCGCCAGACATTTTGGCACCTGCTGCATGTTCCCCACACTGTTCTCCTCCTTCCCCTCCCCCTAAGTCATTCGAGTTTCTTACCCCGCGGGGACTCAAAGGAAGACGTCTTTGTTATTTGGTTTACCTATGTTAATGACATCATCCTGTAGCTAGTAAAGCTAGTCGCACAGACTGCTAATACTCCGAATTGAGTGACAGTCAGAGTTAATAAAATCCGGCAGTTATATCGGCCATATGCTCAGCCACCCTTTACTGCCTATATTGTTCTGAGGCTCAACATTATGCCTAATAATGTTTTGTGCTCAACTCAAATTTTGATTTGAGGCTTACCACCGTTATTGAAAAAATTAAAGCCATTTTGAAAATGTAAATTAGCGGCACGCAATATAAATTAGCGATTTCTTTTCTTCGCTGCATCCCGCTGCAGCAAGGAAATGCTGTGGAAATGTTTGGAAAGCCCTAGAGTTTTTTAAGAGTAGTAGAGTTCTTTGTGATAGAGCTCGTCCGGGGAAGAACTACCACCATGCCGCCAAGCAGTAATGCTCGCATTGCTGTGTTCCGGTTCGAAGGGTATGGTTTCCGGTGAAATTACAGGCACATGAGACTTACCATCTAACATCTCAGGGTGGTAACACGCAAGTGATATCTATGATGTTGCATGCGTATATGGGCTACGGTAACCGCTGACCATCAAGTGAGCCGTACGCTTTGTTACCACTTGAAAAGTATAAAAAAAAAGTTGTACTTAGAGAACTTCTACTACTGTAAGGAATTCTTGAAACTCCTACTCAATTTAACTCTTTTTAATGTGTAGAAGTTTAACGTTTAGGTACTGCATCACGATGTAGTAGGTACGTAAACTAAGAAGCTTAAAAAGTAATTCATTTAGAGAGTCATCTTTTGTAATACAGGTGGTATTGTATTGTATTGGTAGGTAGTAGGTATAGTCAGAGAGTCTACTCTTCAAAGTGACAATCGATAATCGTGGCACATTTTGTAATTCAACTTATGTCGGTCACAACTAAGTTTGAAGCATTCACGGACATAAGCTGAACTACGAAAACTGGCACGATATATCGCTTTTAGTCGCAAAAGTAGACCCTCAGGACAAATGTGCAAGATCACAACCCCAAACGATCAGGGAGTGTCGAGATTTTTATTGTTCGCGTTTGATCGCAAGCGGATCTGAGAGGATCCCTCTGAATATATTATAGTTGTTTCATTGGGCTATAGCTTCGAGCATTGTACACATGTGTTGTGTTTATTTTAATTTAATTAACTCAATAAAACGTTGCATTGTTTAGATGTAATTTGTATAAAACAAGTTTGTTATGCTTGAGTAGAGAATACCACAGACCACAGCCTAGAGTCTAGGCCAAGGCCTAGACGAAGATCTAATGTACATTTCATCTATCAAGCAGGTACTAGTAAAAAGTAAGTTCGTATGAGTCAGTGGCCAGAATTTCTAGGCCGCCCAAAGGCCTCTGTCATGGCCTACCTAGGTGGTACTTATTTTAGTCATCTTTTTTTACACAATTATCAGTTTTTTTGTCTTCCTGAGGTGGCGCTGGCTGGCTTGACGCTTATAGAGTGCGTTGCAGTATGAATAAAGTTTCAAACAAATGAGTGAATGGATTATTTTTGTAATATATTGAGTTATATTGATTAGTTTACTGTACGATAATAAGAAAATTCACACCAAACAGCAATAAAGCAGACCTTGCAAATTGCAATTACAAACGGCTAAAGAAATCGCTGTGAGGACTTACGCAAGCCCCAAGCCCCCATGGCGCAGCGGGGTGCAAACCGAAAACAACACGATCTGTATTTATATCTAAACCGTGCTTTTGTGCAGCGATTAGCGTATTGTGCGAAGCGAGGGGAGACACGGGCACAAGTGCACGACTTAGCGGGATATCGAAAGATGTGAAGATATTTAAGAGAGAATTTTGATAAAGTTGGTGGTTTTTTTAAAAGGTCTTTGACTAGCTTTAGTATTAAATTTCACTCTTAGTATTTAAGTTGAGCAGCGTTTGGATAATTATAACTTTAAATGTTTGTTTCTCAATCCTGTCATAACAGCTGAACAGCTGTTGAATTGTCAGTTGGGACACTGTGTCCCAATAAATTTTGTCCGAATCGTCAGCAAGTCAATTTATTATGGTTATCATCTGGAGGGCGCTCCCGTGTGCTATAGATAAATAGTCACACATGTGATATATATATCGTCAAAACTGTCAAAATATTAATAGTTTTGACGATAATAATATCACAATGACCATTTATCTAAGGCACGAGAATCGCCCTCCTGGATTGTAACATAGAATTGTTTTTATCCTGGTACTACGTGAGCAAAGTCGCAGGCGGCTGCTAAAGCTGTAAATTTATAAAGTTATATTTACTGTTTATTTTTGTTGTTTTGGTTAATCTTTAGTTTTAGCATAATAATTAAATAAGTGGGTGAGTACATAAAAACTCTTTGCCTACTTGTCCAAGTAGATGTAAGTAAGTACATTCTTATGAAAGTAAGGTAAGTACAAAGTAACTTTATATTGCCAAGACTCCAGCGTAAGAAGCGTCTCATCTCCTGAAATTAAGTTTCAAATATTAAATTTCTCTTATGAAAAAGACACACCCTACGCTCTCAAGGCGTATTTTTAGATTTCGCGAAAAATGTTGCAAATAAATATATGATATTTTGATGTTAAATTTAATAAGACGTGGTATTGTTTTAAATTACATTACCTACCTACTCTTTTCGCCTTGTAAGTTAAGTAGAACTTAAAGCACAACATAATCTTTTTAAAACATAAACACCTAAATTAGGTATGCGCTCTTAAAACACTCACAAAAATGTCTTCTAAATTCAAACTGTATTTATAACTTTTATCACAATAAAGAGCAGCCAATTTAATTTGTTTTTTTTTTATAATATGCTATCTTTTTAAATTAAAAACATGGCAGTCGGCGGCTTTTTTCATCACTTATTATGTAGAGCTCTTGTTTGTATTTTATTAGTAAGTATATTATTATTATGCTTTTTTTTTCAAAGCTGATTTCTGCCGAGAATCCTGTGATCTGCAAGTTTTGCTGTAAACATAAGAACTCAGAGCCTTATAGGGCTGACCCACGCACGAGCGCGCGCATTCCCCGTTTAATGAGAGATAATCCTACCGCTCGCAGTTGTGATTCGAACTCACCCTCCGAAGCGCGACAGCCCTAGCGTGTTTATTTATTAGAGATAATTGAATTATGTTGCATTTGATTCGTATGGCACCTTTCCGTGATTTGGACTATAGGGACGCACGCGACTTTATAAAAATCAGCTTTATTTTTAACGGGCAACCCAATAAAACACCTGTTATATAAGTAGTAGTAAAATGAATGAAAAAAAAAAAGTACCTACCCCAAACCGTAAGATAAAAGCGAGTTATTTCTTTACTAGAGACCTGAAATTTCAACAGGATATGTGAGACAAAAGACTCCAAGATTACGCAGCGGACGATGAAGTATAAAAACGATTTATATAAAAAATACAAATTTGCGGAACGTCCCACCTTTGTATAAACTCTAGTATAATCAACATCATTGTAATTAAATTACTCCAAACAAACCTCCTAGAACAAAAATTGTTTACTGAATTATACATAGACCGCGTACCATTTAATTCAGTAAGTAAACAATTTTTGTTATTGTTAATGTAAACGATAAAATACCAAATAAGTAAACAGACCTAAGTACTACTTAGTATTTCCCCGATTGCTAACAGAACTGTGAATCAAACAATATATGTGCTGCCAAGGCAAACATCGAACCTGCATTATTGAATGCCGACCGAGCAAACACGATTTGAATAGAAACTGGACTAGAAATGATTGAAGAACGGAGCTTTGTTTGCCGATAACGAATGCACGTGAGCGCGCAAACACCGGCGCGCGACAACAACTAGGTCTAGCGAACACCATTTGTCAACTTTTTCAGATCTAAATACACAAACAACAAGATATCATTATCAATCCACGTAAATATGGATTTTAGTATAGTAAGTTTTTTATTTTAGCTATGATGAGAAAGACTTGGTGCTTGTCGCCCACAGAACAGAAAAATGTTCTGTGGTGTCACCCCAAAACGTAGTTACTCATTCTCATTCGACCAGCAATTTCACTTGCTACAGTGCCCTTCAAACTAAAATACAGCAATACTTGCACACTACGAGGAAGAATATCTGGCACTGCAGTGTACCTATCAAGATGAACTGAGTTCTACAATCGATTTCATTGTCGTGAGATGTGGTTATTTTTGCGTCGCTTGAGGAGTTTTCTGGGGGTTTATGGTTTATTTCTGAAGACATTTATAATTTTAATTTGTTGTTCAAATCTTTAAACAGGTGGGATATTAAACTGCGTCAGCTTAAAGCATTTAATAAATTATTTATATGATTAATTTAATTAATAAAAATAATCGCTACATAGATAAGTCGCTTCCCGCCATCTGTCCCTCTATATGTATAAGTAATATGTACTTATGTTAAAGATCTTATAAACTACGCAACGGATATTAATGCTGTTTCATCAATAGATAAGTGATTTAAGACGAAGATTTATACGTACAATTACAGAAATAGGCAGACGTACCTACGAAAAAATCACAAGGATCACTTTAAATCACACTGAGACCACACCCGTGGCGACAACCAACTGCAACTTCGCGAATAAACTACGAAGTGCCATGTTAATGAGTGTATTGTTTGAAGTGCTCGGGTGTCAGATTGTATTGTAACGGTTTTAAGCAAACTCTACTGATTACGAACAGCTTTCTCTAAGCAGCACCTAACAGTAAGCATTACAATTCGAATAAAGCGATAAAGAGTATGGAAAATAAACCCAGCCGTATTTGTTGCCAGATTCTTCTAGACTGGGGCGCTAGAACTGGCATAAATTAACCTAGCTTTAAAATGCATAATGTGATCATTGAAGAAAACTCTTTTGAATGTAAATAAGACTGGCTGGTAAAATGGCTAAATAGTTAAAAATAAATACACCTCAAAGCGGGACGTCGGCGTCGCGTCGGTGCCGATCGGTAGTTAAAAATTTAACATTATTTTGTCCGTTTTTAGATGGTTTTTTCGTCTCTTTATGAGTAGGTTTTTTATAAACGTAGGTCTTGCGGAGTTATAGAAGATGTCCATCACCTTCTGGTTGAATGTGTTCGAAGTAAGCCTGTGAGATCGCACATGTGTAGTCAATACGATTTGAATATGTTAGATGTTGGCGCATTTCTAAGTGTTTTATCCGCCCCGTCGTGTGATGCGGCTAAGACGCTTATTACAATGCTGTATAATATAGTTAAGTAAGGTGTAGTAGTTTCAAATGCAAGCTGTAACAGGGCTGACATAGTTCGCAAAGCGACTCAAAGCCCTTTGTAAATATATTATGTAAGAATAAAAAAAAAAAAAAAAACGTAGGTGCCTTTTTAAAAAAATCTTCTGACACTCGTATTGTGCACGAGTCGGTATTTAGGCCGGGCGCACACTTGTACAAACAAGTTCACGATGAATAATTAAAAATTTCACCTTAGTGATATAACTGGCTTGCACACGCAGGCCCGCGTGGCATACCGTGACATCTGGCAAGCTTATAAATAATGTAGAGCCTTAAAATACGGCTTTTAAAAAAGGTGGGCATGTACGATAATACAGCACATGCGACCCATGTGAAAAGTGCACCGAGCGAACTAAGTGTAATCAAGACATGACTCGATTACTCTCTCGGTCTAGTGTTTTTTTGTTTTTCTTTACTAATGTAACTGTCAAGCTAAAGTAACATTGTAGTTAAATGACGATGACAGGCACCATAAAACTGCCATAAAACAAAAAAAAAGTTGGTAAAGAAAAGTCTAATGACAGCAGTTTGTTTCCTAGATTCCATATTTGAATTTAAAAAAAAGACAGTACGTACGAAGTGTTATCTTTTTACGATCAACTTTAGATCTTTTTTTGATTGACAGCCCTAATTGGTGTGTTGCACTAACTCTACGAAAATATAGAAAAAAAAGATATTTTTACATTCGCCGTTACTATAGAAAAAAGTAATGATATTTTTATAAGAGCACACAATAGTGAAGCAATTACACACAGTAAACAACAATTATCAGATGTCCAAATAGACGAAAAAGAGTAAGATTTAAGGGGAGGGTCCTCAAAGGAATAGTGCGATGTTTGCGCCGCATCTCATTAAGGCGATCAGCCGTCGGACCGTGAGGATAAACAAAACGCACCCTTGCGTTACCATTTTTGTGATCTGTGATTTTTTTTCCTAGACCAGCGTTTTTTTATTTGATGCAAAGAGAACTAGAGTTGTATAGCTCTCACAACGGATCTCGGCCATCGTGAAATTAGCCATTTCGATGCGCAATGGAGCTTTTTCAAACTAAAATTTCTTAGCGCATCACAAACGGCTTACTTCACGGAAGCCTAGATCCGCTGTGCGAGCGTTTAGTAGAGTCAGCAAGATCATTATTTTCTCTTATTTTATAAATCTCTCTATCAAAAATAAAGGTCTTATAAGATCTCCTTTTTTAATTCGTGGATTAAAAAGTAAATTAAGTAAGTTGAGAATTAATATCAATTTTACGTTATTGAGCTGTTGAATATTTTATCGCAACAATAATGCAATGTTACAAAACCAAATGAATACTTCCGAGTAACACAGACTATCTGAGTTTGTGTTACTCGGAAGTATTCATTTGGTCTATTATTATTATTAGACTATTAGTTTGCGCCGTGGACGCATATATTGCAATGGAATTGTAATAAAGTACAAATTAAACTTGAATTGAACAAATTCTGGAGAGCCATCTGGCGCAGATATTCCTTACCTCATCTCACCTCACCTCCCTAAACAAATAGTTCTATCACAGCCCAACATAACCATTTGTTAATAACCGTACAAATCGTCGATACACTATCACAATACCTAAACATAAATCTGCCTTAAATCCCGCGCGACGAATCTGTCAGCATCAATGCAACACACCCCCATAATAAAGATTAACGGGGGTCCGCGCCTTAACTGCCATAAAGTCTTATGTGCAGTCATTTTGTATGAAACTCAGTCGTTTTATTGTAAAGTAGATATTGTAAAATTTACAGTGCTAATTTTGGTATTGTAATAATTTGTAGGTGGACAAATGTCAGGATGTCAGTTTAGGGGTTGAACAGGATTATTTAAAGCTCGTGCTAAATGTTAACAGCAATAAAAGTTTATGGTGTATTGGGGTGTTAATGAGCAATCGCGATGAGGTCCTGTGATCACGTTTTTTTTATTAAAACAAATTTATTAAATTTATTGATGTTATTCTGTGACATGATATTATTGATTTCATAATTAAATAAAGGTGATTGCCTACGAAAGACAGATCGCTGACCCAATGCGGAACAGTGGATGGCACCTTTTATTGAATTTTTTCGAATACGATGTTTTCCTGCGCCAATTGAGAGTAACATGATTGTCCAATTTGAATAGAAACATCCATTAGTGCACGTCCGGCTTTTAATTCACGTCCTTAGGATCGAAATGCTAAGGCCTAAAGCCGCTACACTACCAGTGTTTTCTTTAATATTCAATAAGTACCTAGCCAAATTATGTATTTTACAAACCTTTAAAAATACCCTCTACATATTCTAACAATCTCTAAATTTTCAACTTAAAACTGACGCTTGAGAACAAACCTCTTACAAACTTGCTTCTAAGAGGGGCTCTTATAAACTCTGTCCTTAGGGCCGCTATCTGCTAATCCCGCAGCAAGGCGGGCGGTCACGGCTTCGCTATCTGCACGCACCACGCACCGCCTTTCCTCTTTCATGTACGCGTTATATTACAATTTGTAAGGGATGAAGCAAAGTTAGAAATAATGATATGATTCAGAAATATTTAATGGTAATTTTGACCTAAAAGCTGTAGGGTTACTGTTATTTTCTATCTTTATTTATACAGATTATAGACACGTTTAACATTATTTTCTATTCTAATATTTAATAATCCTCCGTAAGAAAGTTTAGGCTTAGTTTCCACGAGCTAGGATATGTTGTTTGAGATTTAAAAAAAAGTGCAAGCAGCTTAGGCTAAGATTAGAAAAAAATTCTAATATATAAACCTAATAAATAATAAATAATAATAATAATAAATCACTATATTTTGTTAAGTAAGTATATATATATTTTTTTATTAAGAATACATTTTAAAATAATGTATTCAATATTATTACAATCTAGCCTTATACGTTTAGGCTAATGAGTAATTTTAAGTTGACCTAGTCTTATAAAATAAATTAATTGCTAAGATTGTGGTCATTGGCACTTTTCTTACTGTCTCTATTTATTAAGGGGCACTTTGTTCATGTGATCATTATTGTAATTTTTTACTTTATGTTAGGGTCACTATTGATTTTACACTACTAACTCAAAAGGTTTAGTCCTTTTAAACCTTCTCACTATATCCGTGTTGTCGAGGAGCTGGATTGCCTCAACGTTCACATGATGGTGAAGTCTACGCTCGTGAGCTTCTGCGTATTTTTTTATTACACTGTCGACGAAGTCTATGTTAAGGTCCCGGTGCAGATCTCAAGTAAGTATATGAAAAAATATTTTATTGAAGATGGTTATTAAACATTCAACTTCCATTTTTATATCAGTCGGTAGGTATCTTATCAAATAATTACTTATCCCACTTTCCTCAAATATATTTATCCCAACTCGCATAAAAGGAATAAAAATTTAATTAGCTTTCGACTATTTGTTTTGAACGTTTGCAATTATGAAACTGGTACTTTAAGCGCGGGGTCGTAGTTGGGATTTTATAAATTATATAACAATACGGGTCCAATCTTCCTTAATGCTTGTGGCGTAGTAACTAGCAGAGCAGATCAACATACCAGTAACTAAGCAATGCTCGGTACGGTAACTAACATTTACAGCAGAGCACTATGGTGGCTGGCGTATTTTACGTTTAATTATCACCAGATACACTTAACCGGTGATACTTAGGACTTTTCAGCAAAGAAAGAGATACATGTACTGTGCTTAGGTTTTAAGGGCACTGTACAAAGTCAAAAAACTGGCTATGTTAGTGGTATAAAACATGTACCTTCACTTAACTTCCTGAAAACACTACTTCATCCCTTGAGTACATTAAGTTCGGCTCTGTTTTCACGTCCAGGGTTGGATGGCATTTAATTTCACCAGGGTTGTTTTATTATAGAAATTAACCCGTTTTTAGTGAGCTGGGGGCGATACATAAGTAATTAGGCGGGCGGGGTTGGAACCGCCCGCCCTAAGTTCGCCCTTCTGTCGCGAGATGAAGTCAATGTACTTGCTAATAAATAAGAGGAAATGTTGGTGTTAATAATATATCATTTGCAATATAGAAATTATTAAAGCTGACATGTTTTTTTTTTATGTTACAAAGTTCTGGAGAATCGTGCGCCCCATTTGAATCTGGATTATATAAATGGTCTCTGTATCCTATACTTATAGCAAGCATACAAAAGGTATCACTCGTGACATGCCACTACTTCTGCGCTTTAAAGGGCACGTTCAGCAGTTGGTACCAGTTTTTTTCAAAATTGTCCATGACGGAGGCTTCTGGGCGGCCAATTAACTCCGTCACCGTAGTTGGCCACTGGCTCATACGAATTTACTTACTTTTACTTACCCTGATAAGTAGATCAAAAGTCTTATACCTGTCTAATGACATGTATCTAATGGGGTAATCCCCGGCAACCCATCAAACCGGAACGCATTGCAGCAACAGAAGTGCTGCTGTTTGACGGCAGTAATAGGCACTAGGGAATTACGCTGACGTGCTTTACTTTTATTTCAAAGAATTCCACTACTTTCAAATTGACCGCTACTTCGCAAAAATTACAGGTTGCTATGTTATTTTTAAGCAATCATGCTGGTGATTACACATTACCGCTTTGCTAGATAGGCAACCGCCTCTATGGTGATGCTATTCTGTGATAAAAAAAAGTAACAATCTGTAGGTGACATGAAGTGTTTCAATCTGACACAAGCAACAATGGTGCGTACGCGACTCAAGCGCAAACGTGTGCACCGCGGTGCATGGTGAAAATTGTAACACCCTCTATCAAAAAGGGCGCCATTCTATTGAAATTTCAGTAGGTACTATTATTAGGTACTATTTAACATAGACAGTTTTTGCTGTAGTCTGCTACAAAAAGAAAAAATATTTTAGAATTTCGACAAACTCTTAAATTTTTTCTTAGGCTATATTTTAAAAGTGGAAAGAATGAAACCATCCATTATTATAAGCGATTGGCGACATTAATTTTATTGGTAGCTCTCTCTTTGAGTGTAAAGCGCTTATTCTGGGTAAACTAGGTCACCCTGCTAACAAGACACAAACGACCACAACTTCTTGAAATTACGGAAATAGACAAGGTTGATGGCAGCACAGTTATACTTAGGTGGTGTTTTGGAAGACGGAGACCTGGAGTCTCAATTGCAGCCTGTCGTCGTTTGTGGCTGTGCAATCTAAATAACATGCTTTACTGTTTTATCATGTTAAAGATAACCGCGACAAATTCTACTGGATTTGGGCACGATTTATAATCACTCATTTTTAAATAGGAATGATCATCCTATCACACCCTTCCCAAGACAAAACCAAAGCAATATAGTATAACATATTCCTTTTAATATCCATGCGTGTTGCGTGCGCACGCGGCGCTGTTTGCGCGCGTGGCGGCCGCGTGCTGGCTCGAGTGCCTACCCACACCATCCCTAATGTCATTCTGCCTACCCCCAATCATCCACAACTTAATGAGGACGTTGAACGTATGGATCGTGGAAATGAGCATTGGTTTTTTTTTATTAATTTGACGGGTCAGGAGGTCACAAATGAATTTGACGATAGAGACTGACGAATAGACAAGTGTGACATTGTTATTTTGTCTACTGTAGATAAAATATTTGTTATTGGTGCTCGCGTTAGCACTCAACAAAAGCTGGACGGCTGGACCTATTTACACGAGTATCATACCCAAAGACTATGCTAGTTAAAATATCGTTCACTAATATCTACTACATTGATGGACACGTAATAGTTTTCACATGTAAGTATGGACGTCAATTGGTGTTATTACGGCTTTGCTCACATGGTATAAATATATGGTAAAAAGTACCAAATGTTTTAATACAGGTCATAAAATTATTCAGTTCAGTTGATGAACTAACAAACACAAACTTTCGCATTATTATAATATAAGATATTATTATATATATATATAGATAGATATTAAGGTATTTTTAGACAAATGTGGTCCTTCCAAATCGCTAGATCCGGGGAGGGGCGCGGGGTGTAATTGAAAGCAAACATGCATTGTTGCCGCCCGTATCAATCAGCGATGACGCAGCAAACAGCCTCCCCCAGGACCGGACATGGGAAAACATCTAGAAGAATCAACGACCTCGCTAGCGGGTTCGATTCCTGCTGCGGAGCAAATGTTTATTTTTGTATATTTTTTTTACCACTAAACTAGCAACCAATTGCAAATTATTTATGCTTGCAACATCAGATACTATATCACTTGCCACCTTGAGACGACCTGTCTTGTGCCCGTAATTTCACTGGAAACCATACCTTTCTTTCGAACCGGAACACAGCAATGCTAGCATTATACTGCTTGGCGGCAGGAATAGGTGGTAGTTCTTCCTCGGACGAGCTCTATCACTAAGAACTCTACTAGGTGTAGGAACTCTTGCTGTAATACTAAATATATAAGGATCTATTTAGTGTTGCCACTCGGACACGCAACTAAAATAGCTTATAAATATTCATTTTATTCATTTGAACAGGTAGTTATTTTGTAAACACTTTTACACTCACCTAATCAGAAAAAATAGTAATAAGAATGATAATGCTGGACAATCCACACAGCATCATCTAGCCCCAAGGTAAACTGCTGTTAAACAGAGCTGTATTACGGGTACTAGATGACTGATATATATTTAATACTATACAATACATAGATAGATATTTTTTATTATATATAGAAAATACCCAGAGCACCCGGAACAAATATTTGTAGATAGTACAAACATTTGTCCCGAGGCGTGAATCGAACCCGCAACCTCTGCATCGCAGGCGGACCTGCGCCCGCTGCGCCACATCGGTCGTTAAGAAAGAAAGTGACTGTCTAACTTTTTTTTACCTTTTGTCCTAAAGCTTTGCTAATGTTTTTGCCAGTTAGTTTGATTTGAACTAATTTAGTTGTTAGTTTATTTAAAGGTCAGTTAACTCTAAAACAATCTAGATTATCGTGTTAAAAATAGTCTTTGGAAAAGTCGACTTAAATAATGTTATGTAAGATAACTTTTTAAGAGTTATGCAGTCTTGATTTTAAAACGGAAATTTAATAACTTTTTACAATCTAAACTATAATAACATTTCAGTAATGCTTTGCCAAAGGTCTTTTTACACGATTATCTACTTTATTATTTACTATATTATTTTTGAAGTTGACTGTACTTTGTGGCAGTTCTAACAACTATTTTAATAATAAATTGTGACTGAGCATAAACGTCTAACTTTTTAGTTAACTATATTTTATTTTATGCTGCAGACTCTACAGCATATATAAAACAACAGTGTGTGTGAGTATAAGTGTAACTCGACGTGACCTCACGAAATAAAATTTGCTTATTATTTATTGTTTTAATTTGTGTCCCATAAGTGAGTAAAACTTAAAAATACCATATGGTATGTAGTAGGTATGGTCTACTACATACCTGGTATTTTTAAGCTTTGGCATTATTTTATGCCAAAATGCCAACTCAACTGAGAATAAAAAAAAATGGTTCTGGATTTTTACTGAAACCATGGCTCGACGCACATTAATAATGTCCGTCTGTCTATCCATTAGTATATTAGTATACAGTACTCTGTCACAGTGTTCTTTTTATTATAAGACGTTTTCTTTTAAATTATAATTTATTAAGCGGATAGAAATAGCAAAATTAAATTCTCCGCTCTTATTTAGGTTACTTGAAAACAAAACGGAAGACAAAAACATCGCTTCCTTACTTTTAATTTGCCCAGAAAATGAGCCAAATATTTTAACTAACTGAGGCTATTTACACTAGCAGGATGTTAAACAGCAGCCGGCTCTAACCCCAGCAATGCCACAGATAATTACTACACTAACATAAAGAAGTTTCACTTTGAACGCAAACTCAGTAAAGCCTAAAAATTATCTAAGGTAAAGTCATAATAATAATAATGTAAAGTAAGTATTCGTTATTATATTAAATGTAACACTGGTAAGGTTCAACTAATCAGATTTTATCAAATAACTTACATAAGTATCTAGAAGTTTTTAATAATGTAATTTTCTTTTTAAATTTATGTCTGTATCCTTTCTAACGAAGTTTATAACATAAAGTTAAAAGTTAAAAGTCGAAATTGAGAGTAAGTAGTAGGTACAAAGCATAATACATTTAAAAACCAGCAAGATATAGCTTATTTTACATTAAAAGCGGTCCTAAAGTGCCCAAAGCTCCATAGTATCGCACTGCTTTATTTGAAACACAAATATTTGGCCGATGAAACTTTTCCATCGTTTTCCACCGTCTACGGAACGGAGCCTTTATTAATATTTTATAATTTTGTCTTGTACGTTTCGGAAATTCAACTTCCCTTGTTACGAACTCGGGCTCTAAAGCGATTATATTTTAAATTATTTTAATTAAAACGCTGTGTAAACTTATAACTCGAGGCACGGACTATTCAATGAATTGTTTTGTTTTTGAACGAATTATGTATAGCGAGCTAGTACCAACGAATAATACCTAGCAATGTGGAAATGGAAACAAATCATAGAAACATTCTCTCGTTTCTTCTTTTTTTTTACGTTATTCACACTTAACGATCTTATGTTTTGAAGAACCAACCGTTTATTTAAAAACACTTAAGTATTTAGTTAAGTATCCATTATTATCCATAAGAACCTACATAAATACTTACCTATACTGGTGACGATTCTGTTGTAGCATTTTCTAAGCTTAGCTAACTAAAATTATCGCGGTTCTTTGATTTTTAATTCATTAGAAAAGGACGGCAACAATTTTAGTTAGTTTAGTTAAGAAAATGTTACAACAGAATCGACACTACTGTATACTTTAACGTAGGCCAAGAAAATAAAACTAAAACGCCAGTGTTTTGTTTGTTTCTTGTAGATAAATATGTAAAAAATGGCAACACCGATCAATGAGATCTTTAAATATTTTCACGGAAAACATTGACTCATTCAGTCGATGTTGTCCCAGCAAACTTGAGGTCTGTTTTTCCCGCGCAAAGTTTCGTTAAGTGTAACCCACACCGTTTGTGGAATCGATTTAAAAATATTTTTTGCGACTAGGGTTGTCAGTTATGCCGAAATATATTTTAAAAGAAATATTCCAACCTATCCAAATTAATGTGGCTTATATAGGTACTTACTTAACATCCAGACAAAATTAAATAATAAGTATACACTTTTGTTACAAAATATACAGTCTTGTTTAGGTAGCAAAAAATTCAGAAAAATTTTTGCAACGTTTCCCCTGTAGGTGGAGCTATCGGCGCTTCGAGCCGAAGACATCCCAATGGTTATTTCGTCCAAGCGAGATATGTCTCGATAGCTCAATTGGTAGAGCGCCCGCGTATCAAGCGGTGGTTGCGGGTTCATATCCCGCTTGAGGCAAAATAATTTTTGGGATATTATAATCTTTAGTATTCCCTTAGTGTGATGGTTAACACTATAAAAACAAAAATAACCAATTCAGAAAAATGTCAAAAAACATAGTTTTTAAGTAGGTAAGTACTTATTATATCTAGAGTCGTGAGTTAAACGTGTTTTTCAAAGTTTAAACAACTTTTATGCATTGCATTTGCCAAAAAAATATGCGATTGGAAAAGTAACCGTGATATTATTTCTCTTAATTATTTTAAAGTACTGCGGGTGTGAGTCGGTTTTGCAAATTTGAACTAAGTAAAGCGCCAACTCTGGTGACGGAGTTAATTGAAGGCCTTCGTCATAGCCTAACAACTTTGAAATAGCCGGGACCGACTGGTTAGATAACGTGCCCTCCAAAGCACAGAAGTGCTCATTTTAATTACTAATGGCGGTCTCCGAACGTTATTCTGTTAAAAAGAAAATTAAAAATTAAATCCAGTGTCAATCATAACTCCAAAAAACATTTCAGCACTCATTGCACTATGTACTTAGGTACTTATTAATAGTTATTTTTTACTTTTATTTCTATACCTAAAATCTATACCTGCTTACGTAAAACAAGTAAACGATGAGACGAGGGAGGCCCTCAAACTTTACATTTTACTCGGAAACCACAAGGAAACTTTAGCTCTGATCAATTATGATTCCGAGAGATTCCAGGAATGGCTGAAATATTCAGAGCTTAAACCTATTAGAAGTTCGCTACTAAAGCTTAAAGTTTTGTGAATTTTACAAGCAAGATTTACGGAACTCTCGGCTAAACTTTCTTGTTAGTTAATTAATTAAATTTCCTGACGAACGGAAATTTTCAAATATGTTTTAAAAGCTGTTGTAAATGCCTACCAGGCTTATGAAAAACTAGAATCAGTACACGACTTTTCTCGGGATGACTTGAGAACTAGGTACTCTTTTTAATGTCGGTTAATATACATAACCTCTTAAATCTTTACAAAAAGCAATGTCTATATTACCTATGCAACTGAAAGTTACGTAAAAATCGATTTCGTATATTTTCACAATAATAATACTACACTTTATAAGAACCGAGCCCAAAGTTTTATTTTTAGTAATGTGCTTCTAAAAGACATCAAAAAAAGATTCGATTTACAATGCAAGCGAGTTGTTGGTTTATCTTCAAGGGCCCTCAATGTTGCCAACAACACATCACAGAAAGTGATTCCGCCAAATAATTTTTCACTTCAACTCTATTGTAACGATCTATTTTTATAGGATTTTGTTTTTGACGTGCATTATACGAACGTTTATTTCAATGTGCAAATAATTTTGCGTGACATCAACACATTTCCAAAGCTGTTGGACTGACATGTTTGGTTAGTGAGATAAAATGTTTGTCTGTGCATTTAATCAGTCATTCATATTTTGCCTCCTTGAGGACACAATGATAAGGACATGAGCTGGTAAAGACAGTATGGCTTTCAGAAAAGATTCTCATAGCATCACCGCAGCTTTTGTAAAAAAATTGATGGACACTTATAAGTCTCACAACGGATCTCGGCCGTAGTGAAATTAGCCGTTTCGATGCGCAATGGAGCTTTTTCAAACTAAATTGTCTTTGTTTATTGTTTTTTAAAACTTCACGGAAGCCTAGATCCGCTGTGCGAACTATACTTAGGTAGGTGAAGTTGAATATTATTTTAAGAACATGGATTAAGATATTATAACGTAACAGATTTAACATAATGTTCCATGCTATTTAGGTACTTGCTGATAACGAGCTAATCCTTACATAAATCACAGGCTTGTAAATTTACGAGCCCACTGAGCACATACGTACATAAATATACGTAAATTATCATGACATACGCTTATAAACCGAGCACGTACTCCCTTTAAATCTTGTGGGTGTGATAGCACGCGAATTTTTAGAGCTGTTATTGTGAAAATCATGTGATATAACCACATGCGGCGTAAATCCTCAATTTAAAAGGAATGAGGCTTTATTCTTTGTTAATAATATAAATATAGCAGCATTGCAAATTATCATCTTACTGCGAGTAGAATAATTGTACAAAATAAAACGATCGCTACATTTATATACTGCACATGCAATGGGGTCAAACATAATATGACACAAATCCTACCATCAATTGAAAAAAAAAATATCCTTTTAGACTAACACTTTTTTTTCTTAAAATATCACCGGCCAGACATAAAGTTATTATTATTCCGCTCCTCATTCACCTTTCTTCGGCATACAATGGCCGGTCCATGGAACTATGGATGTTATGGATCTAGTATAATGCGTGACATTGTCCAAAGTATAAAAGACTCCAGAATGTTGGAAATGCTACGCTCATTCAACGTATTTCGGATGTAAAACAAACTGACACTGAATGTAAATACTATTGTTGAGTGTTGTCATCCAAAATGTGGCATAATGGATATCTAATGGACATTTTGATGAATAGTCGTTTCCGTGACTCTAAGTCGTTTAGTTAAAATAATGTCTTGGAAAAACCAAAAATAGCAATTTGTAATAAACTAAAGTAGACATTTAGTAATGTAGAGCGTTTGGTACCTACATAAATAAATAAATAAATGAATAAATAATGCTGGTCAATTCAAAAAGCATCATCTAGCCCCGAGCTAAGCAGAGCTTAGCAATACATAGATAGGTACATAGATATATATTTTTTTACATAAATATAGTTAAGTAAAGTAAAGTAATACCTAATACTGAGTTGAAAAAGTTTGAAACAACATTGTTGATGATATACCGGAGACAGAAACCTTACCTTAAGAGTGTACTTTAGAAACACAAAAACACATGACCTTTTTCATTCAGAGTGTAAGTTCGTCAATATGGATTTTTCACCGTATGTGTATTTTATACGTGTGCATTATGCAACCATATTCTGTCTGTCCGTTTATGCACGGTGCCACAACACGACACGGTCTATTACACACTTACACCCATCGACAAAAGTTTCATAGCATTATAACTCTTACGGGGTTGACATAAATGAGCTGTAAAATATTCGTCACATTTTTGGTATGAAGTCAAGTATGGATCCCAGTTTTCGTTACCATAAGACTTTGCGCGTGAGTTGAAAACAACGCTATTGTTTTCATGTTCTTTATGCTAATGCTATTGTCACTCTCAAATAATATAAAATACACATATTAATGGAAAAACCACAGATCTGGTATCGAAATTCAGAACAAGGTGACAATGTCAAGGTATTATATTTTGAGAAAAGTGACTAAGAAATAGGTGAAATATCGACTTAGGTAGGTATTTAATAATTATCCTGTTCTATTTTGGCATAGGTATGCATGCACCAAACATAATGTTATTATACTTAAACGTAAACCATCCATTCAACAACTAGATTTTTTCAATAAACAATTATTATTTCAGTAACGTACAAAACCCACCTCTTTACTTTATTGAAACTCTAACATCCGTAACGCAAACACAAGTGCAACAAACTCGAATTTATTGACGGCAAAACAAGTAAAATTGTACCTGTTGTCGGATACGATATTTCCTTATATTTCCGGTACCGACAAAGGTAAATTCACATTCGACACGCCCAAATCAAAATATATTATCGATATCGAGTTATAAATTCGGACAAAACTGTTGCCAGTGAAGAAAAAAAAAGTTGCAAACTTGCAGTGTTCGCACAATCAATCAAGCGATAAGCCAATAAACCTCAACGATGCGCTTTTGAATTTGGAATTCGATTTTTGAATTGACGTATTGTTGTCTATGGCCGGCGGCGCGCGAATCTGCCCTGTCGAATTGCACAATGTAAGGCCAACCGGAAGCTAACAGTGTCTTGCTGAATAGAACCCAGGAACTATTGAGGTCGGTGGATGTGGATGCATCGATGTACGGTCAGCAAAAGCTTTGTGTCTTGTTTGTGCCAGTGCTACTATGTCAAATTTACGTTGATTTTGATAGCTAACGTTGCCAGATACTTAATTTATGTCTCGATTTTTGGTAGTCTCAGTAGACTCACAACAAGCAAGAACTTATTTATTTCCATAAGATACTGACGTATTTTTTTTAATGATAGAATGAGAGAAAACCAAAATTACCTAAGTAACTAAAACTTAGATTTCATAGTCATAGTCATAATTTTTCTCATTTCGGATACTCATATTTTTCTTACTGACTCTACATACTGACATCGATAGATACAAGAACCGATACAAAAAAAATATTCTAAGTATAACAATACAACGCCCCTCATTCACTTTGAATCGACATTGTATCGTTACTTAAAAAAAGTTCAGGGTTGCTTATGGAAAAAAGTCGGGGTTGCTATAAAATTAAACTTAATAAAAGGTGGAAATAAAATAATGTATTACACGGGTATAATGTTGTTAGCCCCCGTTTAGGCCTGAATGGCCTTTTTGAAGGTCCGTTTGACTTGCGCTTTGTGTTGAATTGAGCGTGAAATATAAAGAGATTTATTGATGGGAATGTCGCTGATGGTTTTACTAATTAACGGGGTGTGCCTGTGTAGTTTCCAACTGATACACCCAGCTGTCACTTATATCGATATCTAGAAGATCCTAAACTCGTAATTATTAGTCCTCTATTTTGTCATGTCTATTATTTAATTGAAAATTAAATTCTAAAGTTTCTTTTAATGTAGATTTATGAAATGTCTTATTCTTTTATATAATGTCGGTTTAAATAAAAAAAATATTTAAAACTTGTAAGTAACTGGAGATTTTGGTCATTATTCATAATCGAACTATAAGCTTCTGCTAGCTAATTTGTTTTTCAAATCTATCATCGTTTGTTCATGGACATAATAATGAGAAGTAAAGAGGTACTTAGCGAGCTGCTAAAATGACAGTTTCTTTTAAAAATAAGGGCATTTGTATTTAAAACTGCACCCAAATTGCGAGCCACCAAACTTAGAAAGTTCACTTTCACAAAACTGGGATTAACCTGAGTCACTAATTTTTACAGTTCTTTAAATAATTTCGCCCTAATCTTGAACCTTATTTCTAAAGAAATAAAGATTACTGGGTAAGTTTTTAGGGTGTGAAAAGGTTTCGGACATCACTTTCTTTGCATCGTCGGGTGAAGCAAAGCCGGTTGGTAGGTACTAATTAGTGTTAATCAAATAACTTTGGCTTTAAGTCTACCTACCTGTTTCGTAGTTGAGATTAAGTGAATGGATTTTAATAAAAAAATCAAGAACTCTTTCTGGCAAATGCATTTTATTTATTGAATGAATTTATGAACATGACGCTATTAGAATCTTATTTTGACTAATTATTTTAATTATTTTATTACCTGCCTAATTATTGTTTTTTTTTATTTTTATTATTAGTATTTTATCGCCTTGGGACAAATGTTTGTAAGATCTGCAAATATTTGTTCCGGGTGTTCTGGGTGTTTTCTATGTATAATAAAAAATATCTATCTATGTATTGTATTGTATTAAATATATAACAGTCATCTAGTACCCATAATACAGCTCTGTTTAACAGCAGCTTACCTTGGGCTAGATGATGCTGTGTGGATTGTCCAGCATTATTTATTTATTTATTTATTTATTTATTTATTGTTTGACTTTATTAATCTGTTTTATTATCTGTTTGTTTATTAGTTTTTATTTATTTTTTTGTCCAAGATATGTTTTATGTTTTATATAAGGTCATTCATTATCAACCTGACAAACTTAAGGGGTAGGTTCCACAAATAAAAAATTATCCTTGTTAGAAATCGAAAAGACAACGCTCGGCACTGTGAAATGACCTGCCTTGTATGGCAAACTGTGCTATAGGGTTAAATAAATGAAATCTGAAATCTGAAATCTGAGTTTACTCGTCAGCGACTTCATTAATTTAGTGTTTCGATTCTCATCTCAGTGTGAGTTTTGAAACACGTTAAAATATTAAAAAAAAAACTATTCATCTTTTGTTATAGAAATCTGTATGATCGAGTCGAGTCCTTAGAATAGGCATAATGACAGTATCCAAGAATCACTAAAATGAACCATTCGCCTATAATAAAGGATTCAAGGAGTATAAAAACCATATTTATTTTGATATTGAATGCTAGAATAATACTTAGTTATTTTTAATAAAATAAAACTACTTATAAATAACAGCAATCCCCCTTAACAAAGGTAATTAGGTTGAACACCAATCAGAGCAAAAAATAAAAAAACCAAATCAAAAGTGCTTAATTCATTTGAATCACAAGGATCACTTTGAAACGTCTTACAAAGGAAATTTTACTAGGAAAATGTATGTCAGTTCTAACGCGCCCATGCCATAAAAGAACTGGCAACAACACCGGCTGGGTTCCTGTCGCTTTTTTGACATGACCCTTGCTATTTTTATGGATGCCGAGGTTGCCAAGCAAGAAAAAAAATCAAAAACGCCGGACTCTTCAATGTCACAGGCACAATAACCCTATGTGTACCTAACTCAGCACCAACATCAAAAGACTAAAGCCAGGCACGTTATCAAACATTAGTGGAAACGCCAAAGAATGAACGAATTACAACTGGTGATTAGAACTCCTCAAGATAGCTGACAGACAGATGTTATCTGTTTACTGCAGTCTGGAAAATTCCTTCCCTTATTTGTTAAAAAACATGACGCAATAGTGAACACGCATATAAAAAAAGTTCGTATGAGTCAGTGGCCAACTCTGGTGACGGAGTTATAGGCCGCCTTAAAGCCTCCGAAAGTTCTCATGGTAAAGAATATTTTGCTATGGCTACACACAATTTAAAGAGTGTTACTCTTCCGTACTTACCCACCTAAACAGTGTTGTGGTTTTCATTCTTAGTCAAATATCTTGATTCAACCATATTACAAGGATAATTTTGAAGGTCCTCAGCTAGTCTCAATTTTCTTCATTCATGGTGCCAAGTCACAACAGTTTTAAAGTTAGCTTGACAATAACTTATTCAAAAACCCTCTGGTGAGAGGAAATACCCCCACCTCACGACTCTGAATACAAGTATTGACAACTAAAGTTTACACAGAGTGTATAATAACATTACTTGCTATAACACAAACATAAATAAGTTTAATAATGATTCATTTATCCGAACCAAATATTTAATATTTACCAGTATCTACCTATTTATGTGTATTTACCTCATAAGCGAACAGTCAATGTTTACTGGCAAAATAATTTCTAAGACTCGACAAGTTAATTTAAACCTACCAATTCTGATACATTGTATCAACAATACTAATAATTGGGTTGCGATAATTGACCCTACAAATAAATTGGCACGTTGTCGTCTCGGATGCACGGAACTGATAAACTGTTGTGCTACCTTACTTTTCACAGGTTCTTTAGGCTAGGAGTTACCGATCTTTGCAAATCAAGTGATGTAAAATTGTAATTGAGTCATGTAATAACTGTAATTTTGCATAAAACTCGTGGTAATTCATAGAGATTTTTTAAATATTATTTTATTGGTTTAAAATGTCGTAGCACTGTTTCGGAATCAAACTACACACACATTTACAAACTTAGGTAACTTTAAAAATAAATTAAAAATCAATCAGTTTTATTCTGCTCTGTCTGCTGTGAAATAGGAGTAGGTAAGTACTAGATACCTACCTGTCTACATCCATGACTTCTACCTATCTAGTAGTGTAGGGTCACAGCTTTTGGTGGCGCGGCAGTCGGTCAAGGTTCTGACTGCGAGATGCGAGTTCATTACCGCTGCCCTGCATTTTACTACCTATATTTCCCGTAGTTTTCTGATAACCAAAATCCCAGTGCAACCAGTTTTCTACGGTTCAGTTAATTTCCAAACACGCTTTCCATTTGTTTATTTTCCGTGATTTTCCACGCGTTGTCCATGGATACTTTCAAGATGGCCGCCGCTCTAACGATTTCAGCAAACATAATTATTGAAAGTCGCACGTTTGTATGTTAGCTCAGCACATTGGTCAATCCCACTGGCAGTAGATATTGTCACATGTATTTAGATTTTATTATTTTAACATTGTAAACCGACATGATTTTTGTGGGTTAAAAATGACTAATAGTCAATATTTTTTCTTTATTTTCTGATAGCAGTGTGGTTATTTGAATAGTCAGCTAGGTGATTATAAACCCCACGTAGCAAATAAAGCTGTTTTCAAACGTCCAACTATAATTAGATACCAGTGTACAGGTTGATAATTGCTTAGCTAAACAAGCGTCTACGTGACCATGCTTTACAAATAAAAAAAACCATCAACAATTAAATTTACAGACAGTTTAGGGACACTTATTTGGCTGGGTTTTATTTTAATAAAACCATTTTTTAATAGATATGTACCCCGGTAGGAAATCTTCTGCCGTACGCTGTATTAGGTATTTGCAGACGTGTACGTGAGTTTTATTTACGTGAATTTAAATACTTACCATTACGATTAGCCTGTTGTGTCCTACTGCTAGGCAAAAGCCTCCCATTGATCTCTCCAGGCATCTCGGTATACAATTATTACTTAGAATAGACAAACCTTAGTTTACCAACCAAACATAGATCCCGGATTTCCCACCTCCAAACTCTACATTGTATCAAACCCACATGTGAATTGGTAGACAAGACACTAAGTGCAAGACATTTGGACGCCGGTTGCCATTTATATGTGCTACGCTAAATACATGGATATCTTGTGCTGTACAAATCTGAGAACACAAATTGGAAACGCAAACAAGTACCTACTTAGAGTAGAATTCCATTTTAGGATGGTGCTTCAACAGAGCGTCCACTATTGCTGATAAAAGCGATATATCGGAATAGTTTCCGTGGTTCAGGCTGTTCAGCATACTATGTCCGTGAATACTCTGAACTTAGTTGTCACCGACATAAGTTGCCGACGAATAATCGTGGAAAATATGATTATTCGTTTGTCGCTTTCCAGAGTAGACCCACAGAGATTTTCCGAATGCGATATAATATCTCAGCGCACAAAATCAACAAAAACTTCCTTAGGTTTTGTGCTAGTCTATGTTTATTGCAAAATAGGTTAATTATAAAAAAAAATTACATTGCTCCTTGATAAAATACGTTTTAAATCGAGTAGTAATGCTAAACTACTGTGCCAGTACCAAATTAATCCTTTAATAGTATAAACTTACACTGGTACCTATTTCGATATAGTAAACAAATTTCGATTAGAAAAACGCACTCACGAGAGTACATTTTCGATTATGGAACCGGATTACTCTTCATTTCATAAAAAATAGCAACCCTAATTTTCAACCGGCCAAACCCAACCTAAATGAACTAACTAAAATATCACTATACTAAACATAACTACGGAACATGCTATCGTTTATTGGACACTAAAACTACCCGCCCTAAAGAGCGTGAACGCGCCTTATCGCACCGAGTAAACGAGGCTTCAGTAAAGGGTCTGCACGTAGGGTCATTTACACTGGAGTCGATAACTTTGAGCATCCCGCTCATCTTATTATAACGAAACTGATACAGGTTAATACATTACGTACTTTTAAATTTCGAAAGGTATTTTTTTTAACATAAACAATAACAAAAAGTGTGAACCAAAACAAAACCTTTAGTTTAAGAAGGTTCTACCTTACTTAATAACAGCCTCTACATCCTAGACATTATAAAACAAACACTTTAGTTACACCATTCGCAGATTACCAGATTTAGAGACAAATTACATCAAGTGCGGTGTAAGTAACATACTGAACATGTAGTGTAGAGAGGGGCTGACTAGCGATGTTTTCAGTATCGACAACACAGGCGTAAAGAAAACTGTGATCTCAGTTCCAAAACCACTATCTCGTATCTATAAGCCTCAACTGTAGTGACATTACAAATACTAGCTTTACAATAAAGACAGAACGGATCATCGAAAGAAAGCTAGCCGTGTTTATTGCCAGATTCATTTATACTGGGGCGTAGAACATGCAATTCACCTCTTGTAACAAGTTTCAATGTGATTCTTGTGGTTTTATTGAATATATTATTTGACATTGACAATTTAACGAAGTACCTAAATAACGTAAAATGAGGTTTAGCACACTAACGTCAATGGAATCAAATTTGCGGATAACACTATCTAGGTACGTTTTGTATTAAAAGAAAAATAGTTTTATTGATAGAACTTTTGTAAATTATTGTATCGATATCAACAGTTTTCAGACGATCATTCCTACCCTCAAATATAAATATTATGTTTATATATTGATAGAGTTGAGCGTATGTCAAACATGGTCGTGTACGGTGCCAATATTAGCTCTAGTTATCGGCCTGGTGAACAGTGTCACGGCCAAGGTCACCGTTTACTGTCAATATTTTGAAATTCTTTGTCAATTGACCCGATTACTAAAAATTTTGATATGATCCTGCATGGAATTTGCTTGATCTTGATGATTACACAAATATATTGTTACTATTTTATCAATGTTATAAAAATATTTTAGAAACCCTAATCACCCCTTAGTTTATGAATAGAGTCATAAAATAAACTGTATATAGTTATTGCGACTTGCTAATTACCTTTTTGTCCTTGTCATTTAATGTCAATAAACAAAGAAGTGATAGTTTGTAAGAAACATTGGCAGAGGTTTATACTAAAAAGTAAGTAAGTTCGTATGAGTCAGTGGCCAACTCTGGTGACAGAGTTTCTAGGCCGCCCGAAGGCCTCTGTCACGGCCTAACAACCTTGAAAAAGCCGGGACCGAATGCTTAACGTGCCCTCCGAAGCACGGTTTACACTAGTATGAATATAAATAAAGCCCATAAAATAGGTTAGTAACCACGTAGTTACAGTACAGACTTGTGACATTCAAAATATTACGAGCTTAACCTCCAGCAAAACCAATATACACGGATTTTCTGTTCAGAGAACTCTTAAAACAAACCAAATAACATTATAATCATATTCTACGCTGCTACGATCGACATTATCTGTATATTTAATTTATCAAGGCAAACTCCTTGGATTAAACACATTAGCTGTGTTACTAAATACTTTCTGTGTAAGCTGCAGTGTGTGTTCTGTACATATTATGTGTTATTTTGTGTGTTATGTACATATTTAGTCGGGCTGTAGCGCGGCCCCTTTGCTGAGTGAAATCACGGCTCTTGTGGGGTTAGGCGACGCGACGATTGCAAATAACTACTTGTGTATATTTGGTCACAAATCAAATCAACTTCATATTCTATGATAATCTGTCAGATTCAATCACAATCCTTTTTTTATATTATTAAACATTTTATTATTACTTACTATTTAGTATGTATTTACAAAACCAAAATTAAAATGTAGCTAAGGGTCTATTATACGATGCAATTGCATGCAAGAATTGCTTTGCCAAATTTATTTCTAATAAATAAATTTTATACATAATACAAAATACTAGTACCTAAAATACATTGCAGCTAGTAGGCAAATTATTATATTTACCAATGTGCAAATTAACTTATGGAATTCCCGACCCGTCGTCATGTCAGAATAATTTGGGATGTCGCGTCGTATCCGGTAGGGACATCGGTACTTTAATATATTATAATAAGGTTTTTGAGAGCGAGAATGAAAACAACAAAGTACAAATTCTATTAATTTGCATTGTATTTGCATACGAATAACGCAAGTAGATACCTAACTGATTAATATGCAAAGCACCTCCCAATATTTATTTTCAATACGCCTTTGAAACCCACAGACGATATCAACCAACCATAACCAATACTAAAATTGCGCAAACACACTTTAATCATCATAATGTCCTCATTATTATTCTAAAAATTTTAAAAAGACCTTTGTGAACAGGTCTCGGGAAAACAAACTCTTGCGCAGCTCAAAGCAAACATGGCGGAGCGATAACATCCGCCATCTTGGCGGATTGAGGTTACCTACGCTTCGAAATTCAAATTATGGTTATACTGCCGTCATTTAAATGTGTTGCTGGGTGGTTTTACAATGTGTGAATTTATTATGCGGTTGTTTAAACGGTTTTACATAACTGAGATGTTTATGAGACAGGTATAATCATGATGGGAAGATACCGAGCCAAATAAACCTATTCAAATGTAAGCGGTATTTACGGCAGGTTTAAGGTAACTGATGTAACGCCCCGCACAGATGCGGGGCGTCCGTCTCGTTGCGTCTTAAATCCTAGTTTTACAAAAATCTTATTTTTATCGGCACTTTGAACCGAAGAAATTCCAAGTGTTATGAAGTTCAACTGGTAGCAAACTGCGTAGCAGAAGGCAACGGGTTCAAGATCCACATGACGAAATATTTCTGGGATAACTTACAATACAACATTAAAATAATTTCTTCGGCTTAGATTTTATACAATGGAAAATGAACAGAAGAAAGCCTACAAGTGAACCTTAAGTTTCATTAAACAGTAGGTAGGTATATCACAAAGCAAACATTCGTAGTCTTGCGAAATCATTTTCAAAGCGTATCTATGCAAAACATTGAAGCCAAACGCGCAATTAAACCCAGCAGATAAAACAGTTGTTTGGAAGAAAAACAGGCTAATCCCACACTCTACTAGTGAGACGAGAACAAATTTGCTATGCCAACAATCAACCGGCACCGGCAAGGGGCTGTTTGCACGAAGACAGTTATACAAGCCAAGCCAGTGCAGCCGTATAAAAACCTCACAAGATACTTTTAGGTGACAAACAACATTGCTTTTACTACGTCCGCCAGTATAAAAGTCTTTATCATCCGTGGCATCCATCGTTCATGATAGCCAGACGGACACTGGCCTAAAAAATATAATTCTTGGACATGCCGGTTTTTGTACGATGATTTCTTTCACCACTTATTTTTTGAGAGCACTGGCATTACGCACTTATGATTATTGAGTAGAAAATTTCAGTGATTATATTGATTTGTGTAAGTTATTCGTGTCTAAACGCCCTTAATAAAACACTTCTGGATTCGTGTGCGCAAACCTTAGCGTAGAGTCACCGCCTCCGCTTACCTACACTGCAAATATTTCAACAAAGATACAGGGGGCGCTCAACTCTCCAACTATCCTAGTGTACACAGGGCTTTATGCTAAGAAACTAAGTAATGTCTTAAGTATTTGCTAATTTCTGACACTTATAATTAAGAATTGGTTCTCTTAGCTGTTTGCAAGGGAAGGAAATATTGATCTCATAGAAGTGACAAGTACGAGTAGGCTAAATAGCTTACGACTCAACATGGCTGCGCACGCACGGGTGATAAACCTTCCTCTTGAATCACTCTATCTATAGATACAAACCGAATTAAAACCGTAGTAAATGCGTAGTATAAAAGATATAATGATATATACACATAGACATACATATATACAGAGGGACAGACGTCGGAAAGCGATTTTGTTTTACACTATGTATGTAAAGCTAAAGATAGATATAACTGTAGCGCCGAACGGTGACTGAGAGACTGGGATAGCTATTAGCCTGCTTGACACTTACTCGTGAATTGAGAAACAGACCCTTAAAAACGTTGTTGATATTTGAAAAAACAAAATAGACATACCTACTCTCGAGCTAGTATAGAGAAGATGATGAAAAAATTTATCTTCTTCATTTATTTTAAGCTGATCACACTTTGCATAATTAATAACGAATCTGTTGATGATCGAGCGAGCGAAGCGTCTCTGCTTCGAGTCCGGCAAAATTTGTTTTCGCCTGTCAGTTTGTTGGTACTCCTTTACAGATAATAAATAATATAAATAAATAACGCTGGACAATTCAAACAAAATCATCTTAGCTTGGGGCTAGCCAAGCTAAGCAGAGCTTGTGTTATGGGTAAGTACTAGAAGACTGATATACATAAGTAATATAATACAATACATAGATAGATAGGTCTAGATCGTATTTTACAACCGATCTAGACGAAACTTGGTATACATACAGGTTATAGACTTTATTTAACACTAAAATATTTAGGTCTATTATACTTAGATAGAAAAAAGGTAAAACAGAAACTGTAGTCAATATTTACACATATGGTTTCGTACACGGATGATAAATTGTAATTTAATGTGCAAGTAATAAAAATAATGCAAGAAATACCTAATGTTATAATAGGTATAAGATGCCAACTGAAACTACGAAGTAAATTGTCCAAGGGGGCTCGGTTGGGTGGCCTAAGGCCAACGCCACACGCAGGTGGCATACGCAGGTTGTTATAGGCGCGGCCATATTGCTCGCTTGATGGGACCAGCCATAACATATACCTCTTAGAGGTAGAGGAACATCCTGTGTTTGTTCATTAGAAAGAGTCATTGCATGTGTGCGGCCTTGGCCTTAGTAGGTACGAAAAGGTACATGGCTAGAAATGTAAAAATGCTAAAATTGTTATTGATTCATTCAGTAGGAAGAATAATGATTCACTAATGCAAGGCGAATCGCAGAATTAACACGCAAGATGAAGCTAAAAACAAAGCGTAGTAGGACAAGTTTAATCTATGCATCCGTAATCTTGGGTTACAAGTGTGTGAGAACCATAACAGATAAAAAGAGAAAGAAAATAAAGCCTAGTGCACATGCGCTGTCTATAGAAGACTCTGTAATCGTTTCGAACGAGGTTTTCAAATATTAGTGTTTGGCAAAGAAATGTACCTACAACGACCGGCTCTCCGACTGTTTGTCTGTGCAACCTCTATCAGGTTGGGATATGTTATGAGATTTTAGGATCCATCAAAAGGGCAATTCTAATAACAAGATTATATCGCAGCTGAACCGCTGCTTTTCATTTGTTTTTGGGTGTTTTCGTATTCCACTTTTGAACAACGATCCAGCTGCGGTTACGTTTTAATTAAAGCCAACGGTCGATCGGGTGTTTTGTTTAATTTGCCCTTCAGTATAAGAATGAAAGAAAGAAAATAACTATATAATTTTTTATTAACGGAACACAATAACAGTAAAAAAACATTGTTTAAAAGAAAAGAAAAGAAAAAATAAAACGAAGAGGTGTGTGTAGTAAACTGCTGCCGTGATTATTTATCAAAAAAGGTCTGAGCTCAGTATACATTGTGAATAAAAAGGAACTAAAGTAAAGGAACTGAACAAAACGTCAACGTTGTTTATTATGAGAATCGGGCTATATCTTGACTCCGTTAAGATTGATGATCTTATCTTACCAGCATGAGAAGGGCGATCTTCATAAGAAAAAAAAAAGAAAGTCAAATCAACTAGCAATTCAATTAGGAAGGCAATTTAAAGGTGGAATCATTATTCAATGAATGATTAATTAAAACAAAATCAAGTGTATGATTCGCTTACTTTTTTGAAGATTTCTAATTGGCTGGTTTCGAATTTTAATTTGGAATAAAAACTTTTTGCTCAAACTATTGCAGCTGGTAACGCTTTGAAAATCCACGGCTCTTCAGAGAGGTGAACCACTTGGTATTCAATCCATTCATAGTCATGAACTCACTTTCGTGATGAAGTTTTAGATATTGTATTAAATTTAAGTTTCGAATAAAAAACTGATAATAGCATCTTGTGACTTTTTCTTAGGATTTTTTGAAGTTAGCTAAAGTCTAGATGAGACAAAACCTATCATTTAGCACCTGACTTACCAAAAAGTAGAAACCGTCTCACCTCACGACTTTGAATACCAGCATTAGTGTCAGTCAGTCAGTGAGTCAGTATTGCGATTTTATATATCTATATTAATCAGTTGGCGTCGAGTTAAAAATCGTTTATACGCTACCTGGGGCCTGAGCGAGCGCCAATTGAATTATTAATGCAGCCTCCACAAACGAAGCGGGTACATATTTACTCGTCGCGTAAATAGATGCGCACACAGCGAACACGCGTTTTCTGTGCAGTATAAGCTGGGAATTCAGAACGTGCAGTTTTAACACACACAAACGCGCACGATGGTATTGTATGTGTGTGTATAAACAGTTGCAAATAAACCGTGCCGTTGCAAAGTCGCTGGTGCCTTGGACAGTATTTAGATAAGCGAATACATGCAAAGCTAATCGAGCATCGATTTTTAAGCGCGTGTTAATGCGTACAAAAATGTATGTAATAATACATCAACGTCGATTCAAGAATCGAACCCGCGACCTCCGGATCGGAAGTCGGAGTCCATCTCACTAGGCCAACGAAGCGTTTTACTTAGTACCACACCTTGAATGGGTATCCGAAAAATCGTCTCGCTTGGGTGGGTATGTGAAACTTCATACAAAATATGCGCGTGACATGCATGACCAGTCGAATTTCGGTTTCAAGATAGAATTGAACGTAGTTACCTATAAGCAGTAAAAATAGTTTGAAATAATCTGTAATTATTTTATTAAAAGTCTGTATTTAAAAGTATAAATTAGAATCTCAGAGTTATTTACCTTCAAACCCTCTACGCGGCTGCTACGAAATCGTAGCACCTATGCTACGAAATTAGAGAATTCTGCATGCTAATTTAAAAAAATAATTACGATTATGTATAAATTACCTGTACTTTAAAGGTAGAGATGAAACATCTGCTAATCCCTCGTATCCTACACACGCGTGGCTGTACACAATCGTACGTAAAGCCCGTAGTTTTCCCAGTTGCGCGCGCTGTTTGCATGTGTGTGCGTGGGTGTGTTTGTGTGCGCGGGTTGGCCTTTTGCAACGTGGCTATGGTTAGGGCTGCTATTATATTCTTAGAATGTGACCCAGTGTTTCTTAAAAAGACAATTTGATTTATTTTTCCCTACAAACTTAGTTATTTATCTAAAGATTATCGAGCAAACCGCGATACTGGCTACAGTTAGCTATTATTCTTAATACTACTTAGTGTATTGCTGTTTTATTTGCAATTTTAGACGACAATTGGTTGCCCGTTCTGCCGTGCAACAAAACCAAAACAAACGTTTAGGATATTCCATTCCACAAAATGCTGTGTTAAAATTTGTCGATCGGTCGGACCACAAAAGTTGTGTCATATTGTAACAGCCAGCCAGGACAGAGGGTATGGATTTAACCGCAACGTTTCGCGACAGCCCTAAGACGGGCCTTGGATCCCGGGGGCCCAAGTCTCTCCGTATTTGCCGACTTGAGCAATTAACAGCTCTTTATGAATATTCAACGTGAGTTTTTATATTAATTGATGTGTAACTTACGCGAAAATGGCTTTTTGTGTGCGGTGCCGTGGGTGGATTAGAACTGTTTGAACTCCCAAGTTTTTATGTCAGCTAGTGACAATACGATGAAATCGTTCGCCTGGGTTTGTGCTTCAGGTTCGAAGAAGGTTCGTTTCAAGTAGTCTTGGAGGTAGAATATTTGACATTCTGAGTCGGACTCTTGCTGGGTCCTACCACCAAGTAAACTATAACTGTACCTACCTAATATGATTTTACCCACATTTGTTTCTTAGAAGCAACATGACAATTATTATTACCGTCGCCGGATGTCGGTGGATGGTGAAAGCTCAAGATTGGTCGTCGTGGCTCTATTTTGAGTAGCCCTATGTCCAGCAGTGGACGTCTATTGGCTGAATGATGATGACTACTTACGGGCGTTCTGTCAATTTCATCATCTGTAAATCGGATCTAGGACATTAAATTTCAAAGAATAAATAGTTTTCCTATTTTCATATCCCTACTCTTTCAAAACTGAATCAGATAAATTCAGGTGTGTCTTGTAAATTGTAAGTCACTATTTGCAGGAAACGTAAGAATATAGTATGGATAGCTAAAAACAAATCAAGGGCTGAAAACCACTGGTATTAAGCCATGATAATTGTTACTTCTTGGTCACCTACTTGATTGTAGGTCAATGATCAGGTGACCACAAAATTAGGTTTTTGCAGCATTGTGCTCATGATTCGGTTTAAAGAGTATGATTGCTTGAAATAGTCGTAGAAAATAAGCTATGTTTTATAAAAGTGGTAGATAGAGCAAGTATTATAGGAACAAACTTAATTTAGAATTTTAGACGATAACTGAAACTTAAATAATTGAAGTAACTTAAAAACGTTCCAAGGCCCTGCACAGAATGTATGTTTGCTAGCATTCATAATCTTATTCCCGAAATAATATCTACAATGTTCTGGAAAACCTTGCTGGAGCGAGACGACATTGCGCTGAAAGAGACAACTACAGAGGGATGAGACTTGTTTTCACATTCCAAAGGTTCTATAATCCAGTGAAATGGAGAAAGGATTTTGAGTTTTAGCAAGCAAGTTTAGAGTTGGAAATGGATTATAGAGTCGTGTGTGTGAGCATTGTGCGTGTTGTACTGGCAGAAGAGTGCGGACAACAAATATTGATTCGGTGGAACCTTGGGGGGTGAGTGGGAGAGAGGGGGGTACTAGGCGCACATAATTTGGACTAATTCCTGACGTGTTTGAACAGGCTCGTCTGGTCATTCGACCGCCGCGGTCGATCAACTTGTCTTTTCAAAACTTCTAAGTATGAACTTTAATATAGGACAAGCAAGCAGCAGTTCTAGTCTAGATGCCTATTGTGAAAAATACTAAAGTGTAGGTGTGCCTGCGTCAGTAGAGACGTAGAATAAATAATAGGAAGGTAGGTAGCTTACCAACCTCGAACAGTTCGAGGTGACTTTACGAGTCACTTCAACCTTCAGTTATTTTTAGGTAGGTAACCACGTCAGGTAGTTAGGTTATCATAAACCTTATGATACCTAATTGCTTGCTATCATAACATATAACAATACAAGGAAGTTTTATTGAGGTAAGTATCTGAATACCTCAAATAACTCTGATCAGTCATCATCATTTAAATGCCTCAAATGTTTGCAATGTTTTAAATGGTGAGCAGTGCTTAGATATACTTACTTAAAGATAGAGTATCATGTCGTGTCCGCCATCGGACCTCTCATAACTGAAGGTTAATAATAAAATAAGAGCCCTTGAATAATTTCAAAGAAACAATGAAGTAGGTAATTCATAAATTACTTACGAATTACAAACTGACTAATTTGAATTAAGAACCAACATTAGCCAATCGGGCTAAATGTAGCGTTTCTCCGCCACGCCTACAACATGGAATGAAACAAAGACGCGAACTCACAAATACATCTGCCGTCATTAGGGTTGCCAACAGGCTAATGAGTATTTTTCAGTAGAAAGAAACCTAAATAACATCTGATCTTTTTTACTAAAGTACTAGCTGACCCGCGCGGTTTCATTCACGTTATTTTTCTCGCAATTTTTTCAAATTTTTTCAACGTTCAAACCTTCTCTAGACTCCTACGAATATTAAAAAAAAAATCAGCCAAATTTGATTGTTGAGTTTTAGCGAGACTATGGCACAGCAATTCATTTTTATATATGAGATTTATCAAAAAACCAAGAAGAAACCAGCATAAAAAATAAACCAATCTAAAATATAAATTGAATTATTTATATATATTTAACGTAGATGCCTAGTTTTATTTTAAAATAAATGAAGTCGTGCCCGACACCGCCTAATGGTAGTGTGGCAAAAATACTAGCGGCATTGATATATTGTGCAATGCTCTGGTCGAAATAGAAACCAGCCAGCATTCCGACATATAATATAAATTAGAAACAGTTGTTAATTCGTGGTATCATTTTTAAATTAATGAAACACTTACAAACATATTTAAGTTTTACAAGCAATATACAATTTTATTGTTAGCCCTAGCCCGATCGTTCATAAAAATACCATACATATACACCTTAATATCCAACGTGGATATGAAATACTATTAATTTACATTCTATATAGACCTGTGTTTTAAGTGCCTACTTTCACACTAGGTACTATGGTTTTCATTACACATCGCTGGCTCTGTAACTGAATTATCTTTATAAAGGGTCTTCTGTCCACTCTGTGCCACAGTAACAGCCAGGAACTGTAAGTAGGTAGGTACACAACATGTCGGCATTAGCTATAGGTAGGTTGGTGTCTATCTACATACGTAAACACGTCGGCATCCGCCACATTGCTTATCTCACTAAGCAAACGTTGTTCGTGTATCTTAAAATATTTCCTTCCAAGCCCATGGCGAGAAATTCTAAGAAAAGTCAGTAAAAAAGTTATCTTGACTGTTTTACGCAATTTTGAACCTTATTATGTCTAGTTGGGGGAAATACGCAAAACTGCTAAGGTCTTGGTATCAAGAATGGCCGAAAGTGACATTCCTATTCAGTGTGATATTAAACCCTCTTTAATAAATAAAGATTTAAAAAAAACATCTAACGTAACATTTTTAATAAATTGAGCAGCTTAAATACTTTTTTTTGAAAATAGAAAACCTTTTCTTGTAGAATTAAAACATTGTGCGACTGGCTGATATTGGTTAAAAACTTGGTGCCATTTGAAAAAAAAAAAAAAAAAATTATGAACGGCAGTTAGGTGGCCAGTACTTTGGTAAAATTAAGTTTATCATCTTGATGTGTGTCCTTAATTTAATCTTTAGTAAACAAACGATATTTTCTAAAAAAATATAGAAGCACGATTATGTACCTATGTAGTAGAGCTTTTAAAAAACCCAATAACAATAACAATTTGCCGCGAAATAAACCGACATTCAATAAACGTCAAATGAATTCATGAGTCGGTGCATAAAATCGCACATTTGGCCTGGAGGGGCCTTTCTTCCGGCCCCTATAGAGGATCATCCCGATCTTACCAGATATTAGCGCTGGAGGCTATGGGGGCCCGTATAAAAAATATTTATTACAACGTATGGGGCGGGGCGATATTCAATAGGTTTTTTTATTTCGCCGATTATCATGTTTATTGTAGCTTGGGATTCGAACTAAAAATAAAACTGGTCAAGCGTGAGTCAGAATCGCGCACAGAAGATTCTGTCTGTAAGTTTTATTTAACTTATTAAATAATACTTTATTGTAGGGACTTACTTACTAAATTGTTAAAAGCTTTGTTTGTACGTAGGTAAGTACTTATAAAAACCTACCCATATATTAGGTTGGGGAAAAAGTCTTTTCGCATTATAGTATGTATGAACTTTTAATTAAATCTCTTTGGCTATACTATTTGTATCTGGCTGGTTTTGGTATCATTAAAAGTTTAAATTTTAAAGAACACAATTCCAAATTCAAATTGGGAAAATGTGTGATTTTTATTTGTTTTTCGTACTGTCAAAATGAGTGGATCTAATGAAGAAATTCGTAACATTTTTAAATTTTACTACAAAAAATGCAACATAAGCCGCGAATAAAATTTGCGATGTTTACGGACCTAATGCAGTGTCTGTGAGAGTAGCACAAATTTGTTTTAAGCGTTTTCAATCCGGAAATTTTGATGTCAAAGATGCACATCGCTCTGGTCACCCTATTACTGATAAATGGATGCCATTTTTGAAAAAGTGGAGCAAGATCGGCATATCAGTAGTTACGACGTAGCTGAAGAACTGGGAATTGACCACAAAACAGTTTTGACACATTTGAAAAAAACTGGGTAAACAAAAATCTCGATATTTGGGTACCTCACGAGTTCACTGAAAGAAACCTAATGAACCGTGTACTCATTTGTGATTCTTTATTACGACGTAATGAAACCGAACCATTTTTGTAGAAGCTGATAACTGGTGATGAAAAATGGATCACGTACGACAAGAACGTGCGAAAAAGGTCGTGGTCAAAGGCCGGTCAGGCTTCACAGACTGTGGCGAAACCCGGGTAAACTCACAACAAGGTGATGCTGTGTGTGTGGTGGGATTGGAAGGGAATTATTCATTATGAGCTGTTACCACCAGGCAGGACCATCGATTCTGAACTCTACTGCGAACAACTGATGAGATTAAAGCAAGAAGTTAAGAGAAAGCGGCCGGAATTAATCAACAGAAGGGGTGTGGTTTTTCATCATGATAACGCTAGACCTCACACATCTTTAGCCACTCAGCAAAAATTTTAGAGTTTGGCTGGGAGGTGTTAATGCATCCGCCGTATAGTCCTGACCTTGAACCTTCAGATTTCCACCTGTTTCAGTCTCTTCAGAATTCTTTAGGCAGTGTCAGGTTAACATCACGAGAGGACTGCCAATACCACTTGTCGCGGTATTTTATTCAGAAGACCCAAAATTTCTATAGCAATGGGATCATGTCCCTACCTACAAGATGTCAAAAAGTTATCGAACAAAATGGTACTTACATACTTTAATTAAATATAAATAAACTTTATTAAAAAAAGTTTTGAATTTTCTTAAAAAATGCGAAGAAACTTTTTCCCCAACCTATTATTTATTATTTAAGGTCTTGAATCTGTATTAGACGAAAGATATTAAATTCCTATTTTGCTTGTTTTATAAAACAATAATACCTACATAGGATAGCTATAATTTTATATTTGCTGATCTAAATATTTCCATTTCCGATATCAGCATTCGGATGCTTTCAATGTTTTATTTGCTTTAATCCGACTAGTTGGAAGCCAAACAGCGCGCCCCGAGCCAATCGCAATATCCCAGTTTTTGCTGTTTCTATTTTTAGCTTTGTATCGCTGCTAGCAGATTTTTAATCAGAGCCAATCATTGACTTAAGTAAGCAGCATTAATCTAAGGGCCTACTTCACGATCATTGAGTAAGACCTGTAAAGTTTAGTTGACGATTACATGCAGTCACTATCTAGTGTCGCACCGTGCGGTGATTGACGGTCAATGACAGTTATTTGACTGACAATTAATGTTTAAGTCCTGTCACCTAAATTATCAAAGCTAGGGTCTAGAACTAACAAACATCAAAATTGTTTTCTTGCGTTGAGCTTGTTCTAAAATCCAATATTAGCTCTACACGGGGTTTATAAAAGAAAACTATTCCATCATTTTCTAAGTCATAAATAATATATAACGGTTAGAATCAAAGATGGCGGGCATGGCACGTGACCAATGCGTTTTTAATTGCAATCATTCCGTGTTTTATGTTGTTTGCACACTTTCCGTGTGTTTGCGAAGCGAGGCCTTATTTATGGCCGGTGGGAACGTTGGTATTAATTCGCCTTTGTTACTTCCCTACCTACTTTTATAGTAGATAGATAGGTGATTTTCTTAAAAACAAAAGAAACTGCTACTTTATAAGGTAATAAATAAGTACCTACCTACTAGTGCTTAAGTATTTAACTAGTACCTAACCTAACTAACTGAGAAAAAAAAATTAGGTACTTGCCTAATTGCAATACAAATTTGACGGGTCATGTTATTGTAGACGTAGACCTCTACGTTGTGCTACGCCGTAGTAATGTAGGCTAGTAAGTACCTACAGTACGGTCGGTGGATCTAAGGCAACCGTGAAGTTTCGTTTCGATGCGCCATGGAGCTTTATCGAACGAACATGTCACAAACGGCTAAGTTCTGTGAATACATTTTTTTTTACTTTTCATGCAAATCTGACACATAATCAATGCATACAAGCTCGAAGCTCAAATACAGTCTTCAAATACGTTAATTACCTTAGTTTCTATACTCGTTGAAGTTTTTCTGTTCGATATTAATATTTTTCCTAGTCCTAAAAGACAGTAAAATTCGAATTTCGAATAGAAAAAAAAACTAGACTTTTGATCAAGTTTAGACTTAACCCAAACGCTAGTTTAAAGTTTTCATAGTATTATGTGCACAATTCCAGTGCTTTCTGTCTGATGACGATGATGATGACATAATGTAGGTATTTTACTTATGAACACCCAGAAGCAGAACAAATATTTGCAGATCATGCAACAATTCGTCCCGCAGGAGGGATCATCAGCAGGGGGACCACAACCTCTCGCTTTTGAACTGGACAGTGCAGTGGGCACTCGCCCACGCGCTAATGTTAAAAACACCAAATTCCTATTATTAATTGATAGAGCTCGTCCGGGGAAGGACTACCACCATACCTATTTCTGCCGCCAAGCAGCAATGCTCACATTGCTGTGTTCCGGTTCGAAGGATTTGGTTTTCGGTGAAATTACAGGCACATGAGACTTTCCATCTAACGTCTCAGGGTGGTACTGACCATCAAGTGGGCCGTACGCTTGGTTGCCACTTTAGTAGTATGAAAAACCACCGTGAGGCTTCCAACTTGACGTACTTACACTAAATTTCTCTTATTCTGCGAGTTTGTCTAGGTAAATATAGAAATACCTAGAACATTACAATTTGGCTACCAAAGTACGTAACATAGGTGTTTAATCTACTTAGCAAAGTTCTAAGTACGAGTACATAGAGTACATACGTATAGCGGGAGCTGTTTGAACACGGGCCGGCTTTTACATAAATTGTAGAATTGAGACTCAAAGTACCTACCTTCACGCAAAGTTTAGTAAATTAGTGAAACAACTCAGCCAGAAATGGTTGTGCTTATTCTAAAGGCTATTTCACAATTAACTGGAAAAGTGTGGGCGGCCCCCCGCGATGGATCGATAACATTGCCACAATGTCATCGATCCATCGCGGTCGCAGGAAGTCAGTGGCTGGTAAAGCTCTGGATCGGTTTCTCTCTCTGGTTCTTTGGTCGTTTTGGAACTTGGTTTATGTCCAGCAGACGTATTTCTTTTATTATGATGATGATTTCATGGTTTTCGAGTATAAGTGACAAGTTGGTTATGGGCTTGTACACAAAGCTGCGATGCGATGTCGCATTGCAGATATCGGTGACGACTCCCTTAGGACGCAGATGGGTTGCGTTGCAGATTTCTGCGATGCGACGTCGCATCGCAGTAATGTGTAAAAGTATAGTAAAAATTGTCGGTTTAGGAATGTACCACCTACCTAACTGTCGCGCCAAAAGGACGTTTGAATTATTTCAATCTAATAACAAAAAGTTTCAATCACCAGACGATCCATTCTATTATGTCAAGCGAGACATGCATGCTCCGATAAAACGGGCAGGCCTAAGTAAATACCGGCGCATCTGCCTCTCGAGGGGCGACGGCGATAGTTGTGGGCCCACCTAATCATAGAGTTAGCAAACAAACCCGCGGAACTATAGCGTATAAGATTTGCGAGTTGCAAGACTGACTTGCAAAGGAATGTAAAAAATAAATAATAGCAATAAATATTGGCAGACATTATTAGACATCGCCATCAAGCCTCAAACTAAGCAAAGCTTGATTTTTGTAAACACTACCTACCTGTACTGTTATACTAGAAACACCCGAAAGATTTGCAGATCATGCAAACATTTGTCCCGCAGCGGGGATCAAACCCGCATTCTCTTGCTTTACAACCGAGCCCTCTCGCTTACTGGACTACTGAGGTCGTAACGTTATAGGAATCGAGTTTGCTCCGGTCAATAATACTTCACCACATGCTTAGACTTTGTATCTATCGCGCTATGCTTTTCTACAGGTTATCGACAGTTCTCATGCTGAGACTTCTGGCTCTGACACTGGTATGGTTAACTAACACAAAACAGATATTCTTTTCTGTGCTTATAGTCAAGATCCGTTTCAAGTTAGAAGTGGGCTAGTCTGCTATGAAATATAGGTGAGCTACACTTTGCAAACTCCTTGGAAACTCACGAAAATGAGCTTACGATATCAGTTTACCCGTCAAGAATTCAGTTATTGGATCTCCAACGCATGACTTTCCATGTAATTTTTTTTTATAAATGAACCTCGGGAATTCCTTACTCAGTGTAGGTACTCATTAAAAAGACCTCGATTTCCAAATTTCAAGTTTCCAACACTTACGGTTTACGCTGTGCGTTGATTTTCAGACAATACCTAATGCAACGAGATTATATATTTTACTGTGAGGTCACCTTAAATAAGATTGAGGTGGATGTGAGGTGATCATTAATAGTGATATAGTTTAACAACGAAGTGCTTTTCTGCTTCAAAGGGAATATCAGTATTGGGTTCCTCTGCTCAAGTCTGCTTATGAATTCCGTTACGAACGTGGTCTGAGCTCCGAAGTAAATCATAAGTCTTACCTACTCTCAGAGGAATCCGATGTCTTTGGACACAGTAGGCAGGTAATTCTGTTCAGATCAATTCCCCAAATCCAAGAAAGCATGAATCATTCCTCAAAAGCCAAACTACGGACCCACGAAAGGAAATACCCATATTAACCAAGATACCCGACCCTCCTCAAGTCTCGGTTCAACCAATCCACGGATTATCTTTCTTGGGGCAAACGTGGTTACCCCACTGCAATGGCGGGAACCCCGAGACAAGATGGCCGACGGATCCGCTCGTTTTAAGATATTGCTTTCATTAATATATAAGCTAACTCTAATTAAGTAGTTGGAGAGATGGAGATAAATGCAGCTGCTTTTATGCTATTTTAAGATACCTACTACTTAGAGAAACTTCGAAATTTTGCTACGTTTGTTCGTTCGTTCGTATGAGTCAGTGGCCAACTCTGGTGACAGAGTTTCTAGGCCGCCCGAAGGCCTCTGTCATGGCCTAACAACTTTGAAAAAGTCGGGACCGACTGCTTAACGTGCCGTCTGAAGCACAGGAGCGCTCAGTTGAAATTGCCACTGGCGGTCACCCATCCAAATGATGACCCCGCGGAACAGTGCTTAACTTCGTTGATCTGTTAAGAACAACTTAGCCAGCTACGTCACGAGCGCGCGCGCAGGTCGTGCAGATTTTTTGTGATTATGTATGACTTGTAGTTCAACCATTTGCAGTTTTTTATATTGCAGAAGATTTGAAGAAGTAAAACATTTGACAAACAACGCCATCTGTGATGGTTGACTGCATTGATTTTACAGGAGAGTAAACATAACAAATAGGCATTAGTATAATAATACTTTTTTAAAAATTATTTTGTGAATATCTACGAATTACATTAAAACGAACAGTAGCTGATACGATTTTTAATGTAAATTTGTGCGTGTCAACGAGAATAGCCGACTGAAAAAAGTTGCGCACACACCAACGGGCACTCTTGTCCACAATTCTATTTGCGGAAGCAATTTCGCGAAATGCCACAATTTATTTAAAAATTACGCCCTTGTTTGTGTGCGTAAATATTGACATGTTTGGTTTACGATAATGGCAACATTGCGCGGCAGGTACGGAGTACGGACCAACGCTAGCGACAATATTGTACACATATTATTTAATATTTACCATCGCAATGTAAAGTTTAACTATATAATATTTGTTAAGTTTGCTCCTCTTTTGAAAGTTAGTGTTTACAGCTTGTGGTTTTTAATCATAGGTAAATTTGAAGACTAAACATGGAAGAGATTGAGCTGTTGATTCGTTGTTGAACGATTGTTTGCTTAATTAACAGAGTTCTTGTTTGGATTTTCCAATCGCAGTTTTGTTAAACAGTTTGACAGACCAGTTTGCTGGTCAATTAATGAATGTTTACCTAACTGATAATAACTTGATTTGACACCAATTTCGTTTTTCTTTTAGATATTATGAGGAAAAATGCAAAACACACTAAGTATATGGCTAACTTTGTAAAAAAATTAAAGCTATAAGATTTACTTTTTTTATTTGAGTAGGTACCTAATTCCTGTTATTTCAATCAGATAGAGTTTGTTGATGTAGTAGGAGTATGTACTACCTACTGAAAATACACACGCACACAACAGTGTGCAGCAATTTACGGCTGGCAACATTTCTGGTTGTTGTTGGCATCAGCAGCATAGCCTGAATTTTCATATACCTATACTACCTGTGTGCTAACTGAAATTACACGGACATGTTAAATAAAGCCCTCGCTTCACTGTAACTATGATTACTGTTTGCAAAATATATTTGCATCTAAACAACGCATGAATGATGTACGCGCATTGAATTAGTCACTTATGAAGTGTTCGTGCTGATAGATAACCAGTAGTCGTGATCGTCTTAATCAATTCACAAATGTTGACTTTAAACAGCTCTACTACTGCCAAACAAACTCCTCGATCGGACGCAAAGTCTAACGGCAAACAATATCATCATAGTATTTGTACTGAAACAACAAATTTGTAGCCAGCTTTAAATGCAAGCCCAACACGGCACACACTCACCATGTGTACAGAGACAATATGTAGGAGACTCTACCACGGTCTTAAGCAACGACAAAATGAATCTCCGCTCGCGACTGATACGGCCCAATTCAAACACAGTCAGCGCCATTTTGTTTTCACAAGCGGCTATCTCGCCCCTCTTCAAACACGCGATACTCATCCTTACATCAACAATGTAAGAGCTAAAATAGAACAGCCAATAGACCGAGCAGAAACATCGGAAATTAAGGGAGGACCAGACACGATTCTGTTTGCCGTCTAACGTGGTCCCAGGGCGAAGTTACAAATATTTGACGTGTCAATTTTGTGAATGTTGACCGAGAATTGCGGTTAATATTCCCGACCCGAACAACCTGCTGCGTGCGTACCACCCTTTAATTAAATGAAATAGTCCAATTGTTAATTTATAATGTCGACTAGGGACGTCAGGTATTTTAATTATAAATGGCGGTTAAACTGGAGTTCGCGAAACAACTTTGTGTAAACTAGCTATTTCCAATTACCAGAATGCCTAAACTAGGACTGATTAACTGAGATGGAATCGATCGAGCAAACAAATGACGATGACCCATTAAGCCATTCAAATTCGCGTACGTCACGAAAATTCAGCTGCTACAACAATAGGGGATCGATTATGAAGACAAAACATTGTTGCCGCTTGTTAGCGCATATTGCTCGTTACGCGCGGCTATTTATTTTGAAGTGGCAACACCGAAGAGTCTATAAACAAAAAAACACTCCGGCGACTGTTTTCATTGACAACAATGGTTGGAAGTACTCCGCGTAGTGTTAAGAGTGACGGTTGAGTAGGCACTTACTTTTCGCGACATAGGTATCTGAGTAGGGGCTCGGCTCGGCTTTCACTCGGTTCAGTATTTTCATTGTGTGCTTTTAATTTTGAGTGCGCGAACTAGCTCGCTCTCCCGGGACGTATGTTTGCGAGGGTAATATTTGCCAGAGCTGTATAATTCAGCCGGCCGACATATTTGCCAAAGAGCAATCATTTTAATATCGTCAGCCATCACATTAGGGCGAGTGGGATACTTTGTTAGATGGATTAATTTTTCAATTTTAATTATGCTTTTGGAAGTTTGGATGATCTAATGGAATTAGTTGAATGAGTTTGTATAGTTGAGAGATTTGTTAGGTGGTAAAGTTAAGGTTTTAAAAAAATTGCTAGCATGATTCCGTCTTGATGGGTACCAGTGCAGTGCCAGATATTCTACCTACAAGCAGTAGTATGTGTGTAGCAGTAGTAGCGATAGTACCTACTACTGTTTTCATGTTTGAAGAGCACTATTATAGTAGTATCAGAGAATAGAAAAGGAAGTACATAGTAAGTATGTGAAATTACTGGGCGAAAATGAATTAAAAATGATGTCTTGGGGTGACGAGAGCAATGCTACTCAGCTTTGGGTCACTGCAAATGTTATGGTCAGATATAGCGCTTAACAGGCTGATAAGCGCTGAACCTAGACGAGCGACTTCAGGTCTAGGTATTTTCAACCGTTACTAAAAGGTAATTGCCTATAAATCAAAAAGATACACACAGGCACATACGAATAATATTGGTTTAGGTGACTGATAGAAAAAGTTAAAATTCTAATTTTACTAAAATCGGGACCACTAACGCCATCTATCATAACTCAGCGTAACTATTTATACAGGTATGAACAGGAAGTATGAACCAAGCAGGTTTACCGCAATAAGTGGCGCCACCAACTCACCACAGAGTAAATTGATATGATTGAATGAATTGATTGAATCCTAATGTATGTCAATTTTTGTTTGAAAACATAGATAAAAAAAAATTACAGCCAAATTAAAACAGTATTTGGCTTGGTGACGTTTAAAAATAACTGCCAGAAAGCATTTGTCTGTCTTGTTCCTTTGAAGAAGTTATTTTAACAAATTGTTATCAACCTAACAATGTTTTTTTTTTATACAACTGAAGTGGCAACCAAGCGTACGGCCCACAAGATGGTAAGCTGTTACCGCAGCCTATGGATGCTTGCAATACCAGAGGTATCACTCGCGGGTTGCCACCTTGAGGCTAAGATCGAAAGCCTCATGTGCCAGTAATTTCACCGGAAAACATACCCTTCACACCGGAACACAGCAATGCGAGCATTACTGCTTGGCGGCAGAAATAGGTATGGTGGTAGTCCTTCACCGGACGAGCTCTATCACAGAGAGCTCTACTACTCTTAAATTAAATACCCAGCCATAAAAGACATGACCATGACTTCTTTGTTATGTATAAAATGCCATGTCTCTATTTTTGTGAATAATGATGCACGAACGAACAAAATTTAAAAATAATTACCTAATAATTACCTCTGACGTGTGAATAAAAATACCGAAACTTATCTAAAATAATGTTTATTCTCTTAATTTAAAAAAAAACAGCTATTATTAGATTCGAAACGGTACATCCAGTGTGACCATCTTATCATAAAATTATAATTAAATTCCGTAAATTAAAATCAATGTTATTTAAATCATTACTTTTTTTAAACTACAAACTATATTATTTACAATACCCGCGAGTATGAGGTGTAAAGTTTTTAACTTTCCTGTCATTGTGATATTTAAAAAAAAATGCAGATCCTTACAATGGTTTTCAAGGCAAATTAAAGCTATCATTGTTAATGCAAAAAAAACATGTATAATGTAACTAAAAACTTGCTTATAAATAGTGTAATTTACTTAGCTATTTAAAACTCATTGATTGATCTAACTCAACTTGAATTAATAATATTACGTAACACATACGATATAACTAAATAAATAATAAATAAATAAATAATGCTCGACAATCCACACAGCATCATCTAGCCTAAGGTAAGCTGCTGTTAAACAGAGCTGTATTATGGGTACTAGATGACTAATATATATTTAATACAATACAATACATAGATAGATATTTTTTTATTATATATAGAAAATACCCAGAACACCCGGAACAAATATTTGTAGATCGTACAAACATTTATCCCGAGGCGGGAATCGAACCCGCAACCTCTGCGTCGCAGGCGGACCTTCGCCCACCGCGCCACATTGGTCGTCTAATAATAAAATAATAACTAAGATAATGTCATGATTAATTTGTGACAAAGTTTTGTACTGTCAAAATGGCAAACTATGGCCACAATTTACGTAAGATCTTATACTTAATTGTACATTCTTAGAACCATTAAAGGTACTTGTAAAACTCACTTACAGAAAATAAAACTAAATTTTAGTAGGTAAGGTTAGTACCTCAAATTAAACCCTTACACCATAAATAAATTTAAAATTATAGATTCCTTTGCAACCTTTATTTTCAAGTAAGAGTTTTTGAAAAGGCTTTCGTTACCTTCAGACATTTTCAATAGAACTTTATTAGGTAGGAACTGCACGAAATTTATTAATTGATGTCGGCATTCACTTGACATATTTAATCAAATATCCTTTTAATATTTTCTTTTAACCGACGAAAAACGGACGGACGTTCTCAAGTCGACGCGTGTATTTTTTAGTTAATTACAGTTTCGATGAAAGATACACGACATGCAAGATTCGCAAATTGAACTAGTACACTTTTCATTGCCAATTACAGATGTTTCTGATAACGATGAAGGATACTTTCATCGCACACGACAGAATAATGTAAACGCGGCATTATCAAGTAAAACTTTTAACACTCTAAAAATAAAGAGGCCTTCTGGCGGCCTATAAACTTCGTCGTTGGCCACTTAGTCTACTTCGTTACCTAAAACTAAATAAAAATAAATTATCAAAATTACTGCTTCTAAATCTCAACATAATAAACGTATTTCTATAATATAATATCTACCTACATGATTGAATTAGTATTTTTCATCGATCATTTTGTGATCTATGAATTTATTTCATAGAAATTAGTAAGTTTTACCAGTTAGTCGGTTTATTCCAGCTTTATTCAACTACTAGTGGAAACTCGTCAATATCTTCACACATGGAGTTAAAGCCAGCAGCCCACTCTTCCACCTCTTTCTCCTGAAATGAAATAAATATGGTTATAAACCTTCGACGACCTCTATGGCGCAGTGGGCTGTTGAGAAGATAGAGGTTGCGGGTTCAATCCCCGCTATGGCATGATCTTCAAACATTTTGTTGCGAATCTGGGTGTTTACAGTGAAGTGTTATATTTAATCCTACTAATAATATTATAAATGCGAAAGTCTGTGTGTGTGTTTGTTACCACGTCTCTCCGTGACGACTTAACTGATTGTGGTGAAATTTGGAATGTAGATGGCTTAAGTTCTGGAATAACACATATGCTACTTTTTATCGCGGAAAAATTTACTGTTCCTGTGGGATAGCATAAAAACTGCAAAAACGTGGGGTAAAGCCGCGCGGGTCAGCTCGTATATAATATTTGCAAAGGTCAGTAAGAATCCATCTTGGTGAGCTAGAACAAGTGCTGAGCTCAGGTACCCATACATAGGTTAGGTTAAAGTAAGGTTTTAGATTATTTATTTCTCATAAGATTTACAAAATCGCTTACTGAGAAACATGATAAAACTTTTACAATATTATTATGCAGTGGGCAGGGATATAAAAATTACAAATTCACTTACAAATCAATACAACTAAGTTTACAGTCACGAAATATAAAAATATACAAAGTAGCTTTGCACCGTGTCTCTGTGTACACTTAGATCTTTCAAACTATGGAACGGATTTTAATGCGGTATTCATCCATGAGTGATTTAAGGGGAAGGCTTTTACATACATTTTAAGCACTAAAGTAAGTTCGTATGAGTCAGTGGTCAACTCTGGTGACAGAGTTTCTAGGCCGCCCGAAGGCCTCTGTCATGGCCTAACAACTTTGAAAAAGCCGGGACCGACTGCTTAACGTGCCCTCCGAAGCACGGGAGCGCTCAGTTTAAATTACCACTGAATGTCACCCATCCAAATGATGTCTACGCGGAACAGTGCTTAACTTCGTTGATCTGTTAGGAACAACTTAGCCAGCCAGCTCCGCGAGTCAGTGATAATATGTACTTAATTCAAGATGATGTCAAGGGAATTACCTCTTTCTTAGATAACTGCTTTTTCTTCTTCTTCTTAGTTATCTTCTTCTCTTTGACATTTGGCATCTGGAAGGTCAGGTCGCCGAGGTCATCTTCATCACTAGACCTGGGATCAGGCACTTGCACTTGCGTCTCACTGTCTGAGTTAGATCTTTGCCGGAATGTTACTTTTTTGGCCTTGCCATAGCTTTTTCGCTGTAGCTGTGGATAAGAGATATTAATTAATACAGGTTTCAAAATTATTGAGATAATTACTCTTCTTGATCATGCGAGTGTGGTAAAAGTGATATAAAAAAATTACCTTCTTATGATGAACAATATCTATATCTTCAAACAAATGGACTGACTCGCTATCACTATCATCACTCAGCAGAGGCTCATTGGCTGCCAGTTCATGAGCCACTTTTGTATTCTCTGGTAACAAAGGTACCTCTTCAGCTGATTTAATCTGATCATACAGTTTTTCTACCACTTCTGTACTAGCCAGTTTAGGCTTAGCTGGTAACGCTGCCCTAGTGGGACCGCTCATAGTATTGATCTCTTGGAGTACAGCTCTAGATTTCGACTTTATCCCCATAGCTCGAGTGTGTCGGATATTCTTAACAGGAGAAACATTTTCTTGATCATAGCTTTCATCAAAACCAAACAATGTGACATCTTTATCTTTCCTTTTCTGCTTTTTAGTTGGAGATTTCTCTTGGTTGGAATTTTCTTTAGAGTTTTCGTTTGATTCTTGATGATTTTCATGAAAGTTTTCATTATTATCATTATGATTTAACTCTTCTTCGTGGAGTGATTTATCATTGCTACTATTTGATGTGTTGGGAGTAATCACCACCTTTTCTTTCCTTGCCTTTTTCGGAGTTTTGAAACCAAAATTGGAGGTGCTTGAATCCTCAAATAACGAGTTTGCTTTCACTGGTGAAATCGACCTGCCTCTCTTCTTTTTCAAGTTTCGTTCTGCTACTTCTCTTATAAAGGAGATAATACTTGTTTGTTTAAGATTAGGAGTACTATCTGTAAGTGGTATGGGTTCTTCAGTAACCATACTAGTGTAAACATGCTTCTTCTTGCCGATTTCTTCAGAGTTTATAAAAGAACTCTCAACTGCCGGCGTCATGTTTGGTTTGACGTAAGTATCAGTTTGCCATTTGATAGGTACATTCCCGAATTCGACTCGCCAAGGGCTGGCTAATGGGTGCCGAACTGATACATTCATACTGCTGCTTGCTACCGGTATCTCATCAAAGAAACTATCTCCTTGTAGGTTAAGGGGATCTTTGTAGTTTACATTAATATGACTGCCAATAGCTTGTCCAATATCTGATGGATCGTTTTCAACTGGAATCTCAGGAGTTTTAGGCCGACATGGAGAATTTACAGGTGAGTAATTTATATCATTGTCTGTAGTTTCAAAATCAGCAGCAATATCTTCAACATGAATAGATGCGTAATTTGACATGTGGATTGATTTGGCAGATTCATTGACTGGTAGAGCAGGTGTGTTCAATGATTTGTTTTCAGTAGCTGGTTGTATGATGATATTTTCAATGACTTGAATTTTTTTAGGGTTATTATCTGCTAATACATTCTGAGGTTGAGTACACTGACTTTGTGGAATAGGCTGTGTGTTTTGTGGAACTGAAGGTTTTACTTTACTTTTTAAAGATTCTATAGCTTTCTGTACATTTGTATCATAGTTATTTTTTATTAAAACTGTTTTGGGTTTAGGTGGCCTTTTTTTGACAACTCGCTTGCGCTTTTTCTTTTGAGGAGGAGGCTCCTCATTGGGGTCAAAGGTGAACTCATACACATCTTCATTATTATCTTGTGATTTTCTATCTTCAAACACTCTGAATGATAAGTTATTAGCCAGTAGCCTTTTTTCAAACCCTGTTTTTATGTTAGCTTTTGGGCTAGCATGTTTTATAGGTGACTTTGTACTGACCGCTTTCTTAGCTGTTCTTTTGCTTTTTGGATTATTATTGGTGTCAGGACTAGTCTTATCTTTAAGACTGTTTGATGAATTTTTAAGACTATTTGATTCATCTTTTACACCATTTCTATTTTTATTTTTCTGCGGATTCGAAAAGTATAGCTCAATGCTTTTTGTGTTATTGACATTTTTCTTCACAGTGTTTTTATCTTTTCTTGTTATCCTTTTTTGTTGGTATGGTTTAGTATTGTTAATTTTGGGATTCAATTGAGGTTTAGCACTTTTTACTGTCATTGGAGTGCTAGCATGGCATGGTTTGACTGGAATGAATTTATTTGGACTAATAGAATGGTCTTCAAACTTTGAAGGTAACCTGCAAATTCTTTTAGGCCTATTAGCAATCAAGCTGCTGTCCAGCCTGTCTAAGCTATTTGAAGGAGTTTTGTATGGTGAAGAATTGCTAGCGTTATGTTTAGATGGTGATTCTGGTTTTTTAGTTACAGGAGGCTCTTTGGTAGACTGTAAACGGCCATTTCTTTTTGGTCTGTTTGCAGACATTGCAGTAGCATTAACTTCTACATGTTTAGACGAAATCTGTTTCGCTTTTTCAATTTTAGATGTGTCCACATCAGAAATATCTGATCCCTGATTCTTTACTGGGGTTTTTCTGTTGTTTGACAGGTTGTTTAGAACTTTATTTTCAACATACCTGGTTGGGAGCCGTCTATCTCGGCGTGGTCTAACACCATCTTTGGAAACAGACTTTACCGCCTTACTTTTCAAGGCAACCTTTGAAGTTTTGATAGGGACATCAATTGAAGCATTATCGTCAGATAGGGAGTTTGTTTTATCAGCCAAGGCCTTTCTCGGAGGTTTTGTTATTTTGCCATCACTTTTTATTTTGATCTTTTTCACAACTTCAATATTTTCTTTCGAATCTTTCTTAGCTCTTGTTCTTGTTTGCGGTGGCATGACGTTACCAAAATTGGATTATCATAATAGAGATATCATGAATCTGCTTTACAGTAATTCCAAGAAACTGATTCACTTCAATCAATTCGTTCTAGACTTTAGCAAATAACAATCTTCAAAATGTAATATCTACACACACAAAAATGTAAAAACAAAAACAGACGTTTTCGTTTCGGCCGTTTCGCTCGCTTTTTACAATCAAAACAAGGCAATCAATCAACTCAATCAAACAGATTCAATCAAGCACGTTCATTCGTTCAAGCCATAAAGTATGATTTACATTGAATCAGTAGCAAAGTCAGTGCTGACTTCTGACCCGCTACTGACCTAATGTAAACACTGTCAGGTCAGTACTGACTTCAAATTCTCACGTTTTTTTTTATCCTACTAAAGTGGTAACCAAGCGTACGGCCCATTTGATGGTCAGCGGTTACCGTAGCCTATGTACGCATGCAACATCATAGATATCACTTGCGTGTTACCACCCTGAGACGTTAGATGGAAAGTCTCATATGCCTGTAATTTCACCGGAAACCATACACTTCGAACCGGAACACAGCAATGTGAGCATTACTGCTTGGCGGCAGAAATAGTTATGGTGGTAGTCCTTCCCCGGGCGAGCTCTATCACAAAAAACTCTACTACTCTTAGTTTTCACGTACTGAAAAATAGGGAAAGTCAGTTCTCAAAGTCAGCACTGACTTCATTTGAAGTCAGTGCTGACTTTACTGTGCAATCTGTTTGCATTACTTGCAACACCAACTGAAATGTCATGCAATCATGTCGTCAGCGTCTTAACTACACTAGTTTGAAGTTGACAGTAAGTTGATTTGAATATGACTTAAATGACTGATCTTTCTTCCTGTCATGCCAGCAGGCAGCTGTCAGCTTCGCTCCAGCTAACCCCTCAGACATCCCACCCTCCCTTCACCCACCGCTAGCGGCCGTTGGTTTTTGAAAGCGTTTGGATTTGAAAGTTTTTCTACGTAAAACTTCGTTTGGTTTTTAATTTTATTGTGCGGATATTCTAGAATTACATGGCTGATTATAATAGGTATTTTTGAAGAATGTGCAGTGTTCTGTGACTAAAAGCTACATAGTTATTAGATATTATCCCGATATACCAATAGTGTATGTTCTTAATGTGAAATTAAGAAAATGTAATTCTTGTTGTTAGTTTATCATAATTTTTACTTACTTTCAGAACTTTTCTTTTGTATTGCATACTACCTCGTTTATTACAGAACTCTTTGCCAATGAATAACTCAACCATTTGAATGTCACTGGTAAAGAAAAATATAAACTTGACAACAGCCCAAACCCCTGATCTTTAGACAGGAAAACCAGAAAAAGGAATATGAAATAAGCTTTATTTCTTGTATTAAAAGGAACAGTAGTGGTGTATTTATGTCGCAAACCTCAATAAAAAGCAACAAGATGGTTGAACAAGACAAAGGTACTATAGACACAGTTCAAGTCGCTCTGAGGATTCGGCCGCTGATGCAGTTAGAAACTGACAGAGGATGTGATGAGTGTATTGATGTGATTCCTGGACAACCACAAGTGCAGATAAAAGACCTTGCATTCACATACAACCATGTGTTTCCACAGCATATAAACCAGCAAGAGTTCTATGATACAGCTGTGAAGAGTCTTATTGGTAAACTCTTTCAAGGTATGAAACTGACCAACTTAATCTCGAACATGTGTTTCAAAAATATAAGTTTCCTATTGTGTGTTTTGATAGCTTAAGCAATAGTTGACAGCTATATTTATTTAGTTTTTTTTTTAACCTATTTCGTCCCACTGCTGGGCAAAGATCTCCCCCAAATCTCTCCAACCATTTCTATCCTTTAATTAAAAACAATATTAATTAGAAGCCACTCAAAGTCAAAAAGAGTTTTATTCTAAGAGTAGTAGAGTTCTCTGTGATAGAGCTCGGCCAGGGAAGGACTACCGCCATACCTATTTCTGCCGCCAAGCAGTAATGCTCGCATTGCTGTGTTCCGGTGCGAAGGGTATGGTTTCCGGTGAAATTACTGGCACATGAGGCTTTCGATCTTAGCCTCAAGGTGGCAACCCGCGAGATATACCTCTGGTATTGCAAGCGTCCATAGGCTGCGGTAACCGCTTACCATCTTGTGGGCTGTACGCTTGGTTGCCACTTCAGTTGTATAAAAAAAAAAAAAAAACAATAAAATCATAATGATCACTTTGTTGTCCTAGAAGCCAGGTGAATTTATGCCAGTTCCAAAGGGCCCAAACATACCTTCAAAGAACTGGCAACAACACAGGCTGGGTTCCTGTAGCTTTTTAGGCATGATCCTGTTATGGATGCCAGTAAAGTAGGAGCAGAGCACATTTGTCCGGATCTTTTTTTCCATCTAAATAATCGGTTATTTTATTATAAACTTTATTATGATTAATGATTTACAGCTCCTAAATTTTTGGTAGGTAAGTATGTTGAGTGTCCCATCCTTTAAAGAATGAAAGAAAGAATTCAACAGCGCAACCAAAAAAAAAAACTGATTGTTTGTGTTGTTTTTTTAGAACTGTTGTAATAATCAAACTATCTTATTTTCAGGTTACAATGTAACAATTTTAGCTTACGGCCAGACTGGCTCTGGTAAAACCTACACTATGGGCACCAATTACTCTGGATCTGACGGCGATTCCAGTAAGCTAGGTAATTTTTTTAAAACAAAAATTAACAAAGGTGCCTACCATAGCCTCTATACAAAGTTGCTTTTATTTTAAAATACTGATATAAAAAGAAATAGCATCAGAATGGAACACTGTTTCAGTAATTAATATGTATGCTCTAATGCTCGCATTGCTGTGTTCTGGTGAAATTACTGGCACATGAGGCTTTCGATCTTAGCCTCAAGGTGGCAACCCGCGAGTGATACCTCTGGTATTGCAAGCGTCTATAGGCTGCGCTAATCGCTTACCATCTTGTAGGCCGTTCGCTTGGTAAGTGGCAACCAAGCGAACGGCCTACAGTTGTATAAAAAAAGTATGACGACTTAGGTTGCTCAGTGGTTGAGTAACCAATTAAAAAGTAAGAGGTTGCAGGTTTGATTCAGGCTGAGTAAAAAATGTTTTGTATTATAGCAGTATAGGCTACTAAAAATTAATAAACAACATTTTTGTCCTTGTAGGCGTTCTTTATAAGTAAGTTCGGATGAGTCAGTTGCGAACTCTGGTCTAATTGATTTCTATTTATATGAAATCATTTATTATTTTATATTTATTTTATTTTATTTTATTTTATTTGGAAAACAAACAGTACTATTACACAGTTATTTTAACATCTTAGCATTTTACATAAACTAGTGAAGTTTCCTCAATTACATAAACAATAATAAGCAAGTGAACAGAAATGAATGTGGAGTCTTAGCGTTAACAATTAGGTATGTATTTGATAACTCAGACATTCCTTATAAATGAGATTTTTATTTCAGGTGTCATACCACAAGCAGTTGCAGACATATTCGACTACATAGAAACCCATGAAGACAAGTTTATATTCAAAGTGCATGTCTCATTTATGGAGCTTTATCAAGAGCAGTGCTATGACTTACTATCGGGGAAGGAGAGAGGACACAGTATTATAGAAATAAGGGAGGATATAAACAAAGGAGTCATTCTACCTGGTAAGAAATCTTGTGTATGTCATGTACCTTCATATTTTTCTAATAGTAGTCCATGGGCATAACCCATTTCGAAACCACTGCCTCGACGTTATGTCGGCACAGGATTTGTGTTTTTATTTTTTATACAACTTGGAAAGGCTCACCTGACAGTAGGTGGTTTACCATTGCTTTATTAGTCTCGGTTTTTGCAAGTAATTTCACTGGCAACCATACCTTTCAAAGTAAAGCATGGCATTGCAAGAATTAATATAGTGGCAGAAATACGTAGGTATTTATTCCACTCCCTACCTCCCACCGGTTGTACTTACCCCATCCCGGCACCATACGGCACCTTTCGCCGGCACCATACGGCACCTTTCGCCGGCACTGAAGCTGAAGGCTAGGCATGCGTTTATTTTGTTTTTGTGTAAGTCCAAGCGCAAGCGAGTGTGCTATCTCGCTCTTGCTATAATTGGGTGGGGCCAACCATGACACTCACACATACAACGGCACCGGCGTTTACGTACACAAACCATGCATGTAGTGATTGCGATGCATTTTCTTCATATACATTTTCCGTGATATAAAGTAGCCTTTGCTATTCCTTCTTATTCAAGGTATAACAGAGCTACCGGTGACGTCAACCATGGAGACGATGCTGGTGCTGGAACGTGGCTCGTCGGGCCGCGTCACCGGCTCCACCGCTATGAACCAGGCGTCGAGCCGCAGTCATGCTGTCTTCACCATTATTATAGCTAAGGAGAGCCGAGCTGACAAGTAAGCATAGTTATTATATCGTGGATCAACCACTGATACCGAACCGGTACCGCTGACTAAGTTGTTCATAACAGATCAACGAAGTTAAGCACTGTGCCGCGTAGCATAGCGGATGAGTGACCGCCAGTAGCAATTTCAACTGAGACCTTCCGATGGCCTGTTAACTCCGTCACCAGAGTTGGCCTCTGAGTCACACGAACTTACTTATGCCCGAATACTCGCACTAATTAAATATTTAGAACAAGCTGTTTAAGAGTTTGCTGATATTCAAAACCGTATGAAAAAACATTATCATCATCATCAATTAAGATTATATTAGTAAGCGTCTCAGTATTCGGGCGTGAGTTGCGTCAACAGGTTGTGCTTTCAGGAACCTAGCAACAACATCAAAGTTCCACCTCGTCGACCTGGCTGGCTCCGAGCGCATAAAGAAGACGAAGGCTAGCGGCGAGCGTCTGAAAGAAGGCGTTAAGATCAACCAGGGTCTCCTAGCCCTGGGTAATGTCATTTCGGCGCTGGGCGACGGCACTAATAGAAGCTTTATCAGCTATAGAGACAGCAAGCTTACCAGGTTACTTCAAGGTTAGTTTTGTACTGCTATTTACTAATTAACCAGTGTCTAATTCTACTGTCTTTAACCAGGATCTTTCAATAATTGGTGCCAACCATGAACACACATACAACGGCACAGTTTACGTACACAAACATGTGGTTTGTGTTTTTTTTTATACCACCATACCAGCATACGGCCCACCGGCCACGGCCTTACTCTTGAACGCGATCGGTACTGGACATGTATTGGAATATGACATTTCGTACTTTTGAGTGCAAACCTAGTGCTAAATTCAACCTTGTTTTCAAGAGTACAAAAATTTTACAGCAGTAAATTGAAATTGAAATTGGATCGGAATTGTCATTGGATTCAAGAGCACCTGATGTTAAGTGGTTGACATAGCATAAGAACGTTTGCAATACCAGAGGTAACACTCGAACTTTCGACCTTTTAAAAATGTTGAAGACAGCATGGGGTTAACAATACGAACGCCCGTTTTGTTAACCCCATGCTGTCTCCAGGGAAAACTTCAGCAAGGAGTTTATTTCTCAGCTTGAGATCTTTAATAAATTGCGCGTTTATTTCAAACATTTTAAAAAAGGAAAGTAAAAGTTAAAAGTGTTCAGGGTGTTACAATGTAATACTTATCGATTGCAGACAGTCTTGGCGGTAATTCCCTCACACTGATGGTAGCGTGCGTGAGCCCGGCCGACTACAATTTAGACGAGACGGTATCTACGCTGCGGTACGCCGACCGCGCGCGCCGGATACGCAACAAACCCATCATCAACCAGGATGCTAAAGCTGCTGAGATCTTCAGGTATACTCACACTTTCTTGTCAACACTTGACGTAATTAAGGTTTTTAAGCATTGCGCTCAACATCTCGAGACGTAGTTCTTATGGCCTTTTTCTCCCAGCAATTTCACTTGCTAAAGTGACCAATCAAATAAAATCATTCGCATTATTAACAAATTGTGCGAAGAGGACGATACAGACTTGTTTGTAATTTCCTTGGCGAAATTCACAGAAAAGGCTATAAAGTATGTAAGTAGGTAATAAGCTGCACTTATAAATTATGTTACTTAATGCATAATGTTTGATTGTTTGTTTTGTTAATTTTTCAATATCGATTTGGTTTAACACTGTTATGATATTGAAAATGTTAAATAAAAAAAATAAAAAAAACTCTACTGCTTGGAGGCAGAATATCTGGCATTGTGGTGATATGCAAACCAACCAATAGTAAAGAGGACTCTTTACCACCAGGTAAAACGCATTGTCGCGTGTAATAAGAGATTTAGAATTAGATGCTAGATAAATCTACTTCTTTATAATACTCTTCCAGTAAGTATAATTATATTATATTTTACACATTGATGGGCAAGAACCAACACAACTTGCCAATAGAATTTCAATGAAAATTTCACGTAATTTTTCAGGCTAAATAACTTAGTAAACGAGTTGCGCCTTCAAATGATTGGCAAACTGCCGTCACTGAGCGAGCAGAACAACGAGCAGTTACAAGACGAGTTAGAAAGAGAACGCAACAAGTACTCAGAACTGCTTAAAAAGCACAAGCAAGTCACTGAGCATCTCGGAAACATGCTGATTGAGAACACAAATCTGTGCGAAAAGGCACTCTTAGCCGAGGCCGCAAAGGACAAAATCGAACGGAAGCTAAACGAGCTAACTGAACAATGCAACCAAACTATCGATAACCTGAACACGACAGATGATGAGCATCAAAAGACCAGTGTTGTTGACTATCTGAAGGAGATTAAGTCTCGTCTCGAAGATCTGCAATCGGTTAATCTCAAGACGAACGAGGAATTGATCGATCATGAGATTAAGCTGTCGTTTGTGAAAGATGATAATGACCCTAATAAAGTGGATGATGACGTGGTCTTGAATGAGGACCAAGCTGTTTTGGAGGAAGAAAAGAGGGCTATGGGACAGGTAAAGTTTGAACCCCCGTATTTACAAAATGAATATTCATAGTCTCATGCGATATAATGCGTCGCGACATGTTTCACCAGAACAAACTTGCATGTCGTCGACATTTAGATTTTAGGTTGTGTGTTTGAATATGTCGGTCGATCGGACAACAAAAGACGTCTTATTGCGACAGCCAGGTAACAGGGTAAGTTAGTTCGTAGAGTTAGTGGCCTACCTTGGTGATGGAGTTTTTAGGCCGCCTAAAGGCCAAGGATACGCACAGTGTAGCCATAAAACGATTAATGAATGCCTTGACATCTGGCAGTTATAAAAATAACCCACTATTATTTATGATTCTCATACGGTGAAGGAAAACATCGTGAGGAAACCTCCATGTCCAAGAACTAAAAATTCGAAAGACATGTGCCATCCACCAATCCGCATTGGGTCCGCGTGGTGGATTAAGACCCAATCACTCGCCTGAGAGTAGGCCAGTGTCCCAGCAGTGGGAACATTAGAAGGCTGTCACTATGATGATACAAAACACCTGCTCAAAGATTTTTTCAAGATTCAAATAAATCAGAAATAGTTAAAACACGGTTTACTCCCTGACGTCACTCTACATGGCTTGTATGGTTATTTTTAACGTTCTTTAATTGTCCCTGTGGCGCAGAGGATAGCGCGTTGGACTTCTAATCCAAAGGTCATGGGTTCGATCCCCATCAGGGATGCTATATTTTTCTTTTACTTGCGTATTTCATTAGATGAAGTCTCAAGGGGGCGGTTATATATCCTGCCCACGGCCGGAATCGACGATTTTTGGGATTAATCGGCGCTACATCATCTGAATCAGATCATCTGCTGTATTTGCTCCTATTGCCTTAGCTTTTTCTACTTCTACTGTTTTATGTTAACTGTGTAAGACCTGTAACTTTTTCCATGTAGTGGCAATATTAGGTATAGGTACCTCTAAGAAATAATATTTATTATAATGTGACGACTCATTTTAATGTTTGTATGCAATAAGATAAAGCACAGAGATTTCTACTTACCTATCTGTTTACCATCTCAATTGTATTTACCTGTGTTTACAAACAAATAAATGAATTATGAATTATAAAAAAAATATATTTTTTTAAAATTATTTTATTTATTTATTACCACACTGTAGGTGTCTAACCACGCTGTTTTTTGCAGGTGGCATTAAACCAAGAGCTGCAAGAACTGAACCGCGCGATGGCGATCAAGGCGTCCGTCGTCCAGGCGATCCTCGCGAATAACAAGGAGATGCTCGAAGGTCACAACAATCTGCGGGAGAATGAGGAGAAGATAGCGCATCTTGAGAAAGAGAGAGACGAGCTGATGCAGCAACTGAAGCAAACTAAAGTTTGTACTCTTAGTTCTTACTATTGCAACTTACTATTACTTACCTTATTTTTTGAGATTGGGAAGCCATCTTGGATTTGGATTGGAGATTGATTTGGATTTGGAGATTGGGATGGGCCATCATTTCCAATCCACAGGCCGTCTTGGCTTGAATCTTGGCCGTACACGCCATGACAGAGACTTTCGAGCGGCCTAAAAACTCTTTCACCAGAGTTAGCCACTGGCTCATATGAACTTACTTGCCAATAAGTTTTTCTATTCGAAAAATTTATCAGCTGTCGATGGGATAACGGTGGTTAGTGTAAACTCTGTCATTGTCATAAGGATTTTTAATAATTTTTTCGGCTGGAATTGGTTGATTCCGGCCAAGCAATATGCGAGGAATCGGCGAGCATAGTCAACTTCTTTCTAACGTGTTCTGAACTTCTGAGAGCAAATCACGACTATCATAAAAGTATCTTCTAGCTGGTTTTACGTGATTTTTTGTGCTATCATTTTTTGCATGAGAATCACATGTCAGTTGAACTCGCAACTTGATGAAGAAGCTTACACAAACTGATTTAACTTATCTTTTTAGTTTGCTATTTTTTTTTATTGTAACATTTGTAACACCTTCCCTCACTCTGCTTTTAATTCAGTCTGCAGGTTGTATGGAAGAGATCGCTATTAGCAATAAGGTCGCCCGTTGTACCACCATATTTTTTTTAATTTTATTTTTAGTTTTAATTGTTTTTTTGGTGTAACAATAATGAGTTATCTATCTAGGTATCAATTTATTTCGCAGACCAAAGACCCATCACACGAGGAGCGTCGCACCAAGGTGTCCACTCTCGAGTCCCAGATCACGGAGCTGAGGAAGCGTGTGCTGCAGCAAGCCAACGTGATCAAGATGAAGGAGAAGAACGAAGCCAAGATCGCCTCGCTTAACGCAGAGTTGCAAGCCATGAAAGTCACTAAGGTAACCGTCATGACAGCCTTATAATGTTCCCACTGCTGGGACACTGGCCCACCACCACGCGGACCCAATGCAGATGGGTGGATGGCACATGTCTATCGAATTTGCCGTTCTTGGACATGCTGGTTTTATCACATCACATCACACCACATGTTTTCATTCACCGAATGAGAGTTTTACTGGCATTGCGGCACACTTAGAAAAGAAGGGTCACTACCATTAGACTACCAAGGTAATGTGCGAATTGGTTCAAGGATTGACTCCAAATGAAGTCAGTGCAGACAGAAATGACTTTTTCTGTTTACAAAGGATCAGTACGCGAGAATTTGAAGTCAGTACTAACCCGGCAGCGTTTACATTAGGTCAGTAGCGGGTCAGCACTGACTGCTCGTATTTGGAGGCAGCTGACTTTGCTACTGGCTCAATGTAAAACTTACTTAATGTTAGTTGGTAATATACATGGTGGTAGTCCACATCAGCAAGAGTCCGTTTTGGTGGGTGCCCGCAGTGCCAGATATTCTGCCTCCAAGCAGTGTGCAAGCATTCATGTGTTATTCATAGATTACACAGAAACTTCTGTTTTCTTTGCTGACTGTACTAAAATAATAAATAAAATAAAATAAATAATGCTGGACAATCCACACAGCATCATCTAGCCCCAGGTAAGCTGCCGTTAAACAGAGCTGTGTTATGGGTACTAGATGACTGATATATACTTAATACAATACATAGAAACATATTTTTTATTATATATAGAAAATACCCAGAACACCCGGAACAAATATTTGTAGATCGTACAAACATTTGTCCCGAGGCGGGAATCGAACCCGCAACCTCCGCGTCGCAGGCGGACCTGCGCCCGCTGCGCCACATCGGTCGTCAACTAAGCGAATGACATTCAATCACTATATCTCAGGGTGGCGAAAACAGTGCAGTGTTAAACAGACCTTAAAACTTAAAATTTGGTTGATACTACACCCTTTTATTCTAAAATAGAAACTCATTTTAGCTGCTAATTATTGGCTTTGCTTGTCATTCTTACGTCAAAAAACAAAGACGATAATAGATTTGAAAGACACATTAGCTAACAGAGGTTTATTGTATGATTATTACCTTATAATCAAACTTTAAGCTTTGGGTGGCACTGCATCTGTAATGGTCAGGCGTGGTCAAAACAATGGAATTGAGCAATGCGTTTTACGTGTAGGGACTCCGTTACCCACATTATTAATATTATGTATTTACATTTTAAGTATATATATAAATTAGTCAGTCAGGCTAAGGCAGTCAGTCGCTCGCAAAGCACCTTACGCGAGACCCATGTCGCCTGTCGTTAGATTTAACTCATCGCTGTAACATATCTTTTTATTCCTTCTATATTTCTATTTCTGCTGTATCTTGTGACTTGTCGTTACCAGCGTACCTGCCCGCGAATCAAGTCAACCCTGCTATACAAATATTTTATTAACCACAAATACAAATGTTGAGTGATTCACTGGTTTCCGAGTTAGTTTTCACTGTGTTTCAGAAAGACAGTTTATTGTAACCTATGTAACCTATGAATATGGCAAAAGAACATTTTGTATGTAATCTAAATAAAAACTCTAAGTAATCCTATATTATTCTCTTTTTGTAAATAACCTTATACACTATTCTAAAAGATGAATACGAAAATATATTTAAAAAAAATGTACAACACCAAAATCCACATTATACGTTTTTTTTAATACAACTGAAGTGGCAACTAAGCATACGGCAAGATGGTAAGCGGTTACCGCAGCCTATGGACGATTGCAATACCAGAGGTATCACTCGCGGGTTGCCACCTTGAGGCTAAAATAAACATACGCTTCACACCGGAACACAGCAATGCGAGCATTACTGCTTGGCGGCAGAAATAGAGAAATAGGTATGGTAGTCCCATTGAACTATTTTGTTCATTTCATTTCATTTCATTTCATTTATTTCATTTTGAAACATTGCATTAAAACGTTGCATTTTTTTTGTGTGTAATTTCAGGTGAAGATAATAAAGCAAATGCGCGAGGAAAGCGAGAAGTTTCGCAAGTGGAAGGCTGATAATGAGCGAGCCATGCTCCGTCTCAAAAACGAGGACCGCAAGCGAGCCACTGCGATGGCTAAGATGGAGTCGCTTCACGCCAAACAGCAGAATGTGCTCAAACGGAAAATGGAAGAAGCTGTCGCTGTTAATAAGAGACTCAAGGTATATCTTAGATAGTTTACCCTAGTTCATGATCGTAGCAAGTGGAAATGCGTATTTACTTACCTTTACGTACGCGTTTATCTTAACTTACTTACCTACCTTAGGAAGCTTTGGACCGGCAGAAGCAAACGCACATGAAACGCAACGCAAAGGGCAGCGTAAAGACAGGCGCTATACAACAATACATCGAACAGGAGCTAGAAGTACATCTCAGTATCGTAGAGGCTGAGAAATCGCTTGAAGAACTTATGGAGTACAGGTATTCAGATTCTTATCTTTATCCTTCCTTATTTGTATCTGGTATGGTTGGATTGGATATAGCTGAGGCGTAAACTTCAGTTGGCTATGCACTACTGTCTTATACTGCGCAACAAAGTTTACAATCCCTCCATATTAAGCAGTATGGCTATATATGTGCCCAATAACTATGTGAGGTGTGGCCGTCGTCGACACCAGTTGTTTGCTTGTCACATAGCGAGAACCCAACATAACTAAATTCTAAATTCTAAATTGGCTCTAGATTTATTATAATTTATGCTTTTTGCCTGTGGCTCTTGTTTGCGTTGTGTAGGCTAACCATGAAACATAACTTTCGAAATTCATCATGACAGCCTTCTAATGTTCCCACTGCTGGGACACTGGCCTACTCTCAGGCGAGAGTGATTGGGTCTTAATCCACCACGCGGACCCAATGCGAAATGGTGGATGGCACATGTCTTTCGAATTTTTAGTTCTTGGAGGAAACCGGCATGGTTTCCTCACGAGGTTTTCCTTCACTGTATGAGAGCACTTTCATTGCGCACATAAATTTTTCGAACAGAAAAATCCATTGGTGCACGACCCGGTTTGAACCCACGACCTTACATCCGGAAGGCGGGGTCACTACCACTAGACCACCGGTGCTACATTCGAAATTTCGGACCGAAATTTTCGTGCAATTCGTACTATGAATCACATTAATTCCGATCTCAAAGACGACATGTGACAGTGATATAAATTCCCTAAAGCTTTATGGTAGCTAAGTGATTCGGTTTTCGTTTGTGCTTCATTCAGCTGCGAAGTTGCAAATAGACATTTTCATGGTAGTCCAACTGAAGCGACTAACGATTATTGTGTCATTTGTAGTGATTCAGTTTATGTTGGTGGTAATTTAGTTTAGAGCAATCACTGATATAAGCTGAACCATGATAATAAAGTTGTCAGAATATAATATATCGTTTAAACTCGCAAGAGAGCCGCTGATTCTAAAAGCTTGTCTCTAAAATATCACCACATACCAGCGGGAAAGGGGGTTAAAAACTTGCTAAAAAACATACAGTAAGTAAGTTCGTATGAGTCAGTGGCCAACTCTGGTGACAGAGTTTCTAGGCCGCCCAAAAGCCTCTGTCATGGCCTAACAACTTTGAAAAAGCCGGGAACTACTGCTTAACTTGCCCTCCGAAGCACGGGAGCGCTCAGTTGAAATCGTCACTGGCAGTCACCCATACAAATGACTGTGCGGAACAGTGCTTAACTTCGTTGATCTGTTAAGAACAACTTAGCCAGCTACATCACGAGTGCTCCACATGTGACCATATAATTATAAGTTGCTAAAAACACGTTATGTGACCATATAAAGTCTGAAAAAGGAGGGCATTTTTTATGTATTACTACATGAGCGATACTGTAGACGGCAGCTAATGATGATAATGGTTGTATTGTATTTAATTAAAATCACTATAAAAAAAAATAACATTGTAAATCAAATATTGCATGCCTCTAAGGTAGAATACATTGGTACACAATCCAAATAATTTACACCTAAGTTCAACGTGTATTTCAAGCAATAAAAATACTTTAACTTTGACTTAGACTGTGATAACAATAACTTACAGAGCTTGGATCACCGAGCAAATAGAGAACTTACGCAACAGCACAGACGATCAGACGAGCCGGAAGAAAATAGCTGAGTTAGAAGATGATCTCGCGCTACGTAAAGCCCAGATATCAGATCTGCAACAGAAGATTTTGACAGCTGATCAAGGTTGGTTTATACCTGCATTTTATACTGATAGTTTCAAACCCACGACCTTGGAATGAGAAGTTTTCGATTCGAGATTTAAAAAAAAGTAGTTCCGATTGCTTTGACAGATGGCGCTATCTGCCCTAGTGCCATACTGGGAAAAGTTATCAAAACAAGAAAAAAGTTTGACTCTGTTTTTGTTCATGTCCTGCTTGAGGCAAAAAAAATTTACTCCAGTTCGTCCAAAGTTAAAGTACTACGTAGTACGTACTATGACTTTGACACCAGCCAGAGGTATGACAGACAGTGACAGCAGGAGCAACCAATGTTGAATTCCCTACACATTCACCATAGCTCGCCAAACGTAGTGCTTACATTCTCTTGGGCTCGCCAGTTGAGCTACCGCCATCCAAATAGAGAGCTTTTTTTTTTAATAACTTGAGACGAAACATTGGAAGGCGAGCGGGGTCACTAACACCAAACCACCAGTGCTTACTGCCTTAGTATGTGATATTATTATTTAAAAAAGAGTCTCGTTTTGTCCATGTAACTGCGCCGAAATACAGGGAACCAAAACTCACAAATCATATCATGTAAATATACCGTTTTTCCCGTTCGTGAACATGATAAATAATAAATAATGCTGGACAAACACAGCAAACCGTTCAAACATTTGTTCCAGAGCGGGAATCAAATCCACAACCTCATGCGTCGCAGGCGGACCTTCGCCCGGCGCGCCACATCGGTCAAAACCATGATTGACGACGCGGGTTCGATTCCCGCCTTGGGTCAAATGTTTGTACAATCTACAAATATTTGTTCTGGGTGTTCTGGGTATTTTCTATGTATAATAAAAAATATCTATCTATGTATTGTATTGTATTAAGTATATATCAGTCATCTAGTACCCATAAACACAGCTCTGTTTAACAGCAGCTTACCTTGGGGCTAGATGATGCTGTGTGGATTGTCCAGCATTGCTCATTTATTTATTATTTTATGATAGTTTCAAAAATCTAATCGTAATATACTTAAATGTCTGCAGAAAACAAATCCCGCACCCAATGGGACAACATCCAGTCTATGCTCGAAGCGAAGGTGGCTCTCAAGTGTTTGTTCGAGCTGCTCGTGGATTCCAAGCGCGAGCTGCAGAACCAGAGCGAGAAGGGCTTCCAGGCGCGGTACGAGGAAGTGAAGGAGGCTCATGACAGACTGCTCGTTGAGTTTGACAGCTGCAAGTCCGAGTTTGAGCGGCAACTCGCTGTCGTGAAGATGCAGAGCGAGCAGAAGGTAAGAATACTTATCTATACTGTTAGAGGGGGTTCAAAGACAAGACTATTAGTTCAATATTATTTATGATATGTTCCTCAAAACCACAATTATTCGGAGTCAACGATAACACTTTCTGACATCTTTGCTCCTCCGTTGCCCAGGTAACGCGATCGAGCATGCGTATTGCGCGCCGCACCTTATCCACAGCACACCGCCATAGACCACGACACCAGTACTCCTTACAATACTTAAAACTTCGCTGGAATGCTTATGAATTTTTTTTTCTTTTAAATAGAAATACATTTTTATAAGTACTTACTTTTTTTTTATATTTTTGAGATGCTTAATTTGGGAATGGTGGACGAATAATTGGGTGAGGAAGTGATGGGCATTCCGGCAAGGTCCGCGGTTGGGTCGCGCGGTTTGTAGACTGGCTGTGGATGGGTAGGTAGATAGATAAATGGATAGGTTGGTAAGGTATCATAGATTTAAAAACAAGTAGCAAGATCTCTTCTACCTATTATTTTTTTTATACTACTAAAGTGGTAACCAAGCGTACGGCCCACTTGATGGTCAGCGGTTACCGTAGCCTATGTACGCATGCAGCATCATAGATATCACTTGCGTGTTACCACCCTGAGACGTTAGATGGTAAGTTTCATGTGCCTGTAATTTCACCGGAAACCATACCCTTCGAACCGGAACACAGCAATGCGAGCATTACTGCTTGGCGGCAGAAATAGGTATTATTTTATAGATTTTATAGTAAGTTGTGGATAACGCTGTTGGTTATATATTAATTATGCCTGTTTCATATCTACCATTTACTCATCCATAAATGTATAACTGTTTGTTATCCCTAATAAATAAAATAAAAAAAACATAGTGCGAGCTGCAAAGCCGGAGCGTAAGAGCTTTGCTTCGCAGCTCGCGCTTGGAAGTGCGGGAAGTGACAAAGGCTTCTGATAGGTTGCTTGTTGAGTTTGGCAGCGGTTGTTAAGATGCAAAGCAAGCAGAAGGTAAGAATACTATCTTTACTTAGATAAAACAGCGGACCTTTTAATCTGCTAGAAGAGTTTGGGCTAAATGCAAAAACGTAGCATTCATCTGGGTAAACAGTAACACATCCTCAGCCCATGGGGGTACAGACCCTCAGATAGACAGAGTGATACAGTTGAGAGTATAGGCTCTCAGATCACTGACAGTTGACTGGGGGTACAGATCCTCAGATAGAGTTATTTATTAGACACTTAGATCATCAGAGTTACTATGCCGACGTAACTGAACTTAAATTACCAGACAACAGGTAGAAATCAGTTAACAAAATATTGTTATTGTTTTACACAGTTTTTACCATTTATGAATAGAATACAAATCAACTCAGATAATATTCGTCGTACCTCGTCATAATAAGGTACTTGGCGACATGTTACCAAGTGGCAAGACAATCAAGGCGCCCGCCTGACTATTACAGATGCAGTGCCACCCAAAGCTTAAAGTTTTTAAGTGTTTGCGTGGCACTGCACTGCGCTTATCACCCCGAGACATTGTTTTTAAGTCTCTTACGCCCAATAATTTCACTTGCTACAGTGCCCTTCAAACCTAAACACAGTAATGCTTGCACGCTACTGCTTGGAGGTAGAATATCTGACACTGCGGTGGTACCCACCAAGTATAAGCAGCCGTGCGTCGCTAGTTTCTAATAAGTATCGTTTCGTTTGCTTCGAGCCGAAGACATCCCAATGATTGTTTCGTCCAAGCGAGATATGTCTCGATAGCTCAATTGGTAGAGCGCCCGCGTATTAAGCGGTGGTTGCGGGTTCAAATCCCGCTTGAGGCAAAACAATTTTTGGGATATTATAATCTTTAGTATTCTCCTAGTGTGATGGTTAACACTATAAAAACAAAAATAACCAAGTATCGTTTGGTTTACAGTTGGCGTCGCTAGTAGCACTGCAGCGCGGTGTGATGGGCCGCGGCGATAACAACGAAGCGTGCAAGCATCTTCAAAACGTGCTGCAAATACAACTAGAGAAGTTGGACCAGGTTGAGGAAGAAAATGTAAGTCTTAATGTTATTGGGGCCGCGGCTTTACTGTCTTAAAGCTAAAGCTGTTGCTAGTTCAGAACGTAACTAATGGAAATTTCATCGAAATTAGTTCCGTCTGTATTAAGCAGCAAACGAATATCTTTTTGTTTATTAGTTGATGTAAATTTTTTAATTTTTTTTTATACTAACAACCAAGCGTACCGGTTACCGTAGCCTATGTACGCTTGCAACATCATAGATATCACTTGCGTGTTACCACCCTGAGACCTTAGATGGAAAGTCTCATGTGCCTGTAATTTCACCGGAAATCATACCCTTAGAACCAGAACACAGCAATGCGAGCATTACTGCTTGGCGGCAGAAATAGATGGACATATTATTTGGTTGTAATTCAATCTGTTAAAAAGTTTATAGGTAGATCCTGCTGTGTCTATTTTTTGCTTGCCACGTCATAGCCTCGGTGGCGCAGTAGGCAGCGCGTAAGTCTCATAATCTTAAGGTCGTGAGTTCGATCCTCACCCGGGGCATATCTTTTTGCATTTATTTTATTATTTTTCTATAGAAAAAGCTTGTTGACGAGCTGGAACAACTTCGTGCTGCCGGTAAAAAAGCTAAGAATAAGAAACCTAAGAAGGAAAGTATTGAACCTGTGAAGAAACTGGAGTATGTGGAGCCTACTGATGAGGAAGAAGATGAGTTTGAAGACAGGGAGAAGGATCCCGACTGGAGGGCCACTCCACTCTTCAAACGCATACAGGTGAACATTTTATTATAAATACCCATAATTTTTTCAAGATAATTTCTAACAATCAATTCAATAGTTAATTTTATGAAAACTCTTAAAGAAAGAAATTGTTTCTTAAAATTTTTTGGGGTATTAGTAATACTTTCGAATTTGTAGGTCTAAGACATGCTGGTTTCCTCACGATATTTCCTTTTACCGTTTGAGAGCATTGCACAGTAGAAAAACCTATTGGTGCACGACCTCACGATCAGGCGGGGTCATTAGCACAAGACCAATGCTATCCGTGTACGTGCCGTGGCGTGCAGTACTGCCAGCGGATTGAGGCATTCGTGAAGTTAGCCGTTTCAACAGCAATGGAGCTTTTCCAAGCTAAATTGTCTTTGAGCATCACAAACGGCTAGCTTCACGAAATCAAGGGTGTGTTTTTTATGTAAATATCACAATTCACGATTGCTTGCTTCACGATTCCTTTTTTTGCCGTGCCCTGCCGGGGCTCATGTTGTCACTATTTAACTGTATTGCTAAGACATTTTGTACAATATAAATGCAATAAATGATTGAACTTGAACTTCCCTAGATCCTCCGACCGTACTATATCTCTCATCATCATCACGACAGCCATCTAATGTTCCCAAATGCTGGGAACATTAGAGCGGGACTGATTGGGTTTTAATCCACCAAGAACTAAAAAATTTTATTTATGTGTTTATTTATTTAGACCTCCGCTCCGTCTAAATCTTATATATAAAAATGAATTGCTGTGCGTTACTCTCGCTAAAACTCGAGAACGGCTGGACCGATTTAGCTAATTTTGGTCTTGAAATGTTTGTAAAAGTTCAGGGAAGGTTTGAACGGTAAGAAAATATACAGGGTGTAAAAATTTGCTAAAAAAAATGCCGCGAGTGAAACCGCGCCGGGTCTAGTAAATATATATATATATATTTTTTACCACTAGAATGGCAACCAAGCGTACGGCCCACTTGATGGTCAGCGGTTACCGTAGCCTATGTACATGCGTACAATCATAGCAACATCATAGATATCACTTGCGTGTTACCACCCTGAGACGTTAGATGGAAAGTCTCTATGTGCGCCTGTAATTTCACCAGAAACCATACCCTTCGAACCGGAACACAGCAATGCGAGCATTACTGCTTGGCGGCAGAAATAGGTATGGTGTTAGTCCTTCCCCGGACGAGCTCTATCACAAGAAAAAATATATAATAAAGGAAGAGAGTAATCGTTCCAGGCGCAACGCTCCCGCCTGACAATGAACTTCACGATGGATGATGCGGACACGTCGCGCGCCACCAAGCGCTCCTCCGACGGGTCGCCGCACTGCGCGTGCCGCGGCAGCTGCTCCACCAAGATCTGCGGCTGCGTCAAGACTGAGAAGGGATGCGGCAGCGCCTGCAGGTGCCAGCGAGACCTCTGTAAGAACAGGCGGGTCTCTTCTGATAGTGACGATAAGGAGAATAACGTAAGTGCTTAGCAATATTAGGTGTAGTGTAGTCCTTCATATGTATCTTTCTTTCACTATCTTTTTTATATCCTTCAGACTATAAAATATACCGGTGTCCTAAATCGGTAGAACAATTTATCTGCAAAAGTAAATTCGTATGAGTCAGTGGCCAACTCTGGTGACAGAGTTTCTAGGCCGCCCGAAGGCCTCTGTCATGGCCTAACAACTTTGAAAAAGCCGGGACCGACTGCTTAACGTGCCCTCCGAAGCACGGGAGCGCTCAGTTGAAATTGCCACTAGCGATCACCCATCCAAATGATGAGGACGCGGAACAGTGCTTAGCTTTGTCGATCTGTTAAGAACAACTTAGCCAGCTACGTCATGACCGCTGAAAGCGCATTAGCTGTGAAAACTGATTGAGAGTTATTTTTATTATATTAAATTAGTAGAACTTTTCTGTGATTTTGTAGCGTCTGGCTAGAAAAACTAGCAAGCCTCAATCATGCATGACTATGATTCGTATAAAACAGGATGGCAGACATATATTTAGCCTAATTGCCAGAATTACGTAATTTTTTTAACTACATTAAAAAAAAAAGTACAAGGTTTTTTTTTTTGTGTGTGGAACATATTTCTTGAATATCGCCGCGCACTAATAATCAAATACCCTATATAAACCTATGTTAGCTAATAAGTCTTTCATATCTATCACCGTCTTTGTTCATTGACATAATGACTAAGAATTATTCTACAATACACACAATAAATATATTTATTTATTTTATAAATTTATAATGACAGTTTTTTTAATAAAAGAAATATGAAAAAGTGTTTCAGTGTTTATCCCTAAAAAATGTACCTGCTTAAGTATAGTTCTCTCGGCGAATATAGGCTTCCGTGAAGTTAGCCGTTTATGATGCGCAAAGACAATTTAGTTAGAAAAAGCTGCATTGCGCATCGAAACGGCTAACTTCACGGAAGCCTAGACCCGCCGAGAGAACTATACTAAAATATAATTTTATTTACAGCCCTCGAGCACAGAGCTGTCTCTCGACACAACACCGCCATCGTATTTCGACAAGCGGTAAGTTACCATCAAAACTACCATTCGCACAATCCTTTAACAACTATAAAAGAAGCGCTTGTTTAGATTCGAAACTACCCACGAACTTGGCGGCAGTAAGAGCGAGCCAAGTACGCCTTCCAAAAACATCACTACACGCTCAAAAAGGGATATTCGTCCTTTGGGTGACAGAAAAAACCTAAACCAGTCATGGATGTTTGCGTTACTTCTGTACAATACCTGTGTGGCGCCGATGTCTTCGTATTGCGCGAACAGCATCTTCGAATACGGCATGGACGTGGCTAAATATAACGTGATTGCGAACGTCGTGAAGTTTATGATGAAAGAGGTTATTTTGATGGATAGGGGATGCTTGCGGACTATGCTCTTACTTTTGTATCAAATTCTAAATTACGGTTTACATTTTACACAACCGGAGCATATTGCTGTGATTTATTTGTAAAACATAGCTAGAAACTGAAAGAGTCTACTCTTGCGGACAAAAAAACAGTATACCGTGACACTTTTGGTAGTTCAGCTTATGTATGTGAATGCTTTGAACTTAGTTTTCACCGATATAAGTTGAACTATGTTACCTGAGCACGAATATCACTAATCATTCGTCAATTTTGAACAATTAAATGAGACAAAATAAAGCAATCGATTGCCAGTTTGTCCTGACAATTTGTTGCTTTGACGATTGAGTAAAACACCAGCTCTTTCTGGAATTCATTCAAACATATTTATTTACTTATTTAAGTTTCCAACATAATCTTAACATATTTCTCGTTGTTCAAAGGCGACACGAGAAGTACTCGTTTTATAAAAACATATCCGGAATATGGCACATATTTAAGAGGAAGGAAACTATTACATTACCACTAATACGATGTAAGTGCATAGTTCTGCAAGGCATTGGTACTGGCTTTTTGGTAGTTCGCGTAAAACTAGACTTTATTTAGTAAGAAATAGAATTTAGATTTTATTATCCATCAACATTTAGAAGTTGCTATGCAGAACTATGTCTTGCATAGATGTAATAAAAAAACTTTATATAAGTACTATCATAGAATGTAGTCTTCACTTATCTATGTTAATGATCAAATCCTGTTTTTAGAATTCATAAAACGTCTTTGCGAGGAAGTTTAACGTGGAAACACACCAGTATAAACGCCCCCATGCCTTGCGTTGACCTTAAGGCTGCGTTTCCACCAGAGCTAAGCGAGGATGTGTAACGAAGGATGTGTTAGTTAGGAACCAATAGAATCTCTTCATTTACCTAGTCTCGCTCTGACAGCTTCAATAATAAGTGATTCTATTGGTTCCAACAAACAACTCTCTCTACATATTCTCGTTTAGCTCTGGTGGAAACGCAGCCTAAGCCGGCAGTAAACACTAGGCTAAGGGTTGGGCCAGCATGTTGGGCTAAAATTTTGGCTTACAATTGTCGCTATATACACATTTGGCCAAGGGTTGGGTCAGCATGTTGGGCCAAGTTTTAACTACCAATTGTCGCTGTTACTATAGTGATTTAGTGATCATTTTGCATTGGTTTTTGAACCTCATTGATGTTCAATTCCACACCAAATAAAATAAAAATTATTTGTGAATTTCACTCACGCGCGACATTACTTTATTATAACAAACAGAATTATTGGACACCAAAGTGTGAACACATTGGTGGAGCGCGCCAAGATCCTTTGATGTTTGCACGAAAAACCGACAGTAATTGGTTTGCCCGCCAACATGCCAAAGTAGACACCAGCATAGTCTTTACCCGCTGGCCCAGTACGTTGGCCCAGCTTCTTGGCCAACCCTTGGCCAAGCGTGTAATTCCGGCATTACCTTAGTTGTACTGTCGGTAACCATTAAGCAGAGAGGCAAGGCTATTAATATAATGATAACAAATTATACAGTTGCATGATTCCAGCTTTGACACTGCATTAAGCGAAAATGACAAAAATTTTTAGGCCTAAACTGTTACTCAATTAATTTTATTTGTCTCGCAGAGGTCACCTTGACGCGACTTACGTTAAAAAGAAGAAAAGCTACTTTTTCCCAAATGATCAGGGCAATGGCGACTCAAAACCTATAAAGGTAAGATTTTACATCATCATCATCATCATGACAGCCCACTGTTGGGACACGGGTCTACTCTCAAGCGAGAGTGATTGGGTCTTGATCAACCGCGCGGCCCCAATGCGGATACCAATCCCCATTGGGGGGGTCTGTGTGTTGGATGGCACATGTCTTTCGAATTTTTAGTTCTTGGACATGCCGGTTTCCTCACGAGGTTTTCCTTCACCAGAGCACTGGATTTTACATAGTTGTGTTTTAAAGTACAACAGTAAAATTAGACATGATTGTAGCTTGCATGCAAGCTAATACGCTACAGGCATGTCTATTTTCGCCCTAAATAGAATCCATTTTTACTTATTGCCAGTTTTTCTGATAGTTCCCGACTATCAGGTAAACCGTAAACCGTAAATATTCTAAATCTAGGATTTTTTCTAAAGCTTATCTGAATATTTTTTTATAAATCACTATTATTGACCGAGCGAACGTCTCAGTTTCGGGATTGACCAAAAATGCTTTTGGTTGTAAAAAAGGCAAAAGGGGGCTACTGGATATCTCCGCTTAACGTGATTCCATTTCGATGGTTTTTTTTATTCGAAATGTATAATTTATTATTATTTCTTTATAGTGAGTCTCATACAAATTTGGTGAAAATCTGATGAGGCTCTTTAGCAGTAAGTTGCTCACTTGTAAGAAAAGAAAAGTTTAAGAAAAATCCATTGGTGCACGACCGGATTCGAACCCACTTTTCTACTTTCTCTTCAACATATATATTATGTAAGTGGTTTCAAAATTTTGAAATGGCTTTGCGATACCAAGTGAAATAATAGGTTATTGCATGGTAAAAAGGGTTCGCGAAGTCTACTGTTCTCAAAGAACTACTAGTCATATAAGAGCATCAGTTTTGTACACACCGTTTGGCCTATATTATATTGCCTATTATATTTTTTTTCTTTTCAGATATAACAAATTATAAAGGAACGTGCGAGCTTGTAAAATAATATATCTCAATTTGAAGTGCCTAGAGTATAATTTTATAATTCCTGTTTTTATAATAATGATGTTATTTTGTAATCTAAATTAAGTGTAGAACTATAGGATTTGATTCAAAAGACTGGACTTTTTCTACGTCGCTGTTTGAAATTGAGTAGTTAGGGTCCACTTATATTGACTTATTATGAGTAGATCTCTAAATAAAGTACATACATATTTATTACATAAATCGTCGTTTTATTCGTGCAACACACGAAAAGGCTTTAGAATGACAGACTTTGAACAATATGTAGAGCATTGATTTCGTAAAATTTTGCAGCATCCTTTGATTGTTTTAAAGAATGCCTTAGTTTTCTAAACATCGAAATAACCGACCTACCCATTGTATTCAAATGGGTATGCGCTGTTTATAAAAGATGCTGAATTCTTTACGTATTTGCATCTCATGATTAGGCACGACACCTTTAGAGGGTTATATTATATCTTATTAAGGTTTTGTTACCTGAAATTAAATAAATAAATAAATAATGCTGGACAATCCACACAGCATCATCTAGCCCCAAAGTAAGCTGCTGTTAAACAGAGCTGTATTATGGGTACTAGATGACTGATATATATTTAATACAATACAATACATAGATAGATATTTGTTATTATATATAGAAAATACCCAGAACACCCGGAACAAATATTTGTAGATCGTACAAACATTTGTTCCGAGGCGGGAATCGAACCCGCAACCTCTGCGTCGCAGGCGGACCTGCGCCCGCTGCGCCACATCGGTCGTCAAAATTCAATCGTCAATTAGTTTTTTTTTTCTCTGTTATTATTTCGGTGTAGACAGTCTTTAGATGTTCATTGTAGGTTTTCTGTTGATCGGAGCCCTTAACATTTTAGACTATAGTATAGATCTCACAACGGATCTCGGCCGTAGTGAAATTAGCCGTTTCGATGCGCAATGGAGCTTTTTCAAACTAAATTGCATCACAAACGGCTAACTTCACGGAAGCCTAGATCCGAGACCACGGATCTCGGCCGTAGTGAAATTAACCGTTTCGATGCGCAATGGAGCTTTTTCAAACTAAATTGTCTTTGCGCATCACAAACGGCTAACTTCACGGAAGCCTAGATCCGCTGTGCGAACTATACCTTAGAATTATAGTAGGTATAACATTTTATCTGTGCTTCAGATCTAAGAACGAACTCTACAATTTGGATTTCTTGTCCTGAACAATCATTTTTTAATTTTTTCTCGAATAAGTTAAAATGTTGAGTGGCCGGTTTAACCGACAAGCAGGACATAAAAGGATCCAACATTGGGCAACTAACACGCTAACACATCCATAATGATAAGTATGTCAAAGACAATTCTGCGTTTGAGTCATTGTAGCGCCTTGACCGAATCATTGCATCCTATTACCGCGTCATCGAGCGTTTGGAGAATGAAAGCCTCAAAACAACCCTTACCAATGGTTTAGCTTTCGAGTTTCTTAAGATTTAAACTCTATATTTCACACACAGTACCTAGCATCTTTACAGTAAAATAACTGTATAAATAACTACAGGAGTCATTTTTGGGGGTTTTATCATTGGGCCTAATGCATTTCTTGTTGATAATCGACAGGAAGTCTAGTTATGTTTCAATATAAGTTTTAGAACATGTAAAAATAATGAATAATATTCGCGAGAAGACCCAATAGTAAAAAGGCATTTTTAAAATTCATTATTAATGTCCTATTAACGAAAATAGCTCTTATCGAGTGTTTAAAGACCTTAGTATTAGAAGTTTAGCAACTCAGCACACATTTTGGAGACGAAATCACCTAGAATCTCAAAGAACTTCTGATCGGAAGAAGCAATAAAGGAAACAGTTCCGTTCGAGAACACATAGTACCAAACGGTTCGAAGAAAGGTTGAAGGCTCGCTTTCGATGTTGGGGAGAAATCTCAAAACTCGTCTGACCAGCAGTACCGCGCGACGCGCCAACGGAGAAGCACGTGTTTCACATTCTCCCATATAAACTTTTCCGTGTCAACTCCATAACATACAAACAAACCTCAAACTGTAACCACAGCAAGGATTTTTGCGGGTTTACCTAACGTCAGTGCAGTGTGTGTGAATATAACAGTGGATGGTGACCAGTTTCGCTTTTTTTGTTGTTAGAAAGTGCATCTACCTGTCGGGAGTGTTTTTCTACAGTCTACCGGTATGTTTGATGTTAAGGTAGCTATTATAGCGGTGTTGGGACGCCGGTAACACTCGGCTCGTCTTAGAAATGGAGAGTCTTGAATTAGGAAGAGAGAGGACTAAAATTTTGTATACTAGCATGCGCGAATTATTATTGGTTAAACTTTCCAATGTTTTGGTTAATGATTGATAGGAGAGAAATGTGGCATATATTACACCTTTATTTTCCATATCTTTGAAGCGTCTGGTAAGGTTTCTTACAGAAAACTTTTAGATTACCCAAAGACATTGAGAATATGCTCGAAGAGATTACCTAAATCGTCTCTTAAAATTTTTTACAATAAACTATTGAATATCAACCTATTTAAATCATAAATAGACATATTCAAACTTTGTTCTTACTGTTAGACCGCTTATTTCAAAGATATTTTGTTTTCTGAAGACGTCCCTTATTCTACAATGGCTTCTCTACATACAATAGAGTACGAGACCGCTTCTTGAATGAAGATAGGCATTTTAACATACCACGAATTGTTTTTATAAAGTGGGACTATCTACATACATCCGCATCGAAAAATTTGTGTAGATGATGTTACCGAGGACAGCATCTCTGAAATAAAATAGTTTAGTAGCGTGTTTTCTTTGCAGAATAATTTACCTGATAACTCTCCTTTAGCATATAGCAACTAAGCTATGGCACTGAAAACCAACTATCTACAAAAACATAATATTATTAAATTATTTTGTCCTTGTGGACCATAATATAAACTAGTTATTCCCAATGTCTCGCGTCTACTGGGGACCTAGATACTGTAGAATCTTAATTATAATTTCATCATCATCATGATAGCCTTCTAATGTTCCCACTGCTGGGACACTGGCCTACTCTCAGGCGAGAGTGATTGGGTCTTAATCCACCACGCGGACCCAATGCGGATTGGTGGATGGCACATGTCTTTCGAATTTTTAGTTCTTGGACATGCCGGTTTCCTCACGATGTTTTCCTTCACCGTATGAGAGAACTGGCATTGCGCACATAAATTTTTCGAACAGAAAAATCCATTGGTGCACGACCGGGTTTGAACCCACGACCTTAGGATCGGAAGGCAGAGTCATTACCACTAGACCACCGGTGCTCTCTATTATAATTTAGGTAGGTATAATTAATATTAAAAAATAATATATCCGTGTTCAGCATCCAGACTTCGCAAAACATCTGCCAAAATCATTAACATCCTCTGCCCACATAAAAACACAAAATCGAAGGTCCAATCTGCGATGTAACCATCGCAACAGGTTTTTACATTAACGATATTAATGTAGAGATTATTATCTTATTTACTTCCAAAGTGTGATGATATTCGATCGGTTTATTTGCATTTTAAGACTATATTTTATTATGTTTGATATACGAGTATACTTACTTACATGTAAAAGAAACAATTTGGTTGTTTATTTATGTTCTTGGGACCAATACTTTGGCTTTGTCGTTTTTGTCCGCAAATAAATAAAGGGTAACTTTCGATTTTCTGATGGATACCTATTTCCTAATTTCAAGGTGTTTTAAAGGTAGATTTCAGACAGTTGAAAGAGTATCGTAATTACTTAGTGTTTAATAAAATATCAATAAATTGCTCGTAAAATGTTGGTAATGTGTATGGCAATGTGTAGAAAGTTCTGTGGTCTATGATAACTTATTTTTGATACATAGTTTAACGTAGTGTATTTTAGGCGAAGAAGTAAATCCTAATAAGAAAAATGTTTTTTACTTTATATCATAACTACCAACTACTAAGTACTTTTACTAGTTCATCACCATCTGACTCATAATCCACCGACGCGGATCCAATACGGATTGGTGAATTCGATTTATTGTTATTGATAGAAAACGCGCGTACTTAAGTTATGTTTATGTTATACTTATGTTTCAAAACACCATCCACAAACTAACTTTAGAAAAGTGGACCTAAAGTAGTTCCTTGCGTGAACCATTGCATATTGCATTGCATGCGAATTTACATGCAAATGTGAATGTAGGCGCAAGAATTACCTACAGCATATCATTATGCTAGATTTTAAGCCGAGAGTCTTTGGAATAGAGCAGAAAATAAGTTGGCATAAAACTCCGAGATGTTCCACTGTTACTGCAGTGGTCTTTTCAGCCATAATTCCTTACGATAGAGTTTAGAGTATCAAAAAGTAGATTATATAAAATGACTAAGTAATGGAAATAAATAATAGCAAAAAGGCTATGCGGGTGTTTAAATAATAAAGACCACATAGAGCGATATGGAGGAGTCAGAGACACTGAAAAAATGATGTCATTAGGATCATCATTACACCCAGATCTATGAGTAACGTATACACCGTAAGCGTGCTTCACCGTAGACCATCAGGCGAGATAGTGGTTAAAAATTAAGTAGGTATTCTGAGATTAGGTGCATGTACTCACGCTCTATCACAGCGATCTAGCGCGCGCCATCTTGATAAATGGCGCGGGAATAAAACAGCTGGCAGCAGGTGAAAAAATCACAGACCTTATTTTAGCTGCAGCAGCCGCTGGAACATTATACGCGCACTCTTTCTTGTACGATTGCTGTATCCCGTGCGATAGACCCTGTGTGTAAAGGAGGCAACTCCACGAAATAAAAGCTTTAATGGTTGCTTTAGGTCCATGTATCCAATTGGTTCTCTCAACGTCAGCCTTAAATACTACTCAGGACCGCCTTTATAGAGGTGTAGCTAAATGGGGTCATTAAACGCAGGGTCACAGAAAGAAACCAGTGACAACAGATTGTTGTGACGAGATACTTTGCATATCAATAGATACGTGACAAAGTAGGTAGGTACTTGGTATAATAAGGATAGTTTAACAAAATATTTGCAGGTGTAACGCCTTTACCGTGTAACATATTTAATTATGCAGAATATGATCTAGATCTGTCATACATAATGTATCTAAACAAACCGAATATTAATGAACAGGGTGTATAGACGACTGATGCGATGGATGGTTGCTTCAAACTACATAGGTACAGTCAGCAAAAAATGTGGTCTAAATCTAAAAAACCACCCAAAGCTTGAGATTCATATTCATTTGAATGTCATAGGATTTCACAGAAACTTTTGTCAAAAGTGATAGACCACTTTCTTTGCTGACTGTACCTAACTATAGCAATGCCAGCTGTACTACCTACCTGATACCATTTCTGACGCTCAGCAGTAATCCTCGCATTGCTGTGTTCCGGTTCAAAGAGTATGAGATATTATTATATAGATGATGGAACAACCCACAGGATTAGCGATGTTATGCCGATAGACTGATATAATATAAAAACTGGAAGAACCAGAATCAAGCTTATATACGTTATATACGTTAGGAAAGTTGCCTAACGGTTCGTTCGTGCTAAGTCAAATCTTTTCTAAATAATAATGCTTATTCGAGTTATTGGCGCCTTATTTAGAGCGTATTTGGTTTGCGATGAAGATGACCCAATCACTCTCGCTCAAGAGTAGTCCAGTGTCCCAACAGTGTGGAGCATTAAAAAGCTATTGATGATGATCTGCATGTTCGACAAAGCTACGGCCCTAAAACATAACTTACTTATGAGTAAAATGTAAATAACATTCAACACGCCACGAGTTAGAAAACCATGTTTATTTGGGACCGTAACGTGTTTGAATTAACACGTTTATGTTAATAACCTGTATGATAATAGAACTGGAAAGCCAAAGCTGATGTTTGACCCTGAGGCTCGACTTTAGCTTATTTTTAACCGACAAGGTCAGCTTATGCAAGACGATGAGAACTTTTGAATACCGTGGTTATACAAATACGGAACGTTCTTAAGCCGACTGTCCATTGAAGCAGCGTGGAGCGGATCAGCTTCAACCTTCATCACAGATTCTATCTTACCAAGTGCGTCATATTTCGTCACGTGAATCTCCTGCAATTTCGATATGTTTTTACAATTGAATCGGCTTCGCTCCGCTTTAGTGTATATTCGCCCTCACTGAATATTAGCTTCATTCAGCCGCCTGCTTTGCTTCGCGGTAACGATAATTGTATTGCACTATTTTGATATATCACTTATGCGCGTGCCACCCTGAGACGTAGATCTAATCTCATGTGCTTGTAATTGAACCGAAATCATACCTTTCGAACCGGAACACAGCAATGCGAACTTTACTGCTTGGCGGCAGAAATAACATGGTGATAGTCCTTCCCAAGACGAGCTCTGTCACAAAGTACTTTAGTGCTTTTGCTGCATTGATTTTCAGTCAGTCAGTAATGCCACGGGTTGAGTTTTATTAATACCTATTAGAGTTGGAACCTAGTAGGCAGGTAATAGGTATTACCTACGATCGTTTGATTATTCCCACAACAGACATTATATCTTTCGAAACCATCTGCGTACGATTCACCCACGCTTGTCTGATTCTATTTAATAATATTTAATTAACACAATAGAAGCTTTTATCTTAATCTAAAGTTAGTTTAGTTTTATCAGTCATGGTCAAAGACACGCTCAACCTGTGGCGTCCTAACAGATCAACGAAGTTCAGTTGATCATTTTACGTTGAAGTTTTAGGTGTTATTTTAATTTATTTTTGAAATAACTACCTACTGTCTCAGTCAGTCTTAGATAGGGGTATCAACAAATAGTTGCCGTGGCTCGAAAAAGGCGCTATGCTATGCTGAAAGCTTTCGGGCGATCTGTTAGCTCCGTCACCTGAGTTGACTACTAATGTAAATACCTATGTTTGTATGAGTCAGTGGCCAACTCTGAGTCTGGTAATGGTTATAGCTGAACACTTAATTTTATAAACTTGCATGTTTAGTGGACTCTGTTCGAAGTGTGGATTTATCATGGAAGCGTTTCTTTTTAACAGCCAATTATGTAGTGAAAGGGGTAATAAATCAATGTTTTGTTTAATATCATGTTGATTGACTTGATTATAACATCCGTTTAGTAATTTTACGAAACTTTCACATTATACCTAAACACGAATTTGTAGATGTTTTTACTTTTACGTTCAGAAACTATAACATCCGTTTAGTAATTTTACAAAACTTTCACATTATACCTAAACACGAACTTGTAGATGTTTTTACTTTTAGGTTCAGAAACCATGACTTTTGCAGACGAATTATATAAATAAGAGTCCTACACAGGGTAGATTAATAAAAGTCAAAGGAACAATGATAGGTACCTAGGTAAAGAAAACCGTGGTGATAAAGTAGCTTGTAAATGCTCTTTGTGAAACCAACGTGCCATCAATCTGGATATAATGGGATTTTAGTAAAATGATGCCGTAAAGAAAGTCCCAACAGTCATTCCCCAAAGAGCGCCATGACTACCGATTTTGAGCTGTCACCACCCACCAACTGACTGCGACCGCTTTGTCATCGGTCCATCGAGTGAGGGGCCGTCTTTCGTTTTCCAGTTTGTGATCGCCATTGTAGAACCTTTATTCCCAGCGGTTATCGGTTCTATGGCCTGCCCACTGCCACTTCAACTTACTTATTCTAAGAGCTATGTCAGTTACTTAGGTTCAGGAGCATATAAATGTTCCCTGGTTCTTCTACGGATTTCCTCGTTACGGATTCGATTGCGTAGTATTAATCATCTTGCAATAAGAAAGTAAGCACTAATACGTTTAATCTCGCTTTAAAAACCACTAAATTACCTCGAAAAAACCTCTGGAAAAAAAGCCAATGATTAAAGGTTACAATACCTACATCGTACTTAATAAAAACCTGTCTCCTCACTAAGACTAAAACAACAAAAATCACTGTCGACATCTAAAAACAAAATAAAAACGTTTTATTGGCGTCAAAAACAAAACCGTACAATTCTTCAAGATGATTTCGCAAATGGCGGAACGGGTTGCGGTCTGGTTGAGTCTTTCAATGGTTTTATCTTGATCTGAGGGTTTTGACAGCTTGCCTCGTGTACACTGGTATCAAGAGTCGTGAATTTAGAACGATTTTACAACTTAATTTTCATAGAAATGGGATATTTACAATGTGTGGTTTAAATATATACTTTACTTACATGTATGCCTGTAGCTTTCTGTATTCCAGTGTATTATTAGTATTTTATTTCGAGTAGATACCTAAAGCTCGACTAATCATTCAAGCATAATCCCGTTCCAACTAGTTACCAGTAAAACGTCGTGGGTAAAGCAAACAAACTAACAGTACCTACTTCTAGCACACAATAAGTTACGAAACGGCGACCGATTAGGAGTGAAAAACCGCGTAAGACTATATAGCGGCGATTGTTTACACGTGGGAACCGTGCCAATTCAGGGTTGTCGATTGTTAGATACCTACATAGGATAAAAACCTACGTGGTCACAAACACCTTTAAATTGTATCTAAATAATAATATGTATATAGAAAACTGTTTACAGTCACTGATAAAATATCTCTTCTCAAAAATTACACTTAGATCTTTCTTTTATTGACGACCGATGTGGCGCAGCGGGCGCAGGTCCGCCTGCGACGCAGAGGTTGCGGGTTCGATTCCCGCCTCGGGACAAATGTTTGTACGACCTACAAATATTTGTTCCGGGTGTTCTGGGTATTTCTATATATAATAAAAAAAAAATCTATCTATGTATTGTAATTGTATTAAATATATATCAGTCATCTAGTTACCCATAACACAGCTCTGTTTAACAGCAGCTTACCTGGGGCTAGATGATGCTGTGTGGATTGTCCAGCATTATTTATTTATTATTTATTATTTTATAGAAAAATCAACCCAGAAATATGTACAGGCTTTCCGCTTCTTATTATAGGTTTAAGATTCAATATATTTATTTGCTTCTATAGGTAAGTGTTACCAGATAGAAGTATTCGTATTTAAAACTCAGTAAGTTTCATCAGGAATGAAAGAAAACCCATATTAAAAAATACCTATATTAAACATTCCTCACATTTTCAATCGCGGACGGAGACAGAGACCTATCGCTAGTATTGCTTATAAGTATTATCTAATCTAATCCATAAATCACATTGCTCACATATAAAGAATTTTAATGTGCTTAAGTTGGTAATAAACCTGCGCTAGGAAGGGAATATTAGAAGTGCAAGGCAAAAATGATTTGTGGTCGACAAGTACTATAAGACTAAACATTCTTTGCGCAAATTGCATAACTGATGGCTTATGTTATTTGGTTCAAAATAAATCCAGAGCACAGTATTCGTACACCTAAGTTCGTGGGTTCAAAACCGGTCGTGTACCAGTGAGGTTTTCACTCAAAAATTGTATGTGCACAGTGCCAGTGCTTTCAATAGATGAAACATGACGACATCCAAGAATTAGAGATTTGATTCGCTATCCACAAATGCGCACATGACACCCAGAGTATTTGAATCGGTAAGAGCTAGAAGCTACTGTGTCATGTTTTGACAATTCTTGCAGCAATATATGTTGACAGCCCTACTAACAATCACTAATCCGTCTATGTAGAAACAAGCAATAAGAGATAGCTTAGTGAGAATTGCAATTTACTAAGTACCTCTACTTGATTCCAGTGCTCAAACAATTACTGACCAACTACCAACTATTCTATGTAACTCGTACTACTAACAGCTGACTAATCGCAGCTGAGAAACTCTGTGGCGCGGTGAGCGAGTGGCCCGGTATAAAAGCTAGAGGTTGCGGGTTTGATCCCCGCTATGGGACAAATGTTTTCTTGATTTGCTATAAATATTGGGTTAGTGTCAAATTTGTTCCTTGTCTGTGTGTGTTTTGTATTTTAGTACTTATATTAAAAAATACTAAAAATACACAGTCATGTTTTATGAATTGTATCCAAGCTTTGCTTAGTTTGGTGATAGATAGAGCTGTGTAAAAAAAATACTTACACCCCAATATTTTAATAATAAATATTTAAATAAATATTTTCATTAAAAAACGCTAGCTAGCATGAGCACCGTAAAATATTACTCTACGGAAGAGTGAGGACAAAAATGGAAATTTAAAAAACAAAATCGTATTTTTTCAAAGAAAACTGTCCATTTTTCCACAACATTTTCTTTAATAATATAGTACAGTGCTCATGCTAGTCCACTGACTCATACGAACTTACTTATTATGCTAGTCCGGCTGGCTTACTCTCCGGTCATCTAGAGTCTGTTTATTGCTCTGTGGGAGTGTTTAGTAGAATGCGTGGATGCTTTGAGCGTTTTACTAAACGCTGAGACCAGACCAGTTGCGTAACTCGGTCACATACTAGCCTGGGTAAAACCACGTTGTAATTATAGTGAGGTAAAACTAAACGAGTTAATTGTGCTCTTGTGATTGCTCATAAGAGTTAGTGTAAATAAAATAAAATCAAAAGACATTTTATTCAGGAATACCTACCTAATCCATACTAATTAGTTAATGTTATAATATCTAATTATAAGAAACCCCGTTACGTCTCACATCGTAGAAAAAATGTGATGACTCCTTTGCTATTTTTATATTTTTACTAGCTGACCCGCACGGTTTTACTCGCGTTATTTTCCTCGCAATTTTATATTTGCCTGGCTGGACCCACAAATATATCAAAACCAAAATTAGCCAAATTGGTCCAGCATTTCTCGAATATCTATGGGCTTATATTTTTATAATTATGTTTGTAATGTTCAATAATTTGATGCCTAAAATACTTGTTTTCATAATAGTAATAGTAAAATTATTTTTTATCATATATAATAAAATAGATCGAGGACTCAGCACAGCTGTTTTTTAGCCTCATCTTTGCGGAACAGTGTGTACATGCATGTTCGGCGTTATTTTTATGATCCCCGGCTTGAAATAGCCTATTTTATGACAGCCCTAAGCAGCAGCTCAACAGTGAAATGAGATAATGAATGCATAATATTATCATTTGCGGAGGTCGCTATGCCGGCTACCTTGCAAGGCCGACTGCAAATACCTACTCGTAGAAACCAAGCCTACCTTTCAAGAGTTCAAGACAGGTGGTCTTAGGTACCAAAGCTTGCAGCCTGGTAACCTGTAGCTTCGAACATTGGTATGATAGGTAAAGCAATGTTGTAGGTAATAGAGCTCGTAGAAACTATATCAAATGGAAACCAATCAGATTCGAGCTTTGAGCTGCAAATAGATTTAGATACACATAATAAGATCATGATACTAAACTGGTATCAGTTTTCGTAAAACTGAAAACCGCTTTAGTCTCATTTTAAACAAGTTAAGCGAGATAATTTTTATTTTTAGTTGGACAGGGTGAATTTCAATTCCCTGTTGTCCAACGAGACAAAATAGTTCTACATTTTAGTTGTACTACAGTGAATAACCGTTTTTAAGCAATTTATCCAACTAGCGTCTCTACATCGACATGCTGGTTTCTACGCGCGATTTTAATTTATGCACACATCATCAACATTTGCAAGTAAAATCCAGTCTATTAGAAAACTGTTATATAATTCCTCAAAGATATTTACATACTAACGAGTACATACTTAGAATACCTAACTAACTACACAGACAATGGTAGAATAGCATGACACCATAGTATTATGGGAAGTTGCGCAGAAATCTGGTTGTTCACATAGATTTCTATCGTGTAAACTAGGTTGCATCGGGATTGTTAGTAAGTAATATCGATATTGCTGTAGTTATCTGCTTCCGGGGAATAGTTTTATCGAAACTGTTGTAGAAGACGCCACTGTGCATATTGCCAGTGATGACTTATGGCACTGAGACGTGGTCGTTTACCCACTAGAACCAATAACCGCTGGAGAATACAGGTTTTCGGATGGCGACCGCAGACTGATAAAAATGGTATATTAACGGCCCCACTCGATGGACCGATGACATTAAAGCGATCACAGGAAAACTGTTGATGGTGAATGCTAAATATCAGTTGCTTTATGGCTCTCTTTGGGGGAGGCCTATGTCAACAGTGGACGTCTATTAGCTGATAATATGATGATGATGTAGAAGACAATACATGCACTCCTAAGATCTATTTAGAAAATTCTTAGTGTTCTTTATCTCGTTAGTAGCTTCCTCAAGATATTCTCACAACTCTGATACAAGTGGTGTATACAGTTGCAGTAACACCCAAAGCATCTGAATGCTACTCAGTATTTTCAAGCAGTTGCTCAAGACATAGTAATGAAGTCTTATTTACCTAGTAATATCACTTTATATATTGCCCTTTAAATCTAAACAGTAATGCTTGCACTTGGAGGCAGAATAACTGGCACTGGTGGTACCCAAAACGAACTTCTGCTGAAGAGTCCTCACCAGGTAAAAGTACTAAGTAACTACTATTTACCGAAAAAATACTATTAAGTAGCATCTCTATCTCTACCTGGCGCTCTGAGCCGCTTTGAGCTTCCATCATTATATCACATGGTAAACGTAGACATCAGAGAAATCGTTACAAAAGCCTTATATTGCGTATAGATCTAGACAATTTTAGCTGCACAGCTACAATGGCTACAATCTAGGTCTCAGCTCAGTACACGAATTACATGCGATGTGGTACACGCAATGGGATGTTGCATAGATATTGTGCAATGCGATATCTCACGGCTGGCGTCTAGGGAGCATAAGTTCCCTTTATCTACACGCTGAACAAAAATTAATTTAATTAATTTAAGTCACCTGTCACTTGCTTCGAGAATATCAACGATTTTTCTAAATGTCTTTGGTCACTTTTTACACTAATATGCGGTCGTTTGGGCGTGATGCGCCTAAAAAGATACAAACATCATTGTAGAATAAGCATTCCCCTCTAAAATATTATAAGAATAAGATAAATATAACGTAAACCTGGAATAGGAAAAAGGCTACTTTCTATCCCGGAAAAAAGTTCGGTTCCCGAATTCTACGCGAACAAAGTCACGAGCAACAGCAATACCTATAGTATAACTAAAACAGTCTTATACAAACGTCCTTGGGAATGTTTTTATAAGGAAAACTGTGCAAGCGCTTCAGCTTTCAAAGCTTTCTTTTGATACTTGCCTGCTAACAGAAAACAATTGATTACAATGTGTGAAGGACGATTACGTAGGATTGAAAATACTAAAGTTGATATTTACCCACGCAGATTTATGATTAATGATTTAAATCGCAGTCTTAACTTTGTATCCAATCCATATTAGTCGTAATCTTAGTAGAAAAATATATATTTCAAATACTATACACTATACCTAGGTACCTATAATTTCTAATAGCACGGTCGACGGATCTAGGCAATCATAATCATAAAGTAACACGTTTGTGATGCGCAAAAACAATTTTTTTAGCCCAAAAAAGCTCCATTGTTCATGGAAACGGCTAACTTCACGATTGCCTAGTCCCGTACTTAATCACCATTTATTTGCTTTATAATGAAGCTCTAATTCAGTCTGTTTTCATACAAAACGTACAAATGTTAATTAACACACATAAGTACAAAACAAAGTCGACAACTCTCGTCAATATTACTAAATTAATTTCAGTCATTGAGCAGGCTTGGATAACTTGTTGAGCAGGCTTGAGGTATGGACTTGGTGGCTCAACTGGTAGAGCATCCGCGTACCAAGAGGTTTACGGGTTAACATCTCGCCTGAGTTGGGTTAATTTATGAGTTATACGTACATATATCCATAAAAAAAGTCTTCAGAACTACTGAATTTATTTATGGTCAATCGATGTCCAAATATAATTTTTGATTACAAACAGAAGAATTTCGTAAATTTAACACTGTTTAGCTAATAAAAAGTAACAATACATAATAGCTCTATTCACCAAGCTTGTAGAATAATCTTCTCAATAGGTGTTATCTAATCGACAATCTCAATCGCCTTTCATCAAACAAAACATTTGAATGGTTATCGCCGGCCGAAAGTGATGCGCAAACAATTTAAAACAGCGATTTATTGCTAGAACGGTCATTTTATTGTTCGTCTGCCATTTTATCGTGCTGTGCTTTCTTTCACCTTAATAGCTGATTTATGGTCAATTGTGTCCATTTCTGTCTGCTAGATTATAAAAATGTTAATTTATAACGGTTCGGAATGTTTTCTAAAATATTTGAATCTAGATCTAGGTAGGATGGGTAGAGTCAAATTAATAGATTTCTCTTTTAAAATACTTACACTAGTGTTCTTTAATCCTGGGTATCAGAATCTACGAGTTAGTAGGTACCATAACGCCACGACACCTCACGAAATAGTACCGTCCTTTTTGCTGATGTAAACATGTCCCGGAGCGGAAAAACAAGCCTGCTTCTCACTGGGCACATTTTTGAACGTCGAAATGTAAATTGAGTGCCAAAATACCGCAATAAATGCCTTATCTCTATAGGGACGTATAATACAGTTACAATAAAACCGGTTAAAGAAAACTGTGTTAACTCACAGCGGACAAAAACCGGTTTTTATGATGATGACACTTTATTAAGGTTATGATGAAGCTTGTGATAATTAAGCATGATTATGCTAATTATGAGCACCGGTGGTCTAGTGGTAGTGAGCCTTCCGATCCTAAGGTCGTGGGTTCAAATCCGGTCGTGCACCAATGGGTTTTTCGCTACGAAAAATTTATGTGCGCAATGCCAGTGCTCTCATACGGTGAAGGAAAACATCGTGAGGAAACCGGCATGTCCAAGAACTAAAAATTCGAAAGACATGTGCCATCCACCAATCCGCATTGGGTCCGCGTGGTGGATTAAGACCCAATCACTCTCGCTGGAGAGTAGGCCAGTGTCCCAGCAGTGGGAACATTAGAAGGCTGTCATGACTATGATGATGCTAATTATCTATGATAGAGGGTAATGTTTAAACTGATATTACGAGTAAGTATAAAACTTGGTCTCATGGTCATGATTAAACTCGTTCTCGAAAAAATTGGCATTTAATTTAAATTATCTATACTTACCTCAACACATTTTCAAAGTGCTGTTGATACTGTGATAAAAATGAACAAAATAAAAAAAAATTGAAAGTGAAACAAATATAATCTTTTTATAAAAAAAAAACTATCTAATTACAGACGTGGTAGTACTAAAAATACTGTATTTGTTAATTTTTTTGGAAAAAACTTGTAATTTTATATGGTCTTTACCATATAAAATTACAAGTTTTTTCCAAGTTTTTTTGTAATAAAGTACCGTCAAACGGTTTTAGTAAACTTTTTTTTTTAGTTTATTTTGCCCAGCAAGCGGTGGGGTTATATATTATAATAAATAAATATATATTATAATAAATAAATATATATTATAATAAAGCTGTCACAGTAGGTTGAAAAAAAAACAAATATTAGTAAACATTTTACACTGGTTCATCTAACCGCGTACTATAATATTTATGCAGTGCTTTTACTATGGGAACCAGCCAACTGATATAAGTTTATAGGCCTTTTTCATAGACGCACTTTAAAAATGTGTCTTTCAAATCTATTATCGAGTTTGTCTAAAGGTAGGTAGACATAAAAATGACAAGGAAATACAATATACTGAACTGAGTGTGGTAAGTATAATGTATAATGCATACATGTAAACATCTACTTCATTTTTGAATTTCAATAAACAGTTTTATTTTGATATCTTATCGTTCAGTGGAAAGGTTAACTATACAAAAATAGTTTTAGTTCAGTAAAAGGTTATCCGTTATATATTGATTCGACTAATCTACTGTCAATATAAATAAATGTTGTTTTTTTTAATTGAAATTGAAATGAACATATAATTGCCATTTATAGTTGAAGATTGGAGAATTACCAGTGCAAATAGGTATGGTGGTAGTTTTTCCCTGGACGAGCTCTAATACAAAGAACTCTACTACTCCACAACACAGGTTCGCCTAGTGAGGGAGTTAGCGCACTTGCAAATTTGTAGGTACCTTCGCTATAATGTTTATTTTGCTCACTTGTTACATAAAAGTAGGTACCTACTACTCTTGTATTTATAAATAAATAAATAAATAAATAGTGCTGGACAATCCACACAGCATCATCTAGCCCAAGGTAAGCTGCTGTTAAACAGAGCTGTATTATGGGTACTAGATGACTGATATATATTTAATACAATACAATACATAGATAGATATTTTTTATTATATATAAAAAATTCCCAGATCACCCGGAACAAATATTTGTAGATCGTACAAACATTTGTCCCGAGGCGGGAATCGAACCCGCAACCTCTGCGTCGCAGGCGGACCTGCGCCCGCTGCGCCACATCAGTCGTCAAATTTATAATCTAAGTATATTTAAGTTCAACCTCATGATTAAAGCAATTAAATAAATCCTACTAATATTATAAATGCGAAAGTCTGTGTGTATGTTTGTTACCACGTATCTCCGTGATGACTTTAAGTCCTGGAATAACACATAGGCTACTTAGCCTTATCCCGGAAAACTTTTATATTCCTGTAGGATAGCATAAAAACTGCAAAAACGCGGGTCAGCTCGTAAAAAATAAATTTATAAACTTTACTCTTAAATGATGTTATTATTCTCCAGATGGCGATACGGTGATCGATATGGGCGTGCGCGCGCTGTCGCTGTGGTGCGGTCTGGTGGCGGCCATCACCGCCACTGCCGCGTACACTGTCGACTGCAACCACGAGTACACAGACTGTGACACCGAGCTAAGTGAGTATGAAGTTATGGGGTCTCATCTCTCAATGAATAACATTAGTTTGTAGAACTTCCAGAACTTATTAATATTTTCGCCTATGTAGCTGAACGCGAAACAGTCTTTGCACAAAACGTGCCTAGTCGACAAACAATTAATTCATTCGATTTATTCTTTCATTGACAAATTACACTTTTTGGGCATTTCCCTCTCTGTAAAGCGGGTTCACTACGCCTTGCCGAAAGCGACCATTTAGTTGAACTTTAGTTCTAGCATTAATGTTTACAAAAAGTCGACAACGGTTTACCCCGTAGCAACGAAAAGAAAAAAGGTAAATAAAAGACAACCACACAGTTATAAGAGAAATAATAACCTGTATTGGTGGTCTGAAATCTGTATATGTAGGTTCAGCTAAATCTGTATATTATGGCAACACTGGTTAGTAATGTTTCGTTTTGTAAGTAAAGTTTCAGGCCACTTGAGATGCGCGGACACGAAATCCATGGAGTACTTTATCGATTTCCTAGCTTGTAAGACGTTTCAAAGTGATCCTTGTGATTCTACTGAATAAATAATTTTTGATTTTGATTTTGATTTTTGATGGCTTAAACACATAATAATATAAATAATAAATAAATAAATAATGCTGGACAATCCACACAGCATCATCTAGCCCAAGGTAAGCTGCTGTTAAACAGAGCTGTATTATGGGTACTAGATGACTGATATACACTCGAGAGCAATGAATCCGGGTCACTCAAAGAATCCAAAAAATCTCGGAAAGTAAGAATGCTAGGTTAATGCAATAAATTGTATTTAATAGACAATTTAATACTCCTTAAATGAAAGTTAAAAAAATATGAGTCACCATACATTTTATTTACACAAAATTACATAAAGAAAAAAAACTGCTGATCTCTCCTTAAAACAAAAATAGGAAACATGAAATTTTTGAACTTTATGACGATTTTCTTGAATTTCAATACTTCGTATTACCTCCTCGTGCTTCCATTACTGCGTTTACGCGGTTTGGCATGCTGTACACCAAGTTCCTCATACGATTTTGGGGAATATTCTCCCATTCCTCTGTGAGAGCAATTTTGAGCTCAGGAAGCGTGATTGGGGGAGGGTTTCGTTGTTTTACGCATCTCCCTAGCTCGTCCCAAGCATGCTCGATCGGGTTGATATCCGGGCTGCGCGCTGGCCACTCCATACAAGTAATGTTCATCTCTTGAAGGTAGTCTTTCACAATCCTACCTGTATGAGGTCGGGCATTGTCATGCATAAATATAGCATCCTCACCCAAATTGACCATAAATGGACCAACGTGTTCGTTGAGGATTTCTTCCACATATCTTACGCTAGTTAAAGAGCCGTTTTCTATGATCACCAGCTCTGTGCGACTTTCAGAGGAAATTCCGGCCCACACAAGTACAGACCCACCACCGTAGGCTACTTTTTCTTCGATGCATGCTTGCTTGAATCTTTCCCCTGGTCTTCTATACACTCTGTGTCTTCCATCGTGCTTGTAGAGCATAAATTTTGATTCGTCGGAGAACATAACTTTCGACCAATTCGATTTTCGAATTTGATCGATTTTTTGGATTCTTTGAGTGACCCGGATTCATTGCTCTCGAGTGTATATTTAATACAATACAATACATAGATAGATATTTTTTATTATACATAGAAAACACCCAGAACACCCGGAACAAATATTTGCAGATCCTACAAACATTTGTCCCAAGGCGGGAATCGAACCCGCAACCTCTGCGTCGCAGGCGGACCTTCGCCCACCATAATAATGTTTCTCTTATTAACAGAATTTCAAAACCGTGATCAACTAATAAGTTAAACGTGTTTTAAAACAAAGAAACCACTGCGATATATCAAAAGAATGTTACAAAAACATGATAAATAACAAAAATAATGACTTTGTGCTCGATTATTTTACCTACAATAACTCTTATATTTTATTAACAAGCACGTTTTATCTCTCTTTATACTTAATAACAAAATATAGTCTTATCAGAAAAAATACTAGGTATGTACGCTAAGAAGTAGTAGTAGTATCTACATTGTAAATCATCTCAATTCTCAAGATTTTATTTAAAGAAGTTCGAAGTAAAAAAGCATAGATACCTTACCTTACCTACTCCTAAAGAAGTCGGTCGGTATTTTTTTGTTCGAAGGTTGTGTTTTGTATTTTCGCTCAGATAATGGCACGAAATATATATATTTGTTACGATAATGGCGCAATTCACGCCCTCTTTTTTTCTCAAACGTACAAAAATCTTACATCGGCTGTTGAAATTCGTATAGTTAGATTTTTCAAAGCCAAAGTAAGTAAGTAAGTTAAGTAAAGTTGATGAATTATCAAACAGACTCTTGATTTTACCATTTGGATATCATGGTTTTATGCAACTGGAAAATTTGAAATATTTAATCTACTAAAGGCCCATCTACACGGTTCTGTAACTGCGGGCAAGAAACAGCCTAGTTTATATGATATTTATTCATTAGTTAAATACTTAGTTATCATGTCATTAATTATTGTGCGTGAAGGCTTGTTCACAAGGTATCTACCCGGCGGCATGGCGCCCCGCCCCGGACAGAAACTCTGATCGCGAGTTGTATATGAGTTTTTATTTTATTTATTTTAGTTTCTTAGGAAAACAAACAGTACTTAAAAGCTAATAACTATTCTAAAGATATAACTAAGGACTATTTACATGTTTCCGCATATTGTGTCTAAAGTTAACTCGCTTGATAAAAGTGATGAATAATAAAATTTAAAAAACGAACTAAAACGGTAACTTAAATACAGAAAAAAATAAAAATAATAATAATGAAAAATTTACAAACCTAACCTATGACATGCCAAACCAGCAACTAGCCAAAATATTTTTAATTTTGGGTGGTTTATTCACAAAGAGATCAAATCGGGGATGTCAACCAAATTGTTGAACGAAATTACTGCTCTACTAAAGAACGAATTTTGCTTATAATTGGTAGAACTAAATGGTACTGCTAAATGAATTGGGTGTCTCACCGATCTATTCACAACGATTTTGTCACAAAGTTGTCACCAGTAGCACTAGCAAGACGGACTGCCGCGCTGTGACTTGGCCCAGCGCACTGTGAGCGAGCACGGTCAATAATAAGGCAGTATATCTATAGAAAGAAAGAAAGAAAACTATTTATTCAACCACCACAAAGTAACAGAGAATAAAAAACAAACAAATATGGATACCAAACTTTACTTATAGCTACTATCATTCCTATCATACTAAAACCTAAACAGATAATATACAGTTACATTAACATTAAATAGATATCTATACTAGAAGTTAGAGATAGTTCGGCGTTGAGTGGTGGAGAAAGGGACCTTAGCCCAGCATATGCTACTGCATGTTGTCATGCTGCAACATGTCATGTCTATGAGCTCTTGTTGACCAGATCTGATCTGAAACTGGGTACAAGCCGTACGCTTGTCTGGAACTGAGCCGGGTAAAATCCGTGTTTAGACATACAGGCACATGAGACTTTCAATCTAAGGTCTCAGGGTGTCTCACGCAAGTAATAAATAAATAAATAAATAAATAATGCTGGACAATCCACACAGCATCATCTAGCCCCAAGGTTAGCTGCTGTTAAACAGAGCTGTGTTATGGGTACTAGATGACTGATATATACTTAATACAATACAATACAATACATGGATAGATATTTTTTTATTATTTATAGAAAATATCCGGAACAAATATTTGTAGATCGTACAAACATTTGACCCGAGGCGGGAACCGAACGCTCCGCGTCGCAGGCGGACCTGCGCCACATCGGTCGTCTCTGATGTTGCAAACGCACATTGCTTCTTGCCATCAAGTGGGCCGTACGCTTGGTTGCCACTTTAGAGTGGATTTGACCAACTTCTGGAATTACTATTCTGCGGAATAAGAAATTAAATGTTTTAATACAAGTAATCTGACAGTTTATTCGCGAATAACTACGATATGTTTGGAGAACAGTGCATTTTCTAGTTTAGTCGGTGGTATAAAAAAATGAAATCAAAATATGTTTTATTTAAGTTACAGTTTCTAAATATAACAGGGTTTGGGGCTCTTCAGTTAAGTTTTTATAACTTGTGTGAGAAGAGACCCATCTTATCTGTGGTCTCAAAAAAAAATAAAGGTATAAAAAAGACACGCATAATGAATTTATAAGCGCCCTTTAGATTATGTTATGAGTCACCATGTTAAAATATCAGTGGAATTTGGTATCCTCACCATTCGTAACGGACAGCGATCTAAATGATCGCGGCACGGACTCGTGACTTCACCGTCGCCTTTTTCGGATGGTCTCAAATTCTTGTTCACGTCTTTTTGCCTGGATGCCTACTATTGGGCTTGTGAAATTATTAAGCTGATTTATTTATACTACTAAAGTGGTAACTAAGCGTACGACCCACTTGATGATCAGCGGTTATACAGCCTATGTACGCATGCAACATCATAGATCACTTGCGTGTTACCACCCTGAGACGTTAGATGGAAAGTCATGTGCCTGTAATTTCACCGGAAACCATACCCTTCGAACCGGAACGGCTTCGCACAGCAATGCGAGCATTACTGCTTGGCGGCAGAAATAGGTATGGTGGTAATCCTTCCCCGGACGAGCTATAATAAGCCTAGAGTTATTTTAAACAAACTTCATCTTCCCGCCTTGCCTTGTGAAGTTTGCTTGATTTGCGGGAATGAATACACCTTTCGAACATTTGGTTTGTAAAAATGACGCAAGGGCGTCGAAATACCATCAGCGACCGAAATCTTTTTTTTTCGAGAGTGTGGGCCAACGTGTCTCAGCAGTGGGAACATTAGAAGGTTTTAATGACGATGAGATTACCTGGTGGATTTACCTGGTGGTAGGACTCTTCAGCAAGAGTCCGCCTTGGTGGGTACCACCGCAGTGTCAGATATTCTACCTCCAAGCAGTAGTGTGCAAGCATTACTGTGTTTGAAGGGCACTGTAGCATGTGAAATTACTGCGCGAAAGACTTAACAACAATGTCTCGGGGGATAAGCGCAGTGCAGTGCTACGCAAACATTTAAATTTTTTAAGCTTTGGGTGGGTGGCACTGCATCTGTTATAGTCAGGCGTGATGCTTAACATCAGGTGGGCGCTTTGATTGTCCTGTCACTTGCTGACATAAAAAAAAAGAGATAAGCTTGTGGTTAATAAGTGGATATAAGGTTTATTGTTAAATCATGTTCTAACGGCTATTCTAAAAAGCATAAACTCTAACGGTTTTTTCGCCCGCTTTTTCATACAAAAGACTTAAACGCGCTCGTGCACCATAAAATATTTAGCTTTGGCTGTGTGTTATAATGAATCATTATTAAACGAATTTATGGATGGGTAAATATACACGTTCTACTACAACACTATTAAGTATTTATTTGTATGTATAGTCTGACCAATTTAGTCTGACTTCTCCTTGCGAGTGAATAAAATAATGACAAAACAATCGATTAGGCCAAACCGTTAAATCGTTGGTTAATTTGTAGGCGAACTTTAACTTTTGTAGGTGAAAAAAATGTTCTAAAAAACCAGACAAACCTACCTGCAGATGTGCCAAGCTCTAGTGTATAAACTTGTTTATTTTTTACAACTTTTATCACCGGAACATCACAAGTTTTTAGTGTTTAGGCATTTTACAAAAAGCAGAGTTGTGTTTTCATAGTCATGGTCAATGAGTCTGATGGTCTTTTAAAACTTGTATAGAATTAAAACAAAGATGAGCAGTTATTTACAATTTACCATTAAGTACGTCGCAGTCACTATTCATCACCAAACATTAGATAGATAGAAAACTCTTTATTGTTACACCAAAGAAAAGAAACAGTTAAAACTAAAAATAAAATTAAATAAATTTGTGGTGGTACAATGGGCGGCCTTATTGCTAATAGCAATCTCTACCAGGCAACCTTAGGATGGACTGGATTATAAGCAAATGAGGGGAGGAGGTGTTACAATAAAATAATAATGAAAAATAGCAAACTAAATAAACCTGCAGAATAATTTTATATGTTCTTATAAAAATTATAAATAAATATACTTAATAAATAACAAACTACTTGTAATATAAATAAATAAATAAATATGTCTAAACAATACAAAGCTAAGTGATAACACATAGGACACAGGAGAAGTAAACAAGAATGAAGTGCGACAAATTAATATTAAGGATGATAGTAATCTACTGGGATGTACTAGATGCAATAAAGAGCTTAAAAACCTCATTTTTAAAAATTGGAAGAGATTTAGAATGCCTGATGGGAACAGGTAAGTCATTCCATAAACGGATCGCGTGTACAGTGAAGGATTTGGTGAAAAACATTGAATTATGGACAGGAGTCTTTAACTGGAGAGTAGCAGAGGAGCGCAGATTAAGGGAATGAGAGAGATGCATAAATTCAAAACATTGTTTGAGATAAGGTGGGGAAGAAGGGATAAATAAGATTTTATATAAAAGAGTGAGAATGTGAGCATCCCGGCGAAGACGGATTGGCAACCACTTGAGCTTGATACGGTACTCGGATACGTGATCATATTTGCGCAAGCCAAAGATGAATCGAATGCAAAGATTTTGGAGACGCTCAAGTTTATTTAGCTGCTCTTCTGTAAGGTCGGAGAAGCTGGCGTCAGCATAATCTAAAATAGGGAGTAAAAGAGATTGTGCGAGCGTAACTTTTGTGGCAGTAGGAAGAAAATTGCGAAGTCTTCTTAATGAAGCAGCCGACGCAAATATCCTTCTGCTGAGTTCGGTCAGATGTGGACCCCAAGAAAGCTCACTATCCATGATGATGCCCAAGTTCTTAACTGTCTTACTGTACGGAATAGTTGTGCCATTGAAATTAATTTGAGGGAAGTTAGACAGATCAACTCTAGAAAGCATCCTAGAGCTACCGATAACAATAACTTGCGTTTTTGAAGGGTTTACCGCAAGACCATAAGACCTGCTCCACTCAGTTATATAACCCAGATCACTGTTTATTATTGCAACAGCATGGCTCAAGTTACCTACAGAGGCTTGAGAATAGATCTGGAGATCGTCAGCATACAGGTGGTAGGGAGAAGATAATTTTTCGGATATTGAGTTAATAAAAACTGCAAAAAGAAGAGGGGATAAAACGCCGCCCTGCGGTACGCCTGCAGTAAGGTTACTCCAGGACGAGTATGTATCCTCAACACGGACACGTTGCCGGCGTCCATACAGGTAACTATGAAACCAATCAATAACCGTTGGAGATATGTTAATAGAGCCCAAGATAGCAAGAAGAATGTCGAAGTCGACATTATTAAATGCGCTGCTAAAGTCTAGCAACGTCAGGATAGTTACCAGACCATTGTCCATGCCTAGCCTGATGTCATCTGTTATTTTGACTAGGGCCGTAGCTGTGCTATGCCCAGAGCGAAAACCAGATTGGAAGGGGTTTTTTAGGACATTTCTAGTTAGGAAAATGTTGAGTTGGTGGTGGACTAAGCGTTCCAGGACTTTGGAAAGGAAAGGAAGAATTGATATAGGACGATACTCAGAAAAGGAGGAAGGATTAGACTTTTTAGGAAGAGGAGTCACTTGGGCATCTTTCCAGGAAGTGGGAAAAGTAGAGCTGGAAATAGAGCTATTAAGGAGATGAACAACGATGGGACAAATTTCATCCAGAATAGGCATGACCATGTTCCGACTTATGCCGTCGCTGCCTACTGCGTTGGAAGCTATGGACTTTATGCTCTTCTTAACATCACAATCGGAAAATTGATAGAAATTAAAATGAGGAATGTCAGGGGTTGGCTTTAAAGAAAGATTTTTCAGAGTGTTAGCTTTGTCAACAGCAGCGAGATTAGAAGAAGAAGTGAAATAATTATTCAATGAATTGATGTCTAAGTTATTTGGAATATTAGATTGACGGGATTTACCAACCCCCAAAGACCTAAGAAATTTCCATACTTTAGATGGATCTTCATTTTGTACTGAGCTATGAATATGTCGGCGTTGGGCATCCCTACACACTCTGTTGCAGTGGTTACGACGATTAAAATATTTTTCTTTATTCTCATCTGTAGGTTTAGATTTATATTTGTATTTGGCGGTATTTTTTTTGCGCATTAGATCTTTTATTTCTTCTGTCAACCAAGGAGCTGGATGCTGTTTAATTTTAATTTTACGTTGAGGTGCATGTACATCGTATAAAGCTGTCAATGTACTGTTAAAAAGCTGAACTTTTTCATCAATGGTGGAAGCACTAATTACTCCTGACCAGTCGATAGCTTCAGCATCTTGACGAAGACGCTCAAGATCTATACCGGAAAAGTTACGCTGCAGAAGTATTTGTGGCTTAGCTTTTGGCGGACGTATTTTATACGATAAGAAGATAAGGTCATGGTAAGAAAATGGCGCTGAACATTGACCATGTTTGGCAACATTGTTCAACGAGGACACAAGTATTAAGTCAAGAAGAGATGGTGTAAAATTAGGAAAATGGTGCGTAGCACAGAGAGGAAGTATAGCCAAATTGCTAGCCTCTGTAAGGGTTTTAAAACTGAAGGAACGGTTATCGCGTTTAAGGAGACAAGTATTGAAATCACCCATAATGATGGAATGACTGTAAGAAGGAGTAATATCTTCAAGAAGTTTCTCAAAAGATGAAAAGAAGTTAATGCGGGAAGAAGGCGAATAGTAGACTCCGAGTAAAACCTTGGTGTGTGAGAGAATAACTTCGACAAATAGATGTTCACCCGCACTAGATGGGGGAGGTTGAGGAGAAACGTTAACTATAGAGAAAGGGATATGTGAACGTAAATATATAGCAACGCCTCCACCCATCCCATTGGTACGGTCGTTACGTATCAGTCGAAAACTAGGTAAGGAGTACGAAGTAGAAGGAAGACAAGGCTTAAGCCAAGACTCGGAGACTAGTATAGCATGGATATGTTTACTATCAAAAGACGTCAGCATGTCAGGAAAATGAGCCGGGATGCTTTGCGCGTTTATGTGAACGACATTGAAATTCTTAGTGACATCGAAGAACTGAGTTTCAAGGGACTGTGAAAGAGTGGGAATACTGCTGAAACTCTCGTCACTGCTAGTATCATCGTCGGAAAATGAAAAAAAGTTGTCTGTATCACTATCGTTGCTGCTGTTTATAGACATTAAAATAATAATAATGTATAATAAATAAAAATAAAATATATCTAAAAATAATATAAAATATTACTAATATAATATAGAATTAGGATATTTTAATGTTTATACAAAAAAAAAAAATTATTAAAGCACTGACTTCGAAAGCAAGTCCTATTCCGATGTCCACCTGCCAGTTGTGCCATTTACAATTTGAGAGACTGATCAAAATTAATAATAATACAACGTAGATACATTATTAGTTGTCTCATACCTACAAACTAACTACCAACAAAATAACAACTTAAAAAAAGAATAAAAAAGGAAACAAATATTTTATACCTCTCATCCATCCGTCCGACGACCGTAGCGTATTTTAAGCAGTCTGGTATTTTGGTCTTATTAGACATTGACAGCTTGAGAATTATGAACTGTCAAAGTCGTGTATGACATTTGTTGTGCTGTGGTAGACTTGCCAAAAAAGAAGAAGTGAAGTGAAAAAAGTCTACGAATAAAATAATAAACCAGATTGCGGTACATGTAAAATAATTATTAAGGCGATTGTGATCACGAATCATGCCTAAATGAACTTTAAATAGTACGGACGGAGAAGAGTTTACTGTGTGTATCACTATGAGGGTCTATTTTCTTGCCGCGCGTCTCGATTTCGGCGCTACCGCCGCCGGCAAAGGCGGCCTTGCCGAAGATGCCTGCTCCGTTGCTCGTCCGTCTGGTATCCTGTCCAAATCCGCCAAGCAGCTGACACGATGCCTGGAGTCGTCTGCCCCTACTACAAAAACGTAGCCTTCCCGCGTCCAACATTTGGCTACTCCAAACCGCTGCCTGGCCTGCATGAAAACGTCATGCCTCGTTTTCGTCAAGAACTCCGAAATAGTAATACCTGAGTCTCTTAGATTGGTCTTAGTAAACCAAAGCTTATCACGAAGTGTTACCTCTCGAAGCTTGACCAAGATAGGACGTGGCCGATCATTTGACGATCTACCCATTCTGTGGCACCGGCTGATGTCACTGGTGGAGAACTCTGTGTACTTAAGCTGGCTTGTTACAACCTTTGAGACAGTAGCCGAAACAACCTCCTTGTTGACCTCTGCTACTCCATGGATGAGCAAGATCTTCCGACGGTTCCTCATCTCCAACTGGTCCACAGATTGCGCGGTCATCTGTATTTGATCTTGTAGTGCCCTTAGAGCAATCATAATGAAAGACTTAAAAGATGCAAAGTCAGTGGCAAGACTTTCAGTAGATGGAGGTGAATCACTCTGCTTCTTCAGCTTCTCCTCAAAGACCGTCATCTGCTGTGTGAAGGTGGTGATGAGAGCGGCAACAGAACCTCTCATTTCGCGGATTTCCTCCATAGTGATGTGTGCAGTGTTGTGCTATTTTACAAGTTGTTATTTCTGGTGCTAGAGGATTTGTTGTTGGAGATAACACAATATGGCAGGTGCTGTACCTCAAACTATATATATAAGCATGAACTTGATAAATTTATGAACTTAAAATAATATAAAATCAATATTAAATATTTATAACTTTTAGAGAGGTGTTTCTTTTAGCACCTACCCTCCCGGAAAAAACATTATTATAAGGCTAGCCGTAATCAAATAGGCGTTTCTTTATATCAGCAAATGATGCGACATCCAAGAGTGCCACGCCTGAGCTGTTGCAGTTATACGTAGCACTGCACTGCGCTAGTCACTCCAAGATTTAAGTATCTTTCTCCTAGTAATTTGCTCTTAAAACCTATATGAGCACAATGCGTAAGAATAAGAAAACGGGCAGTTTATGTGTTCACAGGAAAATTAACTTTAAAAAAAATAAATAATAACTAACAGATGTATTTTTATAACGAAGCATATTATGTAAGCCACTTTTAGCTAGAGCTTTAGTAACAAACCAAAAATAGTACCTCCTCTACTCAAAAAAAGTTTGTGATATCCTAAATCTTTGTTCGCCTCAAAGGGGATTTGAACTAATAAATAAAAATAAATACTTAGCTTGTTTACATTATATATTTTAAGATTTAAACTTACTTAGATTTGACTTATTTTTGTTCTATGAGTTACCGAGTCAAATATCGTGATTTCCCAATGGTGTCACTCAGCTCGTAATGCCTTCAATCAAATCATCATGATTTATAGCGAAATAAGTTCCCATAGATCACAAATCTGCCATTATACAGCTTTAGTTTAGATTACTGTAACTAGAGGTCGATCTGACATCATACAACCAACACAAGATAGATAAATAAATGCTGCAATTGCTGTAAGTCCCAGGTTTTTTTTTTTATAATAATTGGAACAAGTGAAGTGAAGCGCACTATAGCACGTGACAACACTTAACTATATCTCTGAAGAGCAACTACTGAAGAGCGCAGTGTAGTGCTATGCAAATTTTTAATGACACTTCAATGCTTATGAACGACATGACCTTATTCTGAAGACATGCTCGCATTGCTGTGTTCCGGTTCGAAGGGTATGGTTTCCGGTGAAATTACTGGCACATGAGGCTTTCGATCTTAGCCTCAAGGTGGCAACCCGCAAGTGATACCTCTGGTATTGCAAGCGTCCATAGGCTGCGGTAACCGCTTACCATCTTGTGGGCCGTACGCTTGGTTGCCACTTCAGTTGTATAAAAAAAAAAAAAAACATCAGCGTCGTCCCTTCGTCAACAATCATTGCGTCACACAAAAAAATCAATAGTGTGCTATGACAATACTACTATAGTTTGATATGTATTGTTTAGTTTTACGTAGGAGGATTATGTAGTCAGAGTTATGATGACAATGTACTCTGGTGAACTCGTTATCGAGATGAAATGGAAAGTGATGTACCGATAGGTATTGTGTGCTAATTTTTGTGACATAATCGGTTTACAATAGATTGCCTTCCATCCGAAGATTCCGAAGACCGTTGGTGGCGTACGGTCGCGCGTGTATATAGCTTATAATTTATCATTAAAAGGTTCATTATACCCGCGTTGTGTTTTCAGACCGTCTCGCTAGCGCGAAATGAAAGGAAATAATACAACCAAAATATAACACAATACAAAGTAGGTGCATAGCTACTCGCGACCAAATGTTAGGTTTGGACGGAAAGCAGCCTTAGTGCAATTTATGTAGTTGCTGGTACGGTTGAGTTTTCTTCGCATTTTCATTATATAAAACCACCTAGTTTTCCTGTTTATAATGACGTGCGGTTCACTAATCGCCCGATTACGTAGAATGAAGAAAGAACCCACTAATAATTATTTAACAATTCATTTTTCTATTCCAATAGCTACAAATTTAAGTCCGTGTGGCGGTGTCTAACCAAATCTCGCTTCTTTCGCTCGAGAGTAGGACAGTGTCCCTAAAATTCAAACATAAAGGCTGACCATGTGATAGTGATTTCCATACGATTTATATCTCGTACTACAAGTTATCGATAATGGTGTAGCTTCAGCTTCATCACGAGTTATAATAAGCAAGCGCCTCATAATCTATTCAGTGTCTCGCGACTTTCCCGTACAACAATGAGACAGCTGGTCACAGAATAAGGAATAAGCAGTATTTAGTCTGCGCAAGCGCACGTTTTCGCGCATGGCAGGCAACGCGACGCGTCGGTTATGTCAATACATTACGTGATGAGCTTCCGACGATAGCTAAGTAATATTTAGTGGTTTCTAGATAATTTCAACTAACGCAAACGACGGTTTGACGCCAGATTGGCATCGCCGACGGCTCATCCTCTCCTTTGGTTTTAAGGAGCGAGGCGATTTTGGTTCAATTCTGATTAGTGTGCGCTGCTTAAACAATATTTACCAGAACCTCCCGAGTTTAGATGTTGATCTGTTGTTAGGGCCTGCTATCAGCCAGAGTGTTATTAATAATAATATAAACTTTTTTTCAGGCAACATTAGATAAGTTACAGAGATATAAAAAAGAGTTGGACCGGCCAAAATACTATCTCCATACCTATTTCTGTCGCCAAGCAGTAATGCTTACACCGCTTTTGCTTCGAAGGTCATCGTAACCGGTAAAATTACTTCAAATGAGACTTGTTAACCGTCTCAGGATGGCAACGCGCGAGTATAGCAAACGTTTTAAGGTTACGGTAACCACTTTAAGGTGGGCCGTATGCTTGTTTATCATGTAAGTGAAAAAAATCTTTCAGCACTAGGTAAGGTAAGTGCCTTTTCATACGTCCCGGTTGACGGCTAGTCGGTCGCACTAAGACTATTATTATGCAGCAGCTAAGTGAAAAACAGTAAACCTTGAGAATTATTTTACCGCAGATCCCAGAACATTGTTTTTAAGTTAAAATCCGGGTTAACATCTTCCAAAAGGACCTAACTACTACTTTGTAACTACTTTGTATTCAGTCAATGTATTCCATTAGATCAGTGTTTTTTGAACTCTAAATCCGTTACTACCTGACTAGTGAATGACAATCACGCGCAGCTAAAACATAGCAAAATATTGCTTGATTTAATAAATATCTTCTCAGCTCAGCTCTAAGATTATTATCCACCACTCACCCATTGAAGTAATAGAAGCGTATGTTAAAAACCAACTCTTGGACAAATGTGACACATGAATGAGGATGGTGTGTTCACGTCAATCTGGTGGCACGCCTGTGGTCATGAACTCGTGAGCTTGGACTTCCTGCAGAGGCCGTACCCGGAATCGTCCAATCGTCCAGCTGTCAATTTGTATAAGAAAGAAAGAAAATACATTTATTCTGGACACACACACAACAAACAGCGCACAATAATTTATACACATAGATACAATAGATAGGCCGGATTGTGAGAGGTCCAAATTAGTCCGCGCTGAGTTATGTGATCCAGAAATGGTTTCATTTCAGCTCTAATGCCGCTCCATGTAGATGTAGCGGCGCTGGTTTTCAAATGGAACCGTCTTACCTCACGATCGTGATGTGCACAGATAGGTACAAAGAGAAAGTAAATTAAATGTATGTAATACGAGCAGATAGATTCACAGAAAAAAAAATAAAAATTATCTAGCCTATACTGTCCCACTGCTGAGCAAAGGCCTCCCCTGCATCCCTCCACTTATCCCGGTCCTGTGTAAATAAAAAAATATAAAATAAAAAACAATAACAAGATAGTGTTATGTATATAATGGGTATAAGATTTTCGTAGTTCATTTTACGCACTGCAGAGGCGCTGGCTGTAAAAACCCCATGAAATTGACAGCTGGACGATACGTTAACGTTTACGATTGTCGAAACCTGACTTATGGGTACCGAGTATAGGATGTCGCTTGCTTATAGACCTCGATAAAACGGTTTTTAATCGAGAATTAATGACAAATTATCATAGAAACTGTGTTTTTTTATCGTTAAATATTTCTATTTTTAGCGACTTTTTATTAAAATTCTATTTTATACCCAGGTGAAACATCCGTGAGCGGTGACGTGCGAACGTGCCTATCCGGATGTGTTACGCAATAATGATGTGTATTGGTTATGAGGACAAGCTTAAATACGCCGCTACTTACTCATTCGGAATTTTCGAAAAGCAGAGAAATTATTGCTTTTATTCATTCGCGGAGGGTACGTTAAGCAGTCGGTCCCGACTTTTTCAAAATTGTTAGGCCATGACAGAAGCAGAAGGTCTAAAAACTCTGTCACTAGAGTTAGCCACTGACTCATATGAACTTACTTTGAAGTCTTCAAGGTTTTAAATTAATTTTCGTTGGCCATAGCACATAATTCCTACCAGATGGGCTCTGAAGAGTCCTACTACCAAGTCTCCGAAGTTCTCATATAATTTAGCAATGTAATTTTAACAGCGCAACTCAATATTAGGTAACTGTACAAGTACCTACCTAGGATAATAAGTTGTTTATCTAACGGTTGCGTGATTCGGTTAACTGTTTGTTGATTGATGTTAACGATGAAATACGATTTCAATTACGACCAGATAAAAAACAGTTTGACTCTACCTATTATAATGAAAACCCAATTACCAGATAACACTGCCGCCGTTATGGGTCCGTCAGCTTCATCTGTTTTGCTGAACAAAATATATAGAACAAAATATATTAGGGAAATATAAAAAGAGTCATCCAGGGCAGGCAACGCATCAACTGTACTTCTGGTGTTTTTGATGTTAATAGGCGACGGTAACCGCTTACCATCAGGCGGGCCGTAAGCCTGTTTGCCTCCGAATGACATAAAAAAAAAGATGGAAGAGTCTGAGTGTATCATGGTACCATGATGGTACTTATCAATCTGCTTTACATTTAAAGAAGATGATTTAAACAGTGCAGCACCTAGTGAAGAAATTCTACTTTTCTATTCATTTAAGAACTACACAAGTATGATATGTTCGTTCTGTGGGTTGGCTCTGTTTAGCATCCAAGATTACGCACGAATCGCCTAGCGGTTATGGGCAAAAACGCGGGTTCGAGTCTCGACCGTTTCAAAAAAATGTAACTGTATTTGTAGCTATTAAATCACATCGTCAAACAGTGAAGTAAAAGATCGTGAGGAAACCGGTGTTACCCAGAACTGACAATACAAAAAACATGTTGTCCGAGTAGTAGTCCTTAACCCAACAGTACAATGTTCCCAACATTAAAAGGCTGACCAAGATGACATTGCCAGCGATCTGATCAATAAGCTTCAGAGATCAAATCACCTGTCAAATCGAGACATAAGCCTGTGGGATCGAAGAGTAGGTCAGGGTCACTCACTTTCACACTCGATGAGCTGTGGGTCTAAGCAGCACAAGGTCATTATGCTCACAATAGACCTGTTACTGTGAGTAAGTGTACTTAGCTGTGAGTATAAGGCCAGATTCACATACATACAGACGGAGAGATGGACGGAAGGGGAACGACTTTGTCTTATACCATGACAAGGTATTTATTCGTTCTATAGAACAAATAGAACAGTTTTTGTTTCAACAGTTCTACCATAGAGCTACTGAGAGTTTTGTGACTTCACAGTCAGAATTAATGGGAGTTCCCTGTTAAGCTATGTTTAAGATTAAGGCTGCGTTTCCACCAGAGATGTGCGAGGATGTGTAGCGAGGGATGTATTTTTTAAGAATCACTTTATATATCACTTCATTTACCTAGTCTCGCTCTAACAGTTTTAATGAAATAATTCTATTGATTCTTAGAACACTTTCCTTGCTACACATCCTCGCACATTTCTGGTGGAAACACAGCCCTAAGCTGAATTTTGTCGCTGACTGGCTCGCGTGAAGTGAATGACAGCAAATAATTATAATGTTACTTGCTATTGCTACGCGCAACCATACCTACTGACTAAAACCAGAATCGCGGTGAAACCTCGGATGATGAAGTCTCACTCTTTGAGTAAAACATTTAGCTTGGAGCACGATGCTTCGTTACCAGCCACATACCAAACTATCCTGGGCTTCATTCATGAGGTAGGTAAAATCTTTAGAGTGTGATTGAGTGTTTAGGATAGGAGATTTTTCGTCCAAGGGGCAGGTACTTACATGATTTTCCGATCGTCACCCGCACTGAAGAGGAAAACGCTATACATTTAGCAAAAGCTTGCATGGACGTATTATATCGTATTAAACGTAGTAGGTTACCCCTATTTAGCCTAATTAGTTTATACATAAGTTGTTAACTGGTAATTTCAAGGTAACTGCTAATTTATAAGTAGGTAAAGTGACTTGTGGCACAAGCAGCAGAGAAAACTAGTGATGAGCGCAGCCACTTCCAAGTAACGATTTGCAAATCGATATATTTTACTAGCTTCATACTTTCTACAGCAGCCGTAAAACCTCTTTTTGCTGCTAAGTAGGCACAGTCATGGAAATTAGATATACCTACTCTGAGGCTAGCTTAAACTAGCGTAGAAGTTTAATTGGATAAAAAAAAACAACAAATCTTCAAACAGCTTCAAAATAATCGTATTTAAAGCTGTCTATTATTTTTTATCAGACGAGACTGTCAAGTCGTTTGCCTGATGTTAAGCGCCACGCCTGACCATAACAGATGCAGTGTCACCTAATAGTATAAGCCTGAAAATACTGCGCAGCGCTCGTTTAGCCGAGAGAATCACTTCACTTCACAGTCACTTGCTAAACTGCTCTCCAAACCACACTGCGGCTTGGAGGTAGAATATTTGGCTTTACTGTGGTACATACCAAGATACCTACCACCTAGTATCTTGCTGAAGAAGACCACCAGTTAAACCATGTTATTGGTAAGATGACTGTGTATATGAATATGATCTGGGAAAGTTATCAATCGGAACATCAAAATCGAAATCTTATTATGAAAACACTGTCTGGTTTAGCAGCACTCTTTAAAAATGTTAGTTTTGTGATTGTTGTGTACAAAAACAATCTAGGTGGAGAGGTGGGCGATTGTATGGAGATGCGAAAAGTGTAGGTTTGAGGTCAGATGTTTCAAATTATTTTGTTATATTTTGGAATTTATTTACAAATTCTGAAATAACACCTTTTTGGGCGGTCATTACTAATAGTGTAGATTTACTGTACATTATTGAAGGCCATTATTATCTGTAAAATAAGACGACCACTCATCAAAAGCCGTCAGCGACGGTCGTTATTGATAAGAGTATTTTTTGAACCGGTTTTACAATGGCCTACTAAGATTAGTTAATCAACTAGATGCTTAATTTAAAATCGTAAACCAGTATTATAGGTAGATATCATGAGTCGATCTACTTAAATTCATTTCTAAAATTATGGATTTTAATCGTACTCTATTTTATAGACATCACTTGGTAATAAGGATTTCCGCACACGTGCGACTGTTGGAAGTTTATTTTTAATGACTACTGATAGGTACTTAATTTCGGTATGCCGGATATACTCCTATTATTGAAATAAATTTACTTATATATTAAGAGTAGTAAAATTCTCTGTGATAGAGCTCGTCTGGGGAAGGACTACCACCATACCTATTTCTGCCGCCAAGCAGTAATGCTCGCATTGCTGTGTTCCGGTGTGAAGGGTATGGTTTCCGGCGAAATTACTGGCTTTCGATCTTAGCCTCAAGGTGGCAACCCGCGAGTGATACCTCTGGTATTGCAAGCGTCCATAGGCTGCGGTAACCACTTACCATCTTGTGGGCCGTACGCTTGGTTGCTACTTCAGTTGTATAAAAAAAAAAACTTATATACCTGACTTTGAAGCCATAATAATGACTGCTGCTAAAGTAAAAAATATTGTACAAATGAACTTTTTAAAAATGAAAAACTAGTATCTAAAAAAAAGGTTTTAATCTCTCTTGGCAACTTCCATTTAAAAAAAGTCGTGACTGTAAAAAATAAAACACTGGATTCCAAATTTAAAATTTCACGATAAAAGTGCGGTAGAGTAGATTTTTGTGTAACTTTTTAGGCTTTGTTTGATGGAGGTTCACTCAAGGGGTTGCTTTTACTAAAACTTTTTTAAATAACAAGAAGCCTGAGCTACGTTAAATTACCAAACTATAATACAAACGTGTCTACATACTCGTAATGTCCTCAAGCTTAAACTATTTTCAACACATTTCAAATGGCACAGCTTTGCTCATTATGCGCTTAGCAAAAATTGGCACCGTCTGACACTATACAAATGATTGATGGATGGAAACAGTGTGCTAACTGTATACACACGTGAGTACTTCAAGGTACATATCCTATGCTAATTATATAACGTGTCCTAGATTAACCTAGGCTGGTCTATGTAAATGGAGCGGAGTTAACTTGTTAGGTATCTGTCATTAAAAGCAATACTTAAATAAATAGGTAACGGTTGTTTCAAATTACAAACACGCTTCAACTTATGGAAAATACACATCTAGAGTCATAACGTAGAGATAAAGTCACGCTTTACCTTGGACCAAGGGTCATACATACATACATAGTACCTAAGCATAATAAAGCATCAACTTGTACGGCATGGTCGGTAAATATAATTTTAGCAATTTATGTTCGACGTTAATTTGCCTTAAAACTAGTCTCAATAATCATTGCGCATTAAAAAGCAACAGCTATTTGTAGAAATATTTTTGGTAGAGCTCATCTGAGAAAAATGAGTAAATACTATGAGTAAAAACAGAATTTTGAACATAATTTTAAATCAGAGAGTCATATTTTTTGCACCCGATTGAGTTGTCATAAGTAGCGTAAGCGCTGCACATCCCTGGTGCGCAGGGTTCGGGCCAGCTCCAACAGCATTCTGAGGATGTTTGCTGCTAGGTTTGATTGTCACTATTTGAACCATTGCTGTATGGTGCATTTAGTGACGGTCAAATCTAGGTTAGCAAATTCCTATCCTATGATGATTGAATAAATAAATAAATTATTATATTATTATCATTATAAGATAAGACACAAGATTTACTTTAACCGCCTTGTCTTATTAGTCGATCACGTAGCTTTGAAAGCTGCTTAAAAAAGTGGTGTGCGACATTCTACTATTCTTTGAAGTATAGCTACGGTAGTTTTTTTTAGTTACTAACAGCTAGTACATAGTCACCCACAACTTTTTAAATAGGCTAGCAGCTTTCAATAGTTACGCGAGACCAAGACGTGTATAACAAAATGTGTTTACCTAGCTTGTAAGACGTTTTAAAGTGATCCTTGTGTTTTTACTGAATAAACCGCCTTGTACCTTTAATAAAGCATAAGAGTAGAAAACGGCTATACAAACTAGCACGTCTATAAACAGAGCCCCGAGTAAAGTCACGAGCTCACAGTCCAAAGTGATGAACTAAAGTGTGAAAGAGAAAAGAAACCAATCATTGCCTTAGCCAACCAAACATTATCTTAATCACGAAATACTTTCTCACGTCTGAAATTCGTTATTAACCATCCAGGTACGTGTGGCACCGACGCGACGCGACGTTGTTTTATTCACATACCTACATAAAACTAGCATAACTCTTATAACAAGGTTGTAAGTTCTAAATTCGACTGTACATTTGTATTTGAATGGTAAATCACAAGGAACTTATCGCCAATTCAATCGATATTCTGTTGACAGTTATATTGATTTTGCTGGTCAAAGCAATGCTTGATTGCTAATCGATTTTACATCTTAACGTTTTGTATTAAGAGCTTAATGTTATTGAGGTGAGCAGTCTTGCCTGCTGACCGAGTTTTGCATTAGGTACCTATTAAACCACTGAACTGACTTGATTACAGAAAGAATAGATTTTACATTGAGTCTCTATTCTCTCTATTTCTAATATGCACGAATTTACTATCGTATCGCAAACTGTCAGTTTGTAAGAGAATGTGTTCATTTTACACATACAGGCTTTAGTCACAGAACATACTACTTTAATGTAGACGTTGTACATTCGTGGTAGAGCTGGGCAGTTAACACGTTTGTCTTGAACAAGTTTTAGTTTTACCTTGGTTTTCGTTTGATAAAATACGTGTAGGCATCTATGATATATATTCTAATGCCTATTTCTTTCACAGGTAAAGGAGTCGAAGATGAAGAGCTACCAACACTCAAGCCTCAAACCACTTCATGGCCGACGACCACTGTCGAACCAACTCGCTCCACGCCAAAAATTATGTTAGTCGAAAACCAAACAGAAAAAGCTACAACCGAAGCCCCAGAAACAACTGAAGCTACTGAAACTGCTGAACCTATAGAAATAAAGCCACAACCACGACTTTTAAACCTCAATGTAGACGAGCTACAGAATTTCGCTAACGTGTTGCACAATCAAACACAATCTGATAAGAAGAAGGGTTTATCGGACCTCAGTGATGTAAATCTGGATGACGATGATGAAGAGCCTCAAAGGGTTGAGCAGGGGGGTAAAAATATTCCTGACAAGTTCTACTCGAATCTTCAAGCTCCGTTCCATCCGATGATCACTGCTGAAAAGGGCTCAGAGGAAGTGGAGACGTGTAAGGAGAATGGAATTGTTTACAAGGTTAGTTACAGCTACTGAGTAGAGATAAACTCACTTCTAAACTCACCCACTTACTATGATCAAAAAGAGTTGTGTTGTTTTTGAGATGGGCATTAACTATTAGATTTTTTAACAGATAATTAATCTTCTTTGCTTGGCAGATGCCACATGTAGTGTATACAATACATCTGGGTGCTTGGTTGAATTTTAATGACCTGTAAGGTGTTATTCTTATAAATAAATAACTGAAACTGAAACTGCTTTCGTACTTTGGAAGGCACAGTCCCAACTTTAACAGTTGAGGCTATGACAAACGTCTTCGGTCAGCTAACAGTTATAATGAAATCGGTTGCAATAATTTCTACTAGATTTCAATTAAAAATAATGTATTTTGTATGAATATGACATCTTACAGATTGCTGTACCTAAGCTCCAATAATAGCCCAGTCAATATTTCACACGAGCATAGGTTTTTAAGCTTAAAATGTATCCAGATAGGTGATAAAGTAGACCGCGGCTGCGATGAGACATGCGAATGCTCTCCCGGCGGTATCTTCGACTGCTCTCCGCGGTGCAAGCACCCGTACATCAGGAAGGGAAGGCGGATCAGCGACCCGCTCTGCTTCGAGTCGCCGGTTGACGAGTGCTGCTCTCTCATCGCCTGTGCTACTAGCAACGGAGGTACGAACTATTTTATGATAATCATCTAGGGGCCTGCCTTACTCATCAACGCAATCTCAATTCCAATTATAATTTACTGCTGTCAAATTTTAGAGATTTTTTTATACTTACCACTAAAGTGGCAACCAAGCGGTTACCGTAGCCTATGTACGCTTGAAACATATGAACTTTACTACTCTTGGAAACATGAAATGTCATATTCCAATACTTGTCCAATACCTATCCGCTCAAGAATGAACAAATGATCCTTGTGATTTTGTTTAATAAAACTCTTTTGACTTTGAATGAAAATACTTTGCTGTGCACATTACAAACTAAATTATTACACAATATAAAAACAAAAATATAGATAATATCTGACCTAGCTTGTGCTCCAGATCGGGAAGGATTTTTTATAGATCGTAAAAACTTTTGTCCCCCAGCGGGAATCGAATCCGTATCTCTCGTACCTAGCCAGCCACTAGCCCACCGCGTCACCGAGGTCATCAATAAGTATTTAATGTAACCTTGATAAATATAGCAACGTCACAATTTTAAACATTAGATAAACTGAAGGTTCCGAAACAATGTTGAAACAGAAGGAGAACAATATGGCGTACATTGTACTTTACGAAATATTGTGAGAATCGCATATTACCTTGTATTGTACGAATATCGGCAAAAATATGTGCCCAATCAAATTTAATTGAATGACAGTCATTGAGATTTCAACACGACACTCATGGGAACAGGTATTGTTTGCTTGCGCTTGCGCTGATCATTGCGTTATTTACAATCATACACTTTATTAGACCCTTCAAAATAAATAAGGGTCAGAGTTGAAAACGAAAAACGATAATCGCAGCAAATATCGTAGTTCAACTTATGTCGGTCACGACTAAGTTAGAGCAATCACGAACATAAGCTGAGCCACGGAAACTGGCACGATATACCTTTTGGCCGCCAGAGTCGATTCTCAGATTTCAAAAGCACTCTTTACGATTGATAAGTACTGTGACCTTTGATTTTATACTTAGAGCTTCGTAGCATACCTTCAATGAATTGTATTCAATAATATTCAAATGCGTCTCACGTTTTTTAAATAAAATCTTTGTAATGCGTTGTGTTGCATACCTTTATTGCAAGGTTGGGGTCAGCTGATCTTCATAATCCTCATTGAATGCATGTTATTATTTATAATACTCAACTTACATGCTATATCTATAACCTATTATTATTTATAGTTCGCACAGCAGATCTAGGCTTCCGTGAAGTTAGCCGTTTGTGATGCGCAAAGACAATTTAGTTTGAAAAAGCTCCATTGCGCATCGAAACGGCTAATTTCACTACGGCCGAGATCCGTTGTGAGACCGGATCTAGGCTTCCGTGAAGTTAGCCGTTTGTGATGCGCAAAGACAATTTAGTTTGAAAAAGCTCCATTGCGCATCGAAACGGCTAATTTCACTACGGCCGAGATCCGTTGTGAGACCTATACTTAAACAGACAACGCTTCTGCATAACCTAATATAAAGATCGATGGACTGATGACATTAAAACGGACGCAAGGAAGTTGGTAGATGGTGAAGGCTCCAGATCGATCGTCGTGGCGCTCTTTGGGGGAGGTCTATGTTTAGCAGTTGATATATTGATGATAATGAATATATAGTGATGTCTATAAGCGACGATGACCGCTTTCCATCAGGCGGGAGGCTCGTCTGCTTGTTTGTCACCTTACGAAAAAAAAAGAAATGCAACAAGAAAAGTCTTAAATTATGGTAAAAATCCCGTCAAAACTAATTGATGCGATCTGTCACCTCGAGGGGACAAAACTAGGTGACAGATGGGAATAATCCTTATTATTGTCTATACAGGGTGGTTCATATTAATGGCGGATGGATATAGCCTTATTAATTGGTCATATATATATATTTTTTTTTATATTTTCAGAAAGTAAACCTACGAAACTAGAATTGTGTCGTTATAGTAACGATACATATCCAGTCGGCAGCCAGTGGTATGTCGGCTGTGAGCAGAGCTGCACCTGTGAGCGTAATTCCATCGTCACTTGCAAACCAAGGTTCGTCAACTTACATCCTGATTATGAATAAGAGTATATATAGGTATATTTTTTTTTATACAGCTGAAGAGGCAGCCAAGCGTACGCCCCACAAGATGGTAAGCGGTTACCGCAGCCTATGGACGCTTGCAATATCACTCGCGGGTTGCCACCTTGAGGCTAGATCGAAAGCTTCATGTACCAGTAATTTCACCGACCATACCCTTTACACCGGAGCATAGCAATGCGAGCATTACTGCTTTGCGGTAGAAATAGGTATGGTGGTAGTACTTCCTTGGACGAGTTCTATCACAAAGAGCTCTGCTACTCTTATCAATATCTCAGTATCCAACGCATTTAACACCGCGGGGCGCATCTAGTAGTCAATATTACTTACTGTATTGTTACAAAAAATACTGGTTACATTACAGATGTAAGCGGTTACTGCCATCAGATAAATGTATAAACGTGCAAGATCCCAACGACGCGTGCTGCGAGGTGCAAGTGTGCGACGTGTCGCAAGACGTGCACGAGCTCACTGATAACGTCACCACCACTACTGGAGCTCCCACGAGCCAGGTTAATTATATATATATTTTTTTATGTCAGCAAATGACGAGACAATCGAGGCGCCCACCTGATGTCAAGCACCACGTCTGACTATTACAGATGCAGTGCCACACAAACACTTAAAAACTTTAAGGTTTGGGTGGCTGCACTGCGCTTATCTTTTAAGTCTTTTTCGCCCAGTAATTTCACTTGCTACAGTGCCCTTCGAACCTAAACACAGTAATGCTTGCTTGCACACTACTGCTTGGAAATAGAATATCTGACACTGGAGTGGTACCCACCAAGACGGACTCTTGCTGAAAAGTCCTACTACCAGGTAATAAATTTAGTTCTACTCTTCTATTAGAGCGCTCGTGACGTAGCTGACTAAGTTGTTCTCATCAGATCAACGGAGTTAAGCAATGTTCTGCGTAGTCACGGTTTAGATGGGTGACCGCTCGTGCTAATTTCTACTGAACGCTCCAGTGGTTCGGAGGGCACGTTAAGCAGTCGGTCCCAGCTTTTTCAAAAGCCGTTAGGCCATGACAGAGGCCTTCGGGCGGCTTAAAAACTCTGTCACCAGAGCTGGCTACTGACTCATATGTTCATGCCTTCGTTGATCCGCCTTTGAACTTAATTTTGAAGTCTCGGACCGAAATTTTGTTCAGTTCGTACCATGAACTACATGAATTCCAAAATCGGTCATGAAGACGGCAAGTGACGTTTAAACAAGCCCAATGAAACTTCATGGCAGCTAACCGATCCGTATTTTGTTTGGTTCCAAAGTTTCGGATAGACATTTCATGGTAGGCCAGCAGAGCCGTGAAAATAACATTGTTCTGCTATAATTGGCTTTGTCTGAACGTCGGTCAGTTGGTAATTTAATTATACACAACGGAATTACTAATAGTCTGTGAACCGGAAACAATAGCCCAGATAATTATCGATAGGAATCGGTCAAGTTCAAGGTCGTTTAATGCACTGAGCCTTCGTTTAAGAGTATGCCAGTGTCTCAATAGTGATGGTATATAATCCACCACGTGGACCCAATGCTGATTCATTGATGAATGGTTTTTTGAGGATATGCTTTTTCGATGCGATGTTTTCCTTCACAGAGCACTATCACATACATTGCACACACATTTATAGAATATAAAAATCTATTGAAGTGCAACGCGGTTACTTGACATTGATGATCTAAGATTGGTTGGATTAGAATGATTGGAAGGCGGAGTCATTATGCAATATGTATACAAAAATTTTATATTTAGTTTTCTGTTTCAGTCGTCTACAGCTCCTGAAGACATGACTGAAGGGAGATCAAGTTCCCGACCTTTAGTTTTAGCTGAACCCATAGGCTCAGTGAAAGTTCTCCAAAACAACTCAGTCCAAGTCAACCTTATTCATTTAAACATCTCCGAAGACCCTATCCACCTTCTACTGAGCAGCGACGGAGGAAAGACCTTCAAAGATGTTGAATTGAGGTATTCCAATCTGATCCTTAACCTCGAAGGTGGCAAGGACTATATTTTGAAGACAAAAGAAACGGGAACTAAGTTCAATTTCACGATGACGACTTCTGATGATGGAGCTAATGAGGTGCTCACAGAAGACTCAGGAAATGTAACTAAGGCTGGATGCTGGGAGGATGGAAAATTTTATGGTATTGGTAAGTAGACTTATTTCAATATATGTTTGGTTTAGTTAGTGTTAAGGTTAAGTTAAAAGATCAAATGAAACTACGACACGAGGATCCTTCACATCAGTTTCTAATAGGTCACCTTATACTTGAGCTGGCAACGTACCGAATCAGTTGTAAAATAAGTTGGGCTCAAGGAGTTTTAAATTGTTTCATTTGGCAGGGCTTAAACTGGTGTTTTACTATAACATTTTCACTTGAAATACTTAAGATGGATGTGTAAAATACACTGTCATCATACCAATTATTGAAATTATAAGAAACTATCAGATTCCAGTTAAATTCACAACTGGAAAAGAAAATCCAGTTGAACTGATCCTTCATTGTGTTCTATGCAACTTCATTTCCCGCTCTCAGTAACTAATTTAAACTTTTCCAGGTGAAGAATTCCACATTGGCTGCTCAGAACTATGCGAGTGCACTGGTGCTGAAACCCGAGAATGCGCTGCTCTTGTTTGCCCCAATCATGTGGGCCTGGAGCTGATGTCTAAAGGCTGTGTGAGATGGGCCCCTAGCCCACCTGCCCGCCCGCCGAACTGCTGCCCGAGGTCTGCCAGGTGTTTGAGCGATGGAACCTGCCATTATAATGGAGTCCCGTAAGATCCTTTTGCCATACAATTACTACTAGAGGAGATACAAATCAAAAGTAAAACTTGTCTTACCTATATGCCACTGCATTGCGCCCGTAAGCCTAAGACAAAGAAAATAAAGAGCCAGTATTTTCAACGGCAAACATAGCCTACCTACTTTCGCTTAGCTCAAAATGGATGAAAATTGATTTTTACTAAAACTACCTAACCTAACTCCAGATTTTTTGAGGCCATTTTTAATATGAATCATAATTTTACAGCCCGTTCTATAACAACATATTTTTATTATTTTGTAAGAAAGTTACTGAAAATAAACAGATTTATTTTCATATAATCTATACTCCAGGGTCCCAAACTGGACAGAAGTCCCCATATCCCTCACGGGCTGTGAACAACGCTGTTTCTGTGAGAATGGTGAGCTAGACTGCCAGGAAGTCTGCACTCCGCTACCTCCAGTGCCCCCTCAGAGCATGCGGTGCCCACTCATGCACCGGCCTGCTCCCGTCAACATATCTGATGAAGACTGCTGCAAGCAGTGGGGATGTATTCCCAGTGGTGAGAACAACGTGACATCTAAAAATAACCTATGAGACTGATGCTTGACCGCGAGCGGAACAGAGTCATTTATTGGTCGGCTTTGACTCGCAGCACCAAGCTCCTTGGTAGTGTTTTGACTTATATGTTATTTGACAAGCTTTTTAACCCATGATTCCGCTCCACTCGCGGTTAAACACCAGCATTATTCTAAGTATAGAGTCATCGTAAATTTGGTGGTGGGTTTTTCACTCCATTTCATGCTGACGCAGACCTACGAGTTCATTAATCTTTTCAGCGTTTGGTTTAAACATTTTTCAAAGGACTAATGTATAAACCAGTTATTTTGCCCGCTCAAAATATTTGCATGCAATTCATCCACATTATTGCTTCCAGCAGGAAACCACGGCTCATCATACCAAACACATCGCATGCCAGTACTGGGTGAACACATAAACTACGTTACGCCATTACCACCAATCTCTACGGTCACGACACAAGTGCTACCTACCCCACCACTTGCGACCCATTCAATAGACTTTTACAAACACCTCAGTCCTGTAAGATCCTACCCTAAGATACTGAAAACAGTAACACCAGTACCCGTCATCAGCGTACCCAAACATGTCCTTAAATACAATTCTGAAAACAATATTACCGCTTTTACTCTGGAAGACGTCGACAAACCTTTCAAAACTATTAATCCAGATCCTTCTTTGAGGTCTGATCATGATCAATGGATGCTACAGGATCCAAATCCTACGCCTACAAAAACTCTATCTCATACTCACACACCAAAACCCCATTTTAGTGTTAGCCATGTATCACATACGCATCCCGAAAAGCACCTCAATTTCGTATTTGCAGACACGAAAATGCAAGACATTTATCATCAAACAAGGACTACTCAAAAACCCAATCCAAAACCCTTAGAGCAGCCCCAAGTATCTTTCGTTCCACAACATGAATCAATGAGAAAAGTCCCGATGTCATCGTTAGATAACTTCAATTTGTTTTTGCCTACCCTTGAAAACAAATACGTACCAAATGTCCACTATCCTCTTCATTCTGATGCTCAGCCCAGACCTGTATCTGAACCGACAAAAATATCTTTCTTTCGACCTGCGGTCTACAATAAAACTGATTACCTTTTGCAATCAACCTCTAACCCCTTGGCCAAGAGACCCAACTCTGCGAATTCCATTTATAACTCCCGCGTAAACAATGTCACAATACTGAGATCTAAGGACCTGCCGCCTACAACACCTACTTATACCGGAGACTTCTTGTGGGCTCAGGGGTCGAATGCTCACGTTTTATCCAAACAACCAAATCCTTACGAGACTGTCCTTCTCAGAGCTATTCCGAACCCAAAATACAAGCTCCCTCAAGCTCAAAAGATGTATTCAACGGTAAACCTAGAGAATTTGCTTAGTCAAATTGAAGTGGAGTCAGAAGTGAATAGGAATCTTGGAAGGTCGGCGGACAAGAATCAGGAAGCCGAGATAGGTCAGTGACCTGGTGTGACCCCTCTGACACTACCCTCTCTGAAAATCTAACTTGACTCTTACTATCGCGGCTCCTATGTGACAAACTTAGGCATGCTGTTAGCTCTGTTTTTTCAAATTTTTCTTTCATTACACGATAGACTGTATGTAAAATAGGAATATTTCATCAACCTTGACTTCTTTAAACTACCTACTATTATTATTTTAAATGACTTTTCTGTTCTCGGCTGACCACTTTGTGACCTGCATATAATATCATGTAGACTTCGCTAACATACATTTATTTTACTAACAAATCTCAGCAGCTTAATCATCATCAACCATCAACGAGCCAAAAGGTTTAACAACAACTAGTCTTAAATTAACTAACAAACGTATATACGTGTTATCCAAAACTTAAAAAGAATTAATTTTTCAGGCCATATTCCATCAGACTTCCCGCACAAATCTCAACCCCCTTCATTCCTGCCCACTATCTCACCAGGACTCCACTTCCCCGACGAGAACCCTGGTTTCGATCAAAACAACATCCATCGCTCCCCAGACGGAAGTGACAGTGGAATACCTGGGATACCTGGATTACCCCCAGGCTTGCAAGTGCCACCGAGCTTTGGCGACATGAATAAGAAACTGACAGTGATTTCTGTAGAGTCAGACTCGCCGACCAGCGTGACGATGCTGTTAGGCTTGCCGCCAGTTTTAGTCGGGTTAAGAGGCAGCGTCGATCTGAGATACACTGATACTGCGTAAGTCTACTCTTTTTGTATTTTATTCAATGTTTTTGAAAGTCACATAGCACAACATAATAACAGACGTAGAAAGCCAACGACAGCTGTCGCCTTTCGCCACACATAAATACAATTTTGTCAAACATCTTTGCTGGTCTTGTCTGGGCCACCTGAAAATGAGCTACAAATCACGATTGTCATTGTGGCTGATAGATGTTTATATCCTCAACAGTGACGAAGACATTTCGCAATGGTATTCTCAAGTGTTCGCTCCAGCAGACGAGATCCTCACGACTCCGCGACTGGAGTTCCGTTTATCTGGCCTAAAACCCTCTACTACTTACAAGATCCGTGGTAAACTGTACCTCCACAACCTTCCAGTAGCGCCTGCCAGTGAGATATACACCGTGAGGACACAAGATATGCCTGTGGTAAGTTTTTTACGATAAAACTGGCTGAAGTTTCACCTGATGGTAAGCTGTAAGCTTGTCAACATTTAATTTTATTGTTTCAAATAATGTAAAGCATGAAGGATAAGGGCGTGCCCTGCATGGGGTTGCATAGCGCCTGTCACCATTAGACTAATGGTTGAAAAGTCTCATTGCCTGTTCTGTAATTTCACCGGCAACTACACTCTTTGAATCGGATACCGCAACGCTAAGCAGAATACTGCGTAACGGCTGAAAGAGGTGTGGTGGTATTTTCCCAATCGAGCTCTATCATAAATAGCTCTATTGAATCACTCACGTGGTTGCTGATATACTTTAGCATTTAAGTACTCAATAGGGAACTTCCGTTTTGCAGGTGGTACCGTCTGAAGAGAAGCGAAGAGTGATCGATAGCAGATTGACCGTAATCGATGTCAACGACACTAGCGCACACGTCAGCTGGAGGCATTTCACTGAGGACGAGTTGCAGTTCATTGATGGGATACAAGTCAGGTAAACAATAAATCGCAATAAATTATATCTGAATCTGAATCTGAACCTGAAAACAATATAATAAAAATAGATTCAGGGAACAGAAAAAATAATTTCAAGAAACTTTACTAATAACATAACCTCATTATAACTGGTTGCGAACTAATAAACTGTTAACTCTTACAACTTTGTAAAATTTATAAAACTAAATCACATAGACATCGAAAGCAGCTCGAATAAATAGATCCTTTTGATTACGCTTGATGAATTGAAGATCGCATACGAAAGTTACATTTGCAATTACAGATACCGTCCAGTAGGAACTCCAATCTACAGCATGACAGAGTTGCTCCACCACAGCCGGTCAGCTGCCGAGCTGCACGAGTTGAGACCTGGAAGCAAGTACGAGGCCTCGCTCGTTCTAGTGCCGCCTCCCAGAGCTACCACGGAGCTCAACGACCCTGGGAAAGTCGAGTTCACTACCGCGCCTTATTTTGGTGAGTTTGGATTGATCTGCGTGAACTGAAACCAGATTGCCTGTAAAAAAAGTCGCTGGCACTGCCCCTTACAACTAATGCGGAACTGAATAATCTTTGAAGAGTCACCGTCGTGCTTTAGATTAGTGTTTAGATGAGCCGTATGAGCTGCGACCTGGAATTCGATACAAGGTCTTGCTGGTGTAGTTTCGTCAATTTCCAATCCAATTTAATGGTTATACAGTCCTTTGAGCTACAATTTTATTCTCAACTGTTCTAGCACCCTACCCTTTTCCTATTCTGCACATTTTAGCACAATTTCCTCCGTCGACATGGAATAACTCCTTGACTGGATTAATGTACCTGTTGTGTCGTACGCTCTGCTACCATGTCAAAACTACCATTAGTATCGAAAGCTTTTTCAAGTTGGCACAATCCCCAGACCCGTACAACTGGAGCGTTGTGATCGAAGCCCGCTCGGTCGGAGCGGAGGCGGCCGAGCTCACGTGGAGCGGCGTGCCGTCGCCGGCCGAGCGCTGGGTGCGCGTGTACCGCGCGGCGCACGCCTGCGGGGACCAGCCGGCCGGCAAGGAGCGGGACGAGTTCAAACTGGTCGATAGAGACCAGCCCCTGTCTGCCACTCTCGCCGGCTTGCTGCCTAACTCAAGGTAACTAACACAAGGCTTATAGGTCAAAACACTCCTGCGGCGCTAAGTATATGATAAGGAGCTAGCTGGTTGATAGAGACCCCTGTCGATCACTCTCACCGGCTTGTAGCCTAACTCAAGGTAACTAACACAAGGCTTATAGGTCAACAAACTCCCGCGGTGCTAAGAATATGATGAGGAGTTGTAGCAGAAGCAAGAAATGGGACGAGTTCTAAATGGTTGATAGAGACCAGCCAATGTCGGCTACTCTCACCGGCTTGCAGCCTAACTTTAGGTTACGCCTCTATCAGACCACTCCTGCAGTGCTACAAGGATATGATGAAAAGTAGAATGAGCAAAAAGTGGAACGAATTTAAAAAAGCAAACAGCGACCAGTCCCTGACACACTTACTCGAGGTAATGGCTATAGTTCAGACCACTCCTGAGGAGCTTACAAGGATAATCCGAAGCAGGTAGCAAAGCTGGCCGATAAAATTCACTGATCTATCGATCTTCCACGACTCTGTAAAGGCGCGGGCAGAAGAGGTGGATTGCGCTTATGTTATATCTTTACCCAGTACCTACCCATCAAACCTTTTGAATGTTACTATGTTAGTTTTCCGATTGGAAAAGGCCTGCTGCTAAGCCTGGGACCCGATTATCACAATTCTATTACGCGTAAATGTGCAGTGTTTACAACTTACATCGATGTTTTCTACTTTCAGGTGTAGAGTCTGGCTCGAGCTATTCCTGACAAATGGAAAAGTCAAAACAAGCAACGTCCTGGAAATAAATACGAAGTCTTTAGATACGGATAACCCTATCGATAGTAAGTTTATAAAAACAGAGACGAAAGTATAAATTACCATGAACTACCTACAAGGCTGAAAAACAGCGTGGCTGAGTCCTCGACCTATTCACATCCACCATTTCTATAACTATAGATAATCATTGAAATTTGAAATGTAACTTTCCAGATGAGATATCAGCGTCGTCGATATCAAGCTCGGCGCGAGGTCGGCGCGACTACTACCCCGCGCTGGTGGGCGTCGGCGTGGTGGCGGCGCTGGGCGCGCTCACCTCGCTGCTGCTGCTGCTCGTGGTGGTGCGACGACATCGCCCGCGCTCCGCCAACATCACACGTAACTACATATTTATAGCTTCACTTATCAGGTTCCCGTAGTACAATAATAACTTCACTTATCCGGTCCTCGTAGTAAAATAGTAACTAGCTCAACTGTTTCATATTATGTATTTTGACGACCGATGTGGCGCAGCGGGCGCAGGTCCGCCTGCGACGCGGAGGTTGCGGGTTCGATTCCCGCCTCGGGACAAATGTTTGTACGATCTACAAATATTTGTTCCGGGTGTTCTAGGTATTTTATATATATGATAAAAAATATCTATCTATGTATTGTATTGTATTAAGTATGTATCAGTCATCTAGTACCCATAACACAGCTTTGTTTAACAGCAGCTTACCTTGGGGCTAGATGAAGCTGTGTGGATTGTCCAGCATTATTTATTTATTTGTATATTTAGACCATATTCCACTTAGTTGAATTGATCAAGAAGACCACAAGCAAACTTTAGTTGACTCTGATAACCTATTCAAGTTGACCGCAGCTAGACCATTTTCCACGAAGGTGAACTAGCCTTCGGACTTGGACTACAGGTAGACTATATTCCCCTAAAGTGAACTAGTCAAGTAGAACACGAGTAGACCATAGCCCACCCAGGTGAACTAGCCTAGCAGACTACAAGTATAGTCCATCCAGATGAACTACACAAGAGGATCACGGGTGAACCATTCAGTCCACCCAAGTGGAACTTGTCAATTGGACCAACTAGTAGACTAGTCTACCCAGGTGTAATAGTCCTATACGTTTTCAAGAGAGATATTTCTTACGTTTCCCAGTGAACAAAAGTAGTAGAGTTTTTTGTGATAGAGCTCGTCCGGGGAAGGACTACCACCATATTTCCTATTTCTGCCGCCAAGCAGTAATGCTCGCATTGCTGTGTTCCGGTTCGAAGGGTATGGTTTCCGGTGAAATTACAGGCACATGAGACTTTCCATGTAACGTCTCAGGGTGGTAACACGCAAGTGATATCTATAATGTTGCATGCGTACATAGGCTACGGTAACCGCTGACTATCAAGTGGGCCGTACGCTTGGTTACCACTTTAGTAGTATAAAAAAAAAAAAAAACAAGCTAGTTACGTTTTCAAGAGTTTGTTCTACGAATTCCAGCTGTGCCGACGGCCCCGCGAGAGTCGTCGCTCCCGCCCTACGACAACCCTGCGTACAAACTTGAACTACAGCAGGAAACTATGAGTAAGTCATCAAACGTCTATAAACAATTTGCAAACTGTCATAAAAGCTATGAAACTTATATAAATATTTGTCCTACTATAAATTATACTAGTGGTACTGCGACTTTGTCTGCGTTGAGTTTTTACAAACTTCATTATTCCGCTGTGTCCTCTAGGTGTTGAATTTCGGGAATTCATTTCCTAGTGCACCATAAAAGTAGGTACTCTTAAAATATATTTTTTTCTAGGTCTCAAGGTTTTGGCTGTGCGTTGATCTAAGATAATTTATAGATTCAGGCGTTACTTTGCGGAAATCCATTACAAGATAAAAAACAGACGAAAAATCTCTAGTACTATTCCGCTTAACCTTTTAACTGATGAGGTCACACAGTTACCACAGTTAACCTCAAAAGAAAAATATCGACACGTGTTTCATCCCTCCACGGGACATCCTCAGGACCATCGACTTGTTCTCCGGCAGACGTGTTGCTCCGTCGAGCGCTGGAGCCAAAGTAACGACTTGTTCTCCGGCAGACGTGTTGCTCCGTCGAGCGCTGGAGCCAAAGGAGCTTACTTTGGCTCCAGCGCTCGACGGAGCAACACGTCTGCCGGAGAACAAGTCGATGGTCCTGAGGATGTCCCGTGGAGGGATGAAACACGTGTCGATATTTTTCTTTTGAGGTTAACTGTGGTAACTGTGTGACCTCATCAGTTAAAAGGTTAAGCGGAATAGTACTAGAGATTTTTCGTCTGTTTTTTATCTTGTGCGTTGATCTGTCAATATCAAATATTCGAACTAGATGGCTAACTCTGTTGACTAAACGCACTGTAATTTTAACGGCTTGCTTTAAAATTACACTTCATCCTTGCCATTTATAAGACAATGATTAAAGATAACGATAGATAAATCCATGTTAGCTACGTGGTTACATAGTAAGACTATAGCAATGTTATGAATAAGGGTCTGAGTTTTAAGGCTGCGCGAAGGCCGCTTTGAAACTACTGGCTAAAACCATCAGCTTAGTAAGTAGTAATGCTTAGAAAGAATAGATGCTGCTAAACAGGTTTTCTTTCACAGATCTCTGACAGTTAAGTTCCCGTGGGCACACGAATGGCCTAAACGGGATGTCCGAACGAGCTGTCGATGTCAACGGCACACCGTACAACGAGATGGGTGTATAGACTGTCCGAACGTGTCCATACAAAACATGTTGTATTCGGTTACACCTTGGCGAACTACCCGCAAGTGTAGCCTAAAATTCGTTTGATAGACAGAGACAAAAACACTGACGAATCCCGTTGAAGGTTGTGGCTGTAGTTAGGAGCGTTTTTGCGCTTGTGGTTTCAATAGAATGATTTTATTTACTTGTCGGTAAAATTTGACATTAGGTAAGTATAGGTCTCACGACGGATCTCGGCCGTAGTGAAATTAGCCGTTTCGATGCGCAATGGCGCTTTTTCAAACTAAATTGTCTTTGCGCATCACAAACGGCGAACTTCACGGAAGCCTAGATCCGCTGTGCGATAAAATTTATGGTTTCTTTAAAAATTATATTTGTGTTAAAAATTGTATCGAGCTTGACAAGCCTATGGTACCTTGTTGAGCAAAAGCTTATAGAATTGAGTAAATATTTTACCGAGAATGTCAAATTCTCTTTATCGACAAGTCTATGCTCGCAGCTCTATGAGAAACACGGTGCGAGTTTTACTAATTTTCAAATTGCTAAAAAAAACGCAAAACACCAGTGTGATAACGCTCTGACTTGCGTCACGTAAAACGTGGGACACTTATTTAGAGCCAGTGTAAATAAAGACAATTTATAATTTTAGAAACATTCGTAAAGACGTGTGTGTTCTTAAGTGACAAATTACGATGACAAAAAAAAATTACGCAAGATTTTTTTAGTTTTTAACTTTCATTAGTTTTTTTATTGATGTTCCAAAATGCTAATATTAAACACTTTTTTTAAGCATAGAGTTAAATTATATTCCTATTTGATTCAAATATTCATTCTGTATACATAGTTCTGTAACACCCCATTGTAAATATCGTTATAAAATAATGTACCTAAGCGTTTATTAACTCTACTAGTGAAATCGTAATCTTGTTTGTAAATATCTGTGTACTCTCGCATTCTTTGTTACATAAATATAACTATTTTGTACTAATTGAAGTATTATTTTAAGGTTATTTTTAATATTTAAAGGGAAAGGAGCAGTAATTACAAAAACGTCATTTAATTCAATACAACACCAAATCACATTATATTTTCTATAATATTAGTAGGTACAATATATCATCTTTATATGATTTTCTTAACGACTATTCTATTTGCGTTGTAGGAAATCTATGGTACTCTACCATTTTTCTAACCAGCTATTATTCAATGATAAATGTTGTAAATGTGATTAATATATTTGAAATGTTGTATGTTTTTAGTGTATTTATTAATAAAATAGACAAATAGTTGATTACATAGTTATTTACTGTCACTGGGCCCCAAAGGAAGATCTTAAACTTGATAAATAGATATAATTTTTAATTCTTAACGATAGTTTTCTAATATAATCTCTGTAAATATATCTAACATACTGCATCATACTGGCATACACTTGGCCTTTAGATACGTTTTACACAATCACAAACACGAACGCATCTAAATGAGCTTCACTTAGCTGGGATAAATGAAGACCATTTAGAAACATAAATATTAAATTAAAAACAAAACAAAAATAAGTTGTACATAATTTAGATATAATATTTTTAACGAGAACAATGATTATATTTATAATTGGAAGTAACGTTTGTAAAATTAATAAGTGTAATGAAATTATGCACAGATAATATATTCTGACAAATGATTGTTGCGTTCACATTTAAACTGATATGTTGCCTATGTTAAGTTCTAAGGAATATTTTTATAAACTTGTAAAGCGTTTTTATTTCAACTTTAATGTCAAACAAAACAGAATCAATAAAAAAATAATATAATAAAACATTTCAAATTAAACAAATGATAATGCATAGTTTATAAATATTTAATATTATTGATAAATTTAACCAGTCAAAGAAAAAAGATGATAACAATTATTCTGAAATAAAAAGAAAACTATAAATTACATCGTTATCATTTTATTTTCTTTGGCTGTATTTTAATAAAAAATATATACCTATTTATTTGTAGGCTATTAAAAATGAAATAATGCTAGGAATCAGTCCAACCAATTAATTCCTGCTCAAAAAAAATTGTTTTAAAAAAAAACAATAAAATTATAAAAAAACGCGACTTACCTACCACACTTTCTAATAAAAGTGTCATAATTTTTTTAAATATATTTGTTGTTTAGTTGTGTTAAATGACGATGCTTTGCCTAAATTATATTAAAATGAAACAAAGGAGCGCTTATACACATAGAAAAATAAAATCTTTGAAGTAAATAACTAAGAAATGTATGCATGTGCTAGTTAGTAGCTAGTAGTATAAGATACCCGTATTATCTTAGAAAGGCAGATCAATTTAAAATTGTACGAAGTTAAACTTTTGTTGAAGCTATGAGTCAAAGTTGACGTAATATTATAGCTCACTGGAAATTCTCCGTCCTTCGTATCAGAGAGCGTATGTGCCATTTAAAGCACAAAATGAGAGAGAGAAACGCTCAGATGAAAATACCTATCACAGGCAAATCCTTTTGTTAAGAAAGTCTTTTCTAGTGATTTATTATACTGGTCTATGGTCTTATGTCTCTTTAAGGTACTGATAATAAAAAGGAGGTTCGAAAGTTGACTTAAGTATCGTAAGTACGAAGTGAACTTTATACCTAATGATTTGAGGTAGGTCTTGCTATAGGTTTACTGAAGGTGCTAAATTATAAATTCATCAACCTTTCTAAACTACTTATAACATTCATTAAAGTTTTCGTTGTCGTGGTACCTATCAAAAATCACCACACAAAAAACTGCTAACCTTTGTCAAACACAGTTAAAACATAATTTTTTTTCACGGGAATCTATTTGATAGCTGATGATCGTCGCTATCACTTTTGACAATTAGTTACGTTGACTAGCGACCAAAAAGCCAGGTAAGCAAGCTAGGAGTAAAATTTTGGAAGTTTTTCTCCTCAACAAAAAACTAAGATAAGCAATTAAATAACAAAAATAACATGATCTAAAAGAAATAGTTTTCCTCAACAAAATTTATCATCAATCGGAATCGTAAGATTAGAAAATACAACACAACGAACACGTCAACGAAAACTTCAACCGATTCACCGTCTACTTAGAGGTCGCGTTGTCTTCATGCGCTTTCTTGACGACAGCCAGCTTGGAGTGCGGGTCCTGGGGCTGGAGCTGCGCGTAGGGCGGCGCGCGCGTGCCGTGCAGCACCAGCGACCAGCCGCGGAGGAAGCTGCTCCAGGGCTCGGGCTCCTGCCCGCCGTTGTAACGAGCCTGGTGAACAACACATTTTATGTTAGCAAATGACAGGACGCTTGACAGTTGTATTGTCACCCAGAGATTAAAGTTTTATGCCCTTATTCACGATATATCACGACCAATGTAGCGCGGCGGGTGAAGGTCCGCCTGCGACGCAGGAGATTGCGGGTTCGATTCCCGTCTTGGAACAAATGTTTGTACGATCTGCAAATATTTGTTCCGGGTGTTCTGGGTATTTTCTATGTGTAATAAAAAAATTCTATTTAAGTATTGCATTGTATTATGTATATATCAGGCATCTAGTACCTACCCATAACACAAGCTCTGCTTATCTTTGGGACTAGATGATGCTGTGTGGATTGACCAGCATTATATATTTATTTATTCTTAAAATAAACTGTCATATATTAGCAGCTTGCTACGTGTTCTTTCTTTGTTATTCTTATATCAATGAACAAAGAAGATAATTTCGATGAGTATATATATACATATATATATGATTTATGGCTTGGTAGGTCATAGGCACCTAAAATTATAATATTACCTAAGTATATTTTATCGAAATTGAATCAGAGCTTTTTGAAAAAATTTACTAAAACAAAAAATATGGATGACGTTTTATAGAAACTCCGTAGGACGTTAGAACTTATTAAAGTTCGGGCTAGAACCCGGTAATGCACCAATGAATCTATTCGAAATTTATGTGCGCAATATCAGTGCGGTGAAGAAAAACATCGTGAGGAAACTGGCATGTCCTTAATCATTCATGAGCTAAAAACGTCTTACCTCTAGAGACCAGGTGCCTTGGGGATACTCTCCCCACGTATGAGTCGTCATGAAAGGCCACTTGGTAAAACCGTCGTTGGAATCGTCATCATTTTCACGTCTGCTTAGAATCATTGACCTGTAAAATAAACTATTATTAGTTTTATTATCATCATTAAAATGTATTAGTGGGACCAAGAAGATGCTAGATGCTTTATTTCTCTTTTATTAATAGCCTCGTTAGTTTTTTATCCTCTGATCAATATTTTGATCTTATCTATATGACATTTTTATTTTTTTTTACTTTTTTATGTATTTTGTACAATACTTATTAAATTCATTTGACATTTAATTCTTTTATTACTCTTATTACTTAAAATTTTGTAGCTGTTCTATTCTTTTTTGTTATTTATAATTTTATTCACTGTGTACTTTTTTGCATGCCTAAAATGGTAGAAATAGGTGGTACTTTTCCTAATTTTAAGAACCTTGTAACCCTATTTGAAGCAAATAATAAATGATTGATTGATTGATTGATATCTATACTAATATTATGAAAAGAGAAGATTTGTATTTTATGTATTTTTGTTTGTTACGAATAAACTCAAAAACTACTGGTCCGATTTCAAAAATTCTTTCACCATTAGAATGCAACATTATCCCTGAGTAACATAGGCTATGTTTATTACTAGCGACCCGCCCCGGCTTTGCACGGGTGCGGTTTCTATGCACCCGCGCGAAGCTGGGACGGACTGCTAGTATTTATAATTAGGTTACGCCTACCTAGTTGGCAAAAATACGCTAGCAATAGCAGAAGTGTCACTGGTTACCCTAAGAAGTCAAAAAATCTAATTCACCTGTAGACAGCAATGCGTGATTTACTCATAGGAGCAAGCAGAAGCCTTAGCACTATCTCGTACCTGTTACTTTCTCTAACAAGTTCAATACATCACACTTACTTTGTTCCCATGGGGCTGGTGAGGAATAGTTCCAGGTCGCCCCGCCTGGTCGCGTTGGCGCTCACCACAGCTTGCACGTGCTCCAAGTATCTGACCTCGCTGGCCGAGCCAGCGCAGGCGCTCGTGTCGATCGTCAGCTTGATCGTGCCCTCTGTTGGGACCTCACTGGAATTACAGAATTTATCTTCACCAACATCCAAGGTTTGCATTGCGATCACGAATTGGAAAACGAAGTGTACGACGGTTCCCCACCACCACATTGTAGTCATTGTAGTAGACATTGTACTTAGGCGTAGATGGTCGTATGAAGTCGGTAGATGGTAAAAGCTCAAGATAAATCGTTTTTGCACTCTATGGCCTATCAGACAATATACGTTTACCTGTGGAGTTAGTAATGCTAGAAATGGTCATGGTACAAATATTCGGTTTTGCCGATAGTATTCTGAGGTTTTGTTGGATTCATTTCAAGTTTTATATAGAAAACCGGCATATCCTAGGGCTAAAAATCAGAAGACATTGATATCAACCATCCGCGTTGGGTCCGCGTGGTAGCTCACTAAGTGTCCTAACAGAGGATAGTAATGTAAGTATATCATATATGATATGATAGGATAGGAAAGCGCCACGATCTAAATCCGCTGCAACCCCGGACACCGCTGGGTAAATATATACCACATACCTACTTTGTCTATATCTATATCTTCGGGGATAAATGATTCTTATTCTTATTCTAAGCCAGCGATACTTACGTGTGAGTATTGACAGCACCAGCCTCGCAATGGTACCGCGGCGGCACCGATCTCCAATTGGCTGCCAGAGCCGTCATCGCTCCGGCATCCAGCACGCCGAACCCAAAGAGATGGTTAAACTCCAGACCTACTCCATTCATAGTCCAGTGGAAGCGACCCTTAAAATTAGAAAATAAAATTATACAGACCTGAGTGCTTAGCGCGAAAAACTCATTTGACAATCGTGTTTTTTTTTTTAAATGGCAGTCTGTCTGTTTAGACAATATTGCCAGTGTCAAGTGTTGTCGACGAATACATCAAAGACGAACAAATTCGAATTTTGAATTAGACGAACAACATTTTGAAAGAAATGATGGCGTCCTTTCAAAACTTTCTAGGAGAATCTTCGACCAAATTACAAACCAACATCACCCTTCCATTTCAATCACTTACACTTGTGCCAAGACTACGAGTCGTATTGGTTAAACTGCCACCAAATTTACACAATAAAACTCAAAATAACTCGAGAAAACTGTATAGGATTTTGAACAGCGCCTCTTTATTGCGTTACTACCAAAATTCCATACAAATTGACAGCTAGACGATACGTTTACGGTTACGATTGACAAACGAGTTTTTCGTGATGAGCACTCTTACCTCATCCAGTACCTAAACAAAAGTGTGAAATGTTTTTGTGAAAACATCAAATTCTAAAAGAAAAACTCAGTCGCGTTTAAGGTTTATATGTATACCGAGTGTAAAATACAACACAAGGTAAAAACTTTTAAATTGAATATTTCAACCAAACTCATCACGAAACATGCGGCTAATAACATAAAACAGTGCAAAGTTTTCAAAACTTTCAAGACTCTCGCGAAGCTTTCTAGGATTGAATATCTTGGAATTATGTTTCAGTCTGGCAAACAGACGAAGTTTCAGTTCTTGGAAATGCACAAAGGAAGGAAATTGTTACGTAGAAAAATGCTACCATTCCGATTCCAAAGACTTGTTATTGCATAAGTTTCATGGATAACGTCCTAAACAATCACGCAAAACATTACTAACCGATGAATACCTACAACAAATAGCTTTTTCATTCTGATCCAAACCTGATTTCATGTAGGTAATGTTTGAAATTATGTGCACCAAACAATTTTTAGAGCGCACAAGTTGCTGATCGCGTTATCGTGAAGACTTGATCCGTTACACGAGTTTGGTTAAGACAAATCTATAATTTCTTTTCTCTTGAGCAGTGCTTTGCAAAACAGCGTCAGGAACCTAGTTTTCTACGTAAAATAATCGTAAAAGAACAGTGGTTTTACTTTTAGGACGCTACTGCGATGTTTCAAAGACTTACCTTTGCGTCATACAAGGAGTTCCTCTTTGAAGTCAGTACGGTGAGGTGTTGTATGTCTCGCCATGTCAGGCTTGGGCTAAAAATGGACAGAGTTTTTAATTACCTACCTTTTTGTAGTCTCAGAAAAAAAAACGAAAAGTATTAAAACATTATATAAAATATATTTTAGAAGGCGTTAATTATCTACACCAGGAAACGGCTCTTTGTATATACGCTCCTCTTTCTATGAATACAATGAAATAAATATTTCATAGGTAATTTGTTTTGGTGGTAGGTAATTTAATTATCACTTATTAATTAATTCTCGCGACGGATGCCATACAACACCCGCAACCACGATCGTTGTTCACACTCGAAGCGTCGGAATTAAATTGATAAAATATTAATAAACACCTTGTATGTATGACCTTTAACCTGTAGTAGGATTATTATCGAAGAATTTGTCTACTCTTGGTTGTCGCCACCACGATGTAAGATATTCTAAGATAACTTTTTAGATTAGTAACGAATTATGTTACCCGCGACTTTGTTCGCGTAATACACGTTTTTCTTTCTCTTAAATTACTCTATTAATTGATAAAAACCGCATTATAATCTGTTGCGTTAATAAAAAGATCTAAGCGCACATACAGAAAGACACACACCATACCTATTTCTGCCGCCAAGCAGTAATGCTCGCATTGCTGTGTTCCGATGTGAAGGGTATGGTTTCCGGTGAAATTACTGGCACATGAGGCTTAGCCGATCTCTTTTCGATCTTAGCCTCAAGGTGGCAACCCGCGAGGGATACCTCTGGTATTGCAAGCGTCCATAGGCTGCGGTAACCGTTTACCATCTTGTGGGCCGTAGCTTGGTTGCCACTTCAGTTGTATAAAAAAAAATACTAGTTTATACATTTTAACCTTATGTAAGTAAGTTCTGTACTGGCCAACTCTGGTGACAGAGTTTTAGGTAAATTTTAACCTCTTACTTCGCATGTAAAGCCAGGGCGAAGACCCCGGCGGCTTCGGGCGCGGCAGCAGACGTGCCAGAGTGAGTGGCGGTACACTTCCCGTACAGGTCCGTGGTCGCTACCCCCGTGCTCGGGTCGCGAGCTCCGTTGCTGAAGGTGGACGCCAGGGTGGATGAGCAGGATTCGTCGTAGTGCGCGTTCTGACCGTCATTGATAGCGCTGTAAGAACACTTGTATAGTTTTCTTTTTATAGCACACAGTTTAGTTTTGATATATATTTTTTTAATTATAATAGTTCAGGACTCCCAGAGACTCATACGCACTTGTAAGATATGATCTATTCTTGTGGGAGTGACTCCGCTCTCTGAACCTAAAGTCGTTAGTGAACCTACAGATGTTTCTATTTGAACAATGAATGCTCTCAAAAGGCGAAGAAAACTTCTTGATCGTCCAAAAACTCAAGTTACAAAAGAAACAGTTGCTGCCCTTACGCTGGGTCTGCATAGTGGAATATGAATCACTCTTGCTCGAAAGCAGGCCAGTGTACCAACAGTGGGAACATTAGAAAGCTGCAAAGATTAGCAATTTGTAAAAATTAGAGTACTTTTAAACCTACCTGTTGATAGAGACCGTCCACATGGAAGCTGCGTAGCCATCACAATTGCAGTCATCATCTTCTCCCCCGTCACCACTCGCCCACACGTAAATATTCCCCAGTCCGTTGCGACCCTGGCGAACAAGATACAAATAGGGTGAGACTAAATAAATTGACCCTTATTTTGTATTCATAGGCCGTTTACCGGTTAAATTCAGATTAAATATTTTACTACGGTTTAAAACGGCGTCTATTATAAGCTGGCTCGATAAGTATCTAGATAATTTTGGGAGGTTATTTTTTTAAGAATTTAGTCCAATTAAAATAAATGTAGATGTTTTTTTTTTTAGTTAAGGTAGATAGTATGGTAAATATTGTATAAAGTTATTTTTAATAGTTTATACGACGAAGGATAATAACACTAATGTTTAATTTTCTTGCCTTGCCTTATCAGTATTGCCTTCGGGCGGCCTAGAAACTTTGTCATCAGAGTTGGCCACTGACTCATACGAACGAACGAACGAACGAAGTAAGTAAATATAATTTTGTCAATCTTTTTACATTTTAACAAAAACTTAAAATATGTATTAAGTACTTTGATCGTATCCATTTTATGTTCTCTAAGTACAAAGTTATTAGCGTGTGTCGTACACGCTTAGAAAGGCTTACGACACATTTGTCACAATAAAGACAGGAAACAGGAAGTGTGAAAAGCTTCTCAAGTTCAGTCGAAATCGTTTCAGTTCCTTTACTTTGAGCTCAAAGGGTAATGAGGCTTAAGGCGGGGATATATTTAGAAACAGAAAGCTCGAGTAGAATGTGAGAGTTTGTAAATATTTGCGTTTTAGCCAATCACGACGTTACAGCTGAACCAATGAATTTTGTTTTTAGATAGAGGAGGTTAGACCAGGATTAGAATATACTTAATACTTATCATTTGAAGCTGATTTGGACAATATTGCCATTATATAAGGTGTCAGGTGGATGATGACAGATTTATTGAAATGGAAGGGTAATGTTGGTTTACAATTAAGTCAAAGGCTTTCCTAGGGAATTTTGAAAGAAACGTCACCAATTCTTTCAAAATGTTTGTTTACGTTGCCATGCAACAATCAAACTCACTACTTGACACTGGCGAAATTGTGGCAAATGCCACAGAGTCCATATACTAAGAAGAAGAAGAAGAAGAAGACAAAAAGTAGCTTAGTACTTAAATTCTGATGAGATGAAAAACGGCCTTATCTCACTAACTGAGTACGAAAATATATCTTTAGCTATTTTTACTTTCCAAATCCCTGATGTTATAAGCCAAATTTCTCCTTAAATGTTATCTCTCTGAAATACCTATGTCGGCAAAATAACTCAAAGGATTGAACAGTATTAAGAAAAGGGTGAAAAGGGGGTGTAATAGGGAGGGATCGAATCACCCGCTACATTTCACTTCGACATATTTCTGCCATTAATGACTTATATACTTTATTATATCGTATAATAATATTATATATGGTGGTTCACTCTCGTCCGTGTCCCAGCAGTGGAAACATTAGAAGGCTGTCATGATGATGATGATACTTTATATCCACCAATCCGCATTGGTAGCTAACAAAAGCGTGTAAATAATCTAATTACATAAAGTAGCTCGAAGTACGTAGATACGGTACTTCAAGTTCCAAGTTTCTAAGTCCAGACAAACAAACATGTTTTCAAACGAGTTTTGAAACTTCACTAACTTTAGATAATACGTTGTACGTCTTTGTACACATATTCTGAGTAAATAGGTTGCTGATGCCAAGTTAGGCACCTACCTGCTAGAATATAATTTTACATTTATCATCATCATCATCACTGTAGTATGTAGGTAGGTATCTATCTAGTGTACATATTTATATTAAAAATGCCAAAGTTTGTGTGTTGTTTATTCTCCTTTTCTCATCTCCGTAACGGCTAAACGGATTTCGATGAAGCTTAGAATGTTCGTAAACTAAAATTACACATATTCCTGAAGGGATAAAAATATAATAATATGAAGACCGTAACAAGTTTTTATGAACTTAGTAATTCTACGTTGCAATGTAGTAAAAAGCTATTTCATTTTCGCTAAATCCCGCTCACCTTCTCCGAGGTCGGTAAATAAACAACGAAGCACTGGAATGGTGCCAGAAATCCGGATTAGCCAACCCAAAGAGCCTCCGTACAAAAATACTCGTGATACTTTGAACATTTCAACAAACTTTAGGGTCTGTGAGTAACCTTATCATTCTAATAACGTGCGTATACTCTTATTTTCAGTATGCTTCTGTGGTACCTACACAATATTAAGTTGTGAAGACAGTATAAACGGCAAGTTGACAAGTAGAATAACACTTTTAGGCATGTACCTCATTGACACCTCGAACTATGGCCCGCATAGTGGCATTCCTAGGTCCATCGACGGTCCGGCCGTCATCTGTAGGACCCCACGAGGCGCTGTAGATGTGGATCTTGTGAGGCTCGTGGCCCATAGAGTTGGCCTCAATTAGATCTGTCATGTATGGCTGGTCCAGCATTCTTATACCTATTGGAAGAAGATAGTTGATTTATATTTAATTTAAATCATTAACACCAAGCTATTTTTTGCCTGTTGCATACAGTGGCAAAGCAGTATAATAAATTGAAATAATTTTTATTGAATTTTAGTAAAGTCTAGTGCTTTCTTTTGAAATTATTATTATATCATGCAAATTGCATTTTATATAATATTTTTACACTTCCAGCGTATTTGAAAGTTATAATAAAAAGAAACAAATGAACCTCACAATATCTCGTCTCTTGCTTCTCATTTCCAACCAGACAGCAAATTGATGTTTCAATAAAAAGGCATTTGACACGCTGGCAGTAAACAACACAATGAAATTCTCAATGCTCTTTGAATTGTTTGCAGAGTGTAAGTCCGAAGATAAAAAGATACATTTACAGCCAGTTCATTCTTCGTTTCAATCTATTGTTCTATTAGAACGAAGACAAAAACATTGGCTATGAAAGATTTACTCAAGAACTGTTGAAAATCTTTATCTTTGGAGCTATAAATATCGTCCAAAATCCCTGAATATAAATGTTCTAGGGAAATAATAATACTATCGCGACCAATAGACCGTTTGTAGTCATTGTGAAACCTTCGATACGGGACCTAGCATTTACGATACATTTATTTATCCATTCATGTGTTAGGTAAATTATCGTTTTTATGAAAGAAATACGAGAAAAACTCAACATATTACAACATATCAAATTCATATTTAATACTGAAAGGTACAACACTTATAATAATAGATATTGTCACACCCTGGTGACGAAGCTTATAAACCACTAAGTTGACTACGTCCATAATATTAAATTTATTTCAAACCACGAGACATAAGGTGAAATTAAAGTATTTATTTTTTATATGATTTTGAACGCAGCTTGATATGAAATCAAGCTGAAATTTAAATTTAAAAAGTGGAAGGTATACACGAAGTGATGAGTTGCTGACGCAGAGGGTCTGGACCAAAACGTCCTAATCACGCAGTTCACTGGAGCGAGAGCAAGCCTTTTGATACCCGCAGCTGTGTTCTTCATTACGAGCACGAAATAATATGTAATCATTATTTTGATAATCTAAATGTTTATCAAAATAAGAGCTACCTGCCCCAGCTTTGCATGGGTGCTTCAACTATACGTGTAAACTATTATCTTGAATCACTTTATCTGTTGATGAAAACCGCATTAAAATCCGTTGCGTAGTTTAAAAGATCCAAGCGAACATACATACATACATACATACATACATACATACTTATAGAGGGACATACGGCAGGAAGCGACTTTATTTTATACTATATAAAGATTGATTAGGATTTCAGGCTTTCCACCTCAAAAAATAAGACAAGTAGTAAAAGTTTTAGGCTTTGTTACTACAGTTGTTACTACTACTTTGTAAAACAATTATTTTGTAATTCGTCTCTCTGTCAATCAAAATCAAAAAAATGATTGAGTAGGCCGTTAACTTTTATATGTAGAAAACTTAAAAATAAAATCAACCTTCCCAATCGTTCTAACGTTCTTGAATCAATTAAACAGTTCAAAATAACCAAATGCCGATCAGACAAAGACCCCCATTAAAATGGCATTTAAATGCCAGATACTTTAATTAGAAATTCAGATTCGGTTTCAATTCATCATAAAATTATTTCGTGATTCATCAGAGTTAATTCTTGTTGAACTTGAAACAGATTTTGTTTATTATTCAGCAAACTCTATGACAGTCTGAAATAAGTCCCATTTAACAAAGCATTTGAGCAAACGTTACGAGATTAATGAGTTCATTAAACTTTACGTAGCTATAAATAATTAATTACAACTAAAACCATCGCGCTCCTTTGTATTTTGCTCATTCACAATTATGACGGCCACAATTCGTTAGTTTAGTTAAGATAATGCTGTAACAATTAGATTATGTTACAAAACTATTGGTCTCAGTTCTGATTTTATTGTACAACTAGTGGCTCGTCCCGGCTTTGCACGGGTATAAAATGTAGCCTATGCTACTCAGGGATAATGTATAATCCAGTTGTTTTTTAGTTTATTCGTTAAAAACAAAAATACAAATCTTTCCTCTTTATAATAATAGTTACAAAACCATTGGTCTCAATTCTATTTGTTTGATTTGTATGCATAATTGTATTATGTAGCAAAGATAAATAAAAGCATGTGGATAGATTATTTATGAGTAGTAGAGTTTTTTGTGATAGAGCTCGTCCGGGGGAGGACTACCACCATACCTATTTCTGACCGTCAAGCAGTAATGTTTGCATTGCTCTGTTCCAATCCGAAGGGTTGGATGTCTCGTGCAATCTATGGTTTCCGGTGAAATTATAGGCACATGAGACTTTCGATCTACGTCTCAGGGTGGCAACCCGTGAGTGATACCTCTGGTATTGCAAGCGCCCATAGGCTGCTGTAACCGCTTACCATTGTGGGCCGTACGCTTGGTTGCTTTAGTGTAGTTGTATAAAAAAAGGTACCTATTTAGTTTTGCGCTACTTACCGGCTACTTTGGAGTGATACGCCACACCAACTCCACACACTCCGTTGTCCCGCGCCGCGGCCACCTCGCCCGCGCAACGCGTGCCGTGACTGACAAAAACAGTTCGAACCGTTACTTAAAATAATTAATCAGCCTGCGAAAGAAAGGTGCATTTTGTGAAAAGTGCAATATGAGATATATAAATAAATAAATAAATAATGCTGGACAATCCACATAGCATCATCTAGTACCAAGGTAAGCTGCTCTTAAGCAGAGCTGTATTATGGGTACTAGATGACTGATATATACTTAATACAATACATAGATAGATATTTTTTTATTATATATAGAAAATACCCAGAACACCCGGAACAAATATTTGTAGATTGCACAAACATTTGACCCGAGGCAGGAATCGAACCCGCAACCTCCGCGCCGCAGGCGGACCTGCGCCCGCTGCGCCACATCATATGAGATCATGCAATATGAGATATATAAATAAATAAATAAATAATGCTGGACAATCCACATAGCATCATCTAGTACCAAGGTAAGCTGCTGTTAAACAGAGCTGTATTATGGGTACTAGATGACTGATATATACTTAATACAATACATAGATAGATATTTTTTTATTATATATAAAAAATACCCAGAACACCTGGAACAAATATTTGTAGATCGTACAAACATTTGACCCGAGGCGGGAATCCAACCCGCAACATCCGCGTCGCAGGCGGACCTGCGCCCGCTGCGCCACATCGGTCGTCGTATATATGCATCATTAGAATGGTGCATTACGAAGATGCATCCCGAGAATGGAACGTTTTGTACAATATGCGACTGAACGGTGATGATGTATGAAAAGTTGGCGCCATGGAAGACCAGCGCTAAAGTAGTATTTATGCTGATTAGCAAATGCTGAATGACGGCCATTTTCTAAGACTTATGATCTAAATGTACTCGTATATGCTTAACTGCTTAGATATACACTTTTAATATTATTACCACCTACTATGTATCAACTGTCTCGAAATAAACTTTTTTACTTTACTTTACTTTACTTCAATGTCCACCAATATAAGAAAAGGGCCTCTTGTTTTCTCTCTTTATTAACCCAAATTCAATGTAGATTGTCAAAAAGTTTTAGATCTTGGATACAATGGTTTCCTCCTTGTTGTTCTTATGTTTTTATTTAATGTTTGAGAGTACTAGCATTGCACTCAATTAATTTTGCAGGTTAAAAACGATTGATTTCGAGCTCACGACCTAGGTTCAGAAGTCAGGAACCAGGTGCCATCACTTTGACTGACCATTCGATCCCCATTTGATTCCATTTTGTTTGAGATCTCTAATGCGTTCAGATTTAGCACTAGCAACGCACCTCATTGGTTTAGTGTTATCATTTAGTGTTTTGAACTAAAACTAAGTAAACTAATAAATTTGTAAGCTTATTTTATAAAGGGATCACCTAAAATATTTATAGTGGTATTCCCGAGAATTTAGATAATTTCGCCGTAGTTGAATGGGCTAGGAATCTTTGTAGCCTTAACAGCAAACTCAATTAATTAACTAAAGATCGCTAAACATTTAATGGACTTTGAAGATGTAATCAGAAAGTTTCGCGTAACTCTAATAACGAGTTTCCGTAAAGACTTAAAAGCCAGATCCTTTATTCATTTTACTACAATTCATTCGTTTGTTCACTGGTTCTTTCTTTGTTTGCCAGCTTATGATTAGTTGGCATTATATTCTATGGAATAAACCGATAGATTCTGAATTGCAACCAAAAAAAAAAAAAACAAACCAAATATTTATGCAAAATATTTTTTTTATATTTATGCAAAATATTGATCGTCTTTTTAGGAACAAGTGAAAATTTTAATTTTGTAATACTACAATACCCTATGACACGACTGCGGAGTGCCTGCCACAAACTTAATAACCCGAGTTAAGTATCATAAAAGCTCTTTATATTTTGTTTAACTCCATGGAATGAACTCCATCTAAAGACAATTATGGGATTCCGATACTTTATAGGAACATCAAACACATAGGGCAATATGCTCACCTGTTGAACCAATCATCTGTGTATCTCGGATACGGAAATGGGTCGTTGCTACTGAAGTCATACGAAGCTTCAGCGTTCTAAAACAAAAGAATAAATAAAGCACCAAACTCACACACTCAGACAAATCTCACACATAGTCAAACTTCACTGTAGATGATGTAAATATTTATTCCACGACAGGAATCCAACCCGCGCCGATCGAATAGACAGATTTATCAAAAGAGTCTAGTCTTCATCATAATACTTAATAAGTTTGTAGACATCTACATTAGAAATATGCCTCCCCATGTATAGTTAAGTGGTGAATGTCTGTCTTTTGTTTGTTATTTGTGTGTTAAATTGTGGCTGGCAGACTGTTCGAAACAATTTGTTTGCATAATATTTCCTTTTGTGTTTGATTGTTAGATATTATTTTTTAAACTTTCTAGCAAAATGCGCCAGGCTTCAACCGCGTATAAGGAATTCTCATTTAAAATTCAAGCGTATTTTAATCCCAGTGGAATGAGGCGATAAAACAAACTCTTTTATAGCGGCCACGGAACCTTTTTAATTTTATGCTGAACCTTAATTTAACGGCAGCCTTTGAAATTACGAGCTGAGCAGCTAGATTAGCGAGGATTATGTCGGGCACTTGTTTTTTGTTGTAAAACCAACGTGAGTGGAAACTGGAAAACGTTAATTTGTGCTGATAGCAAAAGTCAGTTCACGCGGTTGACTTTTCATTCTTTTTCAATGTTTTATTGTCTACTACATGTATATAGTTCAACTGTCTACTATATAGTGGAGGCCTTCAGGCGGCCTTGTTACTCCGTCACCAGAGTTGGCCAATGCAATTTGCAAATCAGTGCCACAGTGCCAGTGACAAAGTGCCACACTTTGTGACAGCTCTTCAAACCAGACAAATATCTCAGAACTTTAATTTCATTGTCGATAAAAGTAAAAAACGATTCTCATGTAACTTACGTAATTGTATTTCAGATCTGGATGCATGTAGTCCACTCCTGCAAAAGAAAAAACAGCATGTCATGTCACCTATCAATGTCATACTGTCTGACTGTCATACACACCTTGACGTAGGGGAGTTTAAACTAAATATACCTATACCCGAATGTAAATCGTTATCAGTCGAACACAAACATTTTATGCGAAACTGACTTTGCCTGTTACGTTTTCACGGTTAAGCCGCTAAAATATGACCGTTATCAGTATAATACAAACATTTTATGCTAAACTAATTTTTATGTTACGCTTTCACGGCTAATCCGCTGAACCGATTTGGATGAATTTTGGCACGGAGATAATCTAAAGTCTGGCAAACGACATTGGATACTTTTTATGTATGTACCGTACGAGCGATCGTCACTTGTTTTGTTCTGCAGCAAGAATATTTTTATTTTGCCAACGTAATATTTTCCAATTTTCATCCAAATATGAAAATTGGAAAATATTCATTAGTTCCACAATATGCTACTTTTTATTTGTAGCCTTTGGACGCATGATTTGGGCATTTTGTGCGTGTCCACCTTGAGAAGTAATGTCAAGGGCGGCGGAAATAATTAAAAGTCTCATGTACCTACCTGTAATTACACAGCCAACTACACCCTTCAGACCTTTTGATGTAATAATTATGCTACTGTCGTGATCAATGTATAGAGCAAAAGTCTCGTGTTTCAGTAATTTACGATTAGAAACTGGAGACTTTTCCATTGCTTGAAAGAAACGAATGCAATACGACACTGCGAGGGCTTTTTGACGACCGATGTGGCGCAGCGGGCGCAGGACCGCCTGCGACGCAGAGGTTGCGGGTTCGATTCCCGCCTCGGGTCAAATGTTTGTACGATCTACAAATATTTGTTCCGGGTGTTCTGGGTATTTTCTATATATAATAAAAAAATATCTATCTATGTATTGTATTGTATTAAGTATATATCAGTCATCTAGTACCATAACACAGCTCTGTTTAACAGTAGCTTATCTTGAGGCTAGATGATGCTGTGTGGATTGTCCAGCATTATTTATTTATTTATTATTTATTTATTTATTATTTTTGCTTTTTCCTGAAGAAGAGTAGCTCTACAAATAATTGTAACAAACTCTTAGATAAGTATAACCACTTTGCCCAAAATAAATCGCCGTAATCGTTGGGTTGATTAGTATAACAAAAAGGAAGCCAAGCATTTGTCCTACCTGTTAGAATGTGGTTACCGTAGTGTGAACGCTTGCTAATCAAAGTAAAAATCAAAAAATCAAAAATGGTTTATTAAGAACAGAAAACACATGAAGAAGTTTTTTTTATTCAACTAAAGTGGCAACCAAGCGTACGGACCACAAGATGGTAAGCGGTTACCGCAGCCTATGGACGCTTGCAATACCAGAGGTATCACTCGCGGGTTGCCACCTTGAAGCATAGATCGAAAGCCTCATGTGAAGTACAATAACAACTACAGAAGTCTACAAATGTGACTGTGATTCATCTCCAAAATGGTTTACCAGTAGCATGTCTCTGGATGAGCTCACCTTCTTGCTTTGGATTAAGAAAAAATATCAAATTTAAACTTACCATCATCCATGATAGCTGTGGTGACGTTCACTCCAGTGTACCCCTGCGCCCAGGCAGCTTCCACATTCAGGTCTAGCTTCGGCTTCCCCCCATTCTGACCAGTGTTCTTCAAGTACCATTGCAGGGGGAAGTATGGGTCACGCGGCTCTGCCGCTGGCCGTGTTTCAGGCAGGCTTAGGGGGCGGAATCCTCGCTTGACGGCAGCTGGTATGCCATCTGATAAGCTGAATGGACGGTAGCCGCGCTTAACGCGCTTAAAACCGGTCTGCTGGATTGCTGTATGGATCTGTAGACAAGAATAATATGTTAATTCTAAATGTAAGTTTGAGTGGCCAATTCTGGTGACCAAGTTAATAGTATTACTAAATATTTCTATAGTGAATGTTGGAGGGGGCTTGAGGGGGTTTGAGAAAGGCGCCTTCACCCAAACCTGCTATTTTGTTACAGCTTGAAGAGTCAAACTGCGTCCAGTCCGATTATGATAAATATATTATTCACTATGTTAAAATCTTACAATTTTATTCAAAAACCTGTTAATAAGCCGTCATAATATTATATATTTAACGAGCTGGTCAGCTTGTTCGAGCGCGGCTTATCCCGCGTTTTTGCAGTTTTTATGCTATCCCACAGGAACAGTACAATTTTTCAGGATAGAAAGTAGCCTATGTGTTATTCTAGGACTTAAGCTATCTACATTCCAAATTTCATGCTAATCGGTTAAGTCGTGACGGAGATACGTGGTAACAAACATACACACACATACACGGACACACCTAGACTTTCGCATTTATAATATTAGTAGGATTCAGTTTGAATTTTTTTAAATTAATTTTCACCAATTTTTTTTTGTTTTAATTGACTTCGTGTACGGTTTCTATAAACCGACTGAAATCAATACATAGTATAAACAAAGTCGCTTCACGCTATCTGTCCCTATATATGCTTACGTCTTTAAAACTACGCAACGGATTTTAATGCGGTTTTCAATAGATAAAGTGATTCAAGAGGAAGGTTTATATATAGCTTAAGCACCCGTGCAAAGCTGGGGCGGGTCGCTAGGCTGAATGCCAAGCTTAGGTAACAACTATAAAAATTACACGTCGTCTGCATGATTGAACAAACACTTAGTATAAATTATGTAGCACACTACAAGTGCTACTAAGTGAACTCCAAAGCTGTAATTAAAAACTGATGCCTAGAAACTGGGACAGGGAGGCACTAGGGGGAGAGAAGCACTATGCAGACCACACAAATTCAATTTGTATGTACCTACCGTGATTGTTCCAAACTGATTGTTGACTGTTCCAAATTTCAATCAATCTGCGAGTAGTTATGTAGTTGGTATATCTAGCTTTTTTTTATAACTTTTTTTATACAACTAAATTGGCAATCAAGCGTACGGCCCATCACAAGACGGTAAGCGGTTACCGCAGCCTATGGGCGCTTGCAATACCAGGGTACTAGTATTATGTTGTCTGTGCCAGAGGTTCACGGCTTGCCACCCTGATACGTAAGTCGAAAGTCTCATGTGCCTGTAATTTTACTGAAAACCATACTCTTCGGACCGGAACACAGCAATGCAAACATTAATGCTTGTCGGCAGAAATTGCTATGGTGGTAGTCCCAAAATTAAATCTGTTCCAATTGAGATAAATGTCAATGGGGACAGTGACACGTTACTTTTAACCGTGCCACTGTCCCCATGAAGACAAGTGCCAAGATAAAGCATAATGGGGACAACGCGAAGTTATTTTTTGACTTCCCGCTGTCCCCATTAATGAGGTCAAAATCATGGGGTCAAAAACATCGGAAATACAAGCCCTGCTCCCATACCATGAACTCTTAGAGCGATTCAAATTAGGACCTAAACTGAATTGTCAAAAAAATTTGTGCCATGAAATTAATAATAATAAAGTCATGGTACATAATTTTTTGACAATTCACTTTAGGTCCTAATTTGAATCGCTCTAAGAGTTCATGGGCTGGACGAGCTTTATCACAAAGAACTCTTTAGTTGTTCCATAACTTGACGCCACCTAAATCATCTGCAATAGATGATGATGATAACTAGATAGATAGATATTTATTAAATAGAATGTACCGTAAGTAAGCTGCGAGATGAGATTATAATTAGTTGGCGTGCAAACAGGATAGGGTACAAATCGTGTTATCTGTTTCCAATTTCCTCTCGCAAAATGGCACTCTAGTTTAATCTTGGGGTTTTACGAATTAATTTTGATAAACTAGCTTCTGGCACCGGCTTTCTATGCGTGGTACTTGAGTAAAAAAAATCTAAACCCTTTGTGATGTTACAGCGTATCTAACAACCATGGAACTAATAAGTAGGTCTTCACTTATAAATTCCAAAATCCAAAATAAACAAACAAACATCCAAATAGTAAGTAAAACCCTAAGGTAATGAAATGTAGTACTGTGTTTTATTTAACTTGTTTTTGACAGATTTGAATCACGTAGAGAGAAAACGATGCTACGCGAGGTCTACGCTGCTACACTACGGCGTAGTATAATATCTGTTTTATGACCACGGCGTAGACATGACATAAAAATGTGAGGAAGAGGTTTGTTGGGAACTGTCATTTTAGAAAATTCGTCTCAAGTCATTCAATGTAAAAAACCATGCAGTAATTTTCATTACTTACGCATTGGGGAAAAAATATTTTTAGTTTTTACCACAAAGGGTAAATATTAATATCAGAATAATGTAACTATTCTAAAATTCAATTCTTACATGCTTAGCCCCAGAAAGTGACATACAAATGAATACACACGAACGAACGGACAGACACCGGACACTTTTTTTTTCAAAACTGGATCGAACATTAAAATTCTAAGGCCCACTGGTAACAGCACTATATGTAATGACATTTAAATACTCTTGTACAAGTCGACTTAAGTTGAAAAAAATATTTACATAACTCTTCTTTTAAAAGTACGTTAGAACCGTTTTAAATTGTATTTTATGCCAAACTTGGGGATAATATCCTTAAGCCGTAAATAGGGTTAGAGGCTGGCCTGGGAGTACCAATGTGGCGCCAGGGCCGCCCTTTTGGCAGTAAGGTCATACGTTACATGTAATTGTATTACTTGAAAGGTCAAACGAATGAATAAACAGGTTCGCTTAGCAACCTACTCTGATTTGCGTTTTATCCCTTACGCATAGCTTGACAATCGTCAAACTTATCACTGTTTGTTTCTTTATCCGAAACGTAAGCAAGTTACTTAATTGAATTATTTTTTTGCTGTTGATGAACGTACCTTGTTATACTTCATAGGCATAGTATATTATTTGCGTCAACGGTAAAACTGCCATATTGTTTTCATGTAGCGACTTCATAAATCGTTTTTCTTTATTTCCTTTCTGGTAAACACAGCCGTAGTTTCACCAAGGCCGATGTAAAATGCATGAATACACAGTGACGCGTATGATAACGATGAATAAATAAGTGACGTGCTAACAACGAGATATAAGGGCGAAAACACATCACGTAGTGAAAGTTTTTCGCCCCTAAGGCTGACAGCAGACGGGTTTGCCTTAGCGTTTACACTTTGTTCATTCATTTGCTCTATCTTTTTTGTAAGCTAAATTAGATATGTGCTCAAGCACCTAGTTGCTCATACGATAGTAGCTCGTATGTGGTCAGAATAAGTCTCAAAGTACCAACTCTCACAACGATGTGGTTGAAGTTCTAACTAGGTTATCCCTAAGCAGAAATAAAATAGAACAAAGTTTGCAACTTTCATAATACTTGTATAAAACAGAGTATCAACAAACATCCAATTAGTGTCAGTCTGATCTAATGCTTCCACGTTTCTCACAAAAGAGAAATGATGTGTTCCTACTCGTACCACCAAACCTTTATGTTTTCTTTGCGAAAAACAAGTTTGTCTCCAGGGATAAGAGATGTGTACCTACAGAGTGTGTTCAACCATCACGCTGTCTACGTGTGGCTAGGTATAGGTACCTACACCTACTTAGATATTCTGTGTCATTCACCTCTGAAACCTGAATACACATAATAAGGTGCATTTGGTATGTGCTTACTAAACGAGCGAAGAGGTTGAAGAAAATTCTACGCCGCTTAGCAATAACATCAAAGCTAGTGCACATTAAGGGGCCAAAAGTTTATAATCGTTTCCCCGTGAATGTGATCGACACCCAGTCGCTGCACTCTTTTAAAACAAAATTGCAAAAAATGGGTACTCGAGAAATATTTCTATAGGTTGGATGAACTATTTAAACCATGATTGTACTTAATTACTGGATACTGTTATTTATTTTTAATATAAAAAATAATAAATCTTAATAATATAGTCTGGTTTTTAATTGAAGTCGGAAAAGGTAAACAATGGTGATACCATAAAGAAAAAATACTTTCTTTTTGGTAGGGAACTATTTTACGCTAAAATAATGAGTGAGAATTTTTAATTCTAGCCAAGACTTGTAAAACTATTAAAAATAATTTATTTCGGCATAGTTTTGCTCAGATATTCATGTTTGCTATGTAAATACTCAGAAAAACAATATTTTTTTATATATTTTTCAATCTTTGATAGCAAACATAACATAGGCTTGAGATCGGTTTGTAATTAATGTCGGCAAAGTTGTCGACAGAAGATTTAAAAATACGTACCATCGTCATTTCCTTTCCATTGGATTCCTATCGCTCGAGTGATCGAAATCGAATCGAATTATCGAGACCTGCCACGGTAGAATGAATACGCTGGTAAAAGCAAATATCTTTGGCAAAGATGTTATATTGTTGTAACTAACATACTTACTTATCCATACATATTGCACATACCTGTTGGGTACACTTACCTAATGCGGATTGGTGGATGGCACATGTCTTTATAGTCTTGAACATGCCGGTTTTCTCTCGATGATTTCCTTCACCATTAACGAGCACAATTCCATACATACATTTTTCGAACAGATTCAATCAGAGAAAATCCGTTAGAGTATAACCGGTTTCGAACCCACAACCTTAGGCAGGATTACTACAACTAGACCACTAGTCTTTTTCTATTCCATACTTATACAAATACTCTCGTATTATTAAAACTAGAACAATACAAGTTCGAAGTTTAGTTAAAAAACTTAGAATGAAAAAACATGAATGAAAAACTGCTGCCTTGCTTCACAACTTACCATGACCCTGACTTGAAGAACACAAACCTGTAGGCTTTAAATAAACCACTGGCCTTGTCTATGTCTATTTTGCTTTAACTTCTGAATTATTATAATAGGAAAAAGTTACAGGCTACGAACAAGTTATAGGAGAATTTCTCAAAAAATTAAACGTATGTCGCTTTGATTAGCAACTTTCACTGGTAGATAGATAATAATCTACTATGGTTGGATTCAACCAAACTCGTATAAGCATTATTCTGAGATTAATTCGTTGTTATCTAAAATGAACTTGACATTTTACTTAATTTTATTTCTATAAATTTGACTTATATCTTCATTATTATACGACCGATGTGGCGCAGCGGGCGCAGGTCCGCCTGCGACACGGAGGTTGCGGGTTCGATTCCCGTCTCAGGTCAAATGTTTGTACGATCTACAAATATTTGTTACGGGTGTTCTGGGTATTTTATATATATAATAAAATATCTATATATGTATTTATAGTATTAAGTATATATCACTCATCTAGTCGATTTACTCGAGATTTTTCAGAGAAAAGGTTAAAAAAAAAAGAACATGATTTTTTTTGTGTGTGGAACATATTCCTTGAATATCGCGCACTAATAATTAAAGACCCTATATTCATGGAGAGAGACAAACAGCAGAAAACCACTTCGTTTTATACTATGGAAAGATGCCTATATTATAAATGCGTCATGCAAACAAATGTGTAGCCAAAGTGGCCTTAGTGAGTTACTGAACTATAATCTGAGTAATAATAAATCGCTTTCAAAAGAACAGGCCGCAACGAGTGGGCTGACAACGAGTCGTGGATTACTCCGTGATGGATACGCTGTCGACCTTCATCCAAATCTGACCGGGGGATTACTGTCGCGATTATCACGGAATCCCAAATTCTGTAGGAAATCATCTTTCGTAAATATTTAGATCTGTTTCATATCTTTTTTTTACGATGATAAAATGCTTTACGCATCTCCCTCGATTCGGGAGAACAGAGGGAGCTGAGGAAGTATGTCGGACTCTCCGTCCGAATCTTCTGCGTTCACCTTCTTAGTGCTAAAGCATCTTCGAACCACTCATCACCAGACCACGAACTGGAAAACGATGTGTAGAAAGTACCCCACTCGATGGATTATTTATATTTATTATTTATTTATTATCTGGTTTCTAGATTTGAGCTCTGTCGTAGTTCTAATATCTGTTCTGTGACTCTGTTTTTTTTTGTATATTTTCTGAAAAAGTTACAGACCAAAACTTAAATGTTAATTTAAGTTACAAATTCCTACTTAGTAAGTAAGTTAGTAGTGTTGCCTCGTTTATATTAAGAGCTAGTGGTTGGTTTCCTCTGTTAATGAAGTTTTCAGGTCACCCACCGACAGGCATCTGGGTTACCTGCCCTTCAAAGCACTAACGCGCTCAGATGTAAATAATTATTACGTACAGTTCGTTTACTACGTACGATTTTTGTACTCTTACTACAAAAAACATAGACATTGTGAGCAACTATCAACTATGGTGCTATTGCACATGCTATTGTAAGTATTGTATTGCTCTCTAGATCTCTGGATAGGTATGTTTTTTTTATTTTTTTTATTTCAGCAAGTGACAAGACAATTATGACGCCCGCCTGATGGTAAACACCACGCCTGACTATAACAGATACAATGCCACCCAAAGCTTAAAGTTTTTAAGTGTTTGCGTAGCACTGCACTGCGCTTATTACCCCGAGACATTGTTGTTAAGTCTCTTTCGTCCAGTAATTTCACTTGCTACAGTGCCATTCAAACCTAAACACAGTGCAGCTTGCACACTCCTGGTTGGAGGTAGAATTTCTGACACTGCGGTGGTACCCACCAAGACGGACTCTTGCTGAAGAGTCCTACCACCAGGTATGCTTGTAGGCTGATGCAACCTTTTTGGTGATAAAAACTTATTGGACGAAATAAGTGGAGAGATAATAAAAAGAGTGAAACCAAATTATATTCCTAAGGATGATGCCATTAGAATGGAGTAGAGAGATAGAATCACGCTTCAAAGTAAAAGTTGTTTTAAATGCAGATTGAAAATAACACGATCGTTCGTTCGTTCATGATGAATGCATTATTCATTTATTCATAAGTTGAAGATAGCTGTTTCATCTTTTCAAAGTTTATCTAACTTCTCTGCCCCACGAAGATATTAATATAATCATCGACGTAATAATCAACCGGAGAAAATAATATAAAAAAGCTATGACGAGAACTCCCTTCTTAGAATTTAGTTATTTTATAGTTTTATTATAGTGTAAGACATTGCTTTTTGTGAAAATAAATAAGCTTATTATTATTATAATAATGGTCCCAAATCATTTTAAATTATATAAACGCTTGAATATTTTCTGATCAATGGTTGAATGCAGTTCGAGCGGTGCTTATAAGGAGCTTCGAAACGTCCGTCAGCATAAATGAAAAAACAAATGGTAAATTATTCATTCATCCTTATACATATTTTAAAACTCTCATTGTTAAAAATACTGATGATGGCCCTTTTCACTTTCAACGCCTGCTCGGTTTTTAAGAAACACTTTTATTTGGAAAGGATCTTTTACTAACTTCACCTCTAAAAGGTGTAAAAGGGTAAGGTACAGGCTACATAGACCTATCTATATTAAAGTATTGTACTTTTTTACGATGAACGTTAAATAAAAATATGAATTTACCAATAGCATGAAAAAAAAAACATCATGGTATTTGATCACGGCATGACGCGTAGCGTAGCGTAGAAGCGTAGCAGCGTAGCACGTCGCGTTTCGTAGAAGTATTTCGTAGCTTTGTGCAACGAAAGATAGACTGACTGTGCTTTGTCAAAGAATTAAAATGTTCTTTTTGCAATAAATTTACATGTTTTTCATTCTAAATAATCTTGAAATGTTTACAAACTCGAAATGTTTTAAAATTCCTCAAACTTTCAAGCATTCAAAGGAAAAGCTCATTTACATTCAAGTAGCACCTTTGCAGAGTTTATATTACAATTGAACGCGCTGTGTGAGGCATTGTGTATCGGGCTCTTGTTGGTATTACACTCCTTTGAAATTGAAATCTGTTTCAATGCTATCAACAATAATTGGAACCTACCTGAGTGTTGTGCACAAAACGCAAACAATAGAATTTTAAGCCGGATTCTATTTGTTGTCTTAATTGCGTTATTTATTTTTATTTATTTTAGTTACCATCGATCAAATAACAGTACTATTCTGATAAGCAGAAACTCAATAAAACAATAGCTGTACATTGTAATTGAACCACAGAGAATAACCCTATTTATACCCTTATAAAAAGTAATGTAGCGTATCTTAGAGAGCAATTTTGTTTGAATTATTTTCTAATTCGACTATTACCTTCGCATATTTGAACATTATGTTCTACGAGTACTAACTACTAGCCCAGTTATTTCTGTGCATAACAATACGCATTTATATAATTATATAAATGCGTATTGTTATGCACTATGCCTTTATTATGTAAAAGTAATTACTTCTACATAATAAAGGCTTCTACGCTTGCTGCCCTAGTTACAGCACTCTTTAGGCTACAGCGGAGGCCATCAGGGGGCCTAAAACTTTTATCTAAAGTTTGCTACCCTTTACCTCACACGATCTTGCTCACATTTTAGTTGTGTATGCTTACTTTTTTTTTATGTATCCACTCTTTAGTGATGTATGCTTACTTTTAGTGGTGTATGCTTACTTTTAGTGATGTATGCTTACTTTTAGTGATGTATGCTTACTTTTAGTGATGTATGCTTACTTTTAGTGATGTACGCTTACTTTTAGTGATGTATGCTTACTTATAGTGATGTATGTTTACTTTTAGTGATGTATGATTACTTTTAGTGATGTATGCTTACTTTTAGTGATGTATGCTTACCAGTGGATGTTGCTTGAGAAGGCGGGTGTGTGTGATGGATCGTCGAGGACGCGCGTGCGGCAACCCGCGGTGTGCGAAGTGCCATTCTGTCTCGGACCCGAGCAACTGAAACAAAAAAAAGACTGTTATTAAATTTTATTTTAATAATAAGTAATTTTCCGGAAGAAATACATATGAGATTAGGTTTTCTTCCGCAACTGCCTAGATAAAGTCGGTGTCTAGCAAGGCTATAATATAAATTGGGGTGAATAGGTTCATGTTATTAAAAATAATTCAATTTGGTCAAGAAACATTCTCAGTGTAAACTCTACTTTTCTCATGCACAAACGTACATTTTGCATGTATGAAAGACATTCTAAAGACAAAGTGCGTACCTTGACTAAAGCAGTTTATTTTATTGTTGAACAGCTGTAGTTACAACGAGCAAGGCCAATTCAGATATAGGCAATACACTGCCTGGGTACGCAGTATTGATTCACTTTTATGATGATCTCGGTAACGCTATCGTCAAGTGTATAACTAAACAGTTGTCTCTCAGGTGTAGATGATCTACAAATATAAGTTGTGGGTGCTGTAACCTGAGGATTTTGTTTTGTTCCGCAGAATAAACAAGACTGTGCAGATAGACTTTACTACCCACGTCAAAAGTAAAAACCGCTTGTGTTTGATTAAGCTTTTACGGTCGGATAACGGATTTAACGGTCCGTGATGTGTAGATAGCCGAGTGGTCGTATTCGAAACGACTAGGCTAAGTATGTTGGTTCGTTGTCCTAATCCTCTCTAAGCTGTTTCCACTGGCAGGGGTTGTGAAAATGTAAAAAACAAAACGCGCTTGCCCCGCCCTCACCATTTTCCATAAAATGTTATCTCTACTCTCTAGACTTATAAAGAGAGTGATCGGGATCCACCACGCGAATTAGTAGATATGACATGAGCTTGTGACAGAGAACATCATGAGGAAACCGGCATTTCAAAGAAATTTGAAAGACATGTGACATGCTAGTGTATGGCATCTGCCTTGGGTCCACGTAGTGGATTAAGGCCCAATCACTCTGATGCGAGAGTAGGCTAGTTACCCAGCAGTAGTAAAAATAGAGGCTATCATGATAATGATGTATATTTAAGATTTTATAGGTATTGGACGCGCTGGTTTCCTTACGAAGCATTCCATAGTTATTTGTTCCACTACACTGCGCGGTTCTGGTCCGCATGCGGGTGACAATAAACGCTCCTGGTAACACGCAGGACAAAGATTTCGTTTGCCGCTGCAGTCTCGTGCGTGTCAAACGTGTCAAAACAAACACTAAAGGCAGAAGAGCGCTGCCCGCATCTGGTTAGCCGGCACGCAGGTCGCGCGCCAGCAACTAATCCGCGTTCCGCGCGCGTGCTGCCCGCATGATAGGAAAATGTATGAAATGCAGGCAGCCTGCATGAGGATCAGATCCGCGCGATAATACACATAACAGGAAAAGGGTTATTGTACGTACTTATATAACGTGAAGTTCACTCTAACATCTCACTGCGTTCCACTTCATTAAAGTTAAACAAGTTAGTACAAGTACTGCAGTGGCGTGAGTTCACAACGTGAGTGGCCGAGCGCACTACACGATAATAGCACCTAACCTACTTACTATAAGTACCTATGTTGTAGGTAAGTCTGTCTGAGCTGACCAACTCTTGAGGTGGAGGTGTTAGAGCTTGAGAATGTTCTGTGTTTATAGTTACGTCTAGAGAAACATGGAAGCGGTCAGAAGGTCTACTCCTGAGAAAAACGATGTAGGTACTTAGGTATTATTTGCTGTCCCTTATTTAAAAAATGACGCGCTAACCGTTACTACTACTGACTGTTAATCTGTTATGAACGTATACGCAATAATATAACTAAGAACGCTGCAAGAACTTGGGAGTTTTTAGACCACTTACGAGTATGTAGCAAAACAACCAAACGGTCTTCCTGATGGCAAGTTTTTACCTTAATTAAACGAAGGTTTTATACTTATGCTAAACTATTCGTCCAGTAATTTCACTTGCTACAGTGCCCTTAAAACATAAACAGGATATGTATGTTTTATAGCAACAGCATCTAGTATTTTAAATTCGATTGCGAACTCGCTCTACGAGTTATTACGGTCAGTTTACTGCCAAAGTTCCTACGAACACCAATAACTGCGCTACTACAATATACTGGCGAAGTTAATTATCAAAACGAACACTATATGTAAACTAACCTTATAAGTATCGTAATTGTTAACTTATGATATAAGATGTGTAGGTACCTACATATTTGTTTAGTTACGAGATTAATTCAGTTTATTTCTTCTAAAGATAATATGTGTCTGAATATATCCCTATTATTCCGATGTCAGAATATATCCCTATTATTCCGAACTCTTCCACAAAGAGCTCTACCTACTACTTTTGTAAGTAGATCAACACAACCACTTGCGGATTTTATTTCGCATTCACAACAATATCTTTGTTATGAAAGTATTACTTGGAAAAAGAGATGTTTATTTTACCTAAAGGCCCTTGTTCACGGACGGTTATCATGGACCTGTCTGGCGGCGCGGATTCGGACCGGGTACAACCATCCGTAAACAAGCTCTTTGGGCTAGCAACAAATCTGCGCAAATATTCAAGCGACATTTTATTTTTAAGTTGTAATTGGCCCTGCCTCCCCAAATGAACACCAATTAACAACACGTGGACAGCTTATTTGTTTTGCCTAGCGTGCCGTCGCTCGGTGACACTCGTTGTCGCTCGCTTATATCGTTGACATTCCTCGACATATTTGCCGCTATAGGAGAGGCATAGGAGAGGAGATTAGAAGCGATTCGTGCGACACTTGAATAAACTTGAAGGATTGTCGCGAGTCGTGTGTTCTACAAAGAGACAGCATATCCATCATACCGTCTCGCGTGTAATGTCACTCACGTCTGGCCTTGGACAATTTTTTTATAAATCCCACTCATAAACGGTCAAAACAGTTTTTCTCATGAGGCTCGATAAATTGCGTAATAAAACTGTTTATTCAGAAGTCGAATCCTCGTTTGAATGAAAGTTTGTTTGTTGGAAAATTCCACTGAGAACTCTATTGCACTGACACTGGAATCGGCGCATGTTACTCGCATACTTCTCGGTCTCCGTTCATGTAGGATGACAAGATGACATAACAAAAAGACAAAGTGTATTAAAATGCATAAGATCCTGCACGTTTGCAAACCGTCTCGCTTCATGGTTGTGAATCAACTGTATTGATATGTGTAATACCTATTTTACTAAAATTACTATGTACCTTATTATCACAAGGTACGACGAATATTATCTGAGTTGATTTGTATTCTGTACGGTAAAAACTGTGTAAAACAATAACAACATTTTGTTAACTGATTTCTACTTGTTGTCTGGTAATTTAAATTTAGTTACGTCGGCATAGTAACTCTCATGATCTGTGTCTAATGAATAACTCTGTCTATCTGAGGGTCTGTACCCCCAGCCCGCTGCTAGTGACCTGAGAGCCTATACTCTCAACTGTATCACTCTGTCTATTTAATAAACTTTTTTTTCTGTTTAGTTACTTACTTGCTTAGCGATTTTTGTAAATCTTATGAAAAATCTAAAACCACACCAGTGGAAGTGCACAGTATCCCTGCTGGGTGAAAATCAACACTAGCCAACATAACTTTGTTGACTTCGATTGTAATCAAAATTATTTACAGTGCTTGCAGCTGTATAATCGATGGGCGTTTATTCTACCTATTTGTATAATACTCCGGACATTTTATGGAGTCAAAAAAATACGATTTTTTCATACACTACGAATGCTCGATCATCATCATATCATCCGATATACGTCCACTGCTGAACATAGGCCTCCCCCAAAGAGCGCAATGACGACCGATTTTGAGCCTTCAACATCCACCGACTTCCTGCGACCGCTTTAATGTCATCGGTCCATCGAGTGAGGGACCGAATGCTTGATACTCTGTTATTATTTACATTTTTATAATATAAGTACTAATATCTGTTCTGTGATATATCACACTTAAAAAATCTATTGTATGTGGGCTGTTCGTTGCATACCCGATTTGGAGGATAAGATAAGATAAAGATTTATTTTAACACAAGTTACAATTTATAAAACAACATGGAAGTATTATAGGTACCTGGTAGGGAATTGTGGATATGGAGAGAGACCTTTTTTTAACATTTTTTTTAATCCTCGGTCTGTCAATTATCTCATTACCTACATGATAAATTGACAGCTGGACGATACGTTGTCAAACGAGTTTTTCGTGTTAAGCACTCTGCACTCTGTACCGTTCGCGAGAATAACTCAATAACTTAATTTCACGACTGCTAACCCAGTGACATTATTTCATTGTTATAAGATTCAATGCAATGATTCACATGCGCTCGTTAATTACTACGATAAAAGTGTGGAACGCCCCGCGAATTGTCTACGTTGTCATTTCTTTACACAAACTCCATCTTCCCGTAGCGTCCTCTAGAAGTTGAATTTGGGAATTCCTTAGAGAAGTCATAAAAACAATACCGGAAAGTTCCATGTCTCTAGGACTTCGGTTTCGACTGTTCGTTGATTGTCAGTTAGTCACGCAATGTGCAAAGTCAGTTTATTTATATCTACCTGATAATAGTTAGTAATTGTAAAGTAAATACTAAATACTGATTGGACTTTTAGCTATCAACTTACTTAATTCAAATAGCACTTGAAACTTCCCAACGAAACGCTATGCTAATAGGTCTCTCAGTTTTAGGATCAAGTGTCCAATTTGGTAGTCAAATATTGAATGGCTTTTATTTTCTGAGCACTTTCAAAGATTCTAAGTACTTACAGCTATACTCCGTTTATAACAGCTGCAATGCGTTGGCCGTAACCGTGTAAGTCATGATAATATGATGATTATACTTTGCTAAAGTTTAAAAAAAACGTCCAGTTTGGATGGTTGTTTGTTCTCTCTCTTTGTTTTCTCTGCAACTCGATACCACTGAACCGATTTAACTATTTAAAACATATATTATATCTATTCATACATAAATAATGACCGGGAATCAGGACATGGGCTGTTTTATCTCGGAAAAAAGAAGTCACGGGAACATGCAATAATGCTGGTAATGCGGTTATTAGATGACTTTAGTGGATTCGTTTATCTCCTCACCAAAGGAATTTTAACACTAAAAAATCCTTTAGTGAGAAGAATAAGGACCTAGTAAAAAAAATTATCAAAAAGTCTAAGGATTTATGGCAAATTATGTAAAACTAAAAACATTCAAGGCGCGAACCACATAAAAATGAGTAACAAATTTTAATACATTTCTAAATGAGAAGAGTGAAATTTATACTTACTTACGCTCTTCTTTGTAGGTACAATTGTATACAGAGTGATTTTTTTAAATGGGACAGTATGGGGAAATCCGAATCTAAAGGAGATAGAGGAAAAGTGTCTAAGGAGACATTAGGTGTTTTTTTATGTAAACAAATTTGGCTCGTTCAAATTTGTGGTCAAGCGTGAGTTGTTCATGAACTGATTGGAAACAAAATCACAGCTGCAGAAATAACTTACGTTCCAAATTTGAATGAAATAATCCTTACATGAAACAGAGTCGATCCGCGTCAAAAAAAAAATTGACCAACTTTATCATTTTTTAAGAACAACTCACGCTTGACCACAAATTTGAACGAGCCAAATTTGTTTACATAAAAAAACACCTAATGTCTCCTTAGACACTTTTCCTCTATCTCCTTTAGATTCGGATTTCCCCATACTGTCCCATTTAAAAAAATCACTCTGTACTGTACATTTCGTCAAAGCTCGTTTTAAATAGAACGTCTATTTAATAAAGCTTAGATTTCAAATCAAACAGCAAGCCACTGAACAATGAACACCATTCTAGGTCAGAAGTCGCTTCCGCTTATCAGCAGTGCAGTTCCTTTTGTTTTATACGTTTTGCAACATCTGTAGTGACAAACGTGCTTTTGTTGGCATAATGCGGATAGGAATAAAGTATCTTTATAGGCACTTACTTGGAATACAAATTAAGTGTAAACATTGATTTTTGTTGTAAATATGAAAATGAGAGAGCGCGATATCGATTCAACTGTATCAATCAAAATTGCTCCTAACACGTTGCTCATTGTGCACTATTTATAAGTACCTGAGCTTATTATAATTTCTAAAACTAATCAGAACTTCAGTTAGTTTGAATGTGTACACAAACAGAAGAAATCAAATCATGAAAGTTAAAGCTAAAGTGTCGCCCGACATGGGGCGGGTTTGGTTCTTGTTTTAATTATTAAAGTTAAAGCAATCAAACCAAACCTTAAATTGTTGTTAGAAACTATCAAATAGCAAAGTTAAACTAGTAGTCCCATAACATTACGCTACCTGTCATACAATATGAATAATCTGTAGGTAGGTACATATCAGGGTATTTTGAGGTATAATACTGCTAAGTTATTTTTTTTCATGTGAGGACACAGTAATAGCTGTAGGTAGAATATCTTAAACCAGCAGTACCAAAACTGGAGAGTCCTACCACCAGGTAAAGAAGCTAGGAATTATGTAACATTCAGCAAAAACTCACAAGTAAAGGTCACATTTCCATATTTGCCGAACCAGGCCAAATCCAAAAAGATAGAACAAGTATTTACATAATCTAGCGAAGCGCGGGCCTTGGGCGCGCAAACAAAACTGAACAAAACGGGATATTTCATAACCCTGTTGTTTACAAAGAAAATAAATAGTGCCGGATATTTGATGGTTAGTTATTGATAATATTCATCAGACCAACGTGATCATGATAACGATGAAATAGAAAAAATCTGTCACAGGTTACGCATCACAAATACTTAGGTTGAGGTTGGGTTTGGAGCAGATGGTGGTTTGGTTAGACCATTTCGTTAGAATTGGCAATTTGAAAAGATTTAGATGAAGGACAAAACGTAGCGTGGGTACTAGGAAAGAGATACCTGCTTGTGGTAATTGAAAAACAAGATTTACGATAGTTATTTGTTTAGGAAAACTGCTGCAAATAGTGTACCCGTGACTTTGTTCATTTTGGGTTTATCTTTTATAGAAAAGTATTAAATTTTGACATGCTACCTAAGTATTTAAAACGATCTTTAAATAATAGTGATCTTGCGATTATACCGAAGGTTTAATTTTAAAATCCCATAAAAAGTGGATTACTTCTTGCCATTATCCCCTCGAAAAGAAACCCCCTATTCTTCGTCGATTGATGTCAAGTTCAGGGTTAAGTGACACAAATTATGTGACAAGCACCGCCGCCATTTTGTCTCGTTGGCGGGAAATAATTCCTGTGACTCCGTGCGAAACTGAAGAAATTTAGGAAATTAGATTGTGATTTTTCCCAAAATAAAACCAAAAGTATTAATATGAGTACGCTTTCTGTGGTATGGTTTAGGTACAGTTCTCACAGCGGATCTCGGCCGCGTCGTCGTGAAATTAGCCGTTTCGATGCGGAATGCTTTTTCAAACTAAATTGTCTTTGCGCATCACAAACGGCTAACTTCACGGGAGCCTAGATCCGCTGTGCGAACTATACTTCCTTACAACATTTCACAATATTTTAAAACAAGACAACTATTTTTACATTACCTACAAGAATAAAATTTATAAGAGTTCACATGAATAAAATAAAAACAGATCACAAAGATATATTATACTGAGAACAGCTATTAGTTACAAAAGAAATCTCTCGGACAGAGGACCAATTATCCTGCATAAAGGAGCCAGGGTAATGAAGGAACCACAATAGAGACCTTTGCCACTGAGCGTAAAATGAATAAAACCTTTTTGCGCTCAGCGGAATAGTCTGATATGCGAGAGCCGAGAGCATAGATTTTATCACGGACACGAACGGATAATAAAACTTAGTAAGTATTAAATACTAAAATGTCAATTTTAAAAATGCAAATGGAGCAAAGGTAAATTCATTTACCAGGTAATAAGCGCCACGCTTGACCATAACAGTTGCAGTGTCACCCGAAGAGGCTAAAGAAGATCCTACATATAGGTACACGACCTTGTCATAGAACCTGGTGGTAGGGCTCTTCAGCAAGAGTTCGTCTTGGTGGGTACCGCCGCAGTGTCAGATTCTACCTCCAAGCAGTAGTGTGCAAGCATTACTGTGTTTAGGGCACTGTAGCAAGTGAAATTACTGGGCAAAGAGACTTAACAACAATGTCTCGGGTGATAAGCGCAGTGCAGTGCCACGCAAACACTTGAAAACTTTAAGCTTTGGGTGGCATCTGTAATAGTCAGGCGTGGTGCTTAACATCAGGTGGGCGCCTTGATTGTCAAAAGAACTATGGTATGTTATGATTTAACAAATACCATCAGGCTCGTTACTCGACAGTCGACTCGCAAAAAACTCGGAATACGACCTCGGGAACTTGAAAAAATGTGAGCGTTGAATACAAGCTATTAACTTTTTCATCAAGGAAAACTTCGTGACGTGAAAACCTACAACACATAAAAAAAGACAACCAGATTTCGTTAGATTTTTTATTATATTCATAAGTAAAATTTTTCTTACTTACTAACAATATAAAATAGGTACCAATGTTATTAGAAGGAATAATATTGTAACCTACACACTATTATTTATTACTACACTACTTACACAATATTAGTATGATGTAAAAGATTACCTACAAAATATTATCGAAAGACCAAAAAATATATAATAAGTCAGTTGGCAACTGGTATTAAGGATTATCTATCTACCTACCCGTAAAAGTAAATGTGAGCTAGTTATATGAGCTAAGTATCCCTGAAAGTTTCATACGGTAAGCTCTGATATTAAATTTTGCGTGAATCGCATGCATACCTATGCCTGTAATATCTACCGACTTAAAGAATGTCAATGAACAAAGATGACGAAAGGTTTTAACGCCAGTGTAGCTGACACAGATTTTATATTATAGTAGTGTCCGTACGAATAAGGTCCTAAGCTTTAGCTATAAATAAAATAAATAAATAGTGCTGGACAATCCACACAGCATCATCTAGCCCAAGGAAAGCTGCTGTATTATGGGCACTAGATGACTGATATATATTTAATACAATACAATATATAGATAGACATTTTTTATTATACATAGAAAACACCCAGAACACCCGGAACAAATATTTGCAGATCCTACAAACATTTGTCCCAAGGCGGGAATCGAACCCGCAACCTCCGCGTCGCAGGCGGACCTTCGCCCACCGCGCCACATTGGTCGACAAAAAAAGCTATGTCTAGGTAAAGGTAGTGATTTCGCTATAACTCGATTCAAAGATTATATTTGTGAAATTTATGTGCACGTACAAAAATAAATTAGCTTTAATTTGGACGTAAAATTAAGTCTGGCGTACAAAGTGGCAATAATAAATTTGGTAAAGTTGTGGCGTTTATCAACATAAATTATTCAGCAAACGCTCGCTCTTGCCTCGTGGATATTGCTGTGAAACAAAATGTTAGGTTTATTTTTTGGACTTTGATTCGCTGAAAACCGTTCACCGTCATAATTGTGACGACTAAAACAACTTCCTTAGATACTCTACCATTGGTCACTAAGAAGTTTGACCTTAAACAAGTCATACGAATAGAATAAATATTATTACTCGACGACCGACAATAGACCTAGCGAGGTCCGGTGGTCATTTCTGCAGACTTGTTCGCGGGCATGTCCGTCTAGTGAATTTGCCATGCAATTGAACCCACACCTGTCTTGTTCCCTCAGTTGTCGTCAAAGTAGGATGATTAAGGTGTATGCCATGTCTTCATTGTGGATACTTTATGACGGTGCCATACTTTTACAGAACCGTTTTTGTTGTTCGACTCTTGACTTAATTTGGTGCTGAAAAGGCTAACTTTTGTCTGTAATATGAATAATGTGTTTAACAAAGTCCATGAAAACGTAGATTTACGTTTCTGAAACTTTGGTTTATTACTTGCCCTAAATGCTTGAATTTATAATTATGTACCTATACATGATTACCCAAGGAAATTGCGTAGGTTTACTATATTTTCATTAGATATTTAAAAAAGATAAAATGTACATTATTTCTGTTAGTAAATTTATAAAGGGTTTTTATAATACTGTAATAGTAGGTTGATCTATACCTGTCAATTTTTAAGACACTGAATACACAACACAATGACATAAGTATTCACTTATGAGTCTGTTTAGTGTGTCCTCAAGATTATAAATTCTTATCCCACACGGTGCTCCTTGCACCAAGTGTCGTATCAGAAACTACCAGTTCCATTGGTACAGGAACTTTTATTAAGATTGTGCAAACATTTGTTGCGCAGCGAGAATCAAACTAGCATGACCGAGGCAATCTCAAATTGTTAAGTCGTATTGATGCCCACAATACAGATTTTTCATCTAGTGTGGGCATCACAGGTAATCTAATATTGTACTATTTGTTCAGCAAATCAAGTCAAGTTAAGTAGTAATACTTAATTTTATATTTATTAGTTTATTATTATAAATCTACAGTTTTTAAAGTTCTAAAATTTAAATGTGTGTTTTCTCTCTAGGTTTAGTTTAAATTTTAGGTTACTACTCGTACCTACTGCAAACACTGTACTTTGGATCTTGTGTTACTTTTTAAAACCTAAACTACTGTTTGTAATTTTTTCCTATATTGTTTTTGCTGTTAATATACTATTTTATATTTTTTTATATTTTTGTATTTTGTATTTTAGCAATCGCCCGTCTCACCACCGTGGTCGTAAGCATCCGTGGTTATTCATTCTATCGATTTCATAATTACGTTAACATGGGAAGCTAATAATGACTATTTAATCGATGTTATCGTAAAGCCTCACCGATTATACCAATTTCCAAAGGTATTGGTGCCTAAGCATCGTAATCGCGTGATCTTGCATGACGTAACAGAAATATAAATTACCTTTTTCAGACGGTAAAATATTGTAAAGTAAACTACAAATCCAACTAAGTTTTTTGCACAACTACTTGCATTTTTTTAGTATCTACTTGTCTACAATTTAAAACCCCAACGCAAGAAAGAGGGCGTGTTATAAGTTTAACGGTTATGTGTGTCTGTTTATGGCCGGTGAACCGTTTACCGTTCCAAGCAGATTTCCTAGAGTTTTCTCAAAATCGTTTCAACCGTTTCAAGGTCACTAGCATAGGGTTTCTGTAATTTTTTAATACTTTATACTATGTTTTTAATGGTTTTGGTGAAACTGAACTCCGGACGTCTTTCTATGAATATAGGGTGATTTAAGCCTAGTACCGAGTAAGTACATATCGAGTAAATACGCTGATAATAGCGGTGGCAGCGTAGAGGACACACAGTAATGCTTGCCACAATACTAGGAGTCAGAACATCGGACACTGCGGTGATACTCACCAAGACTAACTCTTGCTGAAGAGTCCTACCACCAGGTAACCACCGTCTGAGTTACAGTATGCATATTTTTACAATACTCGGAAAATACATACCTTAACATACGTAGTAAAGGTACACATGCAAACAGATCGTTTGTTTGTTGGCTCATGTTTGCCGACATTCGAACTGATAAACCTAAATGGATGAGCATTGAATTAAGCTTACTCCGAAAACGTGACAATGTTTTGTGAGCATTCGTAATATCAGCAGTGGTTGGTTGAGCACGTAGCAGGAACTGCATAAATTTGCAGTTATAATCACAGTCAAATCACAAGATGACAATAGATAGATAGATAGATAACTCTTTATTGTATTACACCATAAATAAAATTAAACTAAAATACAACTAAAATTAACAAAAGTTTGAGGTGGTACAATGGGTGGCCTTATCGCTAAGAGCGATCTCTTCCAGGAAACCTTTGGATGGCAATGTCACAGTACAAGAGTAGTAGAGTTCTTTGTGATAGAGCTAGTCCGGGGAAGTACTACCACCATACCTATTTCTGCCGCAAAGCAGTAATGCTCGCATTGTTGTGTTCCGGTGTGAAGGGTATGGTTTCCGGTGAAATTACTGGCACATGAGGCTTTCGATCTATGCCTCAAGGTGGCAACCCGCGAGTGATACCTCTGGTATTGCAAGCGTCCATAGGCTGCGGTAACCGTTTACCATCTTGTGGGCCGTACGCTTGGTTGCCACTTCGGTTGTATTAAAAAAAAAACAGTTTGCTTATATACAGGGTGACAGAATGTGAATTCATAAAATAACTTCTGTTGTCCGCGTTTTCGTTCGCGTGGAACTCGGGAACTTTTTTCCAGGACAAAAAGTAATTTATGTCCTATTCCCGGTCATTACCTATTATGTTTTAAATTTCAGCCAAATCGGTAGTGGTTATCGAGTTAGAACAACATCTGTCTAAACATCCAAACTTTCGCATTTATAATATTAGCGTGATAGTGTGTTTAATATGACAGTGTGACAGTCTAATATGAAGTTTTTTTTAAGTTAAACTGTAACCTGAGTATTGTTTCCCTCTCAAGATAACATCATACATGTCACCTTTTAAGTATGTCTAAGTTACATGATAACGCGAATTGGAAAACGAAGTATAAGACGGCCCCTTTATTCAACGGACCGATGACAGCGGTCGCAGAACGTCGGTGGATGGTAAAAGCTCAGGATCGGTCGTCATGGCGCTCATTGGGGAAGGACTTTGTCCAGCAGTAGAGTCTGGCTGGGGGACGAGTGGGAAAGGAACGAGTGGGAAGTTTTTCGGGAATAACCCGATGATGATGATGAGGGTTCATGGGTACATAGGGTAGAGGTTTCGTAACTTACCAAATAAGCAAGTAATTTTTATAACACGTCGTGTTCTTTTGGTGTAAAAATTATCAACGACATTTACGACGTAGAAGATCTACGGAAGGTCTACGGATTTCGTAGCAGCTACGAAAGTACGAAGAATTCCTCAACGATTACACTATTTGTATGTTATTTATTACATTTGTTACTTAGTTTCTGACACGTAGATCAAAGGCCTGTTATTCCTCTATAAACCATCGAACCGAAACACAATAAGTCAATTAAGTATTACCTACTGCTTGGCGGTAGAATTAGGCATATATGTAGCACGAGCTATCACAAAGACTCTCTTGAAAGTCTCGTTGAAAAGGTCAAATTCCACGTTATCTTATTACACATAACAGGATAATGGGTTTCATGTGTTCTCGGGCGTGCCTGTATTGGGTTTGTTGTCACAACTAACCTCTACAGCCTCGTTTATAACAATAACATTTAATACGAGCTGGGTAATAAGGGCCTTTGAAAACAATATTAGTTAGGTACATAAGTTGATACATAATTTTATATTACCTGCTTTGAGCGTTTTCACAACACGAAATTGTTTTCATAAATAATATAAGCCTAGGGCCTTTAAAAGCACTAGTGGTGTTGCTGTAGTTTCCTGCCATTCGACCCTAAGGCCGTGGGTTCGAAACCAGTCATGCAAGGGTTTTCCTATTCGTTAAATTTATACGTGTGCAAACCATGCTCTATGCTGAAAAATGACGAAATGATAAATTCAGTACAAACCCGGCATGTCCAAGAACTAAAGATTCAAAATAATGTTGTTTGAATTTTTATCACGTGCCATCCACAAATTATTTAAGAGCCAAGCGCAATCTCAGTGTCTCAGCAGTGGGAATACCATAAGGCTTGTCATGATAACCCTTTATGTACTCGCTTATCAGTTATTTGCCACACCCTGGAACCCTTTGGGAGGACAAAGTTTAATTAAGAACGCGCTATAGCGCAAAAACCGATCTAGAACTCTGTATCTCAGTACTTCGGTTTGAGTCAAATTAGGTAATATTATACTTATATATTTTTTTGGTTGCCAAAAATTCAAAACACCATTTAAAAAAAACCGGTATTGTTCCCGTTTCGATTTAGATCTCACTTTTGATAATTTATCGACCGCATCAAGGTGACTATTTATTCAGTTCTAAAACCAGTTTTTTTTTAATAGTCTAGTTTATACTAAAAATAAGCTAATTACTGATTTTTTCTCTTATTCCGGCCGGACCGCGCGACCGGCAAGAAGTGCCGCGGTGAAGCGGCACTAACTTTTTGTTAGCCGTGTGTTTTCGAAACAAATGTTAAACGATATCAACGCTATTTTTCTACCACACGTTGGAGCCAACGTGTTCTCTCCGACCTGTGGATACCTTACGAACACTGGCGCATACATAGGGAAATGCGGGGCATTTTCCTCAAGTGAAACTGACACGCGACGGCCAATTACCAACATGGAAGCAAATATTTTTGCAATGAGGTAAGTAACTAAACCCTTTCCTTTAATGACCAACCATGGCCCACACATCGTAGTTACTTTACCTTATAAGTTATAATCGAGGAAAAACGAAGACGGTTCTCAAGTCGACGCTTAGGTATATTTTGTTTTCTTTAAACAACCTTTTTTGAACTCCAGTTTTGATGAAAATATTTCGTTTCCTACTAATATTATAAATGTGAAAGCCTAGGTGTGTGTGTGTATGTTTGTTACCACGTATCTCGAAAATTTTTAATGTAGATGGTTTAAGTTCTGGAAAAACACATTAGGCTACTTTTTATCCTGGAAAAATGAACTGTTTCATGAAATTAAATACATGATCATTAAATGTTTGTATCAGCTCGTTTTTTCTTATTGTTTTAAGTACTTGGAAACGGATTCATACGCATACGAGCATGGTACAATATTTAGTAATATATAAAAACCAAAAAAAAACTGGACCAACATCTTTTATATATTATATATATATATTTATTTAACTAACTAGAACGGTGCACAACCAATTACACTAATTATTAAAATTAATTACAATACTAATACTAATAACATAAAAACAAAAATCAAATAAATTAAAAACAAAATTAAAACATTAAAAATAATAATTAAATTTTACACTATCTTAAGTCTAACAAAATTAAATACATATCAATCTAAATGTCAAGTGAAACTTATGAACCACTATAAGGTTTTCTTACGCCTACCTACGATAATGAATGAAGTAAGATATTATTTCGTAAACAAACTTAAAAGTTTTTTTCCTTAACTGCTATTATTAACTCCCTCGTTTTAATTGTTTTAGAGCCGCCACCGAGAATCCATCAATGTTACGATAAAATGAAAATAAAATAAACCAAACAACGACCCCAATCTGTTTAATAAAAGAAACTGGTCTGTTTTATTCCAAAGACACGACCTACCACCCTACCTATGATGCCCTCATAACCTTGCTGTTTATAGATTCTCATAAATATCCATACTTACTTGATTAACCAAACACACGTAGGATTATGACGTCAGCCATGGCTTCATTCATGGTTTATACGAGATGACAACTTGTTTACAAGCTCAACGCGTCACAATACTACCCACTTCGTACTTCAAGTCTGTCCGCCTACAAGGAAGAAGCAAAACTCAATAAAAATTGCGTTTTTAAATTCTAATAATCACAACATTCAAGATGAGCTTATAGGAACGTCGCATCTTCATTGTGAGATATATTAAATATCTAAGGTCCTTTTTATAATATAGTTACACTAAATTACAGTGTAACTGAAAAAAAACAGTTATAATACAACAAATAATGTAGTTAACTTATACACCTAAAAAGTAACTTTCGGAGAAAAACCGAGTTCACTAAATAAAACTCAGAGCAATCTTGTAAAGCAACCAACACTAAGGGCGTAACGTATATGATAAGATCTTCAAATGAGCTACTTGCCCAGTGAAGTAGACACAATAACCTTTGATTAAGTAGACACGCGTGGGATGAGCTATGAATAAACTCAAAGAAAGTCTGCTTTCTGATCAATTGAACAATCGACGGGAAACCGATTAAATACTCCTACTCACAAGATGCCTGTAATCACTCATCATGGTCTCGTGGAGTACCTAACTACGCTCTATAATATGTAAAATGTTATTTTACTGTCCTTTCTATCAAGTTTTTATTAGGAGGGACGGTACGTCATAACGCTGACATAACCGTGCGAGTTGTTTGTGAGCCAGCTCGCCGATTCACGTTTATTTGACAAATCATAACATTCCGTTAGATAGGTACTCATAGACAACAGAAAGAGTCAATAGAGTTCAAATTTCTCAAGATATACCTAACCCTAACCCGCAACCTCTCACTTATTAACCGGCACTCGGTCGCCTAACCATCATAGTCGTCATTTTTTTAGACTTTACCAGTAATTTCAGTAAGCCCCGTCCTTGGTAAAAAAATCCCTTTTGGCATATATTCATGAGGTTCTTCCACAGTCTAAAAAGTTTAAAAGGCTCGTCACTAAAAGATAATTACTAAAAGAGGAACAAATTAAAATAATATAAAGCCAAGGCAAATTAAAATAGGCTCAAACTCCTCCATAGAGTAGCTTCTTGCCAGGTGGATAATCAGTAGCCGTGCAAACTTTGAACATTGAACGTTGAACTTCTAGAACTCTTTTAAAATTTGCGAATTTCATGTCCCAGGTCTTACGGTTTAGGCTGTGTTGATTGTCAGTCAGTCGGTCAATCGGGCAGTCAGTCTAGCAACAGCTTTTAATATTTATTTAAATTTAAACAGATGTTCGGTATCTTGATCTGTGGTCTTAATTAGACATGCCCGGCTAATAAATTTCCCGGTTGAGGCACGGTTGAGGGCATCCATCAGGCAACTCTAGTCATTCAATCAGAGAGTTCTTTCACAAAAGTAATTTTACGCAACGACTGCTTTATAAAATGGGGTACTGAAGGTAGGTATTTTGATTGAAATGAAACCTAAAAGCAAATTTTGATAGCAAATAAAAATTGAATTATTTTTCGAAGCAAAAACCAACGTATTCTTTGTGAAGATTGTGAAAAAAAATAATTTGATAACGCTTGGAGACGATAATTGGGTAAGCTTTACAAAGGTTGTGGGGTAAAGAAGTTACATAGGCACTCGTATTTTCATGTACCTAGCTTAATTTTCTTACAATCTCGCCGTCAACCCATTGCCTTTCAGCAAGTATGCCGAGCTTACGTTACGTACGGCTTCCGGCCCTATTAACATTCAAAGGTTGCCTGCCAAGATGTAAAGCCAGATGAAGATATATTCGCAATATTTGGATTCCTACTTTATTGGGTTGTAAGAGAGTTTTAAACGTAACAAAGTACGAGAAAATAAACGCTTTTCATGAGTTTGTAAGTACTTGTACCTAGCATAAGAAGCATTATCAACGTCGGTAGCAACGGCTGGCGACCGGACCGGACCAGCCAGCCACTAATGAACAAGCGCTTCTTGTGGAAGAGAGAGATCGCTATCATTGCGCAGAGTTTCTCTAACTAGACCTATACAAACAAAGTACCATTACAAATTGGATTACTTTACGGTCGTAACTTAAAATAATTGCCTGCCTATTTTCTGTTTAAATTAGGAAAATTTACTTTTTGGGTAGTTAAGTTACCGTAATTACCTATCTCATTAAAATAACCCTACTCAAATAATGTTAACCAGTCTAATAAATATTGTTTTTGTAAAAGTTAAAAACTAAGTTACTCTTAATTAATCAGTAAATTACATATTTATTTATCCTGTTTCCGAGAAAGATCAAGCGCGATCAAGCAAAGCAAGATTATTAGATTTACCTACTGCAAATAATGATAAATTAACCAACAAAGATCCTATTTAATATTAATTTACTTACAAGAACTTCAAGTCATCACTTTCATCTAAACAGCCATTAATTTATTTTCTGGGGATCACGATTTTCGGTAACAAACACCACCAATCATTTATCTTACACTAGCAGTCCGTCCCAGCTTCGCGCGGGTGCAATGAAACTGCACCCGTGCGAAGCCGGGGCGGTTCGCTAATAATAAATATAGCCTATGTTACTCTGGGATAATGTAGCTTTCTAATGGTGAAAGAATTTTTTAAATCGGACCAGTAGTTTTTGAGTTTATTCGTAACAAGCAAAAATACATAAATACAAATCTTCTCTCTTTATTATATTAGTATAGATGAGTCAATCAATTAATCTCGTAACAATATATTATGGCAACGGTAGCAGAGTTTTCACCACTCACGACGGAGATAGGTAAATAAATACTTTGACATTAGCGCAATAAATATACAACAGAAACGCAAAAAAAATATAACAAAACTCATACAAAATCATGGCCCACTAATGGAATATAAATATAATTGAAAAAAAATGTTTTGCGGCTTCATTATTTTTTTACTTAGTCATCTCAAAAATTGAGACGCCTAATTATTTGACTCATTAGTTTTGCTACGATATTCGTAGCTGGAGGTGTAGCAACTGTCTACGGGACATATACGAAGTTATTGTATCAATTAATTATTTTATTGACTTTCTTATTTTATAGAAATACTGACTTACTTTACTCTTATAGGTGCTTTGGTGGATAACAAGCATATTATAATGTCGGTAAGTGGATACAGTAGACTAGAAAGGTTAATATAATATACGTTGCCAATGTTGCCATAGAAATCTCTTTGTAGAATACAAACGAAGACCTAAATTAGGGTGTCTATTATATCGCTTAGAAGCTTCATTTTGATTCGGTCATTTATTTTATCTTCACGATGAATGCTTTCATCTTGTTTATGATATAATTTGTTTGTTATTACTACATTATATTTACTTTGAAGTTCGAATCTACACTACTACACACTATTTTTAGCACAGTTGATTATATTGTCACTTTAGCACATTGAACTAACCCTCATGATTCGTAAATTGATATGTATGATTCGTATCACGATAACTGGTTATCGTTCTCGATCTTATTAAATGTCTGAAGAGTCAGGTAAAATACAGCAGCATTTACCGACAATTTGATTTGACTCGTATAATGCTAAGTATGCAATATAGACCGTTAAACCATAACGTGGTTTTACCACTGTTTTAATAGTCATCTATTTTGAATGACTGATGAAATGATGTCACAATGATAAGGTCACAATTTTTTGAATGCAATCCAAAACTAAGTAAATAGGAAGGTACTCGTAGGTACATCAATCCGTCTCTACACTCTGAAAACTTAGGATGCGCGGAGAAGATAAGTTCTACTAGAGTTTACTAAAACGTTTGGACTGTTTATGATCAATTTAATGGGATCTATTTGTGTAGAAACAGCGCTGCGCCCACCATTACCCGTTTTTATCGTCACCTTGGATCTTTAGTACTCATTCCACATAAGGCTTCTAAGCTATAGCCTTGTAACGTTTACTACCTTCATCTCTCGGTACTTAAAACCCTTGTTTAATAATAACGCGTTCTTTGTTCAACCCTCAGACAAATACCTAAGCCCCTCTGAAATTCGACCTCATAGCAGGTAGGTATTCAATGAATTGAGGGGTGGTATAAAAATAAAACATGTATACATAGGTACTTAACTAATAAATTAGCTTTTCTTATGGATAGTCAAATCCTTGAAGATGAATTTGAGTAACCAACATTCTTAGATGTTTACATTAAGGAATTACGGGTGGTGAGCATCTTAATTTTCTGCTTGAATTACAGCTTTTTCTGCTTGAATTCGCTGAGCCTCGGTGCCTGCCAATTTATATGATTTTATTCCAGGTCACGACCTATTTGTACTCAGATGTAGTACTGGTCCAATGTTAACCAAACAGTTAGGTATAGCTGTTATAGCTGTTATGCCGCGGCGGCATATTGAACCGCAAATCCATAAATGGCATTCAGAAAAGAGGAAGTACCTAGAATTCCCTTTAGTACCAAAATTGGCGATTAACATCAGGCAGAAAACTTGAATCTCTTTTTTAAAAGATTGAGAGAATTCAAATTTCAAAATAAAATCAACGTGAATTTACGCCGTTACGCCCATTCCACGCGCGCTGATATTAAAAAAAAAACAGTTGGACATGTCAGTTTGAACACGGAGAGAAACTCATCAAAATTCAAATTAAACAATGTTTGAGATATGTTAGTTTATGAACAACTTAGGGTGAGTGTTCAATCGTCGTCGAACAATTTGACGTTAGCGTTAGATGGTGCAACTCACCCTTACTCTAAGTCGATTAAGATGAAACTTAATAATATGCAATGCATACTTTTGAGATGAATTATAAAACTGTGAATAAGCTTTCTATTTATCTGCAACTGACGACTGTGCATGTATCTAACTGAAGCCCATTCTTTGTGAAATGATATTATATTCAATGTTGCTGCAGAGCTCCAATAGGTCACTGGCACTGGCAATAACGTTTTTAAAATTAAGACGACCATGTACTCTTTAAACTTAAAGTCTGATATTCCTTCCCCAATAATAAATAAAAATATTTTCTTTCCCCGATAAAATAAATAATAATGATTAATAATGTTTATTTATTTTCTTTCACAAAGGTAGGTAGGTACTTATAATTAAGTTGCTACAATAGGTAGGAGTAAAAGTTGTAGGCCTGTTTAGTGAAAAACTGGAAATTAAAGTTTCTAGGCATAGTACTTAACTATTTAGTAAGCAATATCGGGGGCTAACGAGTTCGGGGGCAAACGACAGTAACCCAAAGTTTTGTACGGATGAATGTTCAAACTTTACAAACCATCAATCGGAGAGTTACAAAAAAAACGCTCTAGACCAGCTGTTGATCATTACAACAACCATAGAAATAATGTTTTTTTTTTATATATCTACGAAGAAAATGTTTTTTTTTATTTTATAATATTCTTTCACCGATAAAATTAATTCAAGTAAGTATGAATTAAAAAGTTTTGCACCGATGAATATTCAAACTTTACAGAACATAGTTATTTCTGCCGCCAAGCAGTAATGCTCGCATTGCTGTGTTCCGGTGTGAAGTGTATGGTTTCCGGTGAAATTACTGGCACATGAGGCTTTCGATCTTAGCCTCAAGGTGGCAACCCGCGTGTGATACCTCTGGTATTGCAAGCGTCCATAGGCTGCAGTAACCGCTTACCATCTTGTGGGCCGTACGCTTGGTTGCCACTTCAGTTGTATAAAAAAAAAAAAACATCAATCAACCGTGTCACACACAATCGCTTTCGCAATAACGAGAAAAACCAGAAAGACGCTTTTTATAAAGTTTTCTATGTCAAATCATATAGGTATATACTGCCAACTAACAGAAGCGTGTGTTACACACGTATCTACTACCCACTGAATGGGTTTTATTAGTTCAATTGCAACCACACAAATACCAGGAACTTTGACTACCTACAAATAACGTCTAAATAAAAATAAATAATTTCATTCAAAGAGTAGTGGAGTACTTTGTGATAGAGCTTGTCCGAGGAAGAACTACCACCCATATTTACCCACCATATTTCTGCAGCCAAGCTAATGCTCGCATTACCTACTGTGTTCCGCTTCGAAGGGTATGGTTTCCGGTGAAATTACAGGCAAATGAGACTAGCTAGATCTACGTCTCTGATGTTGCAAACTTACAAAGGCTATGGTAACCGCTTACCATCAAATGGGCCGTATGCTTGGTTGCCATTTTAGTGGTATAAAAATAAATATTTTAGTAGATATTTGAGTTATAATAGCTAGTCGTTTAAAGAAGGCCTTTATAACAACGTCAATAAAACATACGATTGAGTACTTTTACCGCGTAGGCGTTGGTGATAACGTATCAAACAAATCATGTAGCCATATTACTTATTACTAATATGGTGGATTGAAAATATCTATTTATGTTATGGAGGTACTATGCGTACGTAGGCAGCTATACGTAAGCATCTGCACCTACACTCTTTGGAGTCTGTCTTTGAAGTGATACAATTAGGTACTTACAGCAGCGGTTAACATTTTGTGTCGTTTTACGAAGTACCTACTGCGCGCACGCAAATTGAAATCATTCAAAAGGGGACTAAATTGTCACCTGAGGTCGATCGGGTCGTCAATGTCAAGTGATCGTGCGCACGTCTAACACGATTATAATTAAAAAATGATGTATTGTGTGGTGAAAGGCTGCTGTAACACTACAAATAAACTGCTGTAACACCACAAATAAAAAGTACTTATCCTAAAGTAATTAAGTACGTATCCGGTTTCACTTCTTCGGTCCTGTGCTAGCCTCATCCATTGTCGTCTAGCAGCGCTGACGATGTCGATCGTGCTAAAGAGGTGCTGGCTTCTATTCGTAAAGTAGGTAATTAGTTATCTTTATTTTTATTATAGAAAAGAAAATAATCAGCACAGACCGATTTTAGGATTTCAAGTAGCGAAAAAAGTTCATTTTGTCTAGATCCTAAACGATCGGAAAAGTAATTTAACCTTACTTCAAAGGACCAACCTTTTTTTGTTCACTTACTATAGCCTTCTCCATATTCACCTTTCATTTTTGTGTTATGATATGAGACTTCAGTAATCCTCGCCGATTGCGAGGGTTATTATTTCGGAGTTTGACATATCTAGAGATAAGGCGATATGGAGAATAGGTTACGCCAATAGGTAATCTCCATGTATGGCAACCATAGAAACATGCAAACGTAGGTCCTCAAAACATACAATAAAGCGATAAGCGGACACTATAATTTATCTATGGCGAACTTAAAGGATTGGAGATGAAGTAACGAATAGGTACCTCTATTTATAATAATTGAATTTTAGGTAGAGGTACTGTGTGTAGGTACACACAGTACCTATGCTTTGCAAATTGTGCATGCCTGTAATTGGACATTTCTTTTAAAGTTATCATGGTTTTTTGATTTTATTATTGTTAGTTAACTGTATCATCTGACCCTTTGTAGGACAACAATATGCTTCAAATTACTTCTGATTTGCGTAGTTTATACCATACATTTTGGATATCATTATTCAAAATGTATGGATATTTATTATTTTATAAATTATGATTTTACTGGAAATATCTATTTGATCTTGAAGTTTTGGAGCCTTTGTGACACAAATAGAAAGACTTAATCTGGCAGTGCCTCCGCCAAGTCGAGCAAAAAGCGGCACGGCCGTACCACCCTTTTCTCGACAATTCATTTTTTCATAGTTTTGACAGCCTTTAACTTCGTTTAGGGATAAAACATAATATTTACTAAAATAATAATATTTCATTGTGTTAAAGGTGAGAAAGGTTGGCGTGGAAAAGGACAAGTGCCGCGCGCGCCGCATGTCGCATTAGTAAGTACGAGTAGATACCTACGTGTGCCTTTGTAAAGTTTATAACTACATAGCTAATTGATTAGAAGCTTGTGAACGCTCACATTCGTTACCTATATTACCTATACCTACCTACCTACTTACCTGATCACACAATACCCAGTAGTACCTACTTAATAATAATAACTCAAAAAAATAAATATTATTCAGGATTTAGTAAAAAACACCTACCTACTGATGACAATCCTTTAAAGTTAATTATTTGCAGCAGTTTATAAATTAAATAAAATACGACCCGCAAAAAATAAACGCGTTAACTTAAAAAGCTCCTTTTTTCGTCTGTTGGAAGGCATAAAGTTATGCCGCCGCCGCGGGTCGCGTCTGCTGTGTTTACGTACATCACGTGGCCACTTACCGGTCCGAGGTTGTCGAAGCCGTGGCGCTGTGCTACCAGATGAGCCTCCGCGTGCGGCACCGCCCGCTTGAACCGTACCAGGAAGGAGTTAGTGAAGACCTCTCTAGACGCGGCTACAGCTACCAGCATCGACACGGCCAAGCATTTTAACCACATGTTAGCACTGTGGCCGCCGGCCGCTGACTGAGGCCTGACTCCCGCTGACGTCATTGATATCGACCCGTGAGACGCGCATGCGCGACCAGCCATTCAGCACAGCCTCTTCATGAAATGCTGGATACACTATAAAGTTTCTTTAGGAATCGCCCATCCAAATGTTTATGAAAAATGAGTCAAAAGTGTTAACAATGTTTGCCAGAGTAGCACCACCGGGGAAAACATGTTTGCTACGGTAAACAAGTTGACAATAAGCAATCGACTAGAAGATGTGACTCAAACTAAGAAGCTATTTCATAGCTCGAGGAGATTCTATTAGAAAATCAGTTGCTCCGCATTGGATGCGGCAATTATGTTGGTTGAGTGAGACAGGGACCTCTTGGGCTCTACCTACATAACGATACACCTATATTGCTTATTTATCTGTAATGTTTTGCACCTAAATGTTAGCACTTCAATTAAAATTTAAAGGAAGCTTATTTATTTTTCTACTTTCGCATTTATAATACACTCGAGAGCAATGAATCCGGGTCACTCAAAGAATCCAAAAAATCGATCAAATTCGAAAATCGAATTGGTCGAAAGTTATGTTCTCCGACGAATCAAAATTTATGCTCTACAAGCACGATGGAAGACACAGAGTGTATAGAAGACCAGGGGAAAGATTCAAGCAAGCATGCATCGAAGAAAAAGTAGCCTACGGTGGTGGGTCTGTACTTGTGTGGGCCGGAATTTCCTCTGAAAGTCGCACAGAGCTGGTGATCATAGAAAACGGCTCTTTAACTAGCGTAAGATATGTGGAAGAAATCCTCAACGAACACGTTGGTCCATTTATGGTCAATTTGGGTGAGGATGCTATATTTATGCATGACAATGCCCGACCTCATACAGGTAGGATTGTGAATGACTACCTTCAAGAGATGAACATTACTTGTATGGTGTGGCCAGCGCGCAGCCCGGATATCAACCCGATCGAGCTTGCTTGGGACGAGCTAGGGAGATGCGTAAAACAACGAAACCCTCCCCCAATCACGCTTCCTGAGCTCAAAATTGCTCTCACAGAGGAATGGGAGAATATTCCCCAAAATCGTATGAGGAACTTGGTGTACAGCATGCCAAACCGCGTAAACGCAGTAATGGAAGCACGAGGAGGTAATACGAAGTATTGAAATTCAAGAAAATCGTCATAAAGTTCAAAAATTTCATGTTTCCTATTTTTGTTTTAAGGAGAGATCAGCAGTTTTTTTTCTTTATGTAATTTTGTGTAAATAAAATGTATGGTGACTCATATTTTTTTAACTTTCATTTAAGGAGTATTAAATTGTCTATTAAATACAATTTATTGCATTAACCTAGCATTCTTACTTTCCGAGATTTTTTGGATTCTTTGAGTGACCCGGATTCATTGCTCTCGAGTGTATTAGTACATATGATACTTAGAAAGGAACTCTTTTAGAAACTAAGTTTATAGTTTCTAAGTTTATGTCTCTAGTTTCTAAGTTTATACATTTATACAATTATGCTATGTGGATTGTCTAGCATTATTTTATTTTATTTTATTATCGTAAACTCGTGGGGGGTGTTCGTTATTTCTTTCATATTACAGGTAGTTGGCCAATTTTTTCTTGCCAAATTAAAGTTATGTGGACGACATCATCGCATCACTTCTTCAATTTCATGACCTTGTTGTATGGCATCGATGGTTGCCACCGCAGCGCTAAGTGGCCTGGCTAAAAGCTTTGCTCATAACCGAGTAATATAACAACTTTGTAGAGTGGTAATCAACCACCACTTCACCACAGAACAGATATTCACACTACGGGTTGCAAAATGGATTTACCATGATTTTTTATTTAGCTTAGAACGATGACGTATCATGTTGACGAATCCTCTCGGGGGCTATATTCGTTATCGAAACGTAGGTACAGTTTTGGATTACGGAGTCATTTCTTAAAGTTTCAAATGATACCATAAACGTGACCCATAAAACAGGCCAAGTTATATAGCGCTTGGGTAATTTTTTCTGTCAGAAGTTTAGGAGTTTTTTGGGGTTTTCAAGTATTATAGACTAGATCTAAAGTGAATAGATTTTACCTAAGTTTTGGTTTAGAAATAGAGACACCTAGGTCAGTTACGTTACGTTCTTTCAGGACTTAATTGCATACACCCCGTAATTAAGTAATTTTCCTACACAGCACCAGAAAACTAGCCAAATAAAACCAGCAATTACGAAGCTGTGTATGTACAAATATAGTCATAAAATCGAGGACATAGTACGTTTAGGACGGGTACGTTTGTTACTTGCACATGATATCCTGGCAATCCGACTCTGTTATTGTAGAAAAAGTAAGGATCTGTCGGATGTCCTTGCAGAAAACCTACCAATCAGTATTCAAATACAAATACCTACGCCCCTGACAGAGAAGGCATACATAGATACAATTAGGGGCATGTCACGTCACGGCCTACATCTCCCGACCCTGCCCTGCTCTTCTCTGACACAGTTATTACAAGTTATACTGATAGAGGTTATGTTATTAGAGGTTTATCTGTCCCGAATAAATACCGTGTACCTTAATAGAAATACGATATTACTAGCGGCTCGTCCCGGCTTCGCACGGGTGAACTTAAATATAGCCTATGTTCAGGGATAATGTAGCATTTTATTGGTGAATGAATTTTTTAAAATGGGCCAGATATTTTTGAATTTATTCGTTACAAACAAAAATACAATAATACAAATCTTTACTCTATAAAATATTAGCACTTAGACATAACTACTACCTATACCGACCTACGTATGGATACCTACTACCTAGTCGTAAAATGTTGGTAAGTAGATTACGTTTATCCACTTAGAGACTTCACTAGACACTAGACTTGGTTAAAAGAATATAAGTACTTAAACCTAATCCTGTTACTCATGGTTAATTTTACAGTGGAACTTCCTGCGACTTCGTCCGCGCATCCTAGTTTTTATTACCTACATTTGTATTTACCCCAAACCTCCTTGCCAAAACACACAAAATTATACATCCACTATTAGGTGTTGGGAAATAGACAATTTTTTTAGTCATTGTTAGAATCAATGTAAACCTACATTTTTGTGATATTATGAAAGCTTGGAGGTGATGAAAGTTTTAAGATAACCCACTAACCATGGATTATGGTTTTCAGATATTGAAAATTCAACTTTGACTCTCTCAAACACAAACTCATTACCTACTCTAAATCAAAACTTTTGTAACTTGCTGCTAATAAAATAGAGTATTTTCCGATATAAATACCGCATTCTGATCATTATGGATCTGAGGAATCTATTTTTCTTTTTTACGTCTATGTTTGGACCAGTCCAGCTCCAGGCCAGTTCTCAGACTTTTTTTTTGACAATAATAGAATATGCTATACGAAATACAACGCTAGCAATAGGTAAAATACCCAATCAGTAATCAGCACCAAACATTCGAAAGTAGCGGTAAGGCCGTAAAAAAGTTAAAGCTGGTCGTAAAAAACCATTAATTTAACGATATGACTAACGCAGTGAAATACGTTTTGTGCTTAGCGTTTTGTGCTTATCTTTTTCAAATTTCAAAATGCGCCAGAAAAGCTATGGAGGGATTTGTGATAGGAGGGGAATATACGACTATACAGGAATACCCCCATTCGGTTTTTATAAAGACATTATGTAATGGGGTGTTTATTTGTGGAAGTTCGATTCTGAATCAGCGGATACTCATCACAGCTGGACACTGCGTCTCTTCATGTAACTTAAGAAGAAAACATCTCGTAGAATTATTCGCAGGAAGTGCCAATTTAAAAGCGGTATGAGAAATAGTAACTTAATTTAAACGTTTATTTAAACCCAGTACTGGCAAGATTGCTTAGTTTAGTTCTGAAGAGTTTATGAGTACCTAATAGAATTCTTTGTGAAAGAGCTCGTCTGGGGAAGAACTACCACCTCACCATTTCGGCAGCCAAGCAGTATACCTAGCTACGTTTCCACCACAGATGTGCGAGGATGTGTAGCAAGTAGCAAGGGATGTTTTTAGGAACTAATAGAATCACTTCATCAAAGCTGGGTAGAGCGAGGCTAGCTAGGTAAATGAAGTGATTCTATTGGTTCCTAACTTAGAATAATAACACGTATTCTAAGGTTCCTAACATATCCCTCGCTACACATCTTCGCACATCTCTGGTGGAAACGCAGCCAAATGCTCGCATTGCTGTGTTCTGGTTCAAATGTTTTGGTTTCCGGTGAAATTACAGGCACATGAGACTTTAGTTCTACGACTCAGGGTGGCAACAAGTGATATCTATGATGTTGCAAGCGCACATAGGCTACATTAGTTCGGGGGAAGGCGATTATGCACACTGTTAACCTTGTCACCACTGGCACAGCCTTTGTGCCCTAAATAGGTAGTCAGTAAGAAATCGCTCTCTGCGATATGACCACCTTTTGTAGGACTACATACCTAGTATAGTTTACACTTTGTACTCTTGTGTCCTCAATAAAGTGCTATTCATTTAATAACCGCTTACATGGTTACAAACCGCTACAAAAATGTTATACAAAAATAAGTCATCAAGCGCTCAAGAAACTCGTTGAGGCAGCCTCAATAGGGTCAAAGGCGCGTACAATCATTACATTTATCACATGCCCAGATTTTGATCCATACATGACAGGTTACAAGCTCAAATCGCTGGTGCTGATAGAATACTAACTGGTTTGCTCAAGATGTTTTGCTTCTATTTGCGACTATTTGAGCAACTGAAATTGGACATACATTTTTCGAGTGGAAAAACAAAAAACTTATTGGTGCATGATAGTTTCGATCCCACGACTTTACGATGAGAAGGCGGGGTCACTACCTACCACTACACTTATGCTTCTGTAAAACGCGATGATTCACGATCACGGCTCTATTTTACTCTACTGGGGATTTTATAATGATTGTTGCCTTATAATTATGTATGTACAGGTTCAGTACAAGAGATTGGCAAAACGGTTTGTGCTCCACCATAAGTACGACGAGAAAGAGGTTATTAACGACATTGCTTTAATATTGGTCGAACCGAGTATTCCTTTGGGAAGAAACACGAAACGCATCATAATCCGAAAGAATTTTCACGATGTTGTTGCCAGAGTGGCAGGGTGGGGGACCATCGACGTGAGTACTCTTTCCACTACACTAGAACTTATTAGGCATGATGACTGATTTTGAAAAACTGTTCTATTGTATTCAGAAGTATTGACTTTAGGCAAAAAATAACCTATTATTCCAGAAATTAATGGTTTAGTAGTAAAAAATGCGATTGATTTTAGCGTGAATTTTAAAATTCACGCTAAAACGCGCTGAGTCACGGAGTGACAGCGGTGACGTCATTATGTCAGTTTTCAATATAACATTTTAGCAATAAGGTTCAAAATTCTGCAATATCTTTGATGCCACCAATCAGGGAACCTAGATGCTCCTAATCGTTGTTTAACCTTGTAAGGCGGATTGCTGTATTTTGTAGTTTTATTATATTAAAAATATTATCAATCTCGCATCTAATTTAAAAAGTAATATGGTTTTTGAATTCCTTGAATCCTTTTTCTTAAGGAAAAGACATGATTTTAATGATTATTGGCTGTCATCATGTCTATTATGTATCGTAGGATTCGTAGGTAGATACAGTACAGTACTGCCAGCGGATCTTGGCGGTTGAGAAGTTGACCGTTTGTTTGTAAAGACAATTTAGCTTCATTGCGCATCGAAACGGCTAACTTCACGACAACCAAGATCCGCTGGCAGGTACAGGTGAAGATGTTTATTTTTATACCACTAAAGTAGCAACCAAGCGTACGGCCCACTTGATGGTAAGCGGCAACCGTAGCCTATGTACGCTTGCAACATCATAGATATCACTTGGGTGTTACCACCCTGAGACGTTAGATGGTAAGTCTCATGTGCCTGTAATTTCACCAGACACCATACCCTTCGAACCGGAACACAGCAATGCGAGCATTACTGCTTGGAGGCAGAAATAGGTGTGGTGGTAGTCTTTCCGCAGACGAGCTCTATCACAAAGAACTCTACTACTGTTGTAGTTGTTGATGTTGTGCAGACAGGGCACAGGGATGACTAGACAATGACGAACGAAACTACTTGAATTACAAAAAGGTTACCTAGTAGGTACCTAATGCTATTTTAAACATCGTCGTCGTCGTATAGTCAGTAATGCGACCGCGAACTGGAAAACGAAATGTAGGTAGGTAGACAACCGCCCACTCGATGGACCAACGAAATTGTAGCGGTCCCAAAAAGTCGGTGGATGGATCAGATCGGTTTGTTATGAAACACGAGCCGAATAATAACTTTGTCTTTGACAGGAGGACACGGGAGCTACAGCGATGGTTCTGAAGCACGTACAGCAGAAGCTTCGTTCTGTATACACCTGCGCAAAGGTCGGTAATCTGGTACCTGGCATGTTTTGCGCAGGGAGCGAGGACTTTTACGAAGATCGCCCAGGACGGTAATTATCTAACTTGTGTTGCCTAAGTGGGTTAGTGTCAAAATCCCTTTTCAAGATCCCTTTTGAAGGGGATTTTGGGAATTTCTGTGTCAAAATCCCTTTAAGTATTGTGGAGGTGGAGGGTGTTCCATTAGTAGATATCTACCATATTTTTATCCCAGCTGGGTGTGTACTTACGTGTGTGCGTGAGTTGGAAGCGAAGAAACAAGTGTCATACCTAACCTAACTATAACATTTTTCTTTACAGGGGTGATTCCGGCAGTGCCCTTATTACAAATGCATACACCGTGATAGGATTGGTGTCCTTCCGTATACCGACTTACCCAGCACTAATGGTGTACACAAATGTGTCTCATTACTATAATTGGGTGACAACACAGGCTAAAAACCTTTTCTGCACTGGATAAACATTCAAGCTAAATTTATGCCAGTTCCACGACCAGCCTAGAAGAATCTGGCAAGAAATGCAGCTAGGTTCTTAGCTTTTCCAATGATCCCTGTTCATTACAAAGCTCCAGTGTGGTTAGTAAGATGGGCTAGCTAGCATAGATATTCTTGCAGCTGGTTATTGACCATGATTGTACAAAACGGTAAAAAACTGTAAGTCAGGACCAGCTCTGCCCACACTAAACCATAAATTAATGTTTGTTTTTTACTCAATTATTATGTGCTGAAATCTGATTGGATTTAGGTGAAATTTGTATAAAGATGATATAAATTATGTTTTATTATTCCATGTGAGCAGACCCATAATCATAACTACATTAGGCAATAACTGTTAAGTACCTATGTATATAAAATAAAGACTGTATGTACTAAAATATTTGTTATGCCTGCATGGATCAATTTAACTACAATAAATTAACTGTAAAAATATAATTTATTGTCTAACAAAAAGGTCCACTTTAACTATCACACAACACATATCATTTGCTAGTACCAGTACCCGAAGAGCTAGCTGCAGCACATTCTTTTTCCATTGCATGTGATGGTGGGTGCTCCAATACATTGTCGATCAAACCAAATGTTTTCGCTTCAACTGGCGACATAAAATAATCCCGTTCCATTGATGTCTGAACTTTCTCCATGGCCAACCCTGTGTGTTTAACATACAAGTTGTTGATCTGGGCCTTGAGTTTTAGAATCTCTTCTGCCTGGATCTGTATATCAGTAGCTTGACCTCTTACACCTCCCGATGGCTGATGAATCATTATACGGGAGTTTGGAAGCGCGTGTCTCATACCTGGAGCTCCTGCCGCGAGTAGGAGTGACCCCATACTGCAGGCTTGACCAACGCACCACGTAGCGACAGGTGGCGTGATGTACTGCATTGTATCGTATATACCCAGTCCCGCTGTGACGTTACCTCCAGGAGAATTAATGTACAAGTGCACAGGCTTTTTACTTGACTCTGACTGAAGGAAGAGCAATTGAGCAACAACTAAGGAGCTGATTTCATCGTTGATCGGACCCATGAGGCAGATAATTCGTTCGCGTAGAAGCCTGGAGTAAATGTCGTAGGCTCGTTCTCCTCTGCCCGTTTGTTCTACGACTATTGGAATCATACCTAACCTTAGAGGTTCGCTTGTACATAGTCTCCGATTATGAATATTCGAAGCTTTACCAAACGCGCTCGCTGTCCGAACAATTTGACGAATATAACTTATAGCCATTTTAGTAAAATTAGAAAATGAGACTCACGTCACTTAGTAAGTTCTGACTGTTCTTTCTTGAATTTTGTCCAAACCAGTAGATTATAATATAATATTATTTTAGTTTCCAACACTTCATAGCTTTTTTATTTTTGTTTCGTATTTTATTTTATTTTTACAAAGCAGATTTTATTTTGCAATGCAACTAACTTAATTTTTTTTTATTAGGGTGTCTGTAAACATCAACAATACTGCATGCATGTCATTGTCTTGTTGTGTAGAGTTGTATATTTGGTTATGTCAATGTCAATTGAACAAAAAAAATATAATTTCAAATTGAATTTTCCAGCTATATTCCCTCCTCTAGTTAGCACTAGGTAGCAGCACTTTAATAAACATATTATTACTTATTTTGTCTTATCAATACAAAATTACACTCTCACTTGACTGTCAAGGCCCGATTCTAGGTTTTTTTGCAAACAGATCAACGAAATTAAGCACTGTTCCGCGGGGACATAATTTGGATGGGTGACCGCCAGTGGCAATTTCAACTGAGCGCTCGCATGCTTCGGAGGGCACGTTAAGCAGTCGGTCCCGGCTTTTTCAAAGTTGTTAGGGCATGACAGAGGCCTTCCGGCGGCCTAGAAAATCTGTCACCAGAGTTGGCCACTGACTCATACGAACGAACGAACGAGCCTCACCTACTAAAACTTAGGTCCTACCTACACTAAAACTTAGGTACTCGACGTTCGTGAATTAGGCAATTATGTAATATCGTTTACATAGAAGTAGATTATTGGTACCCATCAAATAAGTTTGAAGATATAAAATTTGTGAAAACTATTAAAGCCTAACTTTTTCTATAAAAGCTTGCAGTACTTATGGTTCTCACAACGGATCTCGGCCGTCGTGAAATTAGCCGTTTCGATGCGCAATGGAGCTTTTTCAAACTAAATTGTCTTTGCGCATCACAAACGGCTAACTTCACGGAAGCCTAGATAAGCCTAGATCCGCTGTGCGAACTATACCTACCTACCAAGAGAATGTAGAAACGTTTACCTACCTACTCTATGTGGTTTGTACAATTTGTCTGAGGGTTTGTACCCATTGGTTATGAATGGTCTGGCCTACGCACCCTTCACATCCAGTCCCTGCCATTCACCCTGGGACGAGCTGCCTGTTCTTCCAAATGTGAACACATTCGTCAAAGCTAGAACCTTGTATTTTCATCTCTACACACACACCTATTTTTGTTATTTTTCATAAGTTAGTTTATCCTACAACTCCCTTAGGTTAATTAAATTAAACAGAATATTGGTTATCAATTTACCTTTATTTAAACATTCATTTACAAACATACTAAATTAATATAGTGTACATACAATTTGTACAATTAAAGAAAAAATAAGGCAAATTGTTAATACTCATACTAATAACTTAAATAATGTGATAGCATTTTATGCGATCTCAAATTAGACTAGTAGTCAACAATAAAATACATTTGATTTTAGGTATACAATGGATCTACCCCTTGACACTGGTGTTTTAAAATAACTTACTATTACATGCTATTTAAATGTTATTTACAATGAGTAAAAAATAAAATATTAATCTCTAAGTTAAGGCCACTCATTAATTCTATCAATATATTTTATTTCATTCAATCGTGGAGCACCAAATGTGTAATGGCACTTCACAGAGGATAGTTATAAAAAGCTCATTATCTTTCGCATACTTAAAAACTACAGCAAGTGATAGACATTTTACGGAAGCGTTTTGTGTTATTGGCATTCAATAAAACACATTGGTACCAGAAGAGCATTATGTAATTCGGTTGCAATCGATTTCACGGTTTTAAACAAAAACTGATATGAATGTGACAGTTTATTGACAGGTTGCTGATTGAAATCGGATTGCAAACTTGATAATAGCCCGGCTAGTCCAAAATAAGCACTTTGTAGATAATAACAAAAACTTGTCGCCGTCCAAAAATATTTAGTTTCTCAGGTTTCTCATTACAACTACAGTACACAGTCAATCTGTCACATTGAAACTGTTAAAGTATGCTAAACAGTTTAGTACATTAATTATCAAAAACGTTTGAGGTAATACTTCTCAAGGCACATTTTATTAGAATTATATTACGATCTATTTTTTTACCGCTATCTCTGGATAAACATTTTATGTAAACATTTATATTTTGTGTGCGTTACTGTTGAAAGTCTGTAGATCTGTAGCAGATGCTTCCATTTAGCAGTTATAAAGTATTAAACATTATCATTATTATTAATTATTATACACGATAACATTCTTCAATTTTCTACATCTTCCAATGTTATACACATTTTCAACACACAATTGTGTGTTTAATTTTAAACAAATGCTTGACAACCATTTATAACTGCTTGGGAGCACAATTTCAACATTATAGTCATATTTCACGATTTTAGAAAATATAATTAGGTTAGAGCCGCGCCGAACGGTAGTAAATAAACAGTTATACAAAACTAAGAGAAAGTTTGAGGTGGGTGAAATATTATTCTGTGATAAGATAACTGTACTCATAAACAATATAATTTACTAATATAATTAATAATTGATAGACAAAAAGCCTAGAACTAATTACAATTAAAGGTATTGCGCACATCAAAGACAGGATAAGGCACACATTTTAGTTTTTTAAAATCACATCTGTTCCTTGTAAGAGGAAAGGTAAACTTGTTTTCTAACATCTGATATAATTATAAAGCTCAGCCACTTCTGTCAATGGTGTGAGGAAAAGAAATAAAAAAAATGTATCTACTTAGTGCCAGTTACAAAAGTTTGGTTTTAGGCCCGGTATCCACGTAAGCAGTGTGGCGCAGATGTGTAAAACTAAACAATAAAACCGAATTTTTAAATTATTACAATTGGTTAAAGTTATTGTTTATCTTACACATCTTAGAGTAGTCATGTAAGTACTCGCATCAGACGCATCTCGCTTGACTACATAATGACAGACAAATGGAGCGCTCGTGACGTAGCTGGCTAAGTTGCCACGAACTGGAAAAAGAAGTGCACGACGGCCAACTCGATGGACCGATGACATTGTAGCGTGACCGATAACGTTGTGACGTTGAAAGCTCGAGATCGGTCGTTCTGACACTTTGGCAGTGGATTTTACTTGAATTTTTGTAGTTAATCGATTCTTATTTTTATTAATATCACTTATAATAGTATATATTTTATTTTTGCATGCCTAAAATGGAAGGAAATACATTGTTAGGGTAAGCTGCTTACTCTAACAATCATTCTAACTCAGTTTCATTGAAATAACTGATTGTGTAATTGATTGGACGTATCGTTGGACGTAGTGGATCGGTTGATGGCAAAAAAATAAATGCGTTTAATGCGAGCGCCCCACGCCGTGCCGTGTGCCGTGTCACGCCGTGTGAATAACCGGTAATCATATTCTATCGCTTTCGATCGCTTGTTGTTCATGCTGCTGTTGATGCTGTTCTGCGTCTATCCATCTCTTTCACACCTACAGTGCGTACTGTAAGGAGTACTGGTGTCGCTAGATGGCGGTGTGCTGTGGGTATGGTGCGGCGAGCAATGCGCATGCTCGGTCGCGTTACGGGCAATGGAAGAACGAAGATGTCAGAGAGGGTGATCGTTGACTCCGAATAATTGTGGTTTTTAGAAATATATCAAAAATAATATTGAATAGTCTTGTCTTAAAATTTTAATTTAATTTTATGTTTTATATTATCGTTATACATATAGATCGTCATTATTATTATGTTTACTAACCCACTATGGACATCTTGTCTGAAATAAATGGATTTTGATTTGATTTGATTTAAACCCCCTCTAACAGTACGTTATACAAGACGCGATCGACAGCAATGGACTTACACAATAACCCTACTTGTACAATGTTGAACGTATACAAAACTAACGTATATACAATTATATTAACCTTACGTCCACCCACCAGTGAGCTTATGGAACATTTCCTGATCCAGTATCTGGTTCGCGTCTTTGGATCGCATCGAGAGGAATATGTAACCGCCAATGAACTCGTGAACGACCTTGCAGTCTGCTGATTGGACGGAGAAGATGATGTTTCCCTCCTCGAACTGTACCATCATGTGTTTCACCTCCCAGTTTACGTTCCAAGCCTGGAACGAACAGAAAGAAAATTATTTTCGGTCTACCGTCATTTGGGAAAAAAAAGTCCATACACGGAACTAAATTATTCTTCATTTTACTATATCACGAAGACAGTGGCGCCTGTTTTATCTACATTTTTTCTTATTCCAAACCAAAGTTGTGTGTTTTTTGACGTTTTATTTTTATAGGACAACCTCAATGGCGCAGCGGGCGAAGCCCGGTTGACCAGTTTGTGTGTGAGTGTGTATGTGTGTTAGAGAGAACAAGAAAGAGCGTGAGAATGTGTGAGAAAGAGGGTGTGTGTGAGTGTGAGAGTACGCGGACGCTGTTATGTGCATATGATAGTGTTTTTGTAAACCATCACCTGGTGATGTGACCTACCTTCATAGTACTGAAGCGCCACGTCTTGATATGGTCTCCAGTATTAGGATCCAGCCTCATGATCCTGTTATTCGCTATGCTGATGATCTCGTCCTTCTTGTGGCTCATGAACCTGACCACGAACAGCGTCTGGCCGTAGTCTGGGAGGTTCTGCCACGTCTTGATGTACTGGAGCTTCGCTTCTAGCAGAGGTAGGTCTTTCACGTTCGCGTGGCTTTCGAGCACTCGCTGTGTGAACTGGAATAGAGGTTGAATTAGTTAGTTCCTAAGCTATTATAACTCTTTGACTTTGTCTTATGTAAAGTAAAAAAAATACTTTTTTTGACTTTGCGCGCGAGGTGGCGTAGTGGGCGAGTGCCCGGTTAAAAACCGAGAGGCTGCGGGTTCGATTTCTGCTGCGGAACTAATTGTTGCATGGCTTGCAAATATTGATTCGTGTACCAATTACATATTATTTCGAGCAAGATTTTCTATCCGACAAAAGTTTGCGCAATGCGAGTGCTTTTCCGGTGAAGGAAAACATAGTGAGGAAACCGGCAAAACTAAGCATAGGTCACCCGAAAGCTTCACTCACATTTATGACTGTTATAGGACCAATAGCTTGACCTGTCCTCCGAAACACGGAAACGCGAAAATGTTTACTGGCTCTCAATGTGCTGGGAATAAACTATAGATACTACAGTTGCCGTATCTTGCTTTTGAGTTTCTTGAGGAAACTCGACGGGATGGTTTATTTCCTGTCACCCGCTCTGTCCGCTTAGGGTGACAGATCTCACAACACACCTTTTTTGTCAAACGTTTATTTTTTGAAAAAGTAATATCTGTTACCTTGCTTTTGAGCTTCTCGAAGAACCGCGGCGCGATGTTTTATTACCTGTCTAGGGTGATAGATTTCACAAAAGTTTAATCTGTCACCCGTTTGCCGATTTTTTAATATAGGTATCTATTTATTACCTTGCTCTTGAGTTTCTTGAGGAACCTCGGCGCGAGGTAGTGGTCAGGCGAGAGGTGTTCCAGATGCGGTACTGTGTGCCCCGAGGCGGGCTGCGGGCGCTGCAGCGCGAGCAGTGCGCGCACGCCGGCGGCTTCACTCGCGAAGGCGGCGTCGGCGAGCGAGCGCCCGCGGGACCCCAGCCGACAGGCAGACACCCACTCCGCGTATTGATCCTCCTGGTGAATTCAATGCTTGTTAAAAACACTAGTTATTTATAACCGACTAGTTTTTCTTCCGTTTTTTCTCATCGACGTCTCAACTTTATGTCTGGATTCGACAAACATCTGAAAGTTATTCCGGGGAATAGGAAATGTCATATACAAGTAAACTGTCAGATAACTCTCGAATTATCACTATCATCATCATCATCATCATCATCATCATCCACACCCCGACTTACAAAAGACAAGAAGGAAAAAAGGAAAAAACTACTAAGAAAGGATCCAACTCTCGAATAACTACGATATATTCGGAGAATAGTACCTATTCGAGTTTGGTCGGAGCGAACTTTAAGTCTAACGTGCCCTCCAAAGTAAGAAAACACTTGGTTTATAATTGACCGAGCGAGCGTAGCGTCTCAGTTGACCGAGCGAGCAAAGCGTCTCAGTTTCGAGATTAACCAAAAATGCTTTTGTCTGTCAGTCAGTCTGTCCGGCTGTTCTCGCTTACAGGTCGCATTTATCAACCAACCTGGTTGAAACTTGGTATAAGTACAGATTCTATGACGTTAGAGAATTTGATTGAACTTTTTCAAAAAAGGGGCAAAAAGGGGGCTGCTGGATATCTCCGCCTAATGTGATTTGATTTCGATGGTTTTTATTTTATTTGAAAGGTTAGTATTAACTTTAGGTTCGTCTCATATTTCGTGAAGATCTGACGAGGATCTGCAGCGTGATGATCAGAATAGTTCCTCAAATTGCAATATGCTCATTTTCAAAGCTCACTTTACAAGTTTGTGCTTGCGAGGTCTACTGTTCGGAGAACTGCTAGTTTTATATGCCACTGGTCACCCATTCAAATTGCGACCACGGGGAAACGGGCGAGCGAAGTCACGGGCAGCTAGTGTATAAAAATGTAATGATAAATGATAAATGGTATTTATTTGCACGAACACATGTCATATGAATGGTCTTAAAATTAAATTAGTTCATTTATGTCTTACCAAAATCTTTGGCATGCAAATATTATGTTAAATGTATATAGTATAGTATGTAATGTATAATTTAAGTTAAAATTATTACATAAAATAAAAATAAATAAATAAATAATAATAAATAATGCTGGACAATCCACACAGCATTATCTAGCCCCAAGGTAATGTCAAGAAAAATAAAATTAATAATAAACAATAAAAAATAAAATAGGTATGTAATGTACGTACATTTTCGCATTTTAGCCACATCTCATGCATGGCGTCTTCCGCTGGTATTTCCAACTTGATGCTGTACCGACCTGACGCGGGATGAGCGTCTGGAGTCACCTGGAACCAAAGAAAGCTTCAATAGGTATGATGACTAATTTTAAACTGTACTATAAAAAGTACTTTTTTTATTCTACTGAAGTGGCAATCAAGCGTACGGCCCACAAGATGGTAAGCGGTAACCGCAGCCTATGGACGCTTGCAATACCAGAGGTATCACTCGCGGGTTGCCACCTTGAGGCTAAGATCGAAAGCCTTATGTGCCATTAATTTCACCGGAAACCATACCCTTCACCGGAACACAGCAATGCGAGCATTACTGCTTGGCGGCTGAAATTGGTATGGTGGTAGTCCTACCCCGGACGAGCTCTATCACTAAGAACTCTACTACTCTTACTATTGTGTTCAGAAGTATCAACTTTATGCAAAAAATAACATAATATTTTAGAAATTTAGTAGTAAAACACAATTTAGATTTTAATTTTAATATCACGCCAAAACACGTCCAGGTCACGGCGTAGCATTAAGGCCCATTTACATGATACAAATTTCATGCCTGTTGCATACAATTAAATTAAATTCAGAAATGACTTGCATGGCAACAAGAAAATGGCATCATGTAAATGAGCCTGTCTTTCATTGCTTTAATAAAATTGTTTGCACCAAGCAAACCACTTGTATTATGTAAATGGGACTTTATTCTATTTAAACTTAACTTTTAAGAGTAGTAGACTTCTTTGTGATAGAGCTCGTCCGGGGAAGGACTACCACCATACCTATTTCTACAGTAATCTCCGCCAAGCAATAATTGCGCATTGCTGCGTTCCGATTTGAAGGGTATGGTTTCCGGTGAAATTACAGGCACATGAGACTTTTAATCTTACGTCTCAAAGTGGTAACACGCAAGTGATATCTCTGATGTTGCAAGCGTACTTAGGCTATGGTAACCGCTTACCATCAAGTGGTTATTACCGTACGCTTGATTGCCACTTTAGTGGTATAAAAAACTTACCTCAGCTCCTCTAAGCTCCACAGAGTAGGAAGGAGGTTCGCCCCTAGCGGCCGCATCTTGTGACGAATGTATGCGCAAAATACCATCGCGACAGGAGATCCAAGCCTTCTTGTACGACTTCAGAGTTAAACGTTTTGGCCTGTAAGAACGTAAAAATATATATTACTAAGTATATATAATTATATATATAAGTAGTATATACAATACACCTAGTATTGTAGTTATATAAATAATAAGGCTGGACAACCCACACAGCATCATCTAGCCCCAAGATAAGCTGCTGTTAAACAGAGCTGTGTTATGGGTACTAGATGACTGATAATATACTTTTCAACACACTTGCTTATAAAGTGGCTCTATGGTCATTGCAATTAGGCACGGAATGATACCCATAATCAAACTATGATTTTTTATTGCTATAACTCACTAGTGAGTTATAGTTTTTTTTTTTGTTATTTTATTCACAAGTGTGTTGAAAAACGTCGTATGATACAGGTGTGTATTGATGTTTCCGTCCTCGGCTATCTTAAGACTCACTGACTCACTCAATGGCGCCTCAGCGGTAATCACCAATGTTACACACTAGTACCATAATGTACTATAATACAATACAATACATAGATAGATATTTTTTATTATACATATATAGGAAATACCCAGAACACCCGGAACAAATATTTGTAGATCGTACAAACATTTGTCCCGAGTGGGAATCGAACCCGCAACCTACGCGTCGCAGGTGGACCAGCGCCCGCTGCGCCGATGTGGCATCGGTCGTCATATATACTTTGTTTTTCTGTTATATCTCTGCTTTTAATTCCAGTCCAACCAAAGGTGGTAGAGATCGCTCTTAGCGATAAAGCCTCCCATTGTATGTTATGAAGCTAGAGGTTGCGGGTTCGATTCCCGCTTTAGAACAAAGTGTTCACGTGATCATTAAAATATTTATTCAAAAAAAATATCTGATTTCTATAGTACAAGTATTGCTCTGTTTGGGGCTGTGTATTTAATTATTTTTGCATTAATGGTACAAACAAATAAAGTTTTAATAATTACATACAAAAATTGCCATTGTAAATCGATTTTAGAACAAACGTTTGACATTTTGCTCTGAAATCAATTCCATGTAAATGGTCCTTAAAGCTGGTTTAGAGTAAAATTAACATGTCTTATTTATGACATATTGAATTGGATTATACGTATTATTTATTACATTAATATAAATAATGAATGCTATAATATGCGAAGTACAATACAATACAATACGAAGCGACAATAAAATGTATTTGAGGTCAAATAAAATATACAAAGGACGTGTGGGTGTTCAATTTATGCTTGCTTGTACCAAGTTGGAATATTGAAGTATGATTTAAACTTTTATGAGCTTTTTTGTGACTGGAAAATTTTGAGTAATGGCGAGTATAAAGGGTCTTTGATTAATTTAATAATTAGTAGTTTGACGACCAATGTGGCGCGGTGGGCGAAGGTCCGCCTGCGACGCGGAGGTTGCGGGTTCGATTCCCGCCTTGGGACAAATGTTTGTAGGATCTGCAAATATTTGTTCCGGGTGTTCTGGGTGTTTTCTATGTATAATAAAAAATATCTATCTATATATTGTTATGTATTAAATATATATCACTCATCTTGTACCCATAATACAGCTCTGTTTAACAGCAGCTTACCTTGGGCTAGATGATGCTGTGTGGATGTGTCCAGCATTATTTAGTAAAGAAAGAAAGAAAGAAAGAAAGAAAGAATTTATTTGACAGCACAAAGACAAAGACAACAGAACTGAAATAATACAATAAATATAAAAAAATTAAAATAAAAAATATATAACATACAGCTTACAGTACCTACTTAAAAACATGAATTTGGAAAATAATAATAATAATAATAATACAAAAAACAAAATTACAAAAAAAGAAGAAGAAGAAATTATTATTATTATTATTATTATTTACCATTAAGTACATGCACAAGGCAGGTACCAACTATGCTCGCTCTGTGTCACATGAGTGGTGTCAAATAGGTCCTGACTCAGCTTAATGCTGATTTGCGTGGTGGAAAAACGCAAATCAGCGCTGGTTAGTACATGATATTCAAGGAATATGTTCCACACACAAAAAAAAATCAAAGACCCTGTATATTTTATTCTGCTTATTCAAATTTGTAAGCCCATTAGGGCGGCCTATCAACTCCGTTACAAGAGTTGGCCACTGATTCATACGAACGTAATGAACCTACTTACTTTTGGTTATTTTTGTTTTTATAGTGTCAACCATCACACTAGGGGAATACTAAAGATTATAATATCCCAAAAATTATTTCGCCTCAAGCGGTAGGTATGCCTTCGGCGCTTCAAGGATTATTTCGATCAAGCGAGATATGTCTCGATAGCTCTATTGGTAGAGCACCCGCGTATCAAGCAGAGGCAATCTCCAAATCCGCAAGATTCAAATCCCGCTTGAGGCGATAATTTTTGGGATCTTTACTTATTTTTTATTTGAGTTTTGAAAGGAAGTCAATCAAAGGAAGTCAATGAACGCGTTGGATTAGAACGTCTGAGGTTGGATGGGACATTAAAGTATTTATCTGAAAATTGGAGTCCATTTTTTGTACAGTTTAGAATTTAATGCAAGTGTTATCTTAAATTTAGTAATAGTTCGTAATAGATTTATATTTTATTTTAATTTAAATTATAATAAAACTAGTAGACAATTAAAAACGGGATTGATCATGGGAGATCAGTCGCCAGTGATCATGATGTATGGAACTACCAGAATAAAAAAAGTATTCAGTTCTATTGACAAAATATTATTAGTTCATAGGACAGTTTTTGTGTTACTTCTACCATAGAACTACTATGACAAAAAAAAAATTAGCAGTTCTAAGACGTCACAGTCCTATAGAACTAATGGGAGTTACCCTAAGTAATTGCGTCAAAATATCGGGATTCAGTAAATCTATCTCATTTTTAGTAAAAAAAAATATGTTATTAACCATGATATTATTAAAAAATATATATACTACACAATATTGGAATGTTATTTATAGTACATTTTGGTTGGAAAACTACATCTAATACTATATTTGTAGGGGCTATAGGTAAACTACATGGAGATACATAGATTCCGGGGTAATGAGAGTCTTACGCAATATAGCAGATTTCGTTGCTGCATTTGCTGAACGCCAACCGGATGATAGAAGAAAAATAATGTTAATATATTTTAAATAAAAGTAGTACATGAATAAATAATGAAAAGCAGTGTATAACAAATCAATGATATATTTAATAAGTAATTGAATCAACACACACTCCGGACTTTAAGCTAAAATCCCTGTGCTTAGGTATCAGCGACTAAATTACGTAAGTTCAAAGATTATAATCTCCCAAAAATTATTTCGCCTCAAGCGGGATTTGAACCCGCAACCTCCGCTTGATACGCGGGTGCTCTACCAATTGAGCTATCGAGATATCTCGCTTGCTCGAAATAATCATTGCGATGCCGATAGAGGCTCTACCTACACAGGAGAAACGTTGCAGTTATCCAAGCCTGTTCAATGGCTAAAGTAGATTTAATTCATTGACTGCGTAAGTTTGTTGCAAGCAGTTTTATACAGAAATCTGTCAACAAGCAGCCATTGTTAAATTACCTGAGGTATTTCAAGTATCCAGCTAGTTCTGGCACATGCGTGATGTCAGCTCTGGCTGGTGGTCCACCTTCCAGCTGAGCCTGGAGTTCGCACAATGCTGCGTCTATCTCGTCTTCTGGAGCCATGGTCGAGCTGGTGTTGGCTGAGCCGTCGGCTGCGTCGAGACTGCCCCCCGCCAGGGTTTGGAGTTCGATTTGGAGCTACGAACCAGCGAACACGTTAGAAACAGTAGTAATATAAAGTTTTTACTTATCGAGAAGAGCTTCTTGAGAAGAGTTCAGTTAATAGAAGTTGGGTTTTAAAATACCTTTTTTTTTGTGGAACTGCTAAGCAGTTCCGATTTGAAGGTTGTTGCTGGTGGAACATAAAGGGACTTCAGATCTTTATATTTTCAGGGTGTCAAGGTGGCAAAGCGCGAGTTATGGGTATAGTATAGATAGACTATAGTATAGACGTTTTCATTACTAGAGGTACTAGATTAATTATCATTAGAAGAAAATGATGGATAGAAGACATGTCAGCCAAAGCGACCAAAGTGACCCATCATAATGGGTCATTTGTTTGTAACAACTTTTTTTTTATTAAGACTCTATAGGCTACAATTATCTCTTACCAGTATATAATCCTCAGACTTGTTGCTACCTAATGGTATAAAATGTTGCTAAATTTGTGTAAGTAGTTCTAAAAGTTTATATAAGATTATATAAGTCAAGAAGCCTCAAGGAAACCTCACCTGTAAAGCAGCAAACAGCAGCATTTCCTCCTCAGTACAATGCACTTCCTGGTTGAGGATCTGCCAGCGCGCCTGCTGGTACAACTGGTTTAGTCGAGAAGCGTCCTGCGCTCGCGGCGTCAGATCGAAGAATGAGTAGAACTTGAAGCGCAGCTGGAGTGTATCCCATTCACGGACGTACTGCTCCATGATAGAGAGAGAAGAGTCTAGCCATCTGTTGACCAATCAAGATTTAAACTAAACACTTAACAGTCACATAGTCCTGCTAGGACGAGCACCCTTTATTGCGTTCGATGTCCTGACCACATATACAATGATCCACCGAGTCGTGTGTATCAGAAACTACGAATAAACTCGGATTAGTATCAGATCAGTCGGCGGCAAACTTTCAGCAAATTTTCCATGTTTCATTATGTCATTGGTTTTAGAGTGTCCAGTCTATCCACTAGATAAAAATATTTTCTAAAGTCCTATGTCTAAGCAGAATTAAAACTTATAGCATGAGATTGAGAGTAAGTTGTGTAAGTTCTGCCGATGGGTACTTAAAAGTTAGCAGGGATTGCGTCCGAAATGGCACGTGATATCTGGCGATAGGCAACAATTACGCATATTACGTGTTTAGTAGCGGAATATTCACAGTCGCTTGGCAATGACCCTGAATACCAGCTGTGAAAACATACACAAATCTATTACTTATGCTTAGAAGTTTTGCGTACGAAAGAAACCTCTGCGAGGCACCTTATCCTTTTCATTTAGGTCTATACCTACATAATGCCCCTTTCAGTGTTACTTTCTCACCATAAACTTAACCTGACTACTTTTTCGTAGATAAAACAGTGGTTTTCATGCTGAGAGTATTGACAATGATACGAAAAAAGAATAAAGGATCGAGTATAAAAAAACAGGCACAACAAGACTCACCCGACATTCATCCTAGCGCGTTCCATCAACGATTTAGGAGTAAGCAGAGACTCCCTCGATTGGCTGTCCAGCTGTAGAGGTGTATCAGCTAATGAGAGCTCGGCAAGGGAATCCAATGCGTCCATAGAGACGGCCCGAGGTGGTGTGCCGCAGTAACCACCGTCGCTGGAGCCGTCACTCTGTGTGCTGTAGATCTGGTTTCCACCTCGGCGGAGTGTGCCGTTCTGAAATGATTGAAATATGTGGTACTACCCATAGTAACTGTTCATATCAACCAATAGAACACGGGCAATAAAAATATTTAAAGCAATGTTACTGAATTCGTATAAGCCCATGACTGCATTTTTTCATAGGCCGTTACGCTAGTATGCCTGATGCCTCTATTATAGGTTGAAGGATCAAACTGATGTCGATGAACTGTGTTCAAAACTATGAAACACAACCAATCTACATCAGAAACGTTTACGCCTGCATTTCAGAATTTGTTGCCGAAATCTATCTTTCAATACTTGCACTTACAAGACCGTATTTGATTTCAAATATTTACACAAGCCTAGCGTATATTTTACACGAAACAGACGTGTTTTAAATCATAATAGAACGGAAGCCAGCTACAAACACAGGATACAAACTCTATTTTAGCAGAGCTTAGCGCATGTTTATCGGCTCTATGATTTGCTTGGAGAAAGATATTGGAACTTGGTAGATCGTTAGTAGTTGTCATTTGCGCCGAGCCTACTATTAGATTAGCTGCTACAAAAACTGATCCATTCTTGAAAATATACTATGTATGTTTAAAGTAACAGAAAATTCATTTCATGGCTGAATTCACGGTACGACGATGACATAACGACATTTTTTTATATCGTTTTAATCGATATAAGATTCAAATTGCAATAACTTACGCACGCCGTGAATTGAAAGAACTGGAATAGGAAACTTTACTATGCAGAAAGATTTCTCACCTGTTGCGAAGCCACCTGAGTAGGAGACAGAGACCTGGGAGGCGGTGGCGTTGCTGGGCATCCGTTCGACCTGTTCAAACTGTTCGAAGATCCCCTGGTGGCACCAATAAAGGTGTTCGTATCGGGACCTTGGTTAGGCTTTATCCGCTTGGCTTCTTTCAGATTCTGATAGTTTTGTTTGAGGTGAGATTGCTCCAGTGGGTAGCATAGTGATAGTTCTTCGGGATATCTGATGCCTGAAGGAATTAGTTATATTTAGTGGCCATTCTCGAGCGTGCTTCTTTCTTTTTGTTTATGTTTATAGCTGACTCGTTGAATACAATGTCGTCAAGATGTTTGAAGAGGCACTAAAGCTGCTCTTTTACGATGCATTTAACATTTCATGGATGGGCTAATAAAACTGATACGAGTAGGAGGTATCAAGCATTCCGATTCCTTCTTATTAATGAAGTCATATAGACGTCGTAAAGGATAAGGTACCTTTTGGGACTAGTGCCAAATTCGATACGCTTGCTACCGACCGACACTGAGTAGAAACATTTCAAAGGTTATTTCGACTGGGTCAGAAGCGAACTAACTGGCACAATCAAGAACTTGATTCCGGTCTGAGACGAGGGTTTTGAGATACTTACCAAGGCTTTTACAAAGCTGAACCACAGCGCTGAACGTGTTAATGGAGAAATCGATCTTGCAGTCAATGAACCTCAGGTCCGGCAGTTGGATCCTGAGGGGTTTGTGCATCGGTGTGAAGTACAGAGCGGCATCTGCGTGGACCCCGTACTGGTCGAGCGTGTGCTTGGGACGTGCGAGCCATTTGTTCCGCATCGGCCACCAGAGGGCGTGGTCTGACCAGTCCTTTTTGAACTCTGAAAAATGTAAAGCAACATAAGTAATTTAATCAATCAGTGACATTCTTGTAAGATAAAATGGTTTACTTTGAGTTAAATTTAAAAAATTATGAAATATCCCAACTATATCGGGGTTAGAGCACAGAGGTCAGAGCAAGGATTGGACTCAGTAGGGCAGTTGGTTAGCTAATTAAATCGATTATCCAGTTAGCTTAATGATGGAGGATCTTGGTCCATGTGAGCACCACAGCTACTTTTAAATAGTCCCGTAAAGGCATACTCAGGTATGAGTGTGCCGCGTGCAATGCGTGCATGCCACACACATTTTCGCTTTTGTCCCCGAAAACAGTCGGCAGACAAAACAAAAGATATACGATGTCACAGTTCAACGAATTCCTCGCTATTTTGTACAACTCCCGTTGATTGATAGGACTCTATTGTTGGAGAAAAGTCATTCGTGAGTTGTTTAGCATAGCCCACCCTCCGCGTCACGCTGCCATGCCGTAATAACCACGTCACGCGCTCACCATTAGAGGTGGGCAAGTGGAACAAAAAGCCATCTTTCAACCGGGAGGCGCGCGTGACGAGTTGTCAGAAAAGTGTAGCTATAAAACTTGACGTCATGATTGAGTAGACTATGGGCACGCAATGAATGAGTTCAAACTTTATAGCTACAAGACAGGTTACATCATTAATAAAACGAAAGCTTTAGCTATCCTTGACGTATCTTCTAGGTGGGTGCGGGATGTACGGTACGTATGTTACGTGCAAGTAGTGCTCAGGCACGAGTTCTTGTAATGAAAAAGCTACAAACCTAAACAATTTAGATATTTTTATTTTGGCCATCTCTACACACTGCTGGAGTGTATAATTATAAGTATTTCCAGCGCTTTGCTGACCACCTATCTAGGTGCTAGTTTTTGAGAAGCTGTGTGGACCAAGTAAAAATGGACACCAAAAATCGTGATCATCTGTTTTGCTCCCGAACCGTGAGTCACGTCGAAGCTAGCTTGCGGCGAGTGTTGTACTCAGAACGAACTGTAACATCTAATTACTATGAGTCACAGGAAGGTACCTCGTCGATAGAAAAACACGTTTATTGTTGAGCAAGCAAGCTCAACGTGATGAAATACCGAGTTTTAATTAATCATCAGTCAACTACTGTACTACGAACGCCTCGCCATTGTCGTCAATACGAATTAGTACGAGTATGCAATGAAAATCTTCTGACACCTCATCAGTAGGTACACCAGTCCTTCCTTACAAACATAACTCATTTTATTGAGCAATCCTACTGAAGGGTTGTTATTATATATTCTAAAAGCGAAATGTACATTATTATTTTTTTATATTTATATGTCAGCAAGTGATAAGACAATCAAGGCACCCGCCTGATGTTAAGCACCACGGCTGACTATTACAGATGCAGTGCAACCCAAAGCTTAAAGTTTTTAAGTGTTTGCGTGGCACTGCACTGCGCTTATCACCCCGAGACATTGTTTTAAGTCTCTTTCGCCCAGTAATTTCACTTGCTACAGTGCCCTTCAAACCTAAACACAGGTAATGCTTGCAAAATACTGCTTGGAGGTAGAATATCTGACACTGCGGTGGCACCCACCAAGACGGACTCTTGTTGAAGAGTCCTACCACATGCAACCTACTACCAAACCTACTTCTGTCTACGATCAAAACCGACTCATGTACTTATCTGACTGTCTCTATGAACTAGGCTTTATGTTTTCGAATACAAATACAATACTTACTTACAAATCATTTTTATTATCAAAGTAATGAACACCAAATATAGGTAGAGCTCTGCTTCCTGTAGAAATTAAAGGTTACAGGAGACAGTTTCTTCCCAATATGGAACAAAATGAAGAATAGAAACAAATATGTTTATAATACGGGTCGAGATGCATACAAGTAAGCATACACAGAATCTGTGTAAGCAGACCTACAACTGAGCTGAGAATACTCAAGATAACGTTAACGTAGATAAACACGATATACAAAACAAACAAAACGTAACACATCACTTTCACAATAACAAGAACAAATCCGACGACCACCAACATTTGGTAAAGACAAAGTAAGACAAAAAGTATTGAACTTTACAATGGTGAAGTCGTCACCCACGAACTTTTCCACACTCAGAGATGTCAGCCAAGTTTAACGACCACTAAAAGTTCTTAAAAGTGTGCATGTGAAGTGAAAGGTATTGTTGGAATTTGCTTACTACTTAACTCACCAAGAGTATACTATATCTACTCCTATTTTTGGAGGCAAAAAAGCTTTTGTACGTATAAAACTCTACATAATTGTTTTTTTAAATGGATTTTAAAATGTAACACTAAATTGAACAAAATGAATCTTAGAACAACTTTGGATGCGAGCGTTAAGAATGATCCACTATTTTTTAATAGCATACATTTTATGGTGTCCGGTAAAACATTGTCGTACCAAAATACAACAAACTGGAATGCGAACATTAAATTCCCAGACAGATGACACAATATGCAGAATAAGTACAAAATTCTTCGCAAGATTTATTAAACACAGCGATTTCAAAGATACTTGCTTAAATGAAGGTGATGACGTCATGGCATCGATCTTGCGAGTTCACTAATACTTACATCGGTGACTCATACTCGAAAATGTGCTTGCATTGCCTCTCAAAATATCTCAAAGGTCAGAATAATTTTAAAGCAGCTGTTTCAAACAAAAATTGGCTTCAAGGTTGGTGCATTTTAAGATCACGTTACAGTTCATCCATGAACTTATTGCAAATCTATCTAAATAAATAAAAAGCTATAGCCAGACATTTAGATTTGCTATCCTATCATTCGTGTGGAAGCCTCTACAAGCTAAGTAAACAAGGAAATAACAGAACAAAAATCGATTAAACCACGGCAATTTGTGATTTAAATAAATGCATAACGATCATAATTCAATATACATTTATTATATTTACATTTGCAATGCTTGACTTGACTTCATCTGACGAGTACTTCACAGACAACGATGATGGTGAAAAGCTACACGAAATACTTAGCAAATGTCTAATCTAAATATTAAACAAAAATAGCCATCTACTAAAAATTTTTGATGATTATAATTGTCCCCACCGTTTGACTCTTGCACCTGCTCTAATGAATATTCTAAAGCTGTTAACCCTTGCACCAGTTATAGCCACTGCTATGCGCGCTGCTGCTATGCCGGTGCGCCCATCATTTCGTTACTAATCTTATATTATGGTGCTTGGGTCGGCACCCCCATTGAATTGAAGTTGACAGCTAAATCATCTATAAAACTAGCCGTAGAACATTCAGAACACTTGTCTAAGTAGGTAGGTACCTAATTGCTGTTATTGTGTCATGATTCGATTTAGGCTTGATCGTCACCACAATTTCTCAGAATTTTTCTATGCCTATGTTTACCTAGTGTTGACTGATTATTCTCATCTCTATAATTTTTAGTTTTGTACAACGTAGTAGGTATGTATAGTTGTGACATTTGACTGTGATCGTTCAATGTAGTACTCAAGTAAAAACTTAAATAGCAGATTTTGTTATGTGGCAACGCTTGTTGATTTATTACAGAAACATTCCAAATGTTCCATTCCAACAGGTAGCAAAAGATGCTGCTAAGTTGTCAACACATTATAACGCTTCGTCTCGACAAGCGCCGTCTGAAGCCAAATCAGAAATAAACAATGTTGTTCCACAAAACTTTCGATAACGCCAGAATATACGAGAATAACTCTGCACTGCAATCAGAAAAACTCAGTATAAACCTACAACTACAACATAATTATTAGTTCTTTTCTATACACCGCAGACACTTGTCCTTACAACACAACACAGTGTCAGTTTAACAGAATGATAATATTATTTAGTCATAAGTTTGTAATTTTATTTTTTTATAAAGTAGGTAATGTAAACATTGATTTCTACTGTTCAAAGCTTATTGATATTTTCGCTCACAAAAAGTGTGAAACTGTGTTCAGCTGTTTTTGCTATGTTTAGTTACCTCACATTCCCAGAATGTTTAGTCTTATCGCCTTTATCTCAATGAATCGATTTACAGTCCTCATGCGCATTTAGATCTAAATCTTGTAAGGTGCTACACTATAAACGTTACACTCAGGCGCCTCGACATTGGCTACAATCGTCCATATATGGAGCAGCGTCGGTTCTAGAGGAATAAATATTCTGTAACGACCTCGACAGCTGAATAAGATTAAATGAGAGATCATTAAAATATTTTGAAATAATTATGAGGCTCGATCTCCGCGTTCGTTCGTTATGTTAAAACTTTTTGTCGTTCCACTATCGGGGCTTATCGTAGTCAGAATAATCTGCAAGCGGCTGCATACGGTTCCAGTAAGTATGTTCCATTACCGGCTATACTACTGTCAATTTAAAGTGTATTTTTTTGTTGTTGTCAGTCGCTGCTTTGGTGCTGCGAAGCGCGACGGCCCTTTACAAGACCATACATATTTCCAACAATGGTATTTTAGAACCCGTGGTATTTCTGTTCACTAGAAATCGCGATACGTGATGTGGCTAGCAAAATCTCGAAAGCAGCGGATGCCAAACACGTCTATCCAAGTTATTCAACATCGAATATGGTCATAGACGCTGCGGGTACTGCAGCTTGATAGACAAATGGTTATCGAAAATGTAAAAATATGCAAACGTAGAAACAACGCGCCGCGTGACGCTAGTGAGTTTTCTGCGTAGGAATGTGTGTTCTGTGGCGTAGGTTGCAAAGTAGCGATAGTTCAGTTTGTGTCGAAGCATGAAAAGGCTACGCAAATCAAAATAGGGTTTAATTAAATCTCGTTTCGAAACTGGAACGGCAGCGCTTAAATTATGAATTATGAATGTGGGGCGTCTCGCCAATTTTATTACTCGCTTGGTCTGGTTTAATGCCATTCAAAATAACCTCCAGGCCGTATAATGTGCGAGAGCTGATCATTTTGTATCTGGTATCTGCTAGCCATTTATAATTCTTGACCCGATAATTCGCAGAAATTATATACATAACAGTCGACTGATGTAATGTAATTAGAATTTAATTCAATGATAGCTTATCTAGAAGAAGAGAAGCATTTTGCACATTGAAACAAGGAGTTAATTCATCAAATGGCCGGCAAATTAAAGCACTTTAGGTCATTGAACAAAGCAATAGACTTAGTAGAGTAACTGCGCAAATTCTGTGCCGACATGATGTCAATCGGCCAATGCATGTGGGCTGACCTATTTAGAATCGGTTAGTAGATACTTTAGTTTATAGTATACAGCTAACAGCATCTAGTACTGGATCTAGTATTGCAGAAAACTTTTTAGCTAAAGCTATCTTACAAAAGTGTTAAGAAAAACAGATGGTCTATCTGGAACATCCATTCTTTGTTGACATGAAAATTAGATACTTCAAAACTTTACCCACTAAGCCACTATTGAGAAAGTCGCTAGTAGTTAAAGCACACATCAAGAACAAACATAAAGCAGACAAAGTAATTAAAACCCCCGTTATCCAAGCTAATAGTATAAATCTTAGAGAACTCTTAAAACAAACAGGCAAATACGGTCCAGTATGCGCACATCGTTTTGTTTATATTAAAAATGAAGGTACTTACTTTATTTACCGGTAGTATCTTAGGAGTAAGTATCTATGCGTAATGTATTCAAAAGGTGAACAAACATTTGTTTTTTCACTTACAATTATTGTGGCTCTGCTATGAACCTCTGAGACATAAAAACGGTTTTCAAACAAAACACAAGTTTGTTAGGTGAAAGAACACGTATGTCACATCTATCACAATCAATGTGCCGTTAAAACCCCGTAGAGCTGATCTTCTGCCTGCTTTGATTCCTAAATCTTTCCCTGTCTGTGTCTATTTCTTTCCAATGTTTAATTAACTGTCTTTAGTTAGATGTACAGATAAGCCTTTCGGCCAAGGTGGTCTGAATCAAAATACGGTAGGTAAGGTCGTGGAACTAGGTCAGACCCTGCGGTACACCTTTTGATGTCGGCGCGTCGACAACAGATCCGCTTTGAGATTACAACCAAGACGATCTGTCTGTCTGATCTCACCGGTTGGCTACGGATTCTCTAATACAAAATGTATACTTATAGATGTAGAATTAGTAGATGTACCGTATCAGAAGCTATATTACAATCCATTTATTTAACATTTACTACAAAACTATTACCTACTGTACCGAACCCTACCTCAAGCGAGGAAAACTACCTCACCGTAAAAGCTAATAATGTATTAAAGTAATACAATAAAATATTTGTAGAAATATTGTAGAAATATCGTTGAAATGGCCACGTGATCGTCTAGTAGTAAAAGATAGGACCTAACTTGTGTTCCGTATTAGTAACCTAAATTCTTTTTAAAAGTGATCAAGTCTTGTCTACTGCGATACATATTTTATAATTGTCTATTTCGATACCTATTTTATAATTGTCTACTGCGATACCTACCTCGTCTAATATTGTACCTAAATACAGGAATGTCTACGGTGTTACCTATATTTATTTATTGTCTACTGTGTTACTTGCTTCGTATAAATATCAAGCTAAAGTCTAATACTGAAAGTACGTCGAGATAACATACTTCAGGCTATCGTACCTCGGGCTATCGTACATCGGGTTAACATACCTTTTATATTATCAAGATGAACGAGGATGATGATTATAAATAGAAACGGCTATAAGGATCATAACATAATCCTTATAGGATCAGAGCACCGCCCCGCTCAGATCAATGGGCTCGTCTCCAAACTGGACACCCTCTTCCGTATCATGAAATATTATCATGGAAATTATCGTGGACATCCTAGTGACTTGGATGCCCATCAATAATTCTGGGAAACAGAAACTATATCTGTAATACTCTACGAATTTCAACTTCAAGTCTGTCATGTATGTCTACAAGGGACAAGAGGGCTTTATCTTTTAGCAAGTCCAAGTCGAAAGTCCGTCAGTATTTATTGCCTCTCCAGTAATCCTGCATCTAGAAATGCAACTTGGCACTTGGAGAGGTCCGTTCTAACTACCCTACCTACTTACCTGCCTGCCTTCCTACCTACCTACCTACCTTTCTATCTATATAGGCTTTTTAGAAAGTTTTGGAAGAATAATTTAGTTTAGAACTTTCCAGAATAGCTTAGTTTTCTGATAGTGAAAATACTATAAAATCGGCGTTACTTAACCTTTGCAGAATGAACCAAATTCAGATATATAATTTGTATTGTTAATGTCGTGGTAACTCCGGTCAGGACTTCGAAGAGGTAGCTCACCATCCGTGAACAGGTCTGGGTATTGCTGGTGGGACTTATACTGCCCAAAAGTCCGACGTAAGATATACCAAGCGAACTTAACGTAGCTCACCAGTTGTACATAGACTGGATTATGGTTACACCGGTCGAGACTTTAGTAAGGTAGCTCACCATCCGTGAACAGGTCTGGATATTGCTGGGTGGGACTTATTCTGCCCAAGTCTGTCGTAGGATAAACCAAGTGAACTTACCTCGTTCACCAGCTGTACAGTCTGGGTATCGCCACTAGGACTAAATACGTCCAAAAACCAAATAAGAATATAATATTAGTAGAATTCAGCTCACTGTCTGCATTGGTCTAAAACAACACAATTTAATATAATAAATTCAACATCAAGATCAAACCCAAGCATTCCTTCAATTTAGGTAAATATTCACAACATTATAAAAATAGCCCTTAGTAATTACTGGTTATTTTAAATGTACAAATAAATAGTATTGAGATCAAATAAGCCAATATCGTGAATTTCACTGAAACTACGACAATTCCGTATCCGGACTTTTTAGCTTACAAACTCCTCAAAGGGCACTGAATCGATTCACGCTTTTTGTATTTAAATCACAATTAGTCTACAGCTGATAATAATGTGTTTGAATCAAATATTTTGAGATTTTTTAGCCGATAATTTTCAATTTGTTATTTTTCACGACCTGACAGCCTGCCTACCAAAATTCCTGTCCCATATTTTTTTTTGACATCTACCAACTTAGTACTATTTCTCTACAGCTGTCTAGTAATGAGTTTTGAATATAATGACAAATAAGATTTTAATGTTTGTTTGAAAGTACTACTGATGTGTTTTAGAAATCTTAAACGCCCCAATAATAAATGTTAAAGGCCTCCTAAACTATGTTTGTGAATAGAACGAAACTAGGCATAGGCTGTTTCGTTACACTACTAGGTACCTGACGGTAAACATACTGTTTGTTAATGGATGAAGCGCACACCATGCATTCGGTCCATGCATATAAATAGCTACCGAGCGGTTCCCCCATGGAAAACACGTGTCTTCATGTCAGCAGGTGAAGCAATTTGAGATTTTCTTTGACGATTATTTACTTAACTACGCGATTAATCACTTTATTGGCCATTATTAGTGGCATAGTTTTGGTCATTCTAGGAATACATAAAATATTGATACATAAATATAGTTTAAGATATGCCTTCCAAGAACATGGAATGTGGTAAGTGACTATGAGAAGTTTAAGGAAATAGATAGGACTGTTTACAATAATGGATCGAAGGAGTCCGCATGGCGATCCTTATTTGATGAAGAGGTATAAAGGTGACATAATCGGTGGTGCGTAGGCGAACGCCCCAGGTCGCCGCCCACCGCTTCCGTCGCGGAGGCGGCATTACAGCACCTGATCATTGTGAAGCAATAGGTTTGCTAAAGACCCTGTTTAAACCCATACAATGGTATGTTCGCCATAGCCTAGTTGTCGCAATGTTGCACACTTTTAAAAATTAGAATGATGTACCTACCTCTTAATCTAAAGTAAGGCACAAAACTAGGCATCAGTTATTTAAACAAATGGTAGGGTCCAGAAATATGTTTGACGAGAGATTGGAGTGGTATTGATGAAAGTAAATATAAGATAGAGTAGAGAAGAGAGATAATGATGATTGACAAATAATTAAATTATCTGCAACCAAGGCGCAAGGCCTCGGTTCCCACTAATTTACAACGATTGACGTACTACTTACTTCGTTTCAGCTGTAGTTTAGTTTTGATCGCCGTTTGTTTTTTGCTCAATAACAAATTCCAACGGTTGTCAAAAATAACAGAATAAGCAAAACCGATAGCGGCTACCTACAGTTTAGTTGCGTTTCGTTTTCGTTTACGATCTGTCAAAAGTTTGCTAACAGAATCGCCGACCAGTATGGATGGTGTACTACATATATTATAGTATGTGACGGATAAGTGTGTGCTGTGCTGTGAATTATACAAGACAAGTAGTATAGTACAAACTTACTACGCAATTGATATGGATGTTGATTGCCACAATGTGATTGATTGATGAAACAAGAATGGTTGTGGGTGTTTACAATGAGAGTCAACACTAATGCGTTCTATATCCATTACTAGTAATTGAATCTATTGCATCACGGAAAGGAATGGAGCACAGCGTTGAGTTGAATACTTTAGTCTAATTAACAAATCTACTTACTAAAAACTCATCCACTGTAACTGTACTAACTGAACAAGTGGTTTCTGGAAAGAATAGAATAATAATAAAGATGAACAAGTAAGGCCTTCAGGCCGTAAGGATAGTTATGTTGCTTACTTTAGGCGGTCTATTAACTCCGTTATCAAAGGTCATCATCTGACCTGATAACTCATCATACGAACTTACTTAATTCAACAAAAATTTTTTAAAGTATGAAAAAAAAAAACGAAAATGCTATACAAAAATAAAGCATGCTCGTAGAAATAGAAATAGCGTAGATATCTTCAATTAGTGACTAATTAAAATAACTTGATGCAAGTACCATGTGCCGTGCATAGTGACTAGTTTGCGTCAATCATCCATCATACAAAACACTTCGTAATTCTCATTACTCATTGTTGATATTAGATAAGGCGAACGTTCGTCAATTTCATTACATAAGTAGAATTTATTGAACCTAATATCAACATTATGCACCGGGATTTGGCGTTTTTTTTTCTTTAATGATATTAAACTGTAGGTAAAATTTTAAATTATTTTATGACCTACACCTTGCACCATCTTACTGATAATAATGTGATGTAGACTGTGTCTAGAAACAAACATAAATAAATACATTTACAAAGAATAGCACTATGCTATATACATATACATAGACATATATATAGTATACGTATCTATACAACGTAGATACGTATGTACTACCTATACCCACAGTTACGTTCTCAGGTAAAAGTAGTTAAATCAAACAACGCCAAATTATAAGGAAGATTTAAAATCATGTTAAGCTTCCCAGTGTAAACTATAGTATGGCAATATAAATTCCACAGATAAGTTTATTACTCTAGTCATAAGCAGTTCCTCGAATAATTTAAGATCAAAGCTAGATATCTGGGACGAAACGACACGCTTAAATCTAACTTCTATTGAAGTCTCCTTCTGGTATTTGAAATAACTAATTGACATATTGATATTCGCATAGAATTCACAAACCAGATTTACACGGATTAGTCAGAGAGGATACAAAACTTCCTGTAGACTCATAATAAAATTACTAACAACGATAAACGAAGGAACAAACATGTTTCCCTTGGATGAAATATTATTTGGAAAACCTACATTTATGAATGAGCAATGCATAGCACATGACAGTTGTTTGTTGTGATCTGTTAAAAGAATCAAGGTAATACTCAAGGCTACTTTACTACTCAAGGTGATGGTTAAATTGAAATGATCATATATTTCCTTTAAAGTACAAATTAAACTTGAAGGTGATGCAGTCGAAGTCGAACAGTCGGTACTTGATGTAATTGAGTTAATAAACTTCCAGTTTTATTACCTCGAGAGCCAGCCAATTGTCTCATTGATGTTCACTAACATTTTAACCGGCCGTTCGACCACTTTTACCTTACCTAATCATTATAACTACTATTTTCAATAAATAAGCAATAATTACAGTAACGGCGGCCTTAGAATTTAAAATAAAAAGCAAAAAGATCTTGAACGATTCGTTCAATGATCTTTTTTTTATGTCAGCAAGTGACAAGACTGTCAAGTCGCCCGCCTGATGATAAGCACCACGCCTGACCATAACAGATGCAGTGCCACTCAAAGCTTAATTTTTTAAGTTCAGCATGGCACTGCACTACGCTCATCACCCCGAGGTCTCTTTTGCCCAGTAATTTCATTTGCTACAGTGCCCTTCAAACCTAAACACAGAAAAATTTACATATTAATACTATTAGTAAGTTAGTACACTTACTTCATTTAATTCTATGAGACACAAATGGCAGCTATGATTCAATCATTTTTTACGTATAGAGGAGACTGTTCCACCCCTTCGCAACTTGTCTTATGCATGGACTGTAGCAATTTAAGAAAATTCAAAATAGAACCAAACAAAAGCAAACAAAGGGAGAAAGCGAGAAATTGAAAACACTGAGAACCATGAGAAATTAAAACAATAGAACACGTGGTGTGTGTCGCAATAGAATAACAAATAATCATAGTCGTTAAAGATGGCAGGAAAGTCATCTGAAATAACAGAGCCGTTATTGGAGCTTTGCGTGATCAGGTTACATCTGTCTAGGGAATGCAACATATCGTGCGACTATAATATAAACTAGTAACTCCATGACACGCCATGTCATCATCAAAAGATTATTACGTTTAAATATTATTTACAGTACAGAAACATTATGAAACAGCGAATACGTAGTTTAAAATACAATTATAATTGATGACCCGTATCAGCATAACAATCTGTGAATTAGAATTGATGATATCAAGATTGCGTGGTTGGTTTTATTTGATACAACAAAAAATTTAGAGCACCCACGCGATATTATCACAAGGGCCGAAAGGAATGTCCATTGATCGTTATTCATTGACAAACCACAGCTGTTTTATTTGTAGTGCGTTTCGGACTGCACTATCTAAGATTAGATAACTCTTATTGCTTTATTTATCTTGGAGTTTACAGCTTTTTTTTGTACTATAAATTGAACGAGTCATCCGAAAATTTGTTTTCCTTTATCCGTTTTTTTTTCATATTGTTGAATATTTGAGCTATCATGAATACAAGTAGAGGTCGTAAGAAAACGAAATGAAACGAAGGTAGATAGATTGTAATTTTATAAACGAGTGGGTCGCGGAAGTGAAAGCTTCCTTTGAAGCGGCAAATATGTTATGTCGTTAGGCGATATAGATCTTTTCTGAAACATTGCTCAGATACATCGGGTTAATATGAAACGAGATACTAAGCTCGACAATCTGGTACAAGTTTTCGTATCTTGATACAATACTTCACGCTTGGTCGGATTCTGTTTCATTCCTCTTACGAAGACCACCTCTATTGAATTATCTCCCAAGAAGTTTCTACGCTGTTCGTTTCAACTATGAACACAGAAAAGTTTGTTTATCTATGTATCGTTTAATTAAATTCAAACAAATAGCTCTACCAATTAATGAAATGACCTTTTTGATACCATTAGCTGCCACTTTATCTACTAGATACTTTACCGAGTTACTTATTAGCTGATAACGCGATCTTTGACTCACCTTTACCTGAAAAGAAACAAATATCATCAGAACATAGCAATGACACAGGAAGTTCAAATTTGGTAAGAAAATTATCTTCACATTTACATAAACTTTCGATGACACCTTTAAAAGAATAACTTGTAGGCGAGTAAATAGTGAAAGTGCTTACAGTGAAAGAAGTCATAGATGACCATTCGAAATAATCAATTTATTGCAACTTTCTTGATACGGGAGTGTTTGAGAACTACTGTTTATAATGTATGACACTAGCTTCTGCCCGCGGCAATGATCTAGTGTTACTGGTGTTACATACATATAAAGTAATCTACATTGTTATGCTGTTACAAATATTTATTAATATACTAGAATGTAAAATGCATACACTAAGCTACTGAATGTCGATGACCAAAGAAAAACAGGTCATAAATTTATTAGGGTAAAACGAAAAGTGAAATATATTATTTGGATTGTGACAACTTTTGATATGTGTATTTCATTTACAACGACCGGTATTGAGTATAATTTATTGCATCATAATTATAGGGTAATAATATATCCGGTCTTAATATTAAATAATAATCAGACCAGCCATGAGCCACACAATATGTATACAATAGATTTGCATTGCAACTTGTCAGATTTGAAGAGTCTTATCGCCGAAACCTACATTACACGACCAACAGAACAAGTTACTCAGACTTTAACAAATATAGCATGAGCATACAAACTAGTCAAGCCAGTACCGCATGAAGTAAAGCGATAGCAAAATTAAAGAGTAATTAGAGCTGCTTCCTGATATTAAGAACAATCTGTCAATATAGATAGCCTATCATACGCTCTACATAATCGGTAACGACTACCGATAACCGGGACTGTACAGTCCACAGTTGTTGCTGTGGCACGTGATAACTTTAGCTTCGTAGTCAGCGCATATTAATGTACGAAGTGTAAGAAACACAAAAATGTAAGGAAGCAAAACGATGCGCCTAAATAAAATGCGGTAATTGTATTTGAAGATGATATTTCACCACTTAACACGTCTAGGTCGGCAGAACCATGGCACGAATTGATCAGAAATAAAATTAGCACTTCAGAAACAATTATACAAAGCCAACTATTAACGGATGATTGCTAAATAATAAGCAATCTTGCTGATTCCAAGAACAAAGAGCCAATTCTGAAACTTATTATTTTGTATGATGTTTTCTCGTGGAAAAGAGAAGCAAGGAACTCGTAAAGAAGATTTAAATCCAATATCGTTTGCTCAATGTATTAATGCTTTAACAGATGAAATCTTGGCTAAGCAAATGTTTGACAGATGATAAAGCGCTTAGCACGAGGCGTGGGTAGAAAGTAGCACAGACTAGTTAGTGTCGATAACAAGTTCCGTCTTATCTCTATCGTCACAAGAATAATTCTCACTCTAGGTTTGACATCGCAGGACGAAATTCAACGTGTTTCTGACATCAATAAAAATATTGTAGAAAACAAAAGGAAACGTACTTATTGGTAACGCTACTTTTTACACTAAAAGTTATTTCACCAGTGGCAGAAAAAAATACATGATTTCTATGGCAAACAAACATGAGAGCTAATGTTTCAAAAAGTCAAAACTCAAAACTACGTTTATTCGATGGGAAAAAAAGTCTAATGAGTTAGTGTTGCACTTTTGGAGCGACTTGTTAGGAACACATAGAGGAAACTGGAATGTCCATCTTCTAGGGCTGTTGCAAAAGTTAGAAAAACATGGAAAACACATAAATAAAATAAGTAGGTAAGTTGAAGTATTTAGACGGGCATGTGACATCATCAGCAATTGAACAAAACGAACATAGAAAGAAGTAAAGTAATTTAGGAATTTTCTCACGACCTTTATCCAATGTTTTCTATCAGATCAAACTTCTATTACCTACAAACAGGTTGATCACAAACTTTCGGTGAGCTCTTAAAATAGACGGGGGCTAACCGAGCCGTCATCATCCACTTAGCACGTTCGCGAATCGCCATCTTGGTCAATCAAGTCGTTAACCTCGTAAGTACTTTCAGGATGTAGGTACATTTTGCGACCGTCTCAAGAACTGATGAATGATACAAAACTGTAGGAGAAAAAAAAACAGACTATCCTTGTGCTGTAAGATCATTAACATCCGATTTACTTGAACACATCTCGTACACGAGTGCGTTGACTTATAATCCTAAGGTCACCCACCATATGCCTGTTAACCAACAAAAAACCGACGGATACCGTAACCATCTGATAAAAGAAGACTGTTATTATGACTTTAAACCTCTGGTTAATGTGATTTAACATGTGTCGTGTCATTGGTCGGTGCATCATCCGGTGTATTTACTACATAATTACTAAAGCTCATTTGCGTCACACTTCCACCACAAAATTTAATATGGCCGCAAGCTGTTCACGCAGCACGCATCTGCTATTGTGATTCCCTGCGCTTACGCAAATTAATTGGTCGACGCAGGCGCCGTCTGAATGAAAACGACTTTTGTATTTTAATGCACCGAGCGTTGCCATTAACCGACTTTAGACTTTGATTTAAAATGTCCAGTCAGGATCTTTAGACATGCGTCTAAACTTCAAACGTTCGCTATGAAAATGTTGATCAAATCACGGAAATGACGATTGCTGCACGACCCCAACCTTTGACAAATTTAATAGACCCTACATCGGTTTCTAAATTAGGTGAATTAACGTCCGTTTTATATCATTCTAAACCACTTGGCTCCCTATGGAGCTGATGCTAGCACATTACGGAGTTAGATGGACCATGATATGGAATACCCAAGAAGAAATGTTTACTGGAACCAATCTTTTACAAGCCAGACTGCCTATACAATGTAACTATGTAGTATTATGTGACATACACCAAACCTGCTCATAGTCTGAAGACTGATTACAGAGAGAGAGAGAATACGAACAAAAAGATATTATGTGAAACGTGGGGATAGGGAAGAGACGAACGAACCTAGACGCTATCGGTCAATTTATTGTTTAGCGGAAACGTTACATTCTAATGCTTCGATGAACGCTTGTCTAATAAATAAACAGTAAAAGTCCTACGGTAAAGCGTGGTAAAGCTTCGTGATTTTAATAAACCATTGCGTTAGAAGCATTAGCTCTGCTGGTCTAGTAGTGACCTCGACATCCGTCCGATCCTAAGTTTGTGGATATGTCGTTAACAGAGCTATGTACAATCCGCCGCGCAGCGCCGGTCGCCGGTTTTTTTAATGTATGCACATTAAAAAAACCGGCGACTGCAATATGCTCAAACGGTGATAAAATAAATCGTGAGGAAATCGGCATGTCCAGAAACCAGAATCAGGAGATATGTGCCATTCAAACCAATTGGGTACATCCAATCACTCCTGCTCGAGAGTAGGCCAGTGTTCCAGTAGTAGAAAAGTCAGATCACGATGATGATTGCATTGGAAAATGCTACGAGTCCTAGACTTAAGTAAGCAATTAGCAATAGACCTGTATCGGTGTCAGGCTTTCTAAGTTTTGCTAAATGGTGAAAAGGTGGTCAGACCTCGTCCCATGTCACACACACATCCACCATCATAATGGAATAGTGAAAATAGAAAAGTTAACTTGCTTTGAAATGAGAAACTTTTCCATGAATAGGACTGACTGTACTGAGCGATGGCACATAGCCGTGGTTTATGAGAAGACAGTTTTTAGCGCTACATGAACACTTGATGACCTATCGCGGAGGTCGTACTTCTACTCTAGGTATCTGCCATAATAACTATCTGGTATCATTTACCGAGCAGCAATATTATCTTCGTGTCATGGTATTCTTTTGTTAGTTATCTTAGCTAGCAGTGACCAGCTTAATATAGTATGAAATAGACTTATATTGTATCAGAATTACTGTCCTCAGAAAAATCTCGATTTTCTACAGGGAGGGACTCTACCACTTTTACCTTTACAAAATAGCAATAACTACTTCAACTCAAACACTCAAAGCAATCGGATTCTGAGCAATTCAACAATTGGAGCGTGTCGGTCGCATTGTCATTGAGAAGATATAACACAATGGATAGTCATAAATTGATTGCTTATACCCGAAAAGGCCTCAATAATGTATAACAAAATTGTATCTAAATAACCTTACGGCCCTTTAGTACCGATGACCAAACGAATTTGTCCATACTTAGACAGAAATTTGTTCGAGCAAGGGACAAAGTCACAAAGCGCAAGCTATATCGCTCTAATACCTGAATTAATATGCATGAGGAAGAATTCAAAAGGAATTTTTAAAAGTCAAATTCTAGATTTTGCCTTGCACAAGGCAGCTGAGAATTAAATTAACGTCCACTTTAGAAGATGAGAATAAGTGTTTCAGTTTTTCAAGTATTAGAAATACACATAATTACGTAGATATTCATTACCTATAAGCTGCTTTACAGCTTTGTATCTTTTGTATCTAAATAGCCATGCTAGTATTACTAAATGATGGTAGGTAATATTTAGTTAATATACTTACACAAATTCTTTATTCTATTCTTTATGTTTGAAACTCTACGGAGCGAATTTAAAAACTTAAAATTGTTTGGTTTTTAAGATATTAGCACAGAACAATATTAGTATATGTATTAGGTTATATCAATAAAGTAGTTAAGTATAATACAAGAGCAGGTAAACTCTAGGTTAATACTAATATCTGTTCTGTGGTTAAAATATACGCCAAACAAAGCAATGAGCATAATAGTATATATTTCGCGCTCATCCCGGTACCTCTAACTAAACTGGTTTCATTTACGACCATTGTCCCACTTAACTTTATCTTGGCTGAGATATTTACGAGCGAGTTTACTGTTCGGTGTGTGTTGTGTTTTTATCTCCAAAAATAGGTGACAACGATATTATGCAGTTTACTTGGTGTGAGTTTTTTGTAAAGTTTTTTTTAACACAACATACAGTTTCACATACGACTAATATATCCTCTTAGAAGACTTCAAGTAGCTTTAAAACCACTGACTGACAACACTTTTTTTGTGCATGGTTAGTTTTGCCATTAGGTAAAACGCAGGGTACCTACATTATTAATTGCGTAGGTACCATATTTGAAATTGAAGCGCGAATTTAAAATCCACCCTTATAATTGTAATAATATCTATCTTCTCTCTAAGCACTGGCAAAAATACACAGGTAAAACGTGGTAGGTAAGTAAGTAGTTTGCATCATTGACGATGAATCTATTAAGGAAAATAACAAGTTCAAAGGTCACTTCAGTTTGAGGTTGAAAATAATCGAACCTTCGCGATACCATGACCGACATTACGTTTTATTTATGGAGATGATCAAGTCGTGTGCTCTGAACATCACAGGAAAATGTATATAGATGGATACTATGATAATAACTATTAATATTAATTCTCTTGACTTATTTATTTGAACCTTGTCAGTTTCTATTCTGAGCTTTAGATTTCTAAAGAAACGCCTTTTCAGTTTAGCTAAAAAACGCCCTATTCATAGATTTAGAAAACCTTTACTATACTTTATTTATTTATTTATTTATAGAAACTTTATCATATGAATCATCATTTTTTAATTGTTTTTATTATATTGTATGTTGTATGTGTAAGATGCCTAATTACTCCTCGATCGACGCGCTCTGATAGTTAGGTACTCAAGTCTTGTTTACTTATTTGCTCATTATAGCATTCCTAAGCAAAACAATAATTCTTAATAAGCTTAATGAGCACAAACAATGTCATCACATCAGTTATCATTATGGTAAGCTCAATTTTATAAATAGGTGCTATAGCGTCATTTCGTTACATCATTTCGTCTGGGATCGACTAGTTTGTATTTGCTTCGCCATTTGAGTCAGCTATATCTTCAACACATTCAATAACATTAGTAAGATTATGTACTGTCAAGGCGATGTCCATATTTAATTATTTATCTGTGTTGTATATAAATTATCAATAGCTTCGTTTGCTGAAGTTCCAAGCCATGCAGATATTCCATAAAACTCTAGAAAAGAACATTATAACGAAATAATAAATTACTGAACAACCGGAATCTGCGCTAAATTATATTCCCCCATTAAGTTATGCTACTTTTGCGAATCTTTAGACATAGTCAAGTGATCAAGATACAGGAAGATCCAGTTTAGTATAAGCCTGCACCGCTTTTCATATAATAGTCTCTGATATTGTTTTAATCAACATTTATTTGCATAGTTCACAAGTACAGGACATTGCTCAAATTTACATCAGACCATAACAAGCTAGGCACACTTATAATAATTTACTATACGAGTTCGCTCGCACCCTTTATTGCCCGCAGCTTTTAGCTCAATAATGATTGATGAGCTATTACCGGTTCCGACGAACTCTTTTGTACCATTTATTACAGCTATTTTAGTAACAAAAAGGTTGACCTGAAATACTTTAGTTTATTAGCACAATGCAGAAGCTTCTAGACTCTTTCAATAGTTTGAGGTGTACTTTTTTACATTTAGGAAGTTACCTTCAAAGTAGGTTTGTGATAGAGATTTTTTAAATTAATTTATTTTTACAATTTTGGGTTGTTTTACTAGTGCATGCTTATAATTTTAGAGATCATATCGAAAATTACTACGTAATTCATAAACATGACATGAGTAGGTATTATGCTTTCTATTCATACAGAACAGACAGACGGAAGTGCGAAAAGGTCATTAATATTAAAAACCTCTTGCCAGCACTAAAGCTGGCGCCATATTCATACTATGTAGCTTCTATTACCGACACTCAGGGCATTTTATATTATTTAATCTGTGGCAGAACTTTACTACTTTCATACTCTGTGGTATGACGCGTGCGCGTGCGCAGAGCGGATACGCGTACAATATAAATAGCTGATAGTCTATTTTCGACGGGGCAGAGCACTCAGGCGCCGCGCCCGCCATGTGCCCCGTCCGCAGCCTGGGGTTCTGTTTTCTCAAATTAATAAAATTCATTCTAATATTGTCATCATAGGCCTTATAACTTAGAGTTATAAGGTATTCTGAGTCACGAAAGCTACGTGGAATGAAACCCATCATTGAGTCATCCAATGACGTTGCTAGACACAGTAAACAGGAATTTATATTATAAATCAGAATATGTTTAATCAAAGCTTATTATTTTAAAAACAATACTACCTACTGTGTACCTATACCTACTACTGATGAACGCGTACGACATTCTAGAATGTGTTTTCAATTACCATAAATTAGTATTTATATTAACTTATACTTAAAACAAATACAATCAGTATACCGTATGTATATACTACCTATGTACCTATGTATACAGCAAGGTCAGGGACTCACGCTCTGAGTTTACAAATATTTATCTCACCACTTGCCACCACTGAGTAGTTACTTACTTTTCGCGTGGGAACCAGACATAAACTCTCGACAAACATGTCAGATCCACCACTCTTATTTTAAAGTGCATAAAGCCTAAAATCGAACGGTTCAACGCTTAGATGCATCTTAGACAAGTGTCAACCACAGCGGCAGTCGAACATCTTTCCCAGAGACAATTTTTAGCATGTCTGCCGTCTATATTATCGTTACTGGCCTAACAACTTTCGTTTTCGGAGAAGATAGTGTTTACTTTTTGGTAAAAATAGGAAAAATACATAAATTCTTATACGATTATGAGTTTATGCCATAATTTAATGCCTCACTGGACCACCCAGAGGTAAATTGTAAACAAATAAGAAGCGCTATAGCTTAGCTATAACTGCAGCGTTTTAGGACTATACGGGTAATTAGCAATATTTGTAATACATGTCCTTAATGAAAAATGTAAAAATTACGTCGGTCACATGATTGTAGCTTTTTGTAACAATGAAGTCTTGTATGCGGGTGGTCTGTAAAAGGGTTAATCTCGATTCAATTTCAACAATAAGTCTTTTGTCATCTGATCGTAAAACAGCCATGACTAGCGTTTCTGTCTCTTTGAAGTTAAAACCCAATGCTGATATAGTACCAATAGAGCTGATTTAATCCGACTATAAATTCTCTCAAACGTCTAATGCCTAATGGCTATTAATTCTATACTGTAGATATTCGAGTCGTAACTAAAATTTCTAGATAATATTGTTTGTAAATAATGTTAATAAAACCTGTCTCATGATTTAATGGCAAAATATTTATCTTTTGATTTGAAGGAGTGCTAGTAAGAAGCCCGCTAACTAAACTGACTTTTTTTACTGACCGTACGTTAGTTAAATCTCATGGACCCGTTGGGAGTTCATGTATGAACATTTCAAATTATATTTTTAATTTTCATGGACCCGCTGGGAAATAGGAAACCATAGAATCATGGACCTCTGGGAATAAGCCATTCAAGAGATTGTTTAAGAATAGACTATGAAGACTGCTGAGATACCCACATGCTATGCTACGTATGTATTTTCAAATAATTTGTTGAGCGAGAGTACTAATGATGCACCATGTCTTTTATACATCCTCTGGCCACAAACTTATATTATATAGATGACTTTATTGCATGCATGCATTGGTTTAGGTTCGTCTGGACAGGGCGGGCGGCACCTTTGAACTCACCCTTTAATGCCGATGCCCTTTTAAGCTGCACATTAAGTATGCGTTCACTGTAAAAATGCTGAAAAAAATATTGGTGATTCAAGAGTTGGTGTTCTTTGTTAGAGAAGGAGCCTAGTTAGAATCTTAATCAATATAGTTAAAAGTGCACAGTTTTCTTTGTATAAAATGTAAAAAAAATATTAGGAGTCTGAGGAATTTTTGTTAACTAGTTTATAAATCACAATAATATTTTTTGTATATCTGATGAATTGGGGAGATGGTATAGAGGGACTAACTCGAGTCGCACTCCGCGACATGGCTGTCAGATGCTTTAGATCAGGACGAATTGGAAAAGGGAGGCATTTACCCAGTAGTGGAAGCTAGCAAGTTCATAAGGTTTGTGCACGCAAAAAGAACAATACTGGCACGACTTCTAATAACACTTGTATAAACATCCCGCGTACGTTGTTTTCAACTAAACACTCCTCAGATACAGAATGAAAACAAGTGATCCTGAAATAACTACCTATGCCTGGTCAAAATGCACTTTATAAACTCAAAGAAAATAACATTTTACACGGATATTTTATCACGAGTTGGTTCAAAAAAGCCAACCTTGAGCGTGTTGACATCATTCACGGGAATATAAATACCACCTACCTACTAATACCACTAACTGTGGTTGTACCCAATCAAGTAAGTAATAATAGTTAAAGTAACACCATGAGGAAAATAATGGTATCATCATGACATGTGTATGACGTACCCGTAATGCAATGCGAGGTACTCAAGAAGGCTATTAAAAAAATTTTATTATTAAAATTAAATTACACTCGAGAGCAATGAATCCGGGTCACTCAAAGAATCCAAAAAATCGATCAAATTCGAAAATCGAATTGGTCGAAAGTTATGTTCTCCGACGAATCAAAATTTATGCTCTACAAGCACGATGGAAGACACAGAGTGTATAGAAGACCAGGGGAAAGATTCAAGCAAGCATGCATCGAAGAAAAAGTAGCCTACGGTGGTGGGTCTGTACTTGTGTGGGCCGGAATTTCCTCTAAAAGTCGCACAGAGCTGGTGATCATAGAAAACGGCTCTTTAACTAGCGTAAGATATGTGGAAGAAATCCTCAACGAACACGTTGGTCCATTTATGGTCAATTTGGGTGAGGATGCTATATTTATGCATGACAATGCCCGACCTCATACAGGTAGGATTGTGAATGACTACCTTCAAGAGATGAACATTACTTGTATGGAGTGGCCAGCGCGCAGCCCGGATATCAACCCGATCGAGCATGCTTGGGACGAGCTAGGGAGATGCGTAAAACAACGAAACCCTCCCCCAATCACGCTTCCTGAGCTCAAAATTGCTCTCACAGAGGAATGGGAGAATATTCCCCAAAATCGTATGAGGAACTTGGTGTACAGCATGCCAAACCGCGTAAACGCAGTAATGGAAGCACGAGGAGGTAATACGAAGTATTGAAATTCAAGAAAATCGTCATAAAGTTCAAAAATTTCATGTTTCCTATTTTTGTTTTAAGGAGAGATCAGCAGTTTTTTTTCTTTATGTAATTTTGTGTAAATAAAATGTATGGTGACTCATATTTTTTTAACTTTCATTTAAGGAGTATTAAATTGTCTATTAAATACAATTTATTGCATTAACCTAGCATTCCTACTTTCCGAGATTTTTTGGATTCTTTGAGTGACCCGGATTCATTGCTCTCGAGTGTATTAATTAATTTGGCGCTAGGTTGTCATGAAATTCCAATACTTGTCCAATATCGATTGTGTTCAAGAGTAAGGCCCCAGGTCTACGTAACTTGAGCACACGCCGTTGCCTACACGTGGTATTAGCCATTTCGTAATGTGTCATTACTAGCCACCGTAAACATTTCAGTAACCGAGCCGAAGTCTAATTTAATCAGCAGAACATCTGGTAACTGGCTTGCACAACCGTTCCGCTGCCCCATAACTCGGTCGGCTATGGATCCGTTTGAAAACCTTACAACCATCAAAATAACTTCTAGCTCAGGTTTACGAGATGGTATATTATGGTGATATGGTTACAGTTATGGATCCGTTTGAAAACATCTTGTGTTGCATTGGCATCTACTTGCAACATAGTATAACAATATTTATAGCGCTCAGAGTGAAGGTAATTCAATAATATCTTAAGAATCTCAACAGCATAATTACGATGCATCTTACAATATAAGATAGAATCAATTTTAACGAGACCTAAAAACAATTTTATGGATATAAATTTAAAAACAACGAAGGTAAAGTCTGTACATAAAATAATATTTACTGCCATTCCAAAAATGGAAACTCAATGAAACGCAGTTCTAGAAATGGTAAAGGCCCCCTAAAATAAATTACATTATTGTAGTTACAAAACAATATGTAATTTATTTTAGGGGACTTCAATGAAAGTTTCCATTTTGGAAAGGCTTTCAACGTCCTGGACGTTCCACTAGTTTACTAATTATTAATTATAACTTGCGCTGTAAAAACCATGAAACATTCATCAGCCTTACTCCCCATTTTCCTTGTGTATAATCATCATCTAAAACAATTGTTTAGCTACACCGCAAAATATGACTAGTACCTATCTACTTAGCGTTTACCTTACTTAGTTCTTTTTAGGGTGCCAAAGTTAGTCAGTCTGTCTGTCTGTCTATCCGTCCGGAGTATGTCACTCAAAACGAATGAAAAAGCTTTTTCGGGTCACCCCACACTTTTACACTTAAAATATTATACATTAGTAACGTACGGCGTAGACAGATTTATAGAGTTGACCAAATTTTTTTTAAAATATTGTAATGTAAGGACGTGTAAAAAAATAGTACAAAATATATTTATTCAATAATATCACAAGGATCATTTTGAAACGTCTCATAGCTAGGTGAATTTACGCCAGTTCCACGCGCTTCAGCCTAGCCGTGCTTTGTTACGATTGATTTAAGTAGAACAGATCGAAAAAAGATTTTTCTTTAAAGAACAATAAAAAAACAGGTAGGTAAAGGTAGGTAACTAAATGATGCAGATCACCCTTCTTCTTCAAACACAAAACAGTAATACTTTGAGGCAAATACTACAACTTTGAGAAAGAGAGATAGGTGTAGATTGGCACTAGACATACATACTACCAAATTGTACCGATCATAATAACTGTAAATACAATTCGCAGAACCGCTGCTCATACTCTTGCCTTGGCCCAGAACGACTATAGTATACACACGAAGAATGATGTCATTTTTATTAAAACTAACGCTAATTATTGTACAGCATAAGGTCACGTGCGTTTTGAGGGTATTACCGCAATGTCGTCACAAAAAAATATTAATGATAATGACGCAAATTAATGAATACAATGAACGGTAAAATAACTGATTACAATAATGCGTTCACGCAAATAAGGACAATCTAGAGAAGTTAAAGTGATAATAAAATAAACGACACATTTATAAACATATTCCTTGAATATTATGCACTAATAAAATATCCTGTATAAAATCGCTTAAAAATAAAGTCGAGCAGTTAATACATATTTTAAGACAGAAACGAATATGGACTTTAATTACAAAGGTTTGTGATCATTGTGAGTGAACTTAAAGCATAACACAATCATTGGCAATGAATTACTAAGAGTTTCAAAGCCACAAAAGACCGCTGTATTGAAAGAAAGTTATTAAAAGATCACAAAATAAACAACAACTTAATTATATGAAGCTGTCGCTTTTGTTCTACAATTGCTAAGTAAAGGCTAAAACATGAGCCTAATGGAACTGCAAATGAAGGAGCGGCATCACACCCATCACCAGACCTTGACCTGGTGAAGTTAGAGGACAAATTAATGTGCCTCTGAGTCCTCTGACACAAACATTTTGGTTATGTAAAGGCACTGTTAATTGCTGTGCATATTATGTCATCTTTCCGAAACATAATGAAGGTCTGATTAGTTGCTCAAAAACTGGATCAAATGAAGGTGTATAGTTCTCACAACGGATCTCGGCCGTCGTGAAATTAGCCGTTTCGATGCGCAATGGAGCTTTTTCAAACTAAATTGTCTTTGCGCATCACAAACGGCTAACTTCACGGAAGCCTAGATCCGCTGTGCGAACTATACAATACAATGCTACATTATTATGTACTAAAATATAACTGTCAATACTTTCTAATAGTTTCACAGATTATGGTCGTTATGAGTTAAGCACTGGTTGTGTTATAATTTACTTTAGTGAAAAATACGATTTACGATTTATGATTAAATAAAATATATCTATCTATATTTTTATCAAATCACACCATTGCAAGGAAACAAGAATATCTTGAAATCAAGAAGCGAAAAGCTATAGTTTAAATTCATGATTAAATCATCAAGTTATTAAAGACACATAGAGTTGGTAGTTGACTTAAATGAAGACTAATTATCTTTATAGAGATATTCCGACCTCAATGAGTTTTCTGCTCTACCTGAGCTACGATGAAATCAAAATGATGATGCTAACCATAACAGAAATACTGAGTCACACTTCCAACTATAAGCTTAACGTATTCCTGTGCTTTCCCGATCCTATTCGCGTAACCTAAGTAGGCAACAACATCCTGTCGCGGTAGACCCCGTATCACAATTTGTCTAAGCTCTAAAAATATTTTGGTTGTTTCAAGAATTCCGGTTTCTTTGCTTGAAGACAGCTGCTATCCTAAGAAAGGTGACACACTGCTCCTGTAATATGTTAGGAAATAACAGTAGGAGAATCACCGAGGTAGTTAAACGTAATGCCGTGCAGCTTTGGCAAAATATCAACAGAAACGGTGCGTGAAGGCGAAATAACCGCCTGTTGTATTTCCAATGTACCCAGAATGAAGTCAGACCATTATAAATAGAAATTCGATTTGAAACGAGAATCGGTTCCGAATTTTACAGCGTGGTATAAGATTTACGACCTGAATACGAATACAAAAAAAAAGGTAAAAAGAGCGATTGCGACATGAAGAAAATACAACAGCAAGTTTGATTCTGGCGGATAAAGTGACTTTGACAGTAGATTTCTTATAGTTTTCTTCATATTGTAATATCTTGTCTCTCCCTGTCTCCTGTTTCAACAGAATAATTCAAGGTCTAAAAAGAATACGTGTTTGACTTTGATCATCATAACATAAACAATGAGCAACTGCTTCATCATTCGATTTCACTAGGTAAGTAATAAAGAGAACCAGAGTCTATTGACCGACAATTTATTATGGATGGACGTCTGCGTCTGCAAAGTTTTCAACTACGACTCGTGTAGAGTAAGTAAGTAAGTTCGTATGAGTCAGTGGCCAACTCTGGAGACACGAAGGCTGTGCAGAGTGCATTTTACAGAAAGTATACGCTCATTCACTAAGGTAACCGGCTCGTTTTATTGTAATTTTTCTACAATTGTAACTGTAAAGAAGACATCGAGAAATTAAACAGAACGCAGACAGTTTTTATTGCCTTTTAAGAGCCTGCCTCTCGATATTCCTTGAGATGGCGTCATGTTTATCCGCAGAAAAACCGGTCCGAATCATGCATGACCGCTGTAGTCACTAGTCATACAATACAACGCCTTGAATCACATTGGCAAGTATAGTGGTTAAATGGTATGTCATATTATTCTGATTCGGTCAATGGCTCAATATAACTTGGTCTAATTTGTTAACGTTATGAAAGTTAACTGCATTTTAATCAAAAGGAGAAAATATACTGTCATACGATGGGCATTTAAAGAAAAAGCAATCTTTTGTCTAGGCTACTTAGCATTCCTCGTGCGTCACAGTAGTTTACTCTGTGTCATATTGGAAGCGCGTGTCAGTTTAGCATAACAATCGCGAACAATGAGCTTCTAGTTCCGTTTCGCCGATTTGCACAATAAAAAGTCTGTAAACATTAATTGTGGATTTAACTTTCATTGAAATTGCTTTAAAATTTTAGATATTTGTCTCAAATCAAATCAAATTAAAGTGGCATTAATCAGATATATTTAATTATACGTTGTCTTTCTTCTATCACCAGAAGCTAAACATAGTAAAGAAGCCGAAATTAGATTGATGGCAGCTATTATCAATCTCCAAGCATCCCTGATGGCGTTGATGAGCGTAGGACTCAAATAGCTTCTGCTTCGCTCCAGCAGGTTTTCCTACAAAAATGTGTTATCCATTTACAAGTATCCATATCGCGTTAGTTGCGTGTCTTGTTTTTGCCACGGCCATTGCGATCTGTCGGTGCTTACACGGTTCGCGCTTGTCACATTGGTCTTTAGATACACAGAGCGCTAATGCACAAGCTACGCCTATTCCTGCAGGCAACAAACTATTACCAGTCTTAGAAACTGATGTTTATTACTACAAACGGACAGTTTCAACACACATTACGTGTTCTGAACGTGTTCTAAATGAAATCTTCCTTGGTATAACGAATGGCGAAATAGACTTGATTTAAATACTTCGTGATGATAATGAATGGATAAAGCACCGGCATTAAGTAGCTTCTTGGTTCATTGAATGTTGAGCTACTCGTTTTAAATTGCAAATATCATATGTGTCGGATTGGGTATTACAAATACTGCAGGTGACAATTTAAGACGGAGCTCTATAAGGACGGCCATTACCATAAGCATTCAAACTTTAAAACAATGCGTTGACCTATTGCGTAACATACCTACTATGGGTGTGAAATATTGAACTAAGAGTGGTAGTCCATAATATGCATATTGTATGAAATACTTTATGCTAAAAGAGAGCTTGAGGAGCTTAACAACTCACTTCTTCAAGATTTCCACTAAGGCTTTGTTTGGCGAGGTCAATTCATTTTCAATAATTCTTAAAAATACACAAGCCATGTCAATGTACTAGCTTCGTCTAGTCTTCAAACCTAATCACTGTATAGGTATTAAGATTGATTACATTATTACACGTATTTACAGTAATACAGCTACATCCGTCAATTAACTGAGCAGTTAATGGCTACATTGCTAATTCTGTCTAATTTGCCTTTACATTGATGATGTTCTGATCAATAGGCAATGATACAAGTGTCGCGGCAATACCTCAATTAGCCAATGGGCTGTGGTCAGTGGCGGAATGCGCGCGACCGTTAGCGTCCGGCTGTCGCGGAGCCCATAGTTGGAGGCACTCCTTCATGTCACCATCTCGATCCTGTGCATTGATGGCATTTAGATCGAGTATGATTTGTTGAGTTCATTGACGCAAGGCATAAAAGGGTCTGGCTAAAAGGTTCACTAAAGCTCGTTTTGTTGTTTTCTTTTTGATTGTTATGGGGATTCTCTAAGGTGATTTGTATACCAGGCCAAACCAATCAGCAATTAAAATTTAGCTACAGATATATAATATCACGACTAAGAGTGAAGACAGGAAGGAGCTGTTGATAAATTCCAAGTCTAAAAACACGCAGATGTCACTTTAAACTTGACAATGACTCGTTTCATAGTGAGTGATGCGGGCGTCAACAGGACACTACACAAGAGCGTTGTTACGCTTCCCAGCTAGGATGTCGCACTTTATCTATCAGATAGCTGCCCTTCCCAGCCCTCCTGATAACAATGAAATGTTCTCGTATAATTATATAACCTCATGGAATTTACCCAACAAAGCAAGCCTGTAGAAGTTACTTAAATATCCTGCTTTTTGAACATACAATGCGAGGGATTTTCCGTTTTAGATAAACGTGCCTAATTATGGAACACAATTATGGCTTGGTAAGCTTAAACGGCGATAGAGTCAAGTTTAGCGCAGACTACACAGTACACACTGTACACACACATATACTACTAATAAATTTAGAGGTCGCAAGCTGAGCCAAATAAATAAGTGTCTCAGCACTTGCTCAGTTTAAGAACTGTCCCCCGTCACTGAGCACAAGAAAGCTAATCAAGTTAGTCAGTCAGTCAGTAACACAACTATTCATACTATTTAAAAAAAAATTGTCATCTCCTGCCGCTGAAATGTTCTCCAAATATCATTATATTTTTATAATTTTTACTATATAGATCTATGGATGTGAATGACTTATGATTAGGTACTGTTTGGACATGTACGAACTTCGATCCTCCCGACACGCTAGGTAAACCCAAGCTATCAGACAGAAGTCAACGTCCTCAGCTACCGGGCTGGTCAAGTAATGCATGTGCATAGGAACTATAAGCGGATGATAAGACGTTATCTATGCCGGCAGCACAGAAGAAATAGCAGTACTAAGGTGCCATAGCTTCACTCTGGCAACAGACGACATCAATGCTGAGCTAAATATTGGGACTTTTTCTTTATAAACTGTATGGTGTATTGTATAGTAATTCAATCTGCGTTTGGAGAATTTTGCATGAAAAAAATGTAGTGGGACTCAGTGAAACAAGAACTAACAATATTATAATGTACATTATGAAACGGCTGTATTGACAACAAAATTTGTTTATTGATTTGACTAATAAAGTAAGATTCTTGAGAATTAATAACAATTTTAGATAAACTTTTTAGGTGCCTTCATTGTTTACGTCCAGCAAGTCCTATTAATTAGTGGGCATAAAGTTATTTATGATTGAAAGTCGAATAAGAGATTATTTTGAGTGACCGAGGTTTACTGGCGACAGAGAGTCCCCTCGCCGGAAATAGCTCCGACGGCTTCTCAGAACCTACGTACGAGCATCCGTGTCGACTAAGAGACTAAGAAAACAAACAAGATATTTTTTTGCAAATTCTGTTAGTACTCATTGTCTGTGGTGACGGATGACTATAGATTTAGCAGTATATTGAAATACCTCTTTACTGTTCGTTTCTTTATTCCTTTGTAAAGATCACTGGTTCTGTTGCTTTTCATAACCTTGCTGTAGTTGGCTAAAACTGGACGCAGTACCAATATCTGTTGTGACTGGACGATGATTAGATGAGACGAGACGTCCGCTCAATAACAACCAACGCAAGTTTATATTGCCTTTTATTCTCTTCCACAGCACATTTTTATACTGGATTCTTTTTATGCCTCCTATTTTTAATAAAAACGCAACAAGAATACGAATCTCAAAGACACGACTCGTACTGATCAACTTGCAATCCCGTTGTTTAGGGAGTGTCGGCAAATGTTTATGGGCTTCGCAAGTTAGCCTTGTGATAAGATTCCACAATTCTCAGAATCAGGCACGCCATCAGAATGCTGTGAGGCCTAGTCTCACTGCATTCTGATGGCATAAAGGTGTTTGCAGGGAACTACTATCACACAGCAAGTTAATCGACTGGCGAATAAAACCGTCGGTTTTGTTAAAAAAAACAATCGTAATCATTTCGGAATTCAAAACTTTACAGACTGCCCGTGACTTTAAAAACTGCCAGTTTCATCCGTGGATTACGCTTTTTTTTTTATACTTGCATGACACTTTGCTCAGTAATTTTAATTACTACAGACAGTGCATTCAAATCTAAACACATGATTGCACACTACTGCTTGGAGGCAGATCGCAAATCATAAGGATTATCCAGCCAGACAGAGGTGATTTTCATTGTAGCTTTGCTTGGGTAGATTGGATAGCATGCCTCAGACAATGGTTGTTTTATCAGTTTATGTAATGTCAACAGTCTTATCAGCGAAAGGATTTGATTGTGCAAACTATTCACAACATTACATTTATTTACGTACACCTCTTTGATAACAAAATGTTCAATGTGAAGATATTTAGGCTATTAACTAAATTTTTCTGGCACAATATAAATTAAGTAACCAATTGCTAAACAAATTTGTTACCTTGAGTCATTTCTATGATTATAGACGTGTTTTCTTTAATAAATAACTATAAAACAATAGATGAAGAAATGTTAGCACCATAAAAATAGTTTAGAATTACTTAAAATGTGGCAGTAATTTAAATTATTGGGAGCATGTTTGTTTGAGAATATTGAGAATCACAAAGCAGAAAAGACGTAGCAGAGATTGTTATGTAGCTTTGATTATAATATTCTTAATGTCTTTGTAATGTAGAGAAAAAGAACATTGAACACTAATTAGTTACACAGAGGAAACACCAAAAAAAACAGATATTTAAAATGTTTGTTTTCCTGAAGCATAAACGTAGTAAAAATTAAATAAAACTACGAGGTAAAATATACTTAAAAGTTCTATGACGACACAGTCCTTGTAGAACAAATAGGGGTTACCCATGATTTAACTCAATCCTAAAAGTTTGTTTTTAGTTTTTAAACATGGGTGTGTTTGTGAATGTACTAGGTAGAATAATGAGTCTGTTGAAGTTACACTTCAAAATTTTCTTCTGCATTAATTACTGCTTCCTTTCTATGCGATTCTTTCCAGCAATGTGTTTATTTTTAGAAAAAATAAATCCGTGTTGGTGATTTTGTGCATTTTTCGTGTTTTTCTATTACCTACTGGTGTGAGAATTTAGATGGAAGATCAGAAGCTTTTATTTTGCACATCTTAGAGCCTATGGTGTCATGCATTGAAGGTTCGCACACACACACAGATGACATATTGTGATGTTTTACAAACATACAAATACACGCCATATTTTTATATTGCCTCATTCTATTTCCCGTATCATTTAGTAATCAAACCATACAGAAGCGAGGTGTCTGAATAAATACCTACATAAATGATACAACTTTTGGATACTTAAACTAAAGTGGGCGAATATCGTCGGCCATTTTGAAAGTTATCGACCGATTCGCGTAGGAGAGAAGCGAGAACATCAAAATTGCTTAGGTACGTGATTATGGAGATTAATAATATGGCGTATCATGACAGGTTTATATCGCAAAGCGAACCGATAACATTATCAAGTTATAGAATAATGTTTAGCAGGTTTACAGTCCTCACCGGGACGCTAACGCTAACGGAGCGCTTTCGACGACATGTCGGCAACGGTAGCTAAATAATTAGTTATTGAAATGTATGGCAGCTACCTATAACTCACTTTGCAACGCTGATGGGTTGACGGCTTTTATTTCAATACAATATAAATCGTGATGTAGTAGGTAAGTCCCATAAACTACTTTTAAACAGTCTCGTTTTTCCCTATTTTACATTCCTGACACATTTTAAAAACCGGTACACAAGTTTTTTGTACATCATAAAAATATAATGGTCTTCTCACACGAAAACGCAGCCGACCGTCTCGCACTTCACTCACGTATTAAAACTATGTAAAGCAAGAAGTCACACTTGCGAGCTAAGCAAGCCGCTGCAGAAGGAAGGCTCAAACTCAATGCCTACGGCTCATTACAGTAGAACTGTTCACGTTTTGATTTGAAATTTTATTTTAGGTAGGCTTAGAGCATCTAAACAAATGTATTATTTTATTTATTCCCATTTTTTTGTAGATAAGATACGTATAAAATGAGAATAACAATGTATTAATTATTTAACCGAGCGAGCGAAGCTTCTCAGTTTTGAGATTGGTCATAAATGCTTTTGTCCGTCAGTCAGTCTGTAATCGCCTACAGGTCGCATTTTTCAACCATTCTGGTTGATTGAAACTTGGTAGATAGACCTTAATTTATTTTTTGATGTTGGCGATTTTTGATTGGGAGGTAGGTACTTCGTCCAGAAAGGGGCAAAAAGCTATAGGCCTAATGAGGTCCGATTTCGATGGCAGGGTTTGTTTTATTTGAAAGGTAGTAACTTTAAATTGGTCTGATAAAAATCCTTTTATTAGGTTTAGGTGTCCTATTACACCGTCTTTGGGAGGGGACTAACAAAGTAATTTTTGTGCAAACACAAGAGAGCGAACCTTTTAATTTAGAATTTTAGATATTCTTTTATAAGAATGTCAGCATTTCTGATCGGTAGTTCACCTGTTCATTTGTAGGCAAAAAGTCATGCCTCGCGCATAATCGACCGCGAAGGACGCATGCCTGCGTACGCGCGACTGTCCGTCTCTATCGCACAGATAGCGCTATTTCTTTCCCTCAACTCCTTTAATCAAGCAGGTATTGCTTTTATCAAGAACCAGTTAAAAGCGAAACTGGCTTCCGAAGCATGAAATGTGAATATTAATGGATGTCAATTTTGCAAGATATCACTGTTATCTGTATACGACTATGAATTTTAATGATTGTGCTCAGTAAAAAGTACCTATATACCTAGGTACTTTTGGTACTTAGCACACTAACATGAGATCTCAGCAAGATACAGCAGGTCATACACACATGCGCTAATACTGTTCTTTAATTATATTGCTATTTAATATACATAGTAAGCATGATGGGGGTCCTGCCTCTGTATCACCGACTGTACAATTTTATCCCCATTAAAAATAATGTAGACGATCTTACAATGTAAAAAATGTTAATTTATTGGTTTGTAGCTAAAGGAAAATTTGATTGATATAAAGCTAATAAAGCATGTCATCAAGCGATTGTCCAGCTCAAATTTAGACTTGGTCTATCAAGTAAATACCTAGGTAAGTAGGTACTTATGGATTTTCTAATTTAGGTAGGTAGGTAGGATAAACATAGTGCTTATATTCTCTCTGGGTAGGTAGGTAGTACTACTTATAACAAATGAAATGGAAAATTTTATTAACTCTTTTGAAAAAATTACAATAGGTAGGACCAGTCTGGCTGACAGATTAAACCTTTGAAAAAACAAAGCATTTTTCGAAGGATTAAACAAAGGATCCAAATAGAAAAGTTCATCTCAAAACTAGAGGGGTTTATAATAGGGGTTTGGTAGTTTTAGTTATCAGTCAAAATGAATTATATATTTTTTATTTTAAATAAATTGGTGTTGCCATGCTGGCTTATTGTGTTAGCCAAAAAAAAATGAATGATAGACAAACCTTGAAAGTTTTGTTTTGTATAGTTCTCACAACGGATCTCGGCCGTCGTGAAATTAGCGTTTCGATGCGCAATGGAGCTTTTTCAAACTAATTGTCTTTGCGCATCACAAACGGCTAACTTCACGGAAGCCTAGATTCGCTGTGCGAACTATACCTCTGCCTACTTACATAATATTAAAAATACCATTTATTAGCTACAAATTAGTTCTAAATGTTGTACCTACTAGAATAATCATGTAGAAATGTTATCCTCATAATTTCGTAGCAAGCCAGAAATTTATCAAAGTGATAGGAACTCTGATTAATAAACAACTTATCATTGTAAGGCGAGAACTCACCGAAGCTTTCTGTCAGCTTGAGCATAACCCCGCCAATGTGCATATCGCCTTTTACGACCATGGTCCGCTTCTCGTTCAGATCTGTCACGTAGATCGTGAGGTTCCATGATCCGTCTCCGACAACTTCGCCGTCCGCTAACATTTTACCGAGTTTTTGTGCACTTTAAACAATATTGTCACTTCCGAAGGTACATCGCGGTCTGGAGAATATGTAAACAACGTGCGCACACACTTAGCACCAAACGGCAACTGAGCAACTGACTGACTGACTGGACTGACTTTTGCTTTGTTTGTGTACTTGCTTGACCGATTTACTTCACTGCATAACTAACATGACAGTACGTACGTGGACTGACACACATAACCAGTACAACGTCAGAGGAACCAAACTACTTCAACTGTCACTGTCATAACGTAAGCATAGAAAAATCTGTGCAAGTAATGATGTAACACTATCGACCTGTTGAATATCGATATAATATCGGACATGTTACATTTTGTATTATCATAGTATTCGTGACGTTGACGTTAACAGTAATAGTAGAAGTTTAGTCTCGTAGCGAGCGAATAGTAGGTACTATCAAAGTTATCGACCAGTACAGGTAGTGGGATACAATTATTTCGATATTATCGATAATATCTTATAAAGTTATGATGTGTGGATTATCCAGCATAATTTAACTGTTTATTTATTTATGTTATAGTATGAGCTCCATCAGCTAGTTCGACTGACTTGCACCACATTATGACCTATCATCAAAATAAGCTAAGAACCTGTCTAAGCAGTTTTGGTTATTGTTTATTTAGTAGCACTGCTATTTTTTTTTTTTTATTGACATTACATCACATCACAAAAATAAATATTTATTATTGTTTTGGGCCATCGATGTGGCGCAGCGGGCGCAGGCCCGCTAGGGCTTGGGGCTAGATGATGCTGTATGGATTGTGCAGCATTATTTATTTATTTATATTAGGTAGGTAGGTACATAATATAGATAAAAAAAAATAAACCTATAAAACTCATTAGATTCAAACTTTGTTTTACTGCCGATATTATGTAAGTTAAGTTTAGATAATAAACTTAGTAGTTTAGTACCAGCAATTTTATTATCTTCGTACTTCTTTACTTTATAAATAATATCACGGCGGCCCACACGAGTCTCTCTAATAAGATATAATATTGATTCTGACAAAACGATAATATCGATAAACTACCTACAGGTACATCAAACAACACTATTTATTCTAGTTTGTTTCGTTCGTCTTACATATCGCACGCAGCGTATCACATCACAGTGTATTAGTGATTTTATTTTCTTGAATTCTTATAAAAATAAAAATTAGCTGGGTTGTGTAGCCTGTTTCTATTCTACGCACGCATGCATTACAGAACATTAAAGCCAATCTCTAGCAGTACCTGAAACACCCATGTACAAGAAAAGACATTCAAAAGAAATGGTATCTACGAAAAATAAACATAAATGTAAGTAATGCCTGCTTAATGCATATCTATTTTATTATTACTGTGTTGTGCACATGCTTGCAACAACTAAAGTAACTCGCCTAGAACTTCGATTTGAATTATGAGAACTTCAGTTAAAATTCTAGACCCATAAAACTTGATTGTCAGTCAGTAACGTTAGTTTAACAACCATTTATTTCAGTGGTATCCTGCTCAACTCCAGAGTATCAAGCGGAATCGCCATCAAGAGACAGTGATTCTATTTGTGATTCAGAAGCTGCCAGTCCAGTGCCCTTTCTATGCACACAAGATGGAAACGAAGGCGAAACTGATGTTGTTTGGAATTTCTACACACCAAAGTCAGATAACACAGCCACATCACGGGTTAAAAACACTACACCACTAAGCCGTAGAACAAAAAAGTCACATAGACCTAAGGTTATAGAAAAACAACTGCCCAAGCGAAGAGCTCTAAAAATATCACAGAAAAATACTGAAATTTTTCAAGACTTACTAGAGCTTAATAAAAATTTGCATGAATTGATAGCAAAGAAGCCAACACATACCCCTGAGAAGCCTCAATCAGGAAGTGAGGATGATATATTCAGTGAAACACAAGCATGTTCTCCAAAGTGTGTTCCCAAAAGCAGCTCCAGATGTTTGCGGAAGAATGTTTTAAGTTCTAATTTTGGTCGTCCTGATCCTGATGCAGCTTTAGAATCAGATGATTCTATGAATGAATGTTTACTTAAAGCCAGCCAAATTGTGGAAGAGAATATAATAAACTGTGAACCAACACCAGCTAAACGAATTAGGCAAAACCCCAATGTAAATCACAAAACTGATGTTAACTTTCGAATAGATAATGATTCAATGGATGCCATATTGAACAGTATAAGACTAGAATCACCAGTTGTCAGCAAAACAAAGAAATGTGATTCTCCTTCCATGAATAATGATTCTTTTGACCATTTTGTAGGTAACTTAAATGATAGTGCCTTGGAGCAGTTGACACAAATGCCAATAACATCTGATGTGTCTAAAAGGAGCAAAAATTGGACTCTTAAAGAATTAGTAGTACATGATGGGAGCCCATCGTCTAAATCGTTTTTTGGTCGACACAGTTCTATGCCTGAATCACCTTCAGTCCCTGATAATAATAAACCATCAACCAGTGGAATGGCTTTTGGTAGATACAACTCTATGCCTTTTGATAACCAAGCCGATAATAATGGTAACTACAATATGTTATAACTTTTTAAGCAATAATACATAGATGTAACAAAATGTCCTGACAAAACTTATAGAACATAATTTCAGTTTGTTTGAGTGATAGTTGATGGCATCAACTTTTGCTTTCTAGCATCTACTTGATAACAAATATCTTGTTTTTATGATGATGATAAGTGTCTTTATATCCTACATAATTAGTATCTTAGCTCATCTTTTGTTTCTGTCTACCTATGGTAATGAGTTGAAGCAGAGAGCCCGCGTGTCTGTGTATTTGACTCTAAACTATAAGGTATCACAATTAGCAAAATTTTTACAGCAACATAGGTATACTGCTGCACTGTTAATAAAATGTTCTATTCCTACTACTCAAAGCTACCTACTATTAAAACTGTTACCTTTTTTGAAAATAAATACATTATTATTATTATAATCATTGCTTAAATTCCAAATGAATGAGTAATCAATAAAATGCATTTAATACTTTTTTTTTTACAGGTACTGGTGATTCACCCCTAAGATGCACTCAAGATGAAATAAAGAAGAAACACCAATTAGCTAGAGAAAGGCTTCAGGCAAAACGGCTCTTGCCATTCACCTTATCACCACATTCTCAAGCATTGCCACAACTTACTCAACTTGTTTTACCCAAAAAGGTCCAGTTTTGTCCAAAAACAGCCTCCAACAATAATGTTCCTATTGCCGCAACCAATCATGATACAAAGAATATTCCTCTAACAAACAGCAATAAAAAAAATCCAGTAGATATCAAACTATTGATTGAAAAGAAAAGACAGGAAGCATTGATGAAATTGAGAAGCCGGCAACCTAAAAATAAATAACTATTATTTATTATGGTTGTAATGTTTGTTGATATTAATTTTTTTTTTAAGGAATTATTAGCAGTTAAGGTGATTTTATTACATATTGTGATATCATATTTAAATAAATCGTAAACACCTATCTAAGCAAAGTATTTTCATTAAATGAACCAAGAGATACAACCATTAAAGAGTTCAAACTATTTAAAATTATTAACAGCCATTTACCACTTGATTTTGTTATATATATGCTGACCAAAGATCAATATGTCAGGTATATAGTCAAAGATGCTGACGTTTCATGATCCAACCATGTTTAGAATGTAGATTGAAAAGCAAGCATTTAATACAAAACATTTATTTAAAATTCTGAATAAAAATTACAGTATCTAGATAAATACTTTTGGTGATATTGAGACACATAATTATAAACAGGAGGAATATTCAGAACAAGAATGCAGCAGCCAGCTACATCATTCACAGTAAACTGTGACTCTGATATTGTTAACAGAACTTTTGGCTTCTCATCAGGCTCTCCTTTATATTGTTCTACAGATATGCATTCCGATTGTCCGCACATTGGCCGTGTAAAAACTATGAGACGATCATCTAGAAAAAAATATTTAGAATGTCATTTTTTCATGTTTTTTTTTACAATAAGAACATAAAAATAATAGGAATTTCAAAATATATTGCAAGTGGGCTTGTTTAAAAAATTAAATATGCTTTGAGAAAGATAATCTCAGTAAGCAGATATTGATTGACCTAGATTTGAATATGTAGAGTTGCTGACCCTTAAATTATATTAACTTACTAAAATTGCATATTGCAGCTGGTGGATGACTGTAATTAGTGATAAGCTGTAGTTTATCATCGACACCCGGTTGGAATCTGTACATTGGGCTAAAATAGTTCTGTGCGCAAAAAATGTAGTCTTTGAATGAAGTCATGCGGTTTGTTCTCATTTCTGTAGAGATTGCTGTCACCCATTTATCTATGTCACCGATTTCTTCATATCTGTATATGTTTTTATGTCCAGAAGCATACACTTCTCCTTTGTGCATACAAATTGCTGGACTCTGTATTACATCAGGTAATTTAGCTATTTTTCTAAATGATCTGTGCTTCATATCGTAAACTATTGCTGTATCAAGCACCACTCTGCAAAAGAAAGAAAGAAAATACATTTATTGACTCCCAAAAAACAAATAAAAGAATAAGCAATAAAGAAGGTGATTTGAGAATGTGATTGAAATCTTACTTTATAGTTTTTGAGTCAGAACAAGTCTAGAATATTAGACCAACCTGAATCCACCCACACCACCAATCAAGAACAGATTATCTCCAAGTATGGTAGCTCCCCCATGCCTTCGAGGAGGCAGCTGCACACCATGACTTATCCACTCTTCTCTCAGTGTGTCATAAACTTTAACATCTCTCATAAAAGCTCCTGTACCTCGACCATGTTCACCACCAACTATAACAAGTTTGTGGGCCCCGTAAGCTACAACAGTCCATCCCCACAGGTTTTTATCAGCTACTTCTAACCATTTCTCAAAACCTCTCACTTCTGAAAATGTGTACATGAAATGAGGTGCAAAATCCAGTTTGGAATCTTTCAGCATCCACACTGGCACTACTGGTGTAAAAGCCAGTTTCCTCCCTTTACTTTCTCTCACTAAGCTCAAAACTTCAACATACACTCTCTTTGTGAATATTCCACATAAGATCTCTTTCATGGAAATTAATATTGGCTCAGATATATTTTGAGCATCTTCACATACCTTTAGAAGGCATTCCACAACCTTTTCAGCTAAGCTTTTAACAAACCCTCTCATTATCAAATCATTTTTTATTTCTTCTAAGTCTTTGACTGTAATATTTGTCATATCCAAGCACCCCAGTATAATGAGTAATGCATCTGCCCCTGTTTCATTGCAAAGAACCCATTGCATTCCAAATTTGAACACATCTAATTCACTGCTGGTATCTAGATATGGATGGGAAAGGTACCAGAACAATTTGTCTATAGATGGAATACACGCAACCGACATTGTTTTGAAAGAAAGCAGGCCAAATGCAGCCGATGTCTGTTCCACTTTTGTGTATGCAGCCTTTTCTGCTATAACCATTGTTTCGATCCAGGTAGTGGTAGACAGCTGGAGATCTAAGCAGTATTCTATCTGCTTTGTGAGTTCAGTAATTTGAAGGAAATTTGCAGCAACAGCCAGACATCCAATCTCTGGCAGCTGGTATTCAGACAGGTCTATTAGCCCAATTTCCATGTATCGTAAAATAATGTTCATCGAGTTAGCATCTACTGCATCTACCTGAAAGACAACAATATTTTTTATTTGTTAAGTACCGGTGCTGTTTTGTCGAATAGAGGCACTGTTTGTGGTTTTTAGGAAAACCTTTGCTCACATCGATGGTAACATCATGTTGTTCTTTTTCTACGTAGTTTCCACTGAACATAGCGCGGAAATAATCACTATGCTCGCACAGGAGGTCTTTTTTCACTGTGAAAATTTGGCGCTCTATGTGCAAGCGTATTTCTTGTATTTCTTCCATTTTTCTGGAGTTGCGATGGCTATGTCGGTGGATCTAGCGTATTATTTGATGGTACAAAGTATATTTCATAGTGAAGATATGGATTAAACAGGCAAAACTAAGAAAAATCATTTTCCGCGATAAAAAACCGGGCGAGACGAAACAGGATCGGTTTAGTTGGGGCAGCTAAACGTAGTGCCTAGATTCTCCTGGGGGTCAGTGTTGCCGTGCCAGTTGCCGGTTGCCGGCAGTCAAACTGGAAAACAGTCCGACCGAACCCAAGGAAAAAGATCCGAAATCGGTTAAAAAAGTCCGTTTTGTAAAAAAAAAAATTTAGCTCAGCTCAGGATAGATAAGTTCTTTGGCTCAGCTGCTTGTCAGCTGGGTGGGGGGAGCCAAGAGAATGTATGGAAGTTCGCGCGGCTAGGCGCAGCCCTAATAAAATTTGGAGGGAAATTTCGACATTGACATTATTTGACTGAACTGAAACTAATTTGTGTTTTGTTTTGTTTGTTGTGTTGAATGAATGTGTGCTTGTTTTTTCGTGTTTTTTGTTTTAACTAATCATATTCACAATATTTCACATTAATTCGACTCATGCATGTATCTCTCTCTTAGATCATCGTCCTAAGCATTATTAGATGTGTCGGTGATAGTGGAATTGAAAGTTGGAAACAAAGTCGAGACTTTCCAGCGCAAAATGACGGCTACAGCTTCTGCAGTCACAGCTTCTGCTGATGAAGACTTGGACGAATGTGGACCACAGCTCATTGGCAAGCTAGAAGTAAGTATTAGATGTGAACAATGGGATTTATAGAAGTTATGTGACACAGGCACATCTAAATCTGCGTTTCTATAACACCCAAATTATAGTGTCAACATCATTGCTGCTGATCTGTGTTAGTTGTTATAATTTGTACCTACAACATGGCACATGGGAATTTGCTACTAGCTTATTCAAAATTATTATGTAAGAATTTTATAGCCTTTAGCGTATAATATGTCTCTATTAACTGTTAAAGCATTATTCATTGATATGACAAGGGTAATGGAATCACTTCTGGAGACATCAAAAAGCTTGAAGAAGCAGGCTACCATACTGTAGAGTCAGTGGCATATGCTCCTAAGAAATGGCTAATAACTATCAAAGGCATTTCCGAAGCAAAAGCTGATAAAATATTGGTTGAAGCATCTAAACTTGTGCCCATGGGATTCACTACTGCTACTGAGTTTCATCAGAAAAGGTATATTTCACATTCAATAATTTTTTTGTTTCAATTAAAATAAGTAATAAAATACCTTTATCTAAGATAAGTATTGATATATTTCTTGTTTTTATTGCTGCTTGCTAAGGTGATTGGATTGATTGGGTAAGAATGAAATCTTAAAGAATCTATAAAATAAATTGTATAAAATTCGAGATGAAGTTTGTAAAAAAAACTGAATCTTAAGGGCCCGAGTCTCACTTTAACTTGTTAATTTTTTCAGGGCAGAAATAATCCAGCTTACAACAGGATCAAAGGAGCTTGACAGGCTGTTGGGAGGGGGTATAGAAACCGGCTCCATTACAGAAATATTTGGAGAGTTCCGTACGGGGAAAACTCAACTGTGCCACACTTTGGCTGTAACTTGTCAGGTTTGGCATTTTCTTGCGTTCTAGTCTTATAAAAAAACTAAAAATATTCTTGTTCAAAATCTTGCTTTAATAAAAAACTTTTAAAGTACCTATACTTTGATACTTTAAGATTACTGGCTAGATTTTACTGATGACTGAGATTTTATTTGAATTCGCTTAACAATTATTCAATTTTTCATCATCATATCAGCCAATTCCACCAAGCAGTTTTCCTCACATAGAAATATCAGAGCAGATAGTTAAATTTTAAGTAATATTCCAGTTGCCGATCGAGCAGTCAGGCGGGGAAGGCAAGTGCATGTACATAGACACGGAGGGCACGTTCCGTCCGGAGCGGCTGCTGGCGGTGGCGCAGCGGTACGGTATGGAGGGCGCCGCGGTGCTCGACAACGTGGCGTACGCGCGCGCCTACAACACCGACCACCAGACGCAGCTGCTGGTGCACGCCTGCGCTATGATGGCCGAGTCTAGGTAATGCAAAAGTTTAGTAAGAACCAAAAGAAGTAGTTACTGCCATCTCGATAAACGAATAAACTCGATGCCTGGTTGCAAACAAATAAACTGTTAACAATTAAAAACACTCAAGTTTAATAGAATCAGTGCTTAGAAGTGAACTTGACTTTTCAACACTGTGACAAAGACACATCAGCGAAAGCTGCTTGTCTATTATTAAAATAAATAAATAAATAAATAATGCTACATGGACCATACAGCGTAATAGTCCAGATAAAATAATAGGTCCAGCGTAATAGGTGGTCCATAACTGGAATCAGCTGCCCGAAGGAAGATAGAAAGAAAACTAAGAAATCAGTATATGTAGAAATTATTATTCAACATCTTCACTGACTGGTGAGCTAGTGCCCAGTTGAGAAGCGAATGGTTGCGGGTTCAATCCCAGCTACGGAATAAATGTCTCTAAGACTTATCATTTTTGGCTTTGATTGCCAGATTTTATTTAGGATAAAGAGATATCCAGGAAAAAGAGGAGAGCCCCTCAACACCTTATGATATAAACTTAATCTTAATATGGATACGCCACTGGGCCTATTCCATCCATGTCAAATGCAAAGGATACAAAACTATAGCAATGCCCAGAAAAAGGGGACAAAAAACTTTAAACAACCTTTAAAAGGATAAAGAGGAGAGCCCCTCAAGACCTTATAATATAGACGAACTCATAATATGGATACGCCACTGGGGCTACTCCATCCATGTCAAAATGCAAGAGGAGACAAAACTCTAGCTCAATGCCCAGAAAGGCAGATTGCAAGAAAAAAGGAGATTAAAAAAAAAAAAAAATTTGCCTCCTAATTTTATAATATTTTAACATTGGTTTTTTATTATAGTATTGTGATAGTAACTCTGTGACCATTTGTCACAATGCCATGAAAATGTGTCTTGCTTTGCTGTTATGTGTAACCATTGGTTACACATTCTTGAATTTTATAAAAACTAAACTGTTGATGATCTTATAAAAACGGCCATATTATTTTCATTTTTTTTTTTATGTCAGCAAGTGACAAGACAATCAAGGCGCCCACCTGATGTTAAGCACCACGCCTGACTATTACAGATGCAGTGCCGCCCGAAGCTTAAAGTTTTTAAGTGTTTACGTGGCACTGCACTGCGCTTATCACCCCGAGCCATTGTTGTTAAGCCTCTTTCGCCCAGTAATTTCACTTGCTACAGTGCCCTTCAAACCTAAACACAGAAATGCTTGCACACTACTGCTTGGAGGTAGAATATCTGACACTGCGGTGGTACCCACCAAGACGGACTCTTGCTGAAGAGTCCTACCACCAGGTAAAATTAAATGCATACAATGGTTAAATTGTCTGCTGTTCCAGATATTCTCTAATAATAGTGGACAGTGCGACTGCGTTGTACAGAACAGACTACTCTGGCCGCGGTGAGCTCAACTCTAGACAACTACATCTAGGCCGATTTATGAGGATGTTGCTTCGACTAGCTGATGAGGTTTGTAATTTTTTTTTTCAACTGAAGTGGCAACCAAGCGTACGGCCCACAAGATGGTAAGCGGTTACCGCAGCCTATGGACGCTTTCAATACCAGAGGTATCACTCGCGCGTTGCCACCTTGAGACTTAGTACTTTTCTTTCTATCTTAAGGTTCGAATGCTCTCTTGATCTAATGGATCTTTCTTTGTGTTGATGTTTTCTTTCACCGTTTGAGCGACTAGGCTCGTCATCCAAACATCGTCATGACATCGTAAGACATTACCGCTAAAAAAATTCAAGTTCGTATGAGTCAGTGGCCAACTCTGGTGACAGAGTTTCTAGGTCGCCCGAAGGCCTCTGTCATGGCCTAACAACTGAAAAAGCCGGGACCGACTGCTTAACGTGCCCTCCGAAGCACGAAGAAGTGTTCTAACAGCGGCGACGGGTTTGCAACCTGAAATGGACCTTATAATTCACTAATGTCAGAATAACTTTATTTCAGTTTGGCGTAGCAGTGGTGATAACCAACCAGGTGGTCGCGCAAGTGGATTCCGTCGGTGTGTTCAATGCGGACACCAAGAAGCCAATAGGCGGTCATATCATCGCACACGCCTCTACTACAAGACTGTATCTGCGTAAAGGGAGAGGCGATAACAGGTAACATTGTTGACTGCGTCCCGCGGTAAAAAAAATCCACGGTAACGGTTTTTTCCGGTATAAAAAAAAGCCCACGTGTAAATCATAGTATAAAATATGTACATAAAAATACATAGTATAAAACAAAGTCGCTTTCCGCTGTCTGTCCGTATGTATGCTTCGGATTTTGATGCGATTTATTTTATTAAATAGAGTGATTCAAGAGGAAGGTTTATATGTAGCTTACGCACCTGTGCGAAGCCCGTGCGGGTCGCTAGTTTAAGATGTTAACTAGCTTTATTTCAATTTTCATCCAATACCGTCCGGCCCGACCGTTTCGAGCGTGAAAATATCACAAACTAACACACACTCGCGTAAACTTTCGCAACAATTTATTTTCAGAGTGGAATTTTACAAATTTTGTTCTCGAATCTTGAAAGATTCTCGGGGATTTCATAGCAATTTTTATAAGTATCGGTACCGTTATTGGAACCTTTATTACAAGAACCGAACACGTTGCTAAGAACCCCTGTTTGATCCGCCACGGGAATCGAACCCGCACATCTATCTCAGCACCACTGCGATCCTCAAAATGATCTGATGATGTACGTTTTTCTTCCAGGGTCTGCAAAATCTACGATAGTCCATGTCTGCCGGAGACTGAAGCCATGTTCGCTATCAGCACAGAGGGCATCACTGACGCTAAGGAATAGAAAGTGTTCAATAAGGGAGCCAGCGTGAATCAATCCATTTTGAGTCTTATGTCAAGAACATAAAAGTCAGCTGACGAGACGGTTCTCATAGTGAACAGACTCGACTCTTTTTCACATAGTTAGGGTGCTGACAGATTTGGTATTTTATGGTTTTAGTCATCAATATAAAGTTTGAATTGCAAATTATCGTAAATTTATAAATTGTATTTTTTTATTATCAACTGAAGTGGCAACCAAGCGTACGGCCCACAAGATGGTAAGCGGTTACCGCAGCCTATGGAAGCTTGCAATACCAGAGGTATCACTCGCGGGTTGCCACCTTGAGGCATAGATCGAAAGCCTCATGTGCCAGTAATTTCACCGGAAACCATACCATTCACACCGGAACACAGCAATGCGAGCATTACTGCTTTGCGGCAGAAATAGGTATGGTACGAGTAGTACTTACGCGGACGTGTTCTATCACAAAGAACTCTACTACTCCTTTTTTTTATATTTTATAACTTTGACATTGCCGAATAAATGATGCAAAAAAGAAAAAAATAATGAAAAAGAAATATGTCAGCACCCTTCTTATGTGTTAGACTACAGTAATTTTTGTTCTAAAATAACCGTGTATTATATATTCGTTATGAAAAGTCGGGAGATTTTACGTACCGTTGTGTTAATTTAGGCACTGACAATGTTTTTTAACTTTAACTTGGAAGGCCCTGGTGACTTATATTACTGGTTTCATAAATATATCTCAAGCACCAGACTAGCAAAGTTGGTACACTACAGTAGTCAATAGTCGACTTAAGTCCTTCCTCACCTCCTCTGTCCTTCCTTCATTGCTGAAGATGGATCCTTTGGTGCAGTTTGTTCACTATCTGACTCCATCGGTTTGTCTGCTGCCTGGTGGAGAGCCGCACTAACTGGTATCTCTAGGTGCTCTGATACTTGGTCGGTACATCTTTTAGGGCTTCTTCCTCGTGGCCTTTTCTTCTACTTTACCCGTCACCATTAGGCGCCCCAGATTGTCGGAGCTTCTGCGTGCAATACGGCCGCCGAAGTACTTATGTCCTTATTTCTAGCATTATGACCACTTTATAATGAGAAAAAAACAACTCAATTTCACTCAAGAGTCTTCTTCAGGGAGAGTAAAATAGCAAAAGGTCTGTCCCTCCCGTCGCGATTAAAAATTCCCTTTTTTTTTACAATGAAAGAGCTAGTAATAGCAGTGTACATAATTGATTAACAGTTCAGACTTTGTGATGAATTTAAGTTTTTATCTAGTTATTTAAGTTTTTCAATATTAATTTATAGTTTTTTTATTCAAACTCGCCGCGCTTTACACCAGAACGAAGTATAATAACATTACAGGTCTGTGTTGTGGTACCATAGTATTAGTAGTTTCTGATAGCCACGACTCAGGGATTCCCTAGTGTAGGATCAATACTATGTATTTATATGTTTCTTGCTATCGTCATGACAGCCTTCTAATGTTTCCACTGCTGAGACTGGCCTACTCTCAAGCGAGTGATTGCGGATTGGGGATATATATTTCTTGCTATGCATCCTTGCAAGTATTCGGTGTAAAGCAAACCCACTATAGAATTGTATAATCTCTTATTTTTTAAGTTTGTAAATAATCATCTGTGAAATTAAAATAAATAAAACACACAAATATTACAATACGCTTTTATTTACTGATAAAATATAGGCATTTGGGTACAATTTTAAACATACTTATTATATTTCAACAACAAATCGGTAACATTAATAATGAGATCTATTGTCAATTTAGTTTATGTATTGCTTTCATTTTGGTCTGCCAAGTTTGAATCCCTCTCACAAGGAATATAATAATCTAAGGTCGCGAGAAAGATTCTAACCCTCTAAAGGTCGTAAATAGCTACAAATGGATCCTCCTCACCAAGTCTCTCGTTTACCTACCAAGGAGCATGGTACCATTAACATTCGTTATTTTTATCGATAATTAACCCTAATCATTTGTCAAAATATTTAGGCATTGCTTCAAGATAATAAGACAGAACGTGGATTGCTTGCTGTCAATTTAACGATTGGTTGCGTTAACTATCCATCAAAAACAGCTTAAGCCTTTTTAACTATAGGTACAGTTCTAGCCAACTTGGTGAAAAACATCCCTAAATATGGAAAATACCTACGTAACATTATCATTTGCACTAAGTATCATTCGTGCTCAAACAAAACTATTTTCGAAAGCTATATCAAGTCTGCTTCGCCAAAATTAGAACTAATATTGTATAGTTCTCTCGGCGGATCTAGGCTTCCGTGAAGTTAGCCGTTTCGATGCGCAATGGAGCTTTTTCTAACTAAATCGTCAAACGGCTAACTTCACGGAAGCCTAGATCCGCTGAGAGAACTATAATGAACGCTTAAATAGTAACAAAACTTTAGTAGATTAGAATTAACAATTTAGCCAAGCTTAGAAGATTTATAGGTTTTTAAGTGCATGATATCACTGAGTAAGGGCGACTATCCACTGAAGCATAGCGGACTTATCTTATTCTAAGTATAGTGCGTGCTCTTTCTCAAACGTGTTTAAGCTACTGTTATCTCACTCTGTCTGGGACACAAAGATTGGACCACATAGAAGCACGCTTCAGCAATGTGCTTATACTAAACGTGTTTGCATTTAATTTAAGGCGACCCAGCTATAGGCTATCTCGCTCTGATTTCTCGAATCGGATCGCTTTAACATCGATAACAGCCGCCGCAGTACCCACCCACCATGCTGATGCGTGTTACATGTGCAGTCTAACCTAACTCATATAAGGCGATCGGTTATTATTTATTTATAACTAAGCAAAATGTCAATATTAAAATACTCTACTGATAAATTTCTATTACTTATTATTATCATAAGACATGTCATCATTATTCTTATACAGTATTAAGTTATTAAATGATTCGGATTAGGCATGCTATTGGGTGGGTCAGTGACTGACTCCATATGAAGTCAGTGCTGGCTTTGAGAACTGACTCTCTGTTTACAAAGGGTCGCGAGAATTGGAAGTCAGTACTGACCCGACAGCGTTTACATTAGGTCAGTAGTGGGTCAGCACTGACTTTGCTCGAATTTGGAGTCTGCACTGACTTACTTTGCTACTGACTCAATGTAAATAATACTTTAGTGTCGGTCGCTGAATGTTTAAATTCTGCCGCACGCAACTTTCCTTGCGTGGTACTTACATTAAAAGTTGTCTGTGTCTTACCGAATTTCATCAAAATTGATACAGCGGTGAGAACGGAACAGACAGATAATAGCATTTATAATATTAGTAAAAATATGTACACTGGGCCAATTAGAAGTTTAAACCCAAAGTAATCAAGTATTTATGTGTTTGGTTGAATGTACCCTTAAAGTTAATTATCTTGTACAATTTAATAAATAAATCTTCAAGGAACCATAAGCTCAAAAGTAACAATTAATTTCTTACAACGTCAATTTAAACCACAATACTTTACACACATAAAAAAAGCAGAATGATTATTAAATAACATTAAACTAATTCCCAAATAAATCTAAATAAATAATTTCATAAATAAAAAAACTAATCTAGATACATTCAAAAGCGAAACTACGAGTTAAAGAAAAACTACATTTAAATTGGAAAATCTTCAGAATAAAGTTTAAATACAAAACATTACGAAACTCTTAAAAACATAGTAAGCTCTAATTTATGGTATCTGGTACCCTTCAAGGCGTGATTAATTTTTGTTAAGCCAGGCACGGCGTAGAGAGCCTGGCACGGCGTAGAGCCAGGCACGGCGTAGAGAGAATTTCGTGCAATGACCCCTAGATCTAGAGTGTAACTAGATCTAGATTCTAGACCACTAGTTATCTACTCACAGAACGCTATGCCGCACAGCCTGTGCGAGCGTGACGGCAATATATTTAGGCGGGAGTGACAGAGGTAAGTAGAGAGAGGTCATTGTACGAAAATCTTTCTACTCCGCGTCCAGACATTATGTTTTCATACAACTTTTTCAATTAATACCATCGTCAATCAAATGTTGGAACAATTACTTTATTAAGGCTGATTTACATTGATACAGTAGCTGGCACCAGCATCACTGGATTAGCACTGTATCAATGTAAACATGTTTAAAACCAGTGCAGCATCCAGTACTGGATCGAAATAGATCGGCCGCCTATTTTACGATCCAGTGACCTATTCCGCACGCCACGCAGCCCGTGCCTGTGGCACTGGATCCGTATAAATACTACGCGCCAGTGATCGCTATCGCATCGTACAGTTACTACGTGTTTTATTTGTCCAACAATAAAATCATTTTTTTTAAACACTAATTTTTAAGGATGCAAACTAGTTGTAGTTACCACAACAAAGTAGAAATGCCTACTGGACGCGTGTAATCGACGCGATCCAGTGCCAGTGCAGCGCTGGAATCTAGTGAAGCGGCCGTACTGTATCAATTTAAAATTGGGGTCCAGTGAAATATGACAGTTACAATAAAACATTTCACAGAGCATATATCAAACCATTAATTAATTTGTCGATGGTAAAAGCCCTTACTCTAGTTATTGCAAGGCGAGTTAATTTTATTAAACGCTATACGGTAAATATTTTGTTTATCGCTATTCGAACATACTCCGTAACAATTAACATAGGCTTTCCAAGCAAAATCCTGATAGAATCCTGCGGCCCAATTCTCTTATTTTATGGAGTGCAGATGTGCACTGATTGTTTGTCTTTAGAGTTTATTTTTATTAAAAAATATATGAATATCGGTTCATTTTGCGCTAAATGTAAAATGTATTACGATATTATTGAACGTGTAGCGTTCGCCTATTCAAGATTCTAGCAGCAACTACGAATAAGTTAAGATTTTCACTCTAGCTCAACCAGAGGAGGCTTGTCTTCAATTCAGAATTAATCAATATAAATAATTTATTTAATTTACAAAAATGCATAATAATGTATAGTACCTACCTATTTTATTGCTATACATAAACACGACACAATATTATTAGAAAACCAGTAAAAGTTAAAGATTTGTATATGTTTTTCCGCGTCGATGTGACGTAGCTTTATCGTTTGCGCGTCGATTGAAGCTTACTTTACTGGTCCAATAAGAACTTGTTAAAGTCATCGAGATAACAAAAGAAACGCTGCCTCTAGAATTACCGGTATTATAATGTGAAATACCGTTATCAAACAATAAAAGCGGTATTTTATTTTACAAAATCGGTATTCTATTTGATCGTTGATCTATTTCATTTGTTATCTCGATGTGCCGTGTCAAGGCGTTATTGGATATACCACCGCACTAAGCTTCGCGAGACATACCTTAACTCGCGGCTTTGATCTTACCCCAGTTTAGGGTAAAAAGTCGGTATGTGTGACCCCACTCAGAATTCATTTGTAAGTTATCCTGTCGTACTGTATAAGCGTTACTAGCGAGACATACTTTAGCTCGCGACCTCGCACTTACCCTAGTTTAGGGTCAGTATTACCAACCCCGTTCTCTTACTAAATACATTTCTGTTATCTCAATGCATTGTATACTGATTGTTACTAGCAAGACATACCTTACCCCGCAAGTTCGCACTTACCCTATTTTAGGGTCAATAGCATCTGTATTAATGAACCCACTCTATTACTCAATACATTTGTTAATTATCTCGACGTGCCGTGTACTAGACGTTACTAGCGAGACATACCTTACCCCGCAGGTCAGCTTTACCCCAGTTTAGGGTCGATAGCGTCGGAGTGAGAGAGCCCACTTGGCCCGGGCAGGTCGGCCGGTGGGCCGGGTACTCCCTCGCGTTCTAAACGTTCGTGCTCGCTCGCCACTAGAGCGTTAAGTTCATCCTGGAATTTATTATCATTTACCAATTATAGTATTTTAAAAGCTGATGAAATTGTACTATCATTGATTTACATATTATTACAAAATTTTCTAGTTTATAACTATTCGTACGTAAGGCGAAGCGTAAATATATTTATTGTAACTTTTTTCTTTAAACAATAATTAAATAATGTAGTTGTTTGTTGGTCCCTAATCATCATCATCATCATCATGAAAGCCTTTCATGTTCCCACTGGGACTGCTGGGACACTGGCCTACTCTTGAGCGAGAGTGATTGAGTCTTAATTCAACACGCGGACCCAATGCGGATTGGTGGTAGGCACATGTCTTAGGAATTTTTAGCTCTTGGATATGCTGGTTTCCTCACGATGTTTTCATTCACCGTCTATGAGAGCACTGGCATTGCGCACATCAATTTTTCGTAGGGAAAGATCCATTGGACGACCGGATTCGAACCCACAACCTTATGATCGGAAGCCAGGGTCACTACCACTAGACCACTAGCTGCACTGCTCTCCCCCTAATAAATAAAATTAAATAAAATGATTTCAGTGGCATTCCAGCGCTATATTTGCACAGAACAGGTATACAGTACTACATACAGAATGGCCACTCCCTACCTCCCACCGGTTTTACTTACCCCACCCGGTCGCAAGTTTGCCGGCACTGAAACTAAGGGCACGCGTTTATTTAGATTTTTTGTAGGTCGCGCGCATGCCAGCGCGAGCGAAAGTGTGCTTCTCGCTCTTGCTATAGTTGGGTGGGGACAATGCCACTCACACATACAACAGCACCGTTTACGTACACAAACTATGCGTGTGGTGATCGCGACGTGTTTGCTTCATACATTTTATTGTCCGGGGTGTGATACTAGTAGAATGTGAAGCAATACTGGGTCATTCGTTATCAACCTGACAAACTTAAGGGATAGGTTCCACACATTAAAAAAAATATATATGTACCTATTATTATTATTTTTATGTATATTTTGTCTTAAATATCCCAAGTAAACAAAAAAAATCAATTACGTTTTTCTGCTCAATTATTATTTATCATTGCTGGGAATCGAGATAAGCGGCGTAATAATGAAATATTCGAGTGTGCGCGCCCTGTAGCGGGTCAAGGACACGCGCAGGTCTTTGACCCGCGGTTCATTGACGCGCGGGTCAAAGACACGTGCCGAGCGCTGCCTTTTCGATTTTTAACAAGGATATCTAATTATTAAGCAGAACTACGTATTTTTTTTTTTAATATAAAAAAAAAGAACATGTATTTTTTTTTTATGTGTGGAACCTATCCCTTAATTTTGTCAGGTTGATAATGAATGACCTTATATAAAGATGTACACTCACCGCCCAGCCGAGGCGTCTTGCGAGGTCGCGACACCCGTCGTCGCAGTCGCCGAGCCTTGCGACGTCCCGCACCGGCGCCTCGAGCTGCAGTCCGCCGCCGAGCCCGAGCATGCGCATGATGGGCGACCGCACGCCCGCCTTCTCGCGGTTTATCAGCAGCCGCGGACACCAGTCTGGCACCCTGCACATACACAACAACTATTTTATTAACAACACTGGGATCCAGTAGGCTAAAAGTATCAGTATGATACTTTTAGCCTACTGGATCCCAGTGTTGGGCAAAGGCCTCCCTCCCATTCCTCTAGGATTTGCGATCCTGGGCTAATGTAAGTAAGTAACTAAATGATACCCATCTTTAGTAAAGTAGTGTTTGTGTTGTAATAAATTGTTGTTGATAAAAAGTTTATAGAAGAAAGAAAATTTAGAAAATTCAAAAAAGAAGTTAAAAGTTTAAAATTAAAAATAGTTAAAAAATTTAAAATAGATAGCAGAAAGCAAAAACAGAAAATACCAAAAACATGTAATAAATAAAATAAAAACCAGTTAAAAACAAAGTACTTAGATTATATCAAGACAAAATTTTCCCCTTCCCATCCCACTATGTAATGTCGTAAATAGTAAATTAAAAATGTCTCTGATCCCGGTCAGAGGAACTTCGCGGTTTTTATGGAATATATATAACACTAATCTAGCTTAACCAACCTTATTTTAAACTATCATTAACCTTAATTTACACAAACTTAAAATAATAATACCCTAGTTGTTTTTTTTTAAATTTTTCTATTTACCACTTAAATTAGATTATAACTTAGTACAATAGTTTAACTACAAGTGTATTAAGTTGAACCACAGTAAAGAGGGGACTCCTCTAACACAGGTTTTACGACTTATAAGAGGAGATTCCAAACCACCTATAAGAAAAACTAGTAAAAAAACTTCAATAAATAAATAAATAAATAAATAAATAAATAATGCTGGACAATCCACACAGCATCATCTAGCCCCAAAGTAAGCTGCTGTTAAACAGAGTTGTATTATGGGTACTAGATGACTGATATATATTTAATACAATACAATACATAGATAGATATTTTTTATTATATATAGATAATACCCAGAACACCCGGAACAAATATTTGTAGATCGTACAAACATTTGTCCCAAGGCGGGAATCGAACCCGCAACCTCTGCGTCGCAGGCGGACCTGCGCCCGCTGCGCCACATCGGTCGTCAATAAATCAATCAATAATCGACTTCAATAAATATTTTTGTATTTGTATACATCAGTAAGGATAAACAAACTAAACAAATGTAATCGTCTTTTATTTATGGCATCTGTCAATTTTTTTATATAATTTTGGAAATGAATCTTGTCAGATAACTGGTTCGTTCGTATGAATCAGTGGCCAACTCTGGCGACAGTTTTAGACCGCCCGAAGACCTTTGTCATGGCCTAACAACTTTGAAAAAGCCGGGACCGACTGCTTAACGTGCCCTCCGAAGCACGGGAGCACTCAGTTTGATAAGATGGCAGTAAAGGTACCTAGGTGCAGTGAGTCAGTCGAGTGCGGGTAATGTACAGCATGATAATTCATTACAATGAGGTTAAGTGTGCAAGTTTGAAATCAATTTCTAAACTTAACCTCAAATTTTAACGAATGATAATGTTATGCAACATAATTATATTTTTATTTTCATATTTTTTAATCCATGTGTTGTACGTTAACTGGACTCATTCAGTCAGTATCGAAACGATTTTTACATTTAGATTGCATTCATACATACATATCAATCAGCGAAGCAAAAGGCTGGACTTCTAGCGACGAACCCATGATGATAAGCAAGTCACAATGCTGGAAGTCTTCTTGAAGGCACTCCTGGAACCTCTCCGGTAGACTCTCTCCGAAGAACACTATGTCAGGTTTGACAACACCCGGGCATTCTGTGCAAATTGGTATCTGGTCCTCGAATATTCGCTCTGAAAAGATAAATACAGACCTAGAGTAAGGTAGCTGTGTGACACACACATAAAGACACTGTCAAAGAGGCCTGTAGGCTGTATCCCAACAATGGGAACATCAGAAGGCTGATCATGACATGAGACACAAGAGTGTTTTTTTTAATAATTTCCATTACATATTCAGTTATTATTAGCATTCGTTTTATTAAACACAAAGCTCACAGACCTGGTGCCTTACTTTTGAATCCAATGACAATTCCGATCCAATCCTAATTTCTATTTAATGCCGTCAAATTTTTGTAAGTACTCTTGAAAACAAGGTTGAATTTGGCGCCAGTTTTGCTGTCAGAAGAAGGAAAGTTCATGTTCTAATACTTGTCCAACCAATACCGATCGCGTTCAAGAGTAAGGCCCCTGAGCCTAAGTTTTCAAAATACCCTGCTGCAGGTTCCACAAACCAGTTATTATGTACTTTCAGGATAACTATTAGTGGGATTCTAGCCTTTTACCTTTAACAAATTCCAGACTATACTGCTTGCGGCACTCCAGACAATGGGATGTATAAAATGTACCGTGCGCTTCTACTATTTTCTCCTCCGGTATGTTGGATACTCTTTCCAATGTATCAATATTCTGAGTGTAGTGACGGAGTAACAATCCTAAAACAGAATGAATTAATGAAATAATTTATTGCACACCTAAACATAAAAACGAAACAGAGTTTACAATAGAATTCAAGAATAAGATCCTTCAAGATTTTTTCTCGCATCTATAATTTACCAATGATATTTTAATACAAAACTGAGTTTTTTTTAAATATGGTAGCTTATTGACAAGTTTATTATTATAGTTGATTGCAACTAAATTTCATAAATACTACACAGTTCCAAAAGCTTGTACAGAAAATAGTCAAAGAAAAGCGCCCTACGGCCTAATATGTGATTATGATTGTGTCTACAAGATCGCCAACGTAGGCCGCGTCTGTCTGCACAACGAGACCAGTCACATGATAATTCATTACATTTTAAAGTTAAGCATAGAAGTTGGAAGTCAATTACCATACTTAATATCGAATAGTAATGAATTATCATGTTGTACATTAATAGACTCCGGAACACATAAAGCTGTCTTCAATTTGTCATAAATACAACTAGGCTAGCTACTGACCACGGCTTTGCTTAGAGATCTAAGAAATAAAAAGCTATATTATACGCTATTCTGAGGACAGAAAAAACAGCTATAACCAACTTTAAATCATATGGGTTTAGCGGCTAAACCAAAATGATTTAACGTTGCATGGTTCCCATAGCACAGAATAAATATTAGTACTACGCCCATAGTGCAACCTTCGCTTAGTTTCGGGCTTTTTTTAAATTTTTATGTCAGCAAGTGACAAGACAATTAAGGCGCCCACCTGATGTTAAGCACCACGCCTGACTATTACAGATGCAATGCCTCCCAAAGTCTAAAGTTTTTAAGTGTTTGCGTGGCACTGCACTGCGCTTATCTCTCGGATACATTGTTGTTAAGTCTATTTCGCTCAGTAATTTCACTTGCTACAGTGCCCCTCAAACATAAACACAGTAATGCTTGCACACTACAGCTTGGAGGTAGAATATCTGACACTGCGGTGGTACCCACCATAACATACTCTTGCTGGAGAGTCCTACCACCAGGTAAATTATTTTTTTTAAATAAAAAAAAGTCTAGAGTATGCTGTGTAAAAAAACCCCAAACTTCCATATTTACATAATTATCTTTACCTTTTTCATGTAGTAGTCTGATAAAGTAATGTGATATGGTAGGCTTGAAACTCCCCGGGTACAACTCCTTGGCTAGCATAAAGAACGGCTTTGGATTATGTCTGAAGAAGTTGATTTCGAATATTGCTTGTGGTTCTGGTAGGTTATACTTTTGGAGGTTGTGGTATAGGCCTGTTTCTGGACTTCTGAAATCTGGGATACCGGCAGCTGGAAATTTCATTTAATTGTAAATTATTAGTTACTAGCAGTCCGTCCCTAGCTTCGCGCGGGTGCAATGAAACTGCACCTGTGCAAAGCCGGGACGGGTTGCTAGTAATAAATTTAGCCTATGTTGTTCAGGGATAATGCAGCATTCTAATGGTGAAAGAATTTTTGAAATCGGACCAGTAGTTTTTGAGTTTATTCGTAACAAACTACAAACATACAAAAATACAAATCTTTCCTCTTAATATTCATCATGACAGCCTTCTAATGTTTCCACAGCTGGGACACTGTCCTACTCTCAGGCGAGAGTGATTGGGTCTTAATCCACCACGCGGACCCAATGCGGATTGGTGGATGGCACATGTCTTTCGAATTTTTAGTCTAATTGAATTTTTATCTCCTAATATTACTATACTTAAATTCGTTACTTGCTGCACTGTGTTACCCATGGTTAAAAAAGTACATATTTATCAAACGGGAACTTTTCCGGGATAACAAGTTAGTAGACTTTACAACCCACCTACTGTTGTATAGTTTTCGAGATTTTGTGTGAAACCTTTTAGCATTCAATAAAAATCGAAATTTTACGTTATTGATATGATGTTGTGATTTGTCAATAACTTAAATTTGGCTAGTTGCCAGAGTAGCAAAAACCATTAAAAAAAAGAAGCCTTTAAGCTATTCCAGACTATAATAATATGCCTGATGCCAAATTTTTGACATCCAAACTTTCCTCTTAGATTAGTAAGATTTTATTATGTCATTTATGTTATTAGTAAAGAATGCAAATTGCAAATAATGATTTACATATTTTATGAATGGGAAAATCAATAAATATAAGACTTCATCATTAACTCGATTACCTCTTTGGTGCAGTCAGCAAGTGCATATTTAAGAAGTCAGTGGTTACTAAAACTATAATCCTACTCTGGGACAAATGTTTGCATGATCTTCAAATATTTGTGTTCCAGGTTAATAACTACTAGCTGACACGCGCGGTTTCACTCGCGTTATTTTTTCGCAATTTTCCATTATTTCTCACTGTTTAAACCTTCCCTGGACTGTTACAAATATTTCAAGACCAAAATTTGCCAAATCAGTCCAGCCGTTCTCCATTTTTAGCTAGACTAGCGCACAGCAATTTATTTTAATCTAAAAGACAAGATAAAAAGATAGCTCCACAATAAACTTAGTGGAATGGTGTCTGGTTGAAAAGCTAAGTTAAGGCTAAGAGTAGTAGAGTTCTCTGTGATAGAGCTCGTCCAGGGAAGGACTACCACCATACCTATTTCTGCCGCCAAGCAGTAATGCTCGCATTGCTTTGTTCCGGTTTGAAGGGTATGGTTTCCGGTGTAATTACTGGCACATAAGGCTTTCGATCTCAGCCTGAAGGTGGCAACCAGCGAGTGATACCTCTGGTATAGCGTCCATAGGCTGCGGTAACCGTTTACCATCTTCACGCCCTAAACAGGGAATTAGGACGGTCGGGCATGCACGATCGCGCGATATCGGCAACCTAACTGCCTAACAGCGATTACACTTCGCGATTTATGCTCCCTGCTTCAAATCGTCATGATGAATCGTGAAATGTAATCGAGCCTTTAATATTTGCAATATGCTATAACTTTTAAATTGTCTGTAGCTGTATTTTTAGATTGTTAATATGGTTTTTAAGGACTGAACAACTAAACTGATTTAGCCAAAATTTACAACATAGATAAATAATGACTGGGAATAGAACATGGGCTACTATTTACCCCAGAAAAAAAGTATGGTTCCCGAGACCCATGCGAACAAGCTCAATAAACCTATTTACCAAAATATGGTGTTTTAATGAACATAATAGTTACAGTAGATTTTGTTAAGCCACTTCCTTCGGATTACATCATTTATATGAGTAAACAAATGACCAACTGAAAATATTCCATAAAATACCTATCTCTAACTAATGACCTTGTGGTAAACATATTGTAAACAAAACTTTCCATCCATCCAGTTGGAATCACCCAATGTAGGTTCGTATGATTCTGTGGCCAACACTGGTGACAGAGTTGAATAAACTGCCTGTAGGCCTCTACCCTGGTCTGACCGGCTGGGACAGTATCCCTGCTGTCCCAGCAATGTTCCCACATTGCTTGAAACTACATTAAGATTTATTATTGTATGAACAATTGTTGATGCTTGATATTACTGGCTTGAGTATTGAAATTAAGTATGTATGATTATCACGAAACAAAAATTAGCTACAATATAATTAAAATGTTTTTTCAGAATAAAACTGCTTGACAGATTTAAAAAATTATTACTTACATGTAGATATTCCTGCTCCAGACATGGTGATAATATTCTTACATCTCTCACTTTGAATCCATTTCACAATACCATCAATGTTTACATCTTCTAAAACTTTCTCAGAAGGAGCTGGTGGCTCTGGCGGTTCGTAAAGCCCTAACTTCTGAGCTAAATATCTTCTCACCGAGTCCACATCCCAGTCCCTTATTCTGGAGCTGATGCTTTCAGTTCCTGGCTCGTTTGGCGGGACAATCGGAGGCCTATCCACAGGTTCATCACCTACAAGAAAACTCTTTAGAAAGTCATCTAAAAACAACACCAGCTTCGGCATTATCTACCAAATCTTACCATTACTTTTTCCCGGGGGCGAATTTGCGGACATTTTGCGTAAAATAAACAAATTGCGACTCGACGAATTCTTTGTCGGAATTCGACGACAGCTTTTTGACAGATGGAGTAAGCGCATTCTCGGAAATAGTTCTAACTCTAAGCAATTTTTTTTAGGTTGTAATTTTTATTACGTAACAACACGTAAAATATTAACGTTAGTGAAGTTATTAATTTAAAAAAATCTAAAATGGAAAACTTTTCAAATAGATTGTTGTTAAATTTAATCACTGAACACAGTTCCATTCCATTCTTAGAAGATTAAAATGTATCGAACCGAACAGTCTTCGTAAACAAACGTTTTTTTTTTGAGAGTATCTTTGCTATTATGGTAGGTAGGGTGCTCTATTTTTATTTTTTTATTTTTAAGGTTTCTAGGTACGTACCTACTTACTGATTTCTCAAAAAAAAATGGTTAAACTCTAAACAGATAAGACTTGGGTAAGATTTTACAGTGTGTGCTCTGCTAACTTAAGTAGGTACCTACAAGGTTTTAAGTACCTAATTCTTTTTATCTATGTTGTGTAGTATTTAAAAATTTCTTGTGAATAACGAATTATAAAAAAGTATATTATTTCTACAAAACTAAACACTGAAATGCCGATAAGGACTCCACTGAATCCACCGATGCTACCTGAAAAAGAACAGGCTATTGTTGAAAGATCCAAAGCTTTTGATAAACTGGTGAGGTAGGTTGTAGTTACTTACTGATAATCTGATACCAATACGATACCACGTCCAAACGTTCCAAATCACCACCCGGACCTGGATAGTAGATGCTGAGCACACATTTATTGGTCATATTGATGCCTGATCTATGAACAAAACGATTGTTGGAGAAAAAAACTGTCATCATTTATGTGACGCTGACTCATTTGTTTTTTTATGTATGTGATTCAACTGAGGATTTACTAACACGTAGTTAATTTTCTATCGTACCTCTGAATATGTGAAAGTCCTTTCCCAGTATGACTTTGACATACCGAGGATGATGACAACCAATACCTACGGCCAGACAGAGACCAGATCTTTTTTTACCTGGTGTAGGTATAATATAATATAATATATACGTAGTACTAATATCTGTTCTGCGCTGGTGGTAGGACTCTTCAGCAAGAGTCCTTTTTGGTGGGTGGGTACCACCGCAGTGCCAGATATTCTACCTCCAAGCAGTAGTGTGCAAGCATTACTGTATTTAGGTTTGAAGGGCACTGTAGCAAGTGAAATTACTGGACGAAAGAGACAACAACAACGGTTCGGGGTGATGAGCGCAGTGCAGTGCCACGCAGAACTTAAACACTAAACTTTGGGTGGCACTGCATCTGTTGGTCAGGCGTGGTGCTTAACACCAGGCTGGCGCTAGGCGTCTTGATCGTCTTGTCACTTGATGACATAAAAAAAAGACCGCCAGTTAGCGCCATCTGTTGAAGCAATCGGGACTGCTTGTTTTTTAAATTGTGAAACGAAAACACCTCATGAACATATTACGCGATACCTACATAAGTAGATAATACACTTTTTTAGGAAAAATTATGTGCATAGGTAAAATAAGTAATGTCCGGTGCTCTCACTCATACGGTGAAAATATGATGTCACCCTTCAATCTGCATTGGGTTGGCAACCACTCTCGCTTGAGAGTAGGAAATTGTACTAGTGTAACCAGAGTGTCAATGGGAATTAAATTTTAGACAATAAAAGGCTGGTCATAATGATTATTATGTTAACTTTAGCAACTTACGCGAAACCATGGGTGAAATATTTGTCGATAGAATAAACGTTGACAGACGTTTTGTAAGACTTTGTGGTGTGGCGGGTATGCTCGCAGTCGGGTAAGCATTCAGTGCAGGAGAGGGAGTCTTCCAGCTCGTTATCTTCTCGTGGCTGAGAGTACGTTGGTCGTAAGTGGGTCAACTTCTCTGTGGATAGTTACAAACCACGCGGGCAGTAGGTTACTTAGAATTTATTTACGAAGTAGTTAAGTAAACTCTCCATTACACTGTACAAAACGCAACATGTCCATCCAGCAAACCACGTTTTGGTGATAACAAAAAGGTTCCGCGGGGTCACATGGATGGATGACTGCCAGTGGAGAATTTCAACTGAGCGCTACCGTGCTTCGGAGGGCACTACGGAAGCCTTCAAGACGGTCTACTGGCTGTCTGTCACTGGAGTTGGCCACTGGATCATACAAGCTTAGGTACTTTTATCCTGTTTTTTTTTTATTCTACTTAAGTGGCAACCAAGCGTACGGCCCACTTGATGGTCAGTGGTTACCGTAGCCTATGTACGCATGCAACATCATAATCACTTGCGTGTTACCACCCTGAGACGTTAGATGGAAGGTCTCATGTGCCTGTAATTTCACCAGAAACCATACCCTTTCGCACCGGAACACAGTAATGCGAGCATTACTGCTTGGCGGCAGAAATAGGTATGGTGGTAGTCCTTCCCCGGACGAGCTCTATCACAAAGAACTCTACTACTCTTAAAGGTTGCATCAACTTACACCAGTTGACCCTTGCTATTGCAAGGATGGAAAATGAGTGGTCTTGTGAAACATCTACCTTTATACTTATTGAGGCAATGCAAGTCGCTCAGCAGGCAAATAGGTCCATCCTCCTTCCCCACTGGTAAGAAGTAGGGCGTACATTGACACAGTGACAGCACAGACTTCACTCTGCACCGGATGATGCATGCGCTGTAAGAGTACAGGTCATGGAAGTCTTCTGTCTTCTCGTCTTGGAAGATGCATTTTCTCTGGTGAATGTGATTACAAATTGTTATTTCTTTTAAGGATGTTCACGAACAATATTTCAAATACGGAAGAGGGTGCCCAGTCTGGAGACGAAACCCACATAACTGCGCGGTATTTCTGTTGATGGATTGACCTAGAGCTACCACGTAATCTGTCGTTCGTGGTGTGTGATCAAACTGATCAATGGTTGCTTAGGTCGAGTCCCTGAGGCATAGATCAAACAAAAGTCGATTATTTTGTGCATGTTATTGCCCCGACCACTATACCCTTCCTTCGGAATACAGTAATGCGAGCATTACTCATAGGTATTTTTATTATAGTAAAATGGCAACCAAGCGTACGGCCTACTTGATGGTAAGCGGTTACCGTAACCTATGTACGCTTGCAACATCAGAGATATCTCTTAAGTGTTGCGTGCGACCCTAAACGTAGATCTGAGCTTAAATAAAGCTAAGCTCTATGCTTGGTGGCAGAAATACCTAGTGTGGTAATTCTTCCCCGGACGAACTCGGAAGAACTCGACTAAGTACTCTTAAAATGGTTGGTCCTTGCCCGGATTGTACGTGTATTCCCGATGTTCCCATTAACCGTGTCCCCGTTAATGGGGACAGTGGGATTTTAATTAATGCTTACAGTTGACTGTGGATATTTCCGAACTTCCGAAGAGGCAGTCTGCTTGATGGACTTTAGCTCTAGAAACTCCAATCGATTCGGTTCGGCGAAGCGGTGCAGTACCCGGCCGGCACTCGGGTCAGCGTAGTGAGTCGGCTCATACAACAACACCTACAAACAATGTTATTAGCATCCACCATCCATTAAACTGACGTTATCCAAAGCTAGGTTTACACCTCCAGCCCTCCAGGAATTACATCATTGCGTCCAGCCAGCCCTCATTTCGTGCCAGTCTTTTTAGAGTTTTCTACCCAGTACGCGAAAAAGACTATGTACCTACCAATTTTTTTTTACATTTTATGGTAAAAATGGAAGTAAATCGTAAAATACGATCAATTTATTGGTTCCGTTGCATTCACTTGCGCGCCGCGCCTGTCAATCAAGTAGGCCCTGGAGGGGATTGTACGATTCTCAGAATAATGCGATTGCCTCTTCAGTCAGCTGAGAGTAAAGTAAAGTAAAAGTAAAGTAAAAAGTTATTTATTTGACAAACTTGCTATGGGCTAGCATTATTAGGTAGTAGCATGATTCAAACTTAAATAATAAACCCTAACTATTTTACATCACTATAAAACAGGCAATGATATTTGCAAGATCCCACCTTAGAATAACCTGTGTTGTGGGTAGTTAGTCTCTTTCGTCGAGCGTTGTTGCAAAAAAGAAGAAAGAGTCTACTCTTGTAAGCGACAAACGATAATCGTAGCAAATATCCTAGTTCAACTACTATTGGTGACAATTAAGTTCAGAGCTATCACCGACATAAGCTAACCGAACCGCTAAAACTGTCACGATATATCGCTTTTGTCCGCAAGAGTAGACCCTCTGATCTATATAACAATGGGTAAGCAAACTTTAATTTATTTTTAAATCTGATTGAAAAACTGATTGAGACATAAAAACTGGAATGAATGACCCTTGGAATTAAATTGATACGATTATTCAAGACTCATAGATTAGGGAAGCCCATCATTAACACAGTTATTAATAAACAACCCTGTTACATCAAATCTTTGTGTGTGTGACCCTGTATAGCAGAAACCTTACCAAAGATTTACTACCTACCTACTCAGCACTTTCATTAGAACTTTACTACAGACTAGTACAAAATGCACTTCGTTTCAGACGTTCGTTTCCATTTATACTTTGTACAGGGGCATTACATGACGAATGTCAATAGTAAGAGTAAACGTTAGCAAGTAGTGTGTAGGTACTTCAAGGACGTTTCTTGGGATGCGGCGAACGTCATAATGACGACCATTACCTACTTAGCAGGGCAATATACAGCATGTTCCAGGAAATAGTGATTGGGGCCAAGAAGCATGCCAATTCTCACTTCAGGAGGCATATCAATTTCAATACTTGCAAAATGACTATTGTTTATGTTTACTAGTAAATACCATATTTTGGCAGTGGCCCGGCCCCCGCTATCTTACGTGCGTTTTATTGAAAATCGCTGGACCAGTGTGGACAGTTTTACGAACAGTTTTCACTAAAAGCTTTGGTGGAAATGAAATCCACACACGCTAGGTGGGCCAACTGTCGAGAGTCAGATGATAAAATTATGAGTGAAACGTGTTGTTATTCTAAAAGTAAAACCTTATTGAGCATTCGTACAAGCAAAACGTAATCGATTTAGGTACTCGAGATTTAACAGAGACAAAATGTTAAAAAAAGGTACTACTACACTAATAATAAAATACCCTTTAAAAGGACAGGTCCTTACATCAAACCCTTGCACGCTGTGCAGCGGGTAGGCATAGTCATGCAGCAGAGGATCCGCTATCACGTTAAGGCCATGCACATAGCCTGGTAACACCTGCCGCTTAGCCTTCTGCACCGTTCTGTTTGGACTGAAGAATTAACATGAATTATAGGTAGGATCACAGTTTAATAGCGCTGAGCTAGAATGCGCAGAAGTCAATTTTTAGATCCGTTTGGGTCTAAACACCTGAGCAGAGCACCTCTCCACTTTCGCCGAGCGCTATTAAACCGTGATCCTACCTATAACATGGAACGACTACCACCATACCTATTTCTGCCGCCAAATAATGCTCGCATTGCTGTGTTACGGTTCGAAGGGTATAGTTTCCGGTGAAATTACAGGCACATGAGACTTTCCATTTAACGCCCCAGGGTGGTAACATGCAAGTGATATCTAAGATGTTGCATGCGTACATAGGCTACGGTAACCGCTGACCATCAAGTGGGCCGTACGCTTGGTTGCCATTTTAGTAAGTATAAAAAAATTTGTCAAAATCTCTCGCTTCTAACCACTCGCCCACTGCGCCAACGCCAACGGGTCGTCGAACGTTTGTCTCATGGCCGTTTTTAATAATCTGTGCTCATGGTGAAAAACGAAAACTGTCTCAGCTGTAAACTGTATCGTACAATACAGTCGCCAAATATTACGAGATTGTTGACGCAAGTCAAGTTGTAGCTAAGTTATAACAGATCAACAAAGTTAACCACTATCAACAACGAAGCCTAACAGCAGTCGGTCCCGACTTTTTAAAGTTGTAAGACCGTGACTGGCCATGGCGGAGGCCTTCGGGCGTGCTTCGTCACCGGAGTTGACCACTGACTCATACGAAATTACTGACGAGGTTGTTGTGGTCAATATAGCAAGTTGCTATATCCTCGTTGTTATTAGCAACTCACTGTCCGAATTCATCAAAGTCCAGGATGTAGTTGAATGCACAGCAGTGCCCCCTGGCTGTGCGCCTTGTTCTGAATATGCTCATGCAATCCACCCGCTTCCCTGCCCAGGAACACCTTAGCAGCATCTCCTTGCAATTTGGTGCCAACTGTCAAAAACCGTTGTTTATAAGAACTGTACATTGATGACCTGTTTAATTGGGCACCATCCAACTTCATTTAGAGGCTTCATGATTAAGATAGATGAGATAAGATATTATTATGTTACTTCTTAAGCTCATTAATGGTTGGATGGTAGAAATAATGATTTCAAAGCATCAGACACCATAGACAGCTGCCGTAAGCCTTTTGGTCATTAGTTAATTTCTAATCTACATGCCTATCTTATGTACATTTTTACAGCAGTACGTTTTATGGGGCTTACTTAATGCCGAAAACCGTTAGACTGGTAGTGTCTCACTGATCGGCACAAAGCAAAAATAAATGTACCTAAGTACCTACTCGTATGGTTTGGACCAATGCAAATGTTTTCTTTTTTTTTATTATTAAGTAGGTATGGTGTTTTTATTTGTATTGGTTTTATTTGTTTTAATCTTCTTGTAGCTTGTGTCGAATAAATGTTTTTTTCTATTTCTATTTCTATTTATATCGCTGAAGAGCTCAGTGTAACTTACACAAAGACATTGAGAACTACCGTCCTCTGAGTACTTACATATTTCATAGCATCCACAAGCTTGTGAGAATCAAAGTTCTGTTTGTCAAACGTGAAACTCTCGATTTTCGAGAAAGCAGTGCCTGAATTCTCTGTGTAGCTGAAGTCCAGCAGCCTGCCAGAGTTCACGATGTAATCCTCCACGTGTTGCAAAGATACATTTCCAAGGAGCTTTCGGTTATAACTGTGGAAAGCAAATGTTTATTTGAAACTAGCGACCCACCGCGCCTTGGCACGGTTTTTTTTTTTTTTATGTCAGCAAGTGACAAGACAATCAAGGCGCCCACCTGATGTTAAGCACCACGCCTGACTATCACAGATGCAGCGCCACCCAAAGCTTAAAGTTTTCAAGTGTTTGCGTGGCACTGCACTGCGCTTATCTCCCTGAGACATTGTTGTTAAGTCTCTTTCGCCCCGTAATTTCACTTGCTACAGTGCCCTTTAAATCTAAACACAGTAATGCTTGCACACTACTGCTTGGAGGCAGTATATCTGACACTGCGGTGGTACCCACCAAGACGGACTCTTGCTGAAGAGTCCTACCACCAGGACTCTTCAGCAACTATACGAATAAACCTTCCTCTTGAATCACTCTATTGAGGTTTGCATTAAAATACCTAGTTTATAAGATCTAAGCGAAACAGAAGTTGAAAAGCGACTTTGTTGTAAGTAGCTATACCTCTATGTATTATAGACTCAAGAGTACTAGCATACTGAGAGATTTGAGAGATTGTATCCATACATGGGTATAATTACACCTAACACCATTTAATAGGTAGGTAATTGCTTTGTCAATAAAAAATTACAAACATTTTGTTCCGGAGACAATTATTATTGCTTAACCATTGTTGCATGGTAATAAATAAATACATAGTCCTATTTATTGTTTTTCTTGAGAGAGAGCATTAATGGATAAATGCTCTCTGCATTAATGGACTTTTGGTAGTGACCCAGCCTTTGGATCCTAAGGTCGTGGGTTCGAAACCATTGAGTTGTTGCACCATTGAGTTTTTCCACTGGAAAAATACTTTGTGCGCAATGCCTGACCCCAAGCGGTAAGAAAAAATATAGTACGCTAACCGAAATATCCAAGAACTATTTTTTAATTAAAAAAACTTGTATCAATTATATAATCCGCCGCAAATCACTCTCGCTCGAGAGAAGTTCAGTGTCGTGTCCTAACTGTGGGAACATTAGAATTGATGATTATGATGTTTTTTTACATATATTACTACTTACATGGACAAAGCTCTTATTTTCATAGCTTTCAGACTGATTCGGTTGATATTACAAAGGGCTACAGCAGGGTAGTCGATGTTTCCAATCGAGTACGTAGAGTACTGCGGCATTAGGATCATAGGGTTTGCCAGCGTCGTTACCCAAGTGAAGATTAGGAAGTAACAGACCAGGCCGAAGAGGGCGGAAAAGATCACCGTCCATACACACCTGGGGAGTGACGCAAGGTACAAGGTTAGGGCCACTTTTGTTCGTGAATGATTATTGTCAAAATCCTTAAAGCATTAATTATACTCAATGTCTTTGTTAAAATCATAATTTGTAGTTCTATCATCGTATCATCAGTTCTGCGGTCTATTTTATGTTCATGGTACACTCAAAAAAGTGTTAATCGATTATTATGACAGGATTTAGTGCACCTCGTAAAAAGTTTGTTTTACAAACCTATAACATTGTCAAATTGCGTTTCCTTACCTTTTTCTCCATCCACAGTTAGGTTCTGTTAATTGTTTGACTCCTGCGACGGAGCAATTCCTTAGATACTCCTTCAATACTTGCGAGAAACTCTTGCGCATGATCATCTCGAAGGACAAAGGGGGTGGCTTGAACTGCTGGCGTCTGTATCCTAACCGATAAGGAGGGATGATCATGGTTTTAAAAATCGTTTTTACTCGACTTAAGCATCAGACTGAGCATCAACTTTGTACGAGCGTTTGTCGTGATTGCTAGCTGTAATTTGCTGTACCTAACTACTAATTACATTTCAGTCGCATTCACACAAGGTTATCTCCAGGTGGTTATATGCTTGCCTGCACGTGCTGGTTATTTTATTGTTTTATAAGGTTCAGTAGGTAATTAAAAAATAACACTAGGTACCTCCTTATTTTATAAGCGCTTGTAGCATGCTTAGTCTTTATTTATACGACCGATGTGGCGCAGCGGGCGAAGGTCCGCCTACGACGCAGAGGTTGCGAGTTCGATTCCCGCTTAGGGTCAAATGTTTGTACGATCTACAAATATTTGTTAAAATACCTACATGACTAAAAAAAACATCAATTATACTAACCTACAATAACAAGCGAACTCTAAAACCGTCGGCGTCGCGTGCCTCAAATCTATTAAAGTTTAATATTTGAACATGTGCCCTATTAGATTGAAACGTGGAATGAAAACAATAATCAGTCAGTGCATTTGTAAGTACCTCCCTACATACATACATACATACATAGAAAAGTACAAGTACTTACATGGATTAAAAAAAATTGGTCTCCTGGTGCACCTACCTACCTAATTAATCTAGTTACTAATGCTGTTAGAAAAAAAGAGCATTTACTCTCATGTAAAAACAGCAATTTTTCAGATATTGTTTTCGTATTTTTTTCATTAAATCAAAACAAGTCTTGCTCTTTTCATTTTTGCCAATTTGTCAATATCAAGCTCGTTTTTTTCGTGACAACCTTTTTATGAATGGAAATAAATCCATGCGGTGGTAGCCACAATTTAAGTAACTAACACAATTTAAACTAAATTTTAAAAGAAAAAGTTAAAGCGAGGCTAAGAATAAATTAGATGAATAAGTCACTGTCACTATCATATCGTTTATGCAGATGAAGAAAGCAGCAAAGCAGCGTTAAAGAATTCGGAAAAAATCGAAAAAATTCCAAATGTTCAGCAAAATTTCGGTAAGTCAGCCACCGAAACTATAATTAAAAGAAGAAGAAGAATAAGAAAATTGAGAGAACTGCGACCAATAAATCGACAAGATCCGAGATCCATGTTGTTAAGGATGATGATGACCTGAATTTATTTTTGCTCTACGATCGATAGGTACCTACCTAAGTACCTACTGCTAAGTAGCATAACTTCCAAGCGCTATTCGTTCATATACCTAAGCTATGTATTAATATTATCAAATTGAAAAGCAATCATAAATTTAAACCTAACTTTTTGCATCTCAGCTGATTAGGACTAACTGGGTGGGAGTCTGGGAGTCAACTGAGGTGCGAGAGGTTTTGATTGAGAAGATTGATCGAGTGAGGGTAAATTACGTACGGTAGAAATCACAGAACTTAGAAATAGTACGCAACCGAATTCATCAAAGGTTTAATATAAAAAAACCTGAAATTATTTCAGGCCCCTAGGTAGATTTCACTTGGTTTCAATCAAAAACTGACGTATTTTGTAAATCACGCCCAAATCACACTGCAGATTTTTTTTCATCGGTTATGGCAGGATATGTTACCAAAAGCATTGTTACATTAGTCACTAGTAGAGAATCGAGTAACACAACACTTTTTTGCTACAAATCGTGCGGGAAAGGCGCCTTCTGTCACTTTTTAGTATTTACTGAAATTATCTTGTAATGGAAGTCAGAAGTGGTCAGAAGAACAGCGGCACTCTTTGATGTAATCGCCGCCGCTGCAGAATTGTCGGTGCTTTTTGTTGAAACATCGATTGTTTTCGATGTTAATCGATGAGGAGCCAGACATTTTGTCGACTCGGGATCAGCAAAAACAGGTGTTTTTGAATGATCATCTTTTTGTTAAAGCTCTGATGTTCCGAAGGTTCATCCGATTTTCTGTGCTATACAAAATTTACCGTCATCATCATCATCATCATCATCAATGTTCCCTTTGCTGGGACACTACTACTGCTACTGCTAGGGCCTACTATCAACCGAGAGTGGAAACAATAGGTTTCCACAATTAGAAACGTTAACATTGGTTGGCAAGGCCTGACTCGCACAGCTATTTATTCACTCAAAATAGTTAATATTCGTTTAAATATTTAAAAAGAATAATTTTGAAAAGTCTCACAAGCTAGGTGATACCAGAATACCAAATACCAGTTTCACGCACCCCATCCTAGAAGAATCTGGCAACACACAAACGTCCAGCAAAGGACCAATTACATAGTGGCCTAAGTCTTTGAAACACCATAGAAAAATTTGAAAAAAAATATAAGACTAACAATAATATTATTTTTAAGTAGACAAACAAAGTTCTAATAGAAAAAATGTTTATTGTGTTGAGTTTCCTAATACGGGAACACCAGAGGTCCGCCATGACAGCTATTAGCATTGGCTATCGTGACGCATCTTGACTTTGACAGTAGGTACCTAATAACCCAGTTGTTCCTGTTGTTTTGCATTGTGTTGCACTCCTTCACAAACATAAACTTACTTTAGAATAAGAAAGAAGCCAAAATAAATAAACAGTGGTAAATAGTTTCTTTACTGATTATCTAATTATCTACACCCCTACAAAAGGCCAGGGCCCGGCTTTATACTACGTGAAACAACACCTTTAAAAAGTTAAATTAGCACTCGATAATTTACGTCTAGTCTTGTGTCTACGCTACACGCAAACAAAAGAACGAACCGTTGCTATGGTTGTGGCTTCATCACCGTCATCGAACGTATCTTCCAAAATTTATTCGTTAGGGTTGACACTTGCTTTTCTAATTTCGAATATAACGTCGTTAAGTTTTTGAAATTAGAACGCGTTTAGCTGAAGTCCTAACGATCGCACTTATCCATTCTTGAACTCACTCTCGTGACTATACCTTTGTGTTTGAAATATTGTTTTTTTGAGGCGAAACTTCTAATTCGAATTGAAAAATTAACTGCTGTTTAGAAATCGGATAGCAGAATTGGGATACCAACACCAAGTCACCAAGACAGAACAGATATTAGTACCTAGGTGAAAAAACCAACCAAAACGTTTCAGTTAGGTACGTTTAGCGCGATAAGCCTCGGATGCGGGTAACTTGGGTCGATTTTCTAGCTGTCCTACATAGAGCCTACATTGACTAGCAGTCAAGGAAGTTGATAGATAGAAGGGCCCGAATCTTAAAAACGTGGCAAAAATACGATTGCACCACTTCAGAAATATTAAAAAAAAAACTCGCACAGTGATGTTATCCTAGGTCAGTGAAGTCCACCGAATCATAACCGTATAATAATAGGCATAGTCGCGGGTCATAAAATAGTGGCTAGAGTTGCGCATCACAAGAGATAATTAAACTGCACAGACAAAGTACTGTTGTCTCTAATACTCCCGTAAAAAACTGAACATTCGTTCTCTTTCAATCAAAATGGCAAGAACATCGTTTTAAATGGACTAAATAATCACGAAAATACAAATTACGTTGTAAAATCGTGTTACCTATGGAATGTTATACCAGGTTATTCGCTTTGTTGGTGCTTCTAGAGTTATTGGTACTACACTTTTTAAATACACAGGACGGCATTTTAAGCCTGTTTTACACAAATTTGTCCGATGCGCACAGGACCGCGTCTGCCAGTCGACTGATGCAATTGGTGTGAGCTAACTCCTTTCAACGTGAACCTATTTTAAAGCGGTCGGAGCACTGTCGGGACTGTTGTCGCCATAGCTCTAAAGTTCTAGATTTAAGCAAATTTCGTAATATTTAATCGCATATCCGGTCATAATTATAAAATAATAGTTACTTTTAATGATTGTTAAATTTATGATTTATTTTGTAATTATTATTTCCGTTATTATTATATTTATTTTTAAATTGTTTAGATTATTAAAAAGTAAATGATGTTGTATTGGTAGCACTCGGGCCGCAACGCCATTCGGCCATATTCGTACAGTCGATACGTTCCGAAAAATGGCGAGCGGCACTCGTGATAGCTTTATAAGGAACGGCAGTTGGTTTTTGTGATGAGTTGAGTGAAGTGAAGTAAAGTGAAAAGATCTATTTTAAAAGTATATTCAGTGTTGAAGTGTTGAGTTTTAGGAGTGTGAGGGTAGCTAGCTAAGTACGTAGTATAGGTTTGTTAAGAAATCGATGGCTAAGTATTTAATTAAATAAGATGTGGGTAGATAATTTATATTCTGATTAATAAATTATGTGCCAAGCATTTTATCCTTCCGTTTCATTTTAGAGTACACTTATATCAGAAGTGCTGAGTAACCACGCCAAATGCCGCGAAGCCGGAAGAGAACTCGGGGGAAGAGAAGCAAACGCAGAGCTACACCCACCAGCTCTTCGTCAAACTCGAGATCATCATCGAGTAGCAGCTCTGGTGGACATAGACACAGGAAATTGAGACGCACCAGGCGTGCGTCTCCTGCAGTAAGCCAAAACGTTATGTTATCATCAGTGATTCCGGAATTTGACCCTTTAGTGGACGATATTGAAATGTGGATTAATGTAGTTGAAGCCAATGCTCGCGCTTTCAGTTGGTCCGATCGTGTCTTGCAATATCAGGCTTTGCAAAAATTGCGTAATACCGCAAAAACATGGTATGATTCACTTCAAAAAAATATGACACGATGGACCACCTGGAATTGGAAGGATTGGCGAAATACTTTGTTGGATACTTTCCAAATTAAGCGTAATATGTACAGTTTGTTAAAAGACTTGGTACAAACGAAACCTACAGATGGCCAGTCGTTATACGAATTTTATTTTCAACAAAAAAGCAAAATTGATAAAATGAGGTTAGAATTTTCAGAGCGAGATATTATTTCGGTAATAGTTGGTTCCATTGGTGACAAAAATATAAGTACAGCAGCAGAAGCTGGTAACTTTAAGTACTGTGACGATTTAGCTTCATTCTTACATGGAAAAACTCATTCTGAACCGGAACAAAAACCTGCTCAAAAACATGCTAACCTGCAACCTAAGAATTTAGCTCGTGTACCCTATGGTAATTTAGATAAAAAGTCTGAAAGTTCTTCAAACTTTAACGGAACGTCTTCAAAAAGTTCTTATGCAAATAACTCTAACATCACTTGTTTTCGCTGTGGCGAGCCAGGTCACAAAAAGACTAGCTGCAGTCAAAAAGATAATGTAAAATGCAATTCGTGTAACAGATTTGGCCATTTGGAGATTGCGTGCAGATCTAAGATTAAAACTAAGGTAGAGAAAGATAGTGAAGTCAAGTTGATCTTAGCACCTACTCCTAAAGATAAATTTTATAAGGATGTTGAATTGAATGGATGTAAACGACAGGCTTTCATTGATATGGGTAGCAGCTGTTCTTTGATAACTTCTTCTTTAGCACGCGAGTTGAACCTCTCGCCCTTCCAGCTAAAGGCGCCAGTTTTATTAACAGGGTTTAAAATTGATTCTTGCTCTCAAGTTACTCAAGGTGTACAAGTTGATCTTACTGTAGATACTGCAAAAATAAATATTACGTTTTACATTTGTGATGAACTGGCTGGTTGTCCGATTTTGATAGGTAGGAACTTTACTGAAGACAAAACAATTATGTATGCGCGTGTAGGGAACATCTTATCTTTTTGTCCTTTACACAAAAATGAAGTATCTCTGATAGAATCGTCTATGTTTAACGCTGACTCCATCGAACACGTTTCTTTGTTGAACGATATATTTTCTAAGTACCCGAAGGTTATATCTAAAGATTTAGAAACTTTAGGGCAAACGTCATGTGTCGAGTTAGATATTGAACTAACCACGAATAAACCGGTTTGTTACCGACCGTATCGTATGTCCGAGTCTGAAAAGTCAGCAACACGCGAAATAGTCGATGATTTATTAAAAAACGGTATAATACAGGAAAGCAATTCTGCCTATGCTAGCCCTGTACTACTAGTTGACAAACCTTCAGGAGAAAAGCGCATGTGTGTCGATTATAGATCCCTCAACAAAATCACTGTCAAAGAAAAATACCCTATGCCTATTGTAGAAGAACTAATCGACAAACTGCGAGGCAGTTCATGCTTCTCCTCGTTAGATTTAAAAAGTGGCTACTATCAAATTAATGTAAACGAAAATTCTATAGCTAAAACAGCCTTTGTTACTCCTGACGGTCATTTTGAGTTTAGAAGAATGCCGTTCGGGCTCTGCAATGCGCCGTCGGTTTTTCAAAGGTTGATGAACACTGTTTTAGGAAAACTTCGTTTTGATAAAGTTATGTGTTACATGGACGATCTTTTAATAGCTACTGATTCTATGGATGAAAATGTTAAAATTTTGGAAGAAGTATTGAATGTATTGCAAAAAAATGGTCTAACAATCAATCTCAGCAAATGTCACTTCTTTCAGAGCTCTGTTAACTTTCTTGGTTATGATATTTCCGCGGAGGGTGTTCGCCCTGGTAAAAAGAAATTAAAAGCTGTAGAAAATTACCCAGAACCCAAAAATGTGCATCAGGTGAGACAATTTCTGGGCCTTGTAAATTATTTTAGAAAATTTATTAAAAATTGTGCTATTCTAGCGAAACCGTTGACACAGCTCTTAAAGAAGGATATTCAATGGGAATGGGGTTCAGATCAGATCACAGCTGTCAATAAATTGAAACACGAGTTATTACACAATGCCTTATTAACTATATTTGACCCCAAATTACCCACTATTTTGTACACCGACGCTAGTCGCGACGGCTTAGGCTGCATCCTTACTCAAGTAACCGATCAAGGGGAGAAACCAATTCATTTTTACAGTAGGCAAACTTCTAATGAGGAAAAACGATACCACTCGTTCGAATTAGAGTTTTTAGCTATTGTGGTTGGCTTGCAGAAGTTCCGGCACTATTTATTAGGTTCAATTTTCAAAATTTATACTGATTGTAATGCAGTTAAATACACAATAAATAAGCAAGAAATCAACTCTAGGATAGGTAGATGGGTACTTTTGACGCAAGAGTTCACTTTTGAGACAATACATAAACCAGGAACGCAAATGCAGCATGTTGACGCTTTAAGCCGAAACCCAGTCAGTGTGTCTACTCCCATGTTAAATAAAAGCGTGTCTGTTATTACTGAGGGGGATTGGTTATTGTCAGTTCAATTACAAGACCCTAGTATCTGTGCAATAAAGGAAATTTTAGAATCAGGTGAGGCCGAGCATAATAAGAAAACGTTTAATGACTATGAACTATTAGGCAATAAGGTATATCGTAGGACTGAATATGGCAGACGATGGTTAGTTCCTAAGCAATGTATTTGGCAGGTGATACGAGCTAACCACGACGACCTAGGTCATTTTGCCGTGGACAAGACAATTGAAAGAATAAAATCACTTTATTGGTTCCCAAAAATGAAAAAAGTTGTTTCAAAATATATTAAAAACTGTCTTAACTGTATTTACTCTAAAAATGTCCACGGCAAAAAGGAAGGTCAATTGTTTCCTATACCGAAATATGCTAAACCATTTCACACGTTGCATACAGATCATTTAGGGCCTTTTGTAAAGACAACTCAGAAGAATACTTACCTTCTAGTCACTGTTGATTCATTTACAAAATTTGTGTTTATTTCTCCTGTGCGTAGCACTAAAAGCAAAATTGTTATCAATGAACTGGATAAAATATTTAAAGTCTTTGGAAATCCTAAACGTCTTATATGTGACGCAGGAAGTTCTTTTACTTCTAAGTTATTTACTAAGTACTGTCAAGACAAAAACATTCGTCAACATGTTATAGCGACCGCCATGCCACGCTCGAACGGTCAAGTAGAGCGCTATAATCGCACAATTCTTGATGCATTGAGGAGTATGGGTGCTAGCACTGATTATAATAAATGGGACACACATATAGCCAGTATTCAACAAGGCATTAACAGCACCATTAATAAGACCACCTCTGCAACACCTAGTGAGGTATTTTTCGGATATAGACTTCAAACAGATTCCGATAAGCTAATGGATGGTAATGACGAACCTATCGACGTTACTTCTCTAAGAAACACAGTCAGTAAACGCATCCAGGATAGTGCAGACAAACAAAAACAGATTTTTGATTCTAAACGAAAAGCGGCACGCGTTTACGAGGTCGGGGATTTAGTAGTCATAAAAATTCCCAGCCAATCGAACGACGGACAAAGCACTAAGCTGTTACCACTGTTCAAAGGCCCTTTTCAAGTGACAGACGTATTGGGTCACGACCGATACAAGGTAAAAGACATGCGAGGCGCCGAACGTTCCAGTAAGCTATATGAAGGAACCACTTGTGTTGAAAATATGAAACCATGGATCAAATTGGCAGATCTCAATAGTGAAGCTGAGGAAACGGCCTAAGATGTTGTCAGGTATTTCATAACTATTTAAATTGCTAAAATTGATATATACAATCAACTTGTCTTGTTTCATTCTGTCTGTCTAGTGCATTTGCTTCAAACATGACACATTTGGCGTTTAGGCAACACCTATGCAGCGGTATTTATTCGTGTAAAAATAAATCCGTTGGCAAGTATGGAGTTACGTTTTGTGGTGATATGCAACTAGGGTTGGCCAAAGGCATCGCCTAGGGAAAACCACAATTCATAACTTGGGTTATACGTGTAACTGACCGTTGATGGAACAGTTTAGTTTAAATGCCAAGAATGTGTCATGGCTGATAAAATGAGGAGTCTTTCATCTGCTGGCCGTTGATGGAATAGCAGAGTGGAAGGCACTCATTGTAGGAATACTTCTAACACATTGATTAGTTGGCTCATCATGTTTTTCTTTGTTTTCAGCAATTGCACCAGACTATTACGCTATCCAGGGACGGATGCGTGCGCAGGACGGCCGGATGTTGTCGCCATAGCTCTAAAGTTCTAGATTTAAGCAAATTTCGTAATATTTAATCGCATATCCGGTCATAATTATAAAATAATAGTTACTTTTAATGATTGTTAAATTTATGATTTATTTTGTAATTATTATTTCCGTTATTATTATATTTATTTTTAAATTGTTTAGATTATTAAAAAGTAAATGATGTTGTATTGGTAGCACTCGGGCCGCAACGCCATTCGGCCATATTCGTACAGTCGATACGTTCCGAAAAATGGCGAGCGGCACTCGTGATAGCTTTATAAGGAACGGCAGTTGGTTTTTGTGATGAGTTGAGTGAAGTGAAGTAAAGTGAAAAGATCTATTTTAAAAGTATATTCAGTGTTGAAGTGTTGAGTTTTAGGAGTGTGAGGGTAGCTAGCTAAGTACGTAGTATAGGTTTGTTAAGAAATCGATGGCTAAGTATTTAATTAAATAAGATGTGGGTAGATAATTTATATTCTGATTAATAAATTATGTGCCAAGCATTTTATCCTTCCGTTTCATTTTAGAGTACACTTATAGGACCCTTCTATATATCGACTTCCTTGCTAGCAGATCGTAATTCGTACCATGGGGACATGGAACAATAATTGGCCTATTCCTGCAGATAGGGTTGCCTACACCTGTTCCGGTCCAATTGTTGTTATTGTTGTATTAGCGAAACCCCCATTTCACGCGATGCCCTAGGTAAATTCTCAGGGAGACGCCAAAGTTATTTGGTTTATATTGATGATTGAATATAACTTTTTTGACTTTGTCTTACGGTATAATTTCGATGTAGATATTTAGGTGTGCAACAGCAATGAGGTCGCGACTGAATGGTCACCAATGTCTGGAATACTCGCGATCCGTTGCACACACGCAATGCACGCACGCATTGAACTACACGCACACTGCGCTGTGCTATGCTGACGCACTCTACAAAAGATTGCATAGCGGAAATTAGTACCTAGAACAATTTTTTTATGTCAGCTAATGACAGATGGTTTTTTAAAGAAATTTTAAAGTTCTGGGTGGCACTGCACTGTGCTCGTAACTCCGTGACGTTTAACAGTTTATTTCACTATAATGCTTTTACCCAGCAATTTCACTTGATACGATTTGCAATTTCTTTTCAAACCTGAAGGGAAATTAATCAAGGAAAGTCGCCTCATCATGGCAGCCTTATAATGTTCCCACTGCTGAGACATTGGCCTACTCTCGAACGAGAGTGATTGGGTCTTAAAATAATCCACCACGCGGACCCAATGCGGATTGGTGGATGCCACACGTCTTTCGAATTTTTTAGTTCTTGGACATGCCGGTTTCCCCACGATGTTTTCCTTCACCGTTTAGGAGCACTGGCATCGCGCACATAAGTTTTTCAAGTAGAAAAATCTATTAGTGCACGACCGGGTTTACACCCACGGCCTTAGGATCGGAAGGCTCACTACCACTAGACCACTAGTGCTCTTAAGAAAAAGTATTTGAAGTTAGCAGATTGTAGGTAAGGTACCTACCTACCTGCTCAAATATTTATTTGCCGGCCTCTCTCTACACTACAAGGATTTAAAAATTCGAAGAAAGACAAGATCGAAAAAAACATCTGTATATTTTCATTGCTCCAATCGATAGGTGTCAAGCATTGCGTCTTCAACAAAGACATTAAGAATAATAATTTGCCTTTAATTTGTTTATATGTTCGAAGGTCTTTAATTAAGGGATGATCATCACATCAATCATGGAATTCATGGACCATGGTTGACTAACAAAAGTTAGTACAGAAAATTAAGAAAACTATAACCATTACCAAGATGATGATTGTGGTGTAGCAGGTTGTAGAGAGAGATTAGTTAGACTACCTAGTTTATGAGATGCAAAATAGTAAATCAGCGCAATACAAGGCATTTGCATTGCGCTTGCGCTGATTTGCGCTACTTTTTTAAATCTCTCTATCTTAGTACCTACCTACCTTCGAACATATAAACAAATGTCTTTGCTACCTACCTACCACAAACACAATCATTCAAGCTCCATGACATGACCACAATCATTACTAGGCGCCGAAGTTCTCGGCATATTTTGCTATTTTAATCTGTGCTCTCGGGTCTCGGTTGAAAGGTCAAAAGACGGTTTTTTTTTTATCGAAAGTTGTGGAAAGTTGTCATCTTGGATCGTGAACTTCGAACATTGAAATTTTGCGTGCGAAAATCGCATACCGGCTCGCACACTACCGCAAACATCAAGCACGCACACATCGATGTATATTACGAGAGAGATTTGCACGTGTGCTGTCTGCACGTTGTTGCACGCGATGGAAGTGCATCACACGCAGCCAGGGCATTTGTTACTGTGCTATTTGCGGGGACTGGGTTATTGATACGGTTTTTTGCCGTATGTTGATTGGTATCCATCCAAAAAGGTATTGACTTGCCGAAATAGTTCCTACTCTACTATCAGCTGTAGTACAGTTCAGGTACTACAACTGATGATAGAGTAGGAACAGTTTTCATCGTATAATAATTAATTATAAAGTATATACTTTAACTAGTATATACTAACCTAACCTAACGAAATAAAAAATCATTAAGTACTTATTATATAATAAAAAGCCATTAATACCTACATTATTTAATACAAAATTATAAAAAACCCAGTTGTAGGTTAGGTGGGTGGATATGTCAGTTTTATATTCGTGTTGCAGAAGAGGGCTGTTCGCGCAATTTATAACATGGGTCCCAGAGAATCACTTAGAGATAAGTTCAAAGAAATCAATATTATGACAGTACCCTGTCAATATATTTATGAAAATCTTATATAAGTTCGCAAAAATATGAATCTGTTTAAGAAAAACTGTGATAATCATAATGTTAATACTAGAAATAGAAATAAACTCGCTGTTCCCACAGTTAGGCTCACTAAGGTCAGTAAATCTTTTAAAGGGCAATGTGTACGCTTCTTTAACAAAGTCCCAAGCGACATACAAAATTTATCAATTGGAAAATTTAAAAACTTAATTAAACAACAACTGTTTCAAAAAACTTACTATAAAAAAACACATTACCTAGATGATAAAAAGCTTGGGACGAATGTGCTCCAACTCTACTCAGCATCGATAACAATAGCAAGGGTCATGCCAAAAAAGCGATAGGAACCCAGCCGGTGTTGTTGCCAGTTCTTTTACGGCATGGGCGCGCATTGGAACTGGTGTAAATTTTCCTAGCTTGTAAGACGTTTCAAAGTGATCCATGTGATTCTTACTTACTTACTTACTTACTTACTGAAATAAATATTTTTTGATTTTGATTTTTGATTTTATACGAGAATTATTTTTATGTTGGTTGCGCAGTGACAAGAAATAAATTGTTGTAAGTACTTATTCTACAGTTTACATAAGCAGTCAATATGTATTAAGTAGGTAAGTATAGAGTTTTTTTTTAGCACCAACGCTGACAATAAGCTTTTGTTCTTTATATTAAAATGGTAGAGTGTGTGACGTCACACAGCCTTATGTATAGTTCTCACAACGGATCTCGGCCGTCGTGAAATTAGCCGTTTCGATGCGCAATAGAGCTTTTTCAAACTAAATTGTCTTTGCGCATCACAAACGGCTAACTTATAAAATTAGCAGTCATCAAATATAACCTATTAAGTAATTGATTCCGCTCCGCTACTGTGGACACCTTTCCTTATTGTAATAATTAGTTGAAGTATTTGGCGTGATGCTTGAATACCTAGTACCCACTAACCCGATTAAAACTAATCAAGTTTATCTTGCAGCAGCATGGTGCAACATAGTTGTAATAGTGCACAGCAATAAATGCAGTAGCGGCGGGAGTGGCGCGGGGCGGGGCGGCGCGGCGGTGGGGGCCGCCGGCGCTCAGTCGCATCGTGACCGCGCGACGCGCCGTGCGTTCCTGACGCGCGATACAACCGCGACCACGGCCGAGCACGACGACATGGTGTCGGTGGGCGCGTGGAGGCGCCGCGTGACCGACGACTGCGACGAGAGATCCGAGCCGGGCGCCTCTAGCTCCGCGGTCCCGCGCGCGCCGCCCAACTGCGCGCGCTGCAGGAACCACCGGCTCAAAGTCGAACTGAAGGGCCACAAGCGGTACTGCAAATATCGGTACTGCACGTGCGAAAAGTGCCGGTTAACCGCCGACCGGCAGCGAGTGATGGCTCTCCAGACGGCGCTGAGACGAGCTCAGGCGCAGGACGAGGCCCGCGCGCGGCACCACGACCTGCCGGCGCCCGGCGTGGAGCTCGAGCACCCGGAGCCACCCGTGGTCAAAGCTCCACGTAGCCCGCTGGTCCCGCCGGCGAGGAGCTTGCGGTCTCCGAGCCTAGACTCGGTGCCAGAATCTCCAGGTGTTTCTCCGTACGCGTCGCTGCCGCCGTCCGCTCCGCCGCCGCCGACAATGCCGCCGCTGCTGCCGCCTCAGCAACCTGGTAAGTCTGCACAACAAGTGTCAAAGTGTAGTTTAGTTTCATCAAAATTATAGGTAGGTACTACTTAGATAGGTATAGGTCTCACAACGGATCTCGGCCGTAGTGAAATTAGCCGTTTCGATGCGCAATGGAGCTTTTTCAAACTAAATTGTCTTTGCGCATCACAAACGGCTAACTTCACGGAAGCCTAGATCCGCTGTGCGAACTCTACTACAAGTGAAACGCTTTGCAATAAAAAAAAGCCCTCATTGAATACCCACCTTCTTAAAAATGTCGAGCATGAACTGCCGTTCAAATCCTGTTTTACCAGAGAGTAATGTGAGCTGAGTTATCCAGAAAACTCGCCCTGCGTGTGCGCAGTATTCCGAATTTCGAAATCGATGGGCCCCGGGCGGCGCGATACGTTTTCCAATGAAACATTATCGTGTAAACGAATCCCACATTATACTAATTTAAAAGTATGATGAATAGGGTTCAGAGAATATAAACCAGTGATAGAGAGGAATCAGCTGATTATGAACTATTTATGGTGATCTTTGTCTGTTCTCACAATTTAACTTCCAAAATACGTCTTTAGGGTTGTACCTTGACCGAGTCATAATAGCCAAATTATCCGACTTTTTTTTTAAAAACTCCCTAAAATTTTGCTGCCAAAAAAACCCTGTTTATTATTTAATCAGTGTACTTAGGTAATTAAAAGTAATTATTTATATTATATATATTTGAATTTTTACACATTCTAAATTATTAAAAAAATATATAATGGCTAAGTAAGCCACATAAGCCTTAATTAATAGATTAATAGATAGGCCTAACTAATCTCAAACTGGATTGATCTATGAATTTTTTAAATTAAATATATGACACATAGATAGTTACTTAACTAACTCTATATTTTTATTATAATGAAGTAATATATTAAAATAAACAATTAAATATTATTTATTGTAACTAGGTATAGCCTATGTATTGTGTTAGGATAATAAAATAAAATATTATTATTGCATAATTATTAGATACATAATCCAAGAGGGTATAAATCATCAGATGCTTGCAAGTTATGGTTACATTTCAAAATTAACATAAATTAGTATATTGTGCAACAATCTACTGATAAAAAATAACAATCTCGCAGGTAGGTAGGTACCTACCTACCTACTGTGATTGAAAATAAAGTGAGATGTCTCCGACTTTTATAACAGCTTGATCCAGTCTTCAAATTGAAACAGTGATTGATGGCTCTACCACGTTTCATAAGACCGAACACGCTTAGAATTTACGCAAAATCCAATTCAATTACAAGGAGATAAGGTACTTTGTACCACAAAAAATGAATAAAATAAGTTAACCTTTTGCATATTACATTAGCACACGTCTAAAATGAACGCATTCAAGCAGAAAATCTGTGTGGAAGTGGGTTTATTTTGTGTTGCTATCGACATAAAGTAGGTAATTTAAAAAGGCTGGTAGGATGTAGTTCATTTTACTTGTAGAGTTTTGACCAACAATCAAAAAATGATGATTAAAATGGCTAGTTTTTGTCAGTTAGTGATTCTTGTTATTGGTTGTCGTTAAATACTAAAGAAGGCCCGGTTTTTTGATTAATCAAGCTAATGATTGATTAAATATGACTGACTGCGAGAGCTCAGTGTTCTGTCTTATTTCCTTGAAAAGCCATCGCTTTTAATCAATGTCAATCAATTATTATCAATTATTTTTGTTAAATAACTGGACAACTGGTTACCAACTGATAAAAAAACTGGGAAAATTATATTTCTGGCTTTCCCTGGGCACTGTATAACAGTTATTATTTTAGTGATTTCAGCCTGTTTTGTTTTCTTGACTGCATGATAAATGTTTGCATTACATTATAAATCATGCAGTCTAATTATAATTCCGCTGTGATTCCGCCCTTATTTGGATCTGCGTGGTGAATTATGGCCATTTTTTGTCATATTAAATACTTTTTCAATAGTTCTTATTACTAACCCGATTAGGGTTGTCGCGTTGTCTAGCAGCTTAAGGTTAAGTAAACGCGGACTTTATCCCTTTCAATTTATTCGCACTTGTCAGTCCCTTAGCTCACAAACTGGTTGTGCTGTTGATCAAAGATACGGGATGAAAGAACGCTTTACTCTACATTGTCTTTCGACGGGATTTGCGAACCTTTTGTGAACTTGCATACGTAATTCAGGTTTAATTTCACGTTTGCTTACATTTCTTGTTTGCGTAGGGTTGTATAGCAGTGTGAGGTTCTTGCCGGGTTAAGTATTCATAACTTTCAAATTTATAAACTCAGCAGAGTTTTAGGAAAAAATATAATAACCAACACAGCTTATTAAAAGGGTAATTTACACAATATACATTAAACAAAATATCAGGCCCTAGTATATATAATGCGGTTGCAATCGATTTCATTTGGTTTCAATCAAAAACTGACGTATTTTGTATGAATATACTATAGTATAGTATACTTCAACACAAAGTAAGAAGCTTGCAGCGCCCATGCGGACATCACAGGCACCATGTCTTGCCTGCGCGTCCTAAGCGCTATGAATTAATATGACAGCTTATTGACAATCCAACAGAGTTGCGTAATCATCCTACAGTTAAAGATAGATTAAATAAAACATGTTCTGAATAGTACTTGGGATGTTGAGCTAGATATTTTTTTATAAATGGTTTTACAATATAAGTAAGTATATATACTTAACCAAAACTTAAATATCGAGTGTATTCAAGAAAACTGTGGCAATATTAGCTGAGTGCTTCCGTGCTTCGGCTGGTACGACTAGTCGTACCAGCCGTACGTAAAGTAGTCGGTCCTGACTCTCAAAGTTAATAGTCATGACGGAAGCCTTCAGGCGGCTTATTGCCAACTGTAATTAGTTACCATCACAGTTGGCCACTTGACGACCGTTTTTTTAATAAAAAGTATAATTTTTTCTTGGTATTACTCACATAAAATTGTTCTGCTTTTAACTAATTATTTAGTACATACAAGCAGGTATTGCCATCCTTATTTGTCAGATACCAGCAGACGTTTGAACTCGCGTGACGGGTATCAGAGTTGACAGTGATTTTGCGCGAAGTACTGACGTCGACAAAAGTGAGAACAAAATCATCGTGATAAACCTGTTCTGATCTAAGCAGGAAAACCAAAAACAACCAGTGATTTCATAACTAAAGTCTGAACAAAAGGATATGGGTCACTTAGACATAATCTTTGGAAACTCCCTTTTGTGTGAATGTGAGCTTATTTAACGTATTTAAGCATTAACTATCTAAATTAAATTATTCTAAGTAAAAAAAAACATAAATTAATACCTTTAATACAAGAATGCGTTTAATGGGCCCATAATTTTAAACTTAAAATTACCCAAACACTTGTGGGGGTTTGAGTTGCATACTTAGATTTATTTTTTCTTAGAAGAAAAACTAATTCGTTAATGCCTCAAAAGTTATGTCGATGATTGTATTCCAATTTAACTCGTCTCCAGGCCATAGCAACATGTATACATGAAATTCCTGTGTGTGTGACCATGTCAAACTGCAAAACAATGCTATAAAACGAAGTTTGTTATCATCATCCACAACCTAACAAAACCTGATAATTTTTTAAAATTATCTGATTAAATAATTATCAGTTTCTTCCCAAAACTTTTAATTTGTACTTTAAAAAAAAAAGTGTAAAAATGCTGTAAGTTATAAAATTAATTAACGAATGAACGATAAAAGAAACCACACAATAACATTGCACAATACCCTTTCAGTCCTAAATGACCGTTACAAAAAGCCGGACGTCTGTATTTTAGCCGGAAAGCTCTAAAACCACAAACTGTGTGGCTGATCTTTAGATACATTAAAAATAAAAAACCATGACTTGTTGAATATTTTAACAAACTTTTTTTTATCGTGTTATTGCCAAATTTGAACTGCAAATGAGTCAGTTGGGTGAGCGGAATTATGCACAAATTAGAGCTACTTTGAAATATGATATGAAACACACTTGACGAAGGTCATTTTAACTGGGTGGCCGGTGCGTTCGTATTATAATGTAGCTACGTCTACTATCTTCAAGACTCATTTTAGAAATACGGAAATATAACATACCGTTATGATAGTGAGACTCAATTCTGAGAGTCTTCTTCGGGGTGTAGAAACAGCGGTGCACACTCTCTTTTGAGTCGCACGTTTAGCACGATATACTGCTTTCTGTAATGACAAAACCTCCATGTATGTAATATAGTGAGTGATTTAGCAATGGCGTGTCGGTTAGCTGGAAATTGATCGGTGCTGAAAATCTCAGACAAATTTATTTTAGTTTTCATGTAAATTATTAATAGTGCGTAAAGTTACTACCTAGAATAAGCAAATTGATTATGTATTACATCATGTTTGCCTTGTTAAGAAAAAGCTGTTACCAACTAGGAAATACAAATATTAGATAACATATTAACTAACATTTATAAATAATATCTTTGCAATAAAATTACAGAGGTGCACTAAGCAGCAAGCACCTTCACAATTCTGTATCCAAATAATAATAAAACAATATAATATTCTAGCCAATTTAAGCCAAAAAGATAGATAGATAGATAGATAGATATATAGAAAACTCTTTATTGTACACCACAAAAGAAAAATAAAAACAGAGAAATAATAATTACATTCAATGTTTAACAGTGAAGTACAATGAGCGGCCTTATCGCTGTGAGCGATTTCTTCCAGGCAACCTTTGGATGGACAGAAACTAGTTAGAATTAAATGGGATTGAGCCAAAACAAAAAGAGAAGATTAAATAATTATTTACATAAAGTGCATAAGATAATTATAGTACAAATTTCTTATTTACAAGATGTGTAAAAATGCGCTTTATTATATTTAAACCATAATACCTAGTGAAAGTACTTACATAGTATGACATATACAGGGTCATTCATTATCAACCTGACAAACTTAAGGGATAGAAAACGTTTAGAAAAAAAAAAAAAGTACAAGTATTTTTTTTTTATGTGTGGAACCTACCCCTTAAGTTTGTCAGGTTGATAATGCATGACCTTATATAACGTCTTTAATTTTTTATTGTACTTATCTCTTGTTTATTTATTTGGATCCTGAAATATTTGGAGGTGGGCGTTAGTGTTCGCGACACAGTGTTAAGCTTCCTCGGATATTATCGTTCTTCTTGTGTTGTTATTGTACTATAAGTTTTTGTTCCATAATAAATACATTTTTGATTTTGATTTGATTTGATATAATATTCACTTACACATACTTATCGAAAGATTAATTCATTGTTTTGTTTTCGAGTCGCATCATGCGTTCTGTTTTCATATTTCGTGAAACGTGATTGACACAAGTCCCATTTAGATAAAGAACAAGCCAAACTAATCACATTGTGATATAAATTAAATTAATGTAACACCTGTTTCAATTCGAACTGAGTCCTTTAGAATTACTTTTGATTTTCAATTGTCTCGTCCCGTTCGTCAGTTCCAGTCATTAGACTAGCGACGTAAATTCGCTCATTGCCTAGATACGGTCTGCCTGCTGCATGCAATCAAAGTTGCACTGATAACCGCAGCTATGTCAACAGAGGTGATAATGATAACATTTGTCTGTTTATAATGTAATCTAAATGCAATATTATTATAGTCTCACAAAATATGTAGCTGATTTTATGATTAATTGACATTAATTAATCAAATTGCTGTTCTACTTTAAATTAGATCAGTATTAGGACAAATATATACATCGATGTAGCATGCATGCAAAATAGACAATGTCATGCTTGCAGCTTCCAGATACCAGCAACTGGATAAGATAAAGATAACATTTATCTTTTAAAAAATGTATGACATACCACAGGCTAAAATGGCAATTGGCAATCGCAGTACAGAATTCATGCAAGCATCGACGTAACAATACAGCTAGGTAGATGGATAGCTAATATATTATGTATGAACTTTGTACGAGACCGTAAAGTTGTTCGCCTAATGTTAAGCGCAGCACTTGACCAGTTTTGTGTGGCGTTTTGTGTATTATAAGTCTCTTTCGCTCAGTATTTTTTCTTCCTACAGTCTTTTTCAAATCGAAACAAAATGCTTACATACTACTCCTTGGAAGCCGAATATCTTACACTGCGGTGTAGTACCCAACAAGACGAACTTCAACTAAGGTAAGATATTTATGCAGTGACTTTTTAAGTGTTTCATTTTGTTTCCTTGTAGGAAGAGTAGTAGAGTTCTTTGTGATAGAGCTCGTCCGGGGAAGAACTACCACCATACCTATTTCTGCCGCCAAGCAGTAATGCTCGCATTGCTGTGTTCCGGTTCGAAGGGTATGGTTTCCGATGAAATTACAGGCACATGAGACTTTCCATCAAACGTCTCAGGGTGGTAACACGCAAGTGATATTATGATGTTGCATGCGTACTTAGGCTATGGTAACCGCTGACCATCAAGTGGGCCGTACGCTTGGTTGCTACTTTAGTGGTATAAAAAAAGGTATAAATCTACACATACCACTATAACCTACCACCATTTCTAACAGCATATTTAAAATAAAGCATGTATTGAATTTGGGATTTGTTGTAATTTGCATTGTTGTAATTTCGATACAACTTCACTCCTCTTTTTTACAGTAAATAACTTTCTCGTTTTCAAGAACTAAGCAAGATAACTTTAACGGCTTTATACAGCTGTCCCGTTCCTTCGGGGTAAAGCTATGCGATAGGTTGGTTGGAGGGGTGCGATAAAAACATTGAGCCTATGGGGCGGAGCTATGTAAATGTTATGTACACGCAGGGGTGCTTTTGGGACCTCTGGTGGCTACTTTTAGATAAACTGTAGCCTTCCTATCCGATTGTAACTAGGCGGGTTGCCTGTGGAAGTTTTACCTGCTCCGATTTTATTGTTATAGTTTGCACAGCGGATCTAGGCTTCCGTGAAGTTAGCCGTTTGTGATGCGCGAAGACATTTTAGTTTGAAAAAGCTCCATTGCGCATCGAAACGGCTAATTTCACGACGGCCGAGATCCGTTGTGAGAACTATACATGCGGCAGAAATATAAATGTACAGATATTTTCCCAGATCAGTTCTATCATAAAGAACTCTATATTACTCTGTTCTCTTTCTACATCTATATCTATACTATCTATACTTCTATACTAATATTATAAAGATAGAAGATTTGTATTTTTCTGTTTTTGTTTGTTACGAATATACTCAAAAACTACTGGTCCGATTACAAAAATTCTTTCACCATTAGAATGCTACGTTATCCCTGAGTAACATAGGCCATATTTATTACTAGCGATCCGCCCCGGCTTCGCACGGGTGTGATTTCACTGCACCCATGCGAAGCTGGGACGGACTGCTAGTTTCAAATAACAGACATTTGTAAATACATTCAGGTATAAAAAATGTCATATAATATGTATATTGAAAAAAAATGATAGAAAATTAGCCGGATGTGAAAAGCCGGATACTTCGCGCATCTATCAATATAACGGATTCTAATTATGAAAAAAACATTAGATGGCTCTGTTTCATATGTTTTCATAGTTATTTAGTATCGAGTTATTTATCTTACGACAAAGTTGGTGTTACCTTATTTATGATTTCGTCCATAAGCAATTTCTTCCCCAAATCCTTCCAACCATTTTATCCTTCGCTTTGTCTCACCATCCGTTGTATTTACTCGTATAATGGTATTATTGAACTAAAATATATTTGTTCGTCCCAAAAAGATTTTATCGAACCTTTTCCTTTTAAATCCCTAGCTTTATAGATCTCCGAGAACCAAAACCTAGTCCAATTTCTGATCCATCCATCAAAACTGATTCGAAAGGATTCAGCAGTTCTTACTTTAGTTTACCTACTTCTAGAATGAGTAAAGTTTGAATTTGGAACTTGAAGGCTGCAAAGAAAACAAGGTTGCTTCCCGACTGGACCTCTTTGTGTCTTATGTTGTTGTGATAACGGATATTTTTGCGTGATTGAAGCTACTTAGCGAACGGGATGTTTTCAGTGCAGGGTGGTAGGTCATTATAGGGTTGGCACTTAATAAAAAACATTAAAAGTCTAGACTACTATCAACATCCAACGTTTAACGAGATAAATTAATAATGGCTACTTAATATTAAATTACGTCTTGTGAAACTCATAAATTACAAACTTAGAATCTATTATGAATCAAAACCGCTTTTGCCAAGAAATAATCACCATAAAGTCGCCAGTAAAGTACGAAGTTGAATTAAATATTTAATTTATTTAAAGTTGACATCCCTGAAACGTTTGATGTTTTACGAGTTCCCGCTCGTCATTAAACTTCCCTATTTCGGGAGGAAACGCTAGGGTTGGCACACGTCCGACACTTTTATGTCTCGTCTGAAGTTGCAGCCGCAAATTGTGCTTTATACGCACAGAAGGAACAATAGTAGACACAATAACTAACCTTGCATGAACCACTTCTAGTCAGATGGCAAAGTAAAATGTGCTCTATGATTGATTGTTCAATGTTTGTTTTAGGCAAAACATATAAAATTCTAAAATCTTTCAGTTTAAATGAAATTTTCAAGAAAAGAGAAATATTTTTATTGGGCTATCTTGAAAAACTTTATAAAACGGCTTTGTTTGATTTTTCTTAATTGTTTTTAATAACACTTTTTTTTGTTGGCTGTATAGTATGTATGTAATATGTATGCATATCAGGGGGACAATCCTACTAATATAATGATAGGAAAATTACAGTGCATAACCGAAAGTGACAAAAATCTACAATTTGTTGTCATTGTATTATATTGCACTTACAGGCGGCCTAAAAATTCTGTCACTAGAGTTGGCCACTGACTCAAACGAACTAACTTTACCCCCAGTTTCATGGAATGTCAGTAATATGTAGAAGTTTCAGGCCGTCAGGCGCTAGGCGGGCTAACAGAGTTGGCCACTGACTCATACGAACTTACTTACTCAGACAACAACACTAATTGAATGAAGTGCGCAGATGTGACTGACTGACTAGAGAATTATAATTTAGACTTAGATTTTCTTTTTAGTAGGTATATCGCTTTTTTATGCGGCTCTATTTAAAAAAAAAACAATTGATTTCTGAGTGAAAGTGTCAGATCTAGTTGCAGTAAAATCGTCGTATTGTAACCTGACTGCGCAGTGCAGTGCAATGTAGTGCAGTACATTGCTCAATGTCTTCTTTTGTCATCTTGAGGTAGGTTGCTTGCGCAAAAGTATTTGCGCTTCTTGCTGTATCTAGAGCTGGATCGTTCAACAGTAGAATACAGAAACACCATAAAACAAATGAAAAGTAACCGTTATACGATTCGTCCGCAATCGGTTAAAAAGTTTGTTAGTAGAATTGCTCCTTTGCTTAAATAAATCTTTTTTGAGAGCATTGCTTTCGAAATAATATTGCTTTTAATTTTCACTAAAAACGGGATATTTACCATGATTTGTAAGTTTTATTGATTCCCGATATTTCTGCGGTTCCCGTTTTTAGTGAAAATTATGTTAATAACCATGATAGTTTTAAAACAATATTACTTTCGTGATAATCTGTATCTAGTTATACCTTCAGTGTTAGCATTAAAACGAAATCAAACACTATTTAAAACAAATCAAATTAAATGAATTCTCGGCTCTCATACATTTTACTTCTAATCATTACCTGTCACGTTGTGAACGTTTAGAAAAATCTCGTCAAAGGTTGTCTGAACGAAATCGTTCACAGCGGACCGTTGTTACTTCGCTGTTGAATTGTATGATTTATTTTCTTTTGTGGTAAGTAGTAAGTTCGAGTAAGTAAGTTCGTATGAGTCAGTAGCTAACTCTGGTGACAGAGTTTCTAGGCCGCCCGGAGGCCTCCGTCATGGCCTCACAACTTACTGTGGTGTACAATAGTGAGTACAATACAATTTACAAATACACCTAGCGTAATAATTTCAATCCTTTTGTACTGTAACATGAGCAACATTACTTCATTGATAATTTATTTTAATATTAGGTAACTTGTTGAAAATTTGCATACCAGTTAAACTGGTAAAAATATGCAAAACTCTATTTTAGTGTGACATCTTCTGTAACTACCATATTTTAATGCAAATAAATAAATTAAATGAAAAAAAATTAAAAATTAAATGAGTTTAGAGTAGTAGAGTTCTTTGTGATAGAACACATCCGGGGAAGTACTACCACCATACCTATTTCTGGCGCAAAGCAGTAATGCTCGCATTGCTGTTCCGGTGTGAAGGGTATGGTTTCCGTTGAAATTACTGACACATGAGGCTTTCGATCTATGCCTCAAGGTGGCAACCCGCGAGTGATACCTCTGGTATTGCAAGCGTCCATAGGCTGCGGTAACCGCTTACCATCTTGTGATCGTACGCTTGGTTGCCACTTCAGTTGTATAAAAAAAAGTTTTGTAATCTAATCTAACGTTTGACAGCCCTACGGTAAGTTTAACATTTTACGTTCCGAATTTCGGGCAGTAGATCGTTCGGGCAAGGTCGCAAAATGCAACTTAGCTTCGTAGTATAGTACCTACGTAGTACGTAGACAGCTGAATAAATTCACCCTTACTTGGGTGGTATTTAAATAAATATTGGCGTAAATCACAGCGCCATCTAGGACGACTAAGCAAAATTCACTAAAAAGTTCTCGGAACTGTTATAGCCCGACTCATGAGGTCGGATCTACTGATTATGCTTAGAGATGTTATTAATATTAGTTTATATATTCAATTTGTTTTTAATGGAACTCTGTATAATCTGTATTCGGAGGGCGTTGATGTCTGTGACACAGTTTTACACTTCCACAGACGTCATCGGTTCTCACACTATTGTTATCGTGCTACCCGGCCACAGACGCCACAAATTAAAAGAAGTTATCGTGCTACCTATGTATTTTGTTCCAAAATAAAGATATTTAATTTAACTTATTTAACTAACTTACGAGGACTGAATAAAAAAAAAATCATCTGTTATCCAGATAACAGATTTTTTTTTTACATACATACCTGCGTATGCATAAGTTTATAGTGCATAACATTCAAGGAATATGTTCCTCACACAAAAAAAAATAATGTAGGTACATCTTTTTTGACACCAGCCCCCATACCATGAACTCTTAGAGCGATTCAAATTAGAACCTCAACTGAATTGTACCATGAAATTATTAATTATTGTAGTCATGGTACAAAATTTTTTGACAATTCAGTTTAGGTCCTAATTTGAATCGCTCTAGGAGTTCATGGTAGGGGGCTGATGGGCAATTCTGCTAACAAAGATTGCAACATCGTAGCTAAACGGCTAATTCATCTCGGCTATCATCGGCTAGTTCATCAGTTTTTGTCTGTTTTCGTATAACGACAGCTGCGAAAATACCTTTCACCTCACTTCACTTCTTTGTTTATTGCGTCTATAGCTAACTTTTAGCTAAAGCCAACGATCGATACTGTTTTTTTTTTAATTTTCCTCTCAATTGCAGCGTTAGTCTCGCTTAGACTCGACAACCGCTGGACCGATTTGGCCAATTTCGGTCTTGAAATATTTGTATTAGTCCAGGGAAGGGTTTAAACGCTGAGAAAATAAGGAAACATAACGCGAGCGAAACCTCGTGGAAACTATAGCATTGTATGTTAGGACGTAGACTTTTACAAGTATGAATGTTCAATGTTATGTTTACCTAATTTTAGCAGAATTTTATTATGACTGGCTATCATTAGGTAGGACAATGTAATTTTAATACAAAAACAGTATGGGAATCAAAATTAGTACTAAAGATGTTTATGTTAATAATCATCCAGCAAAACTCGATAGAAACTGAATTAGAGTTCGAACTGAACTGAATAGAACGTCAAACGTGTTTATTAATAGAATCGGCCTCATGGACTATGTAATGTAGTGACTGGGGTGTGTATATTAATTGCAGGTAATTGATCGGTCCAGGTAGTAATAAACTATCATGAATTCATGCGTTTCCAATTCGCACGCGTGATTTAACACTGCTCAATTTATAATTAGGTAATACTAATTAATTATTCAGGGCTTACCTACTAATTATTGATTCGTATTTTACAATTATTCGTATAGTTCATAATTATTATAAGTACACGTTGGCAAATAAAACGCATAAAACGCAATTCTGCAAGAAAGTAACATACAGGTTTTCATTGAAATACGAACTGGCGGCCTAGTGGTAATGACCCAACCTTCCGATACTAAGATCGTTGTTTTTTTTTTTAATAATGCTGGACAATCCACACAGCATCATCTAGCCTAAGGTAAGCTGCTGTTAAACAGAGCTGTATTATGGGTACTAGATAACTGATATATATTTAATACAATACAATACATAGATAGATATTTTTTATTATACATAGAAAACACCCGGAACAAATATTTGCAGATCCTACAAACATTTGTCCCAAGGCGGGAATCGAACCCGCAACCTCCGCGTCGCAGGCGGACCTTCGCCCACCGCGCCACATTGGTTGTCGTTTGAAACCGATCGTGCAAAAAATACGGTTTAAAAATATTTTATTCTCAAAAGATTTACAACATAAACTTACTGAGAAACCTTATTGTTCTATAAAAGATCATTCATTATCAACCTGACAAACTTCCACACATAAAAAAAAAATATTTGTACTTTTTTTTACTGATAGTATTTGCCTAATGCCTAATGGCACTGAAACGTGGTCGCTAACTATAGGTCTCGTTCAAAAGCTCAAAGTCGCCCAACGAGCTATGGAAAGAGCTATGCTGGGAGTTTCACTACGCGATCGAATCCGCAATGAGAAAATCCGTAGAAGAACCAAGGTCACCGACATAGCTCTTAGAATTAGTAAGTTGAAGTGGCAATGGGCAGGCCATATAGCTCGCAGAACCGATAACCGTTGGGAATAAAGGTTCTCGAGTGGCGATCGTGGTCGCCACTCGAACTGCAAAACGAAACTGGAAAACGAAGTGTAAGACGGCCCCCCACTCGATGGACCGATGACATTAAAGCGGTCGCAGGAAGTCGGTGGATGGTGAAGGCCCAAAATCGGTCGTCATGGCGCTCTTTGGGGGAGGCCTATGTCCAGCAGTGGACGTCTATCGGCTGATATGATGATGATGATGATGATGATTTGCCTAATAGTTATACAGTGAGTTTTTGAAAGTTAAATTTTATTAACATAAAAAACGAATAAGTTAAAACGTGAACCAAAGAATAAACACACAAACAATAAATAAACGACAAAAACGTGCAAAAATTTATTTTTTCAATTCGGAAAATCTATAAGCGTATTGCCAGTGCAGGAAAACATCGTGAGAAAACGACGGCAATTCTCCAAATCGAATTTTTTCACTGTTGGGACTCTCAACAGTGGAAACATTAGAAAACTAACCATGATAATTATAAAAATAAAAGAAGCGATAAATACTTAACTGATAAAAATTAATAGAACTAAAAGAGAATCTTGCTTCATCGAAGTTAAAGCTGCGTACTCACTAGGACCTGACATTATCGTACGACACGAATACACGATACGGTGACACGTGTCCCGGGATATATTTGTCGTAATATTCACTAATACAAATCATTCTGACAACGAGTTTAGGAAACGTCGCGACGACGACGGCACATCACACGATGTGTCGTATTGTGCCGATGTGCACGACATGTCAGTTGACACGTGTCTCGGAATCTTCTTAGCTAGTGCGTTAATTATTAAAACACAGAGACAGCATTTTAGTTTGACAACTTGTATAATGCAGTTTGCACAAAGATAATTTGCGAGGATCGATAAAAGGCGATGCCATTATGAGTCTTAAACCTACGATATAGAGTACATTTTACACTGCATGCGGATATGGTAGTGCCACACGCTCAAGTGCACAGCGCACACAGAATACAGATAGTGCACTAGTTATCATTTTAATCTAGATAACATAGGTCTGTTTCATTAAGGTTTACTTACACAGGTTTATCTAATATATCTTATGAACGATAAATAACTGAATTTTGTACTTTAATTGTTCCCACTAGCATAATGTTAACATTAATTTACTAGTAAATACACTTATTACAACAATGTACCATAGCGCTTGTAACAAATTGTAAGGCTACGTTCTCGACGATAGCGGTGAGCGAAGCGGAGTGGTTATTAAAAATACTGAAGTAACAGCCTTTTTAAACTACCCGGCACGATATCGCCATCTACGATATTTGACGGCATAACGCTCACAATACAACAGTAAAATGCATGAAAGTGTCACAAACTTTTCATAATTTTTACTTCGCACATGTTGTTGCGTGTGGAACTGGCGTAAATTCACCTAGCTATAAGACGTTTCATAAGGTTCCTTTTGATGTGATTAAATAAATATATTTTTTACTTTACTTTTACTTACTTTGTTTAAGGACGTCAGACGATATCGTGTCGGATAGTGTGATAGCTCTCAATCCAATCGTCCATACGCAAATGTAAGTTTACAGTCGCTTTCAATACTGAAATGTTAATGTGATTGGATTTTCTTGGACACTATTTACCGTGAATATGCATTGGTGTGTAAATAACTACCTGTTTTGAAATGTCTGCGATTTTTGCCAATATAATATCTTAATACCTATTTAATGTTCTCTGTTTTCGTGTTATTAGCTAAAAAATTTTCATATTTGTAAAATGCATTTCAGACGGTCAACCAACGAGTTTTTCCTTACGAAAAATGCATTTGCAATGCCAGTTCTCTCAAACGGTGAAGGAAAACATCGTGAGAAAAACAGCATATCCAATTCAATTAAAAAAAAAACATCTACCAATCCGCATTAAGTCCGCATCATTCGTAGTACATGTATCTGATGTACTCATCATTATCAAATCAGCATCACTCTCGCTCTAGAGTAGGCCAGCGGACACTGCCTTCTGGCTGTCATGATTATGATAATTGAGGTAGGAGTTACTATTATATGTTCTGTGGCTTGACCACTAAATTCATATTCATTGTCTTACTCAGTTTCTGAGGCAAATACGTTTGATCTCACTAATGTAATGAAACAAACAGACGCGATGTAAAGCTGTTACCAAACTTTATAAAGCCTGGTTTCCAATAGAGCGGTGGCCGTTATGTAGAGCTTGCAATTTGAAGTTCCAGTTTTTCTAAATCTTCTTAACAATGTAGCTACTATGTAAAGATTTACCATCGTAACAATGTGTACCCAAATTGTTTTTTTTTATATCACTAAAGTGGCTACCAAGCGTACGGCCCACATGATGGTAAGCCCGCGAGTGATACCTCTGTGGTATTGCAAGCGTCCATAGGCTGCGGTAACCGCTTACCATCTTGTGGGCCGTACGCTTGGTTGCCACTTCACTTGTATAAAAAAAATAATACTCAAATGCTACGCAAATGTAAAGATTACATTTTTAATGCTTACTACGTAGCTGACTCGCGCGGTTTCACTTGCGTTATTTTTCATTATTTTCTCACTGTTTAAACCTTCCCTGTACTCGTACAAACATTTCAAGACCAAAATCAGCCAAATCGGTCCAGCCGTTCGCGAGTTTTAGCGAGCCTAACGCACAGCAATTCATTTTTTTTATAAGAGAAGATTTATATGTTGCCGATAAGTCTGCGTCCACTTTTATCCAAAACCGGTTTACCTTTTACGGAGCCCTGTAACGGACACGTGTAACATAACAAGTGTTACAACTTGTAATTAAAATCCCACAGACATTAAATTCTAGAATAAAGTTAGATCATCGTAATAATTGTAGAATAAGGTAACTTTAGTAATTAAGGGTGACCTCGTGTTGACGCCTTAAGGTTGACGCAGACGAATGGGATCAGTACCGTATCGGTTTCGCCTCGCCCTAACGAATCGCTGAAAACAGTTATAACGTGACGTCAGCGTCAGCTCGATTGTCGGTCCCGGCTTTTTCAAAGTTGTCAAGCCATGACAGTGGCCTTCGGGCGGCCTAAAAACTCCGTCACCAGAGTTGGCCACTGACTCATACAAACTTACTTTTTATGTCACTAGACATGCTTCTTTTAATGTCGCAAGTGAGTTTAAACTTTTAACATTCATTTACGTTTGAAGTGAATCGGGGTGGTGATGCCAATATTATTGTGTAGGTTAGTGAGCGATGCGGTAATCCACTGCTAAAGTCAAGGCACTGGTCAAGGCGAGGTTGATCTGTTGCGTTTTATTTACGATAACCTTGTAGCAAATTAAATTTATAGGACATTTTTACACGGAACCTAGATGGTTCCGTGTAAAAGCTCTAGACTCCGCTCTAGACTTAGCTAAGCTTGTATTATGATTAGAACCGAATAAATGAACAATACATGCATAATATTTTTGTAAATACACAAAAAGACCCAGACCCGAAACAAATACTTGCAAAAGCTAACATTTGCCCGCAGCGGGGATCGAACCCGCTACCTCTCGCATCTCAACCAACTCGCCAACTGTGCCACCGAGGTCGTCAATTATATTCGTATGAATTTATTGTAGGTTATTTATAGGGCATAATTAGGTTCTATAGTTGCTTTCCGGTAATTAGGTGCAAATTATTGCAGATCTTTGACCTGAGTCGCACCATACCGCACATTTAAATAACTAACGACCTGCCCCAGCTTCCCCATGCGAAGCTGGGGCAGGTCGTTAGTATTACATATAGCCTATGTTACTCAGGGATAACGTAGCATTTTGATGGTGAAATAATTTTTGAAATCGGACTATAACTTTTTGAGTTTATTTAGATCATTATATTCTTTTAATCAGATTGGTTGATAAATGCGACCAGTGGCCTTACTCTTGAACGCGATCGGTATTGGACAAGTATTGGAATATGACATTTCGTACTTTTGACAGCAAACCAAAGCCAAATTCTACCTTGTTTTCAAGAGTACAAAAACTTGACAGCAGTATTGGATCGGAATTGTCATTGGATTCAAGAGTAAGGCACCTGTAGGCGAGAACAGCCGGACAAACTGACTGACAGGCAAAAGCATTTTTGGCCAATCTCGAAACTGAGACGCTTCGCTCGCTTCTCTCGCTATGTCAAAAAATACAACTCTACAGGCAAAGTATTTCTTAGAAAAGCTGCAAAGAAATCGTGTAATTCGGAACAATTTCTTAATTAAGGAATTTTAATTATGAAATTGGATGACCCTCAATCCTGTTGTAACAAAACCATTCATCAGCCTTCCCTTTTTTACGAAGAACGGTTTTACGATTCTCAAATTGTTTAGTTAAACGGTACAGTCAGCGAGAAGAGTTAACAAGACCGGTAGAGCCGTGGAAGTGCTCTAAAAACATCAAATTTTTTATGATGAGGATGACAGCCTTCTAAAGTTCCCACTGCTGGGACACTGGCCTACTCTAATGCGAGAGTCCCAATGCGGATTGGTGGATGGCACATGATGGTTTAGATTTTTTAGTTATTGGACATGCGGTTTCAACACGATGTTTTCCTGCACCAAAAGATATGTAATTGAAGTTTTAAAAAGTTCAAATTTTCATAAACCACACAAAGATTGCAAACGAATCGTTAGCTAAAAAAAGGCAGCGGTAAGTTCGTATGAGTCAGTGGTTAACTCTGGTGACATAGTTTTTAGGCCGCCCTAAGGCCTCTGCCATGGCCTAACAACTTTGAAAAAGCCGGGACCGACTGTTTAACGTTAACGAATTGCCCTTCTGAATAATGTCTCAGAGAAAACATATTTCTTTGTAAATCTTCAATTTTAAAAAGACTTTTGTAACGGAAAGTGTTACCAAAACTAAGAAACAACTAAATCGGGTTCAAATGCCACTCATTTTGGGTATCAAATGCCAACGTTTGCTACTTACTCATACTTGAACTTGGAATTGGGACCAAATGATAGTTCTTGTTATTTATATTTGGGTTCAACTGAAAAATAATAATAAGCAGGATCAAATTCGTGGTATCAAATTATAGTTACCCAATCTTAGCGTTTCGTATTCGGCGACGTTTGAAGTTATAATCTGTTTATCCAGTTTTGCAGTTCACCATGACCGATTTTTAACCCACAACCTTAAGATCGAAAGGCGGAATGAGTACCACTAGACCACCAACTATTACACTAACTATAACATATTCTGTGTCTTTAAGAATGTTTCCGTTCCGCTTCTAAAGGGCACATCACACGGATAGAGTCAATTAAAAATTGAACTCTTTTTTACTAATTAAAAATCAAGGTTTTTAAGTAAATTCGCATAGTTTTAATCTCTCGTTGAGACCGGTACAGTCAGCTTACTAGCTGACCGTACACCCCGATCATCAAATCATCAATGAAAATCTAATTTTTAATTCTTGGCCGGTTGCCTCATGGTGTTTTTTTTTTTCATCGTTTGATAGCAGAAGCAAACATACATTATTCGTTTGAAAAAACCTATTGGTGCTAAACTAGTTTCAAACCTACGACCTTAGGATCGGAAAGCAGAAGTGCTGCCACTACTCCGCCAAAAATATAAATCGTTTTGTTTTTCAACTTTTTCTCGCCAGTGCTCAGGAGGCCGATTCTATAAACAACGTTTGACATGTTCAATCATTACAGCCCTCTAATGTTCCCACTGTTGGGACACTGGCCTACTCTCGGGCGAGAGTAATTGGATCTTAATCCACAACGCGGACCCAATGCTGATTGGTGGATGGCACATGTCTTTCAACTTTTAGTTCTTGGACATGCCGGTTTCCTCACGATGTTTTCCTTCACCGTATGAGAGCACTGGCATTGCGCACATAAATTTTTCGAACAGAAAAATCCATTGGTGCACGACCGGGTTTGAACCCACGACCTTAGGATCGGAAGGCGGGGTCACTTCCACTAGACCACCGTTGCTCGGTTTGACGTGTTATTTAGTTTTAACTCTAGTTTAGTTCATTTCGAGTTACGCAAAAAGCTATTCTATTAAACTGAAGGGCAAATTAAGGAAAACACTAGATCGATTGTTGGCATTAGTTGAAACTAACCGTAGCTAACCACCGTAACCCGCTAGATTGTTATTCTGTAGTGGGCACACGACAGATCGGGGTGAGGGGGGGCACCCACTAAGATTTTTAATATTGATATGGTCACTATAAGTTGTTGTTAGTTTAGCTAATTACATAATAACAGAAGGTTCTTTGAGTAGAGACTGAATAAATAAACCGACTGGGTATTACATTAGGTGTGGATTGTGTGTAGAGTTCTCTGTGATAGAGCTCGTCCGGGGAAGGACTATCACCATACCTATTTCTGCCGCCAATCAGTAATGCTCGCATTGCTGTGTTCCGGTGTGAAGGGTATGGTTTCCGGTGAAATTACTGGCATATGAGGCTTTCGATCTTAGCCTCAAGGTGGCAACCCGCGAGTGATACCTCTGGTATTGCAAGCGTCCATAGACTGCGGTAACCGCTTACCATCTTGTGGGCCGTACGCTTGGTTGCCACTTCAGTTGTATAAAATATATATATATATGGATCTCACAAAAAAAAACTAGTTTTTTTCACGGGACTTAATTTTTTACAAGTTATGTTTTTGATGGCATTTTGGATCTCACAAAAAAAAATAAGGTATGTTTTTGATGTGCATTTTACCTTCGCTTGACGGAAAAAAATGGTGAAAGATAAAACTAACAGATGCCATAAATAAAAGAAGGAAAACTACCAGAGTCAGCTTTCAGCTGCTTACCAGTGGAACGGTAACATTAACTGCAACCCGTAAAAACATGAACAATTACCTTACAAATACTAAACTTTACTCTGAATTGTAAACCGATATTCTTAGCTCTTAAATAAACTGAAGCACTAAAAAAGGTAGAGTCTCCGTCCTGCAGTTGCAAATCAAACCAAAATATATTGCGTATAAAAGTGCAACAAGTAATACGGAACCCCTCCTAGCTGTGTGTATCTCCACTTGGTTTTATAGACCATAAAAGGGGTTTACGAGCTTGGATAATACCCATCCGGCTAAAAGGGTTCGGGGCAGACTTATAGATATATTCAGTGGTAATTAAAAATGTCTGCGAATTGGTGTATAAATAGATGTAATCCTAAAGGAGGTACGACGAGTTGTGTCTACTCTGTGGAGGTGAATGTCAAACGTAGCTACTATTGCCAGCTAAGTAAGTTCGTATGAGTCAGTGGCTAACTCTGGTGACAGAGTTTCTGGGCCGCCCGAAGGCCTCTGTCATGGCCTAACAACTTTCAAAAAGCCGGAACCGCTTAACGTATTAATTATTGTTATCATTGCCAGCTGCTCGCTACACGTTCAAGCGCAGGTAACACCGCCAGCTAGCGAGCGAGCTAAGCGAGACGTGGGAAACTATACGATGACGTTGCTCGTCTCTGCAGTTCGGTGTGAACCCAAGTATGAAAAGAGGTGAAACGATACTCGATCGACTCGCTCGCTAGCTAGCGTTGTGGCCTACGTTTGATCGTGTAGCGCACATCCGGTCAAGGTTTTTTCAAAAACATAAAAAACAAAAAAAAAACATACAACATACTTAAATAAAAACGTTAGTAAATCGCTTTATCAGCGCAGCCCAGCATAAGCACCGAACTCCGCCTATTTCAAACCGATGACAGACAAACGTAGACCTACCACCATATAAGACTAGTAGAGTTCTATGTGATAGAGCTCGTCCAAATGGTATGGTTTCCGGTGAAATTACAGGCACATGAGACTTTCCATCTTACGTCTCAGGGTGGTAATACACAAGTGATATCTATGATGTTACATGCGTACATAGGCTACGGTAACCGCTTACCATCAAGTGGACCGTACGCTTGGTTGCCACTTTAGTGGTATAAAAAAAAACTGCCATATTTGGTAATTCTCTCGGAGTCTACAGTCTCTTCTATCCAGACATTTTGCTCACACATACGTTTTCTAGACCATACGAACCTAATCCTAATAAAGCACAAGCACGTCTCACATTGGTCGCTATCATTAGACCAGCATTTCCTGTGTGGGTAACGTAAAAAAGTGACCCAGGTTCCGCGAAATTATTTTTATGTTATCTTATAAAAATTAATCTCTGTGCGTTAGTCTCGCTAAAACTAAAGAATCCTAATTTTTGGTCTTGAAATGTTTGTAGGAGTCCAGGGAAGGTTTAAACGGTGAGAAAATATAGTGTGTAAAAATTTGCTAAAAAAAAAAAAACGCGAGTGAAACCGCGCCGGTTCAGTAGTATATAAAAATACATTCAGGTCGAGATTGGATGCTCAGATATTCGCATACAACTGTCTGACATAAAACCGAACTATAAACCAATAAAATTGATAAAACAATTAAAACAAATTTCATTCTTCACATTAAAAGTTGAAGTTAGAAACAAAGTGTTTTATTTTTAATTATAATATTACAAATAAAAGTTTTTGTTCATATTTTAAATTACAGTTGTTTTGATTGTGACATCCTGGACTAGACTATAATTATGTACTAGCTGTCCCGCGACTTCGTTCGCGTAGAACTCGGGAACCGTACTCTTTTCCGGCATAAAAAGTAGGTCATTATCTATTTATGTTTTAAATCAGCCAAATCGGTTCAGTCGTTGTCGAGTTATAAAGGAACAAACATCCAAACTTTCGCATTTATAATACAATACAATAAATACGCAATACGCGTTATTAGGTTAAGTTTAAATTAACACTAAGGAACAGTTTAGTGTGTTTTGAGAGTGTTTTTAAAATAAAGATATTTTTTTCCATTTTTTATAAAATTTCAAAGCCGAATTTGTAAGTAAACTGATGTATGAAAGCATTTTTTAATAAACCTAATTGAACCCGTACTTTCAGCATAAAAAAAAAAATTATAACTTTTGATCTTGGGCCACATTTTCTGCCGGTGACGGTGAGTGTATTTAGTGTGATAGTGTGACTAGGCAACAACTTTTTTTTTTTCACCAGAGTTGGCGACTGACTCATACGAACTTACTTACTTATTTCAAAAGCAACAGATTCAAGATCCATCTTGTCCGAGCTTCCTTCGTAACGAAGCCATCTTTGTGGCATTTAATTTGTTTTCTCAGCCACAACAATAGCCTATACGCCAGAGTAATTGCTTTGCTTTCCACCGTTTATGACTGAACGCTTTTAAATGAGAATCATTTTAGAGCTTTGGTTTCTTAAGAAAACGACAGTAATATAGCGTGAAGAAATGACAAGATTTTACTTTAAAAAAATATTTCGTGTTACTGGTAAAGTAGCCTCAAAGAAATCGTCAAGTGAAGTGAGCAGACAATCATAACTTCATAATCTAATTTCAATAAATACTTCCTAAATGTACTTTTTTTTATAAATGATGGGTCAGCGTTTGGCTACATCTCGCCTATGAGCGCCATAAGCGCAAATGAGGCCGAATAACACAATCCAAGTTTCTAGACCCAGCTGTTTAGGCTGTGCGTTGTAGGTCAGTAATCAGTATGTCAGCAAGCTTTGTAATAATAAGTGATTAGTTATAGTTATATTATTTCTTTTTATTCTTCTTTCTTTCTTAATATATTATCTTAATTTCCGTCTAATAGTAAGTAAGTTCGTATGAGTCATTGGCCAACTCTGTCACCAGAGTTTCTAGGCCGCCCGAAAGCCTCTGTCATGGACTAACAACTTTGAAGAATCCGTGACCGACTGCTTAATGTGCCCTCCGAAGCTTGGGAGCGCTCAGTTGAAATTGCCACTGACGGTCACCCATCCAAATGATGACTACGCGCGTGCTTAACTTCGTTGATCTGTTAAGAACAACTTAGCCAGCTATGTCACAAGCGTTTCTAGACTTAATATGACGGACAATACTTTTTTAGGAACTCAAAGCTTAACCTCTCATTTGATCACTCGTCGTTTCGAAGCGTTAAAATTTATTGATGCAACTCGCTGTAATAACTGCCATTTAAAACTTATTGTGATCTCGCTTATAATAATATGTTTAATTAATTCTACAATTATTAAGCACTAGCGTCTCGCCCCGGCTTCGCACGGCATCACGGGGAGTATAGTTTTAAGAAGCCGGGACGAGTCGCTACTGCTTTATAATTGTAGAATTAATGAAACATATTATTATAAGAGCACCGGTGGTCTAGTGGTAGTGACCCCGCCTTCCGATCCTAAGGTCGGGGGTTTAAACCCGGTCGTGCACCAATGGATTTTTCTTGTTAACCTAAAAAGAAAAACATCGACACGTGTTTCATCCCTCCACGGGACATCCTCAGGACCATCGACTTGTTCTCCGGCAGACGTTGCTCCGTCGAGCGCTGGAACCAAAGTCTTTTATCCCGGAAAAAAGTACGGTTCCCGAGTTCCACGCGCACGAAGTCGCTGGCAACTGCTAGTAATAAACATTTGTCTCGCAGCGGATGTCGTAAGCGCCACCTCACGTTTGTCATGACAATCGACTCAGCCAATGCGCCACCGGGGTCATCTTTAAGTAAGTAAGTTCGTATGAGTCAGTGGCCAACTTTGGTGACAGAGTTTCTAGGCCGCCCGAAGGCCTCTGTCATGTCATAACTTTGAAAAAGCCGGGACCAACTGCTTAACGTGCCTCCGAAGCACGGGAGCGCTCAAGGGTCGTCTTTACAAAAGATAGTCAAGCGGAGATAGTAAAATGACAAACTCTTGGTGGCGAGTGCATTCACTATCAATGTTATCCACTACTCACTATCTCCAGTGCAAAGAGCACGGAGCGAACAGCTTAACGTGATTCGAAGGGTACGCTAAGCTAGCGTTCCGGCTGTAATAGTCGTAAAGTAATTCTTGTAGTTGCATAGATAATTTCATCTGCATCATCTCATTGAATAGTTGTACGGACCTGTTCAAGAGTATTTTTTTTTAATATACTTACAATTTTTTTTATACAAGATAATAATATATTTTTCGTGAAACAGAATGAAAAACGATGATAATAGCCTGTAGAGTGAAACGCGTTTCGCAAATTCAACACTTGATAAAGGTAGGATTTCGTTTATTGGTTCCAAAACAAAATATTACTCTAGGTTTTGAAAAAAAAAAGAAACTTTTGAGAAAATGAATAACTAAAGTGACTAATAATAACTTATAAATTAAAGAGCTACGTATTATATTTAAAGTTTTACAACAACTGTATGAGATGGTAAAGGTGTGCCGCATTAACATGGCCCATGTTGAATAATGGTGGTTATAATGATGATGAAAATACATTAGTGCCTTTTGCAGACAATAATACAAAGCTATGATTCAACAAGTTGACACAATGCAGTTGAAACGCATTAAATTGACTTTCAAAAATCAAGCAAAACCAACAGGTCATATAATTACACGAGAAATAAAACTCATTTATTACCCTGGTTTACTCGCTTTATGACCTCCCAGGACCGCGGATAGATGTCAGTTGGAAGCCTAGACGTCGTAAATAAGTATGAAATATGATAATTGCAAAATTCTTCAATATATTACGATTTAAACATTGATGATTCGCCTGACGTTTTGTTGGGCCATAACTTTGCGTTCGCGGAATGGCGTCCGTCCACTCGACACAAAGCCTGAACCACCTTATTCAAAGTGATCCTACTGATTTTATTGAATATATAAACTACTTTGACTTTATTCCACATTTTTTTATGCCACCACGGTGGCAAACAAGCATGATCCGAACACCTGGGACACAAAAATCACACTGGACATTCCTGGGTCCAGGAAAAGAGGAAGACCGAAAATGATATTGACAGATGTGATCAATATAGCCTTATGTCCTGCAATGTTTCCCCAGACTACGCGTCGAATAGAGCTAAGTGGAAAGATAGAACCAGAACGGCAGACCCCACCATCAGATGGGAATAATAATGCCCAGGAGAGAGAGAGGTGGCAAACAAGCATACGTCCTGCCCGATGGTAAGCGGTAACCTGTGCTATCTTGCAAATTCCATTATCATTTACGCGTTGCCATGCCACTCTGATTGAGACGTCGTCGATCGTAAATAGAATGTCTCATGTGCCTGTAATTTAAAACTATACCATACCATAAAATCTACCTACCTTAATAGGTATTCTATGGCTATTTCTGCTTGGCAGCAAAACGGACCAGCTCTATCACAAAAAACCCTACAACTCTTGTCTACAATTGTTTTGAATCGTTTATCTTGCACTCAATCATGTCCCAAATCCCATTTCTAATTAATTAGCAACATTATGTCACAGCGATAACGTACTAATCATAGTTTTATAGCCGTGCTCGCAATTAGTCTAGAAATGTGATTGTGTTGCAAATTGTGTGTGGCGTGTTTGATTAGCTATGGCTTATTGATTAAAGAGCACTTGTGGCCTAGTGGTAGTGACCCCGCCTTCCGATCTTGCGGTCGTTGGTTTGTAACTTGTTATGAACCCCTGTCGTGTTTTTTATTATTTATTTTTTTATACAACTGATGTGGCAACCAAGCGTACGGCCCACAAGATGGTAAGCGGTTACCGTAGCCTATGGACGCTTGCAATACCAGAGGTATCACTCGCGGGTTGCCACCTTGAGGCTAAGATCGAAAGCCTCATGTGCCAGTAATTTCACCGGAAACCATACCATTCACACCGGAGCACAACAATGCGAGCGTTACTGCTTGGCGGCAGAAATAGGTATGGTGGTAGTCCTTCCCCGGACGAGCTCTATCACAAAGAACTCTACTACTCTTAAACGTGTGTCTTCATTTTTATACAGATCGTCATTTAGACCCAAACTTAGCTGTAAGCAATACAAATATAAAAAAAATATCTAATATTTACATATAATATTTTTTTTATTAACCTAAGTACTTATAAAAACACCCCCAGACCCGGATCGGGGATCGAACCCGCAACCTCTCGTTTTTAACCGCGCACTCACCCACCGCGTCACCGAGGTCGTGAGGAGGTATAAAAAAAAGCGATAGGTAACACAAAATAAGTTGACCTACGAAAATTACCGAATTTGTAATCTATTTAAGTACAGTCAAAACTGCAATCTTATTCCTTGACCTACAGATATACAAAGTAAGGTGTCTCTTATCATCAGTCGCTGTTACGTCAATGAGATAATGCCTTATTTTGACAGTCGCATTTCATATTCTTAATTTATGTAGCTGATCGCACCTAGTAGGTACCTACGGTTTAACTAATCTCTGTTTTGTTTCTTCTTAATCATAATAAGCATAAACTATTCTGTTAGAATTACAGTTTTGGACAACGCTTTCTTTACACATATTTGAATTTTGTTGAGCATATGACTTGACTATGACTATGACCATAAATTACTTCAAGTTGAGCAGCCGAAAGCAGATTTTTTTAAAGTATTTTCATTACTTTTCTTAGATAGCACACATTGTTGCACAGGTCATCGACGCCTGCCTATCTGCACGATTCTTCGTGTTTATTTACGAGTATGGTTATTATATTATTCAATTAGTGACCTCGCCGTAAGAGATAACCCATGTGGTTAATTAATACTTCTGCTATTTTTAAATAAAATAATTAATTGAAATTTTAAAAATCATGAGTAAGTTCTACTTTTTTGTTGCCGACTGTATATTTTTTAAATATTCAAAAACAGAGAAAATATATACCGGTTCTGGTTTTCTTGAAAAAAGTCTGATATTTTTAGAAGTAGTATTATCATCATGACAGCCTTCTAATGTTCCCACTGTTGGGACACTGGCTTACTCTCGGGCGAGAGTGATTAGGTCTTAATCTACTACGCGGACCCAATGCGGATTGGTGGATGGCACATGTCTTTCCAATTTTTAGTTCTTAGACATGCTGGTTTCCTCACGATGTTTTCCTTCACCGCATGAGAGCACTGGCATTGCGTACATAAATTTTTCGAACCAAAAAATTCATTGGTGCATGACCGGGTTTGAACCCACGACCTTAGGATTGGAAGGCGGGGTCACTACCACTAGACCACCGGTGCTCTATTAGTATTATAGAAAAATAATATTAAAATAAAAAAATAAGCTAGGAACCCAGCCGAGTTTGTTGCCAGATTCTTCTAGGCTGGGGCGCGTGGAACTGGCGTAAATTCACCTAGCGTTAAGACTTTTCAAAATAATCCTTGTGATTTTATTGAAATAAATCATTTTTTACTTTGACTCTGACTTTGACATTATACAAAAACTAAGCTAGCTACCTACATAGTTCGAAACCATTCCTGCATGCACCCTCTAGCTCATCGTCTCTGTCTTTATCCCACTTTTAGATGTCTCTACAAAGATTTCTATATATAGTCAAAGTGTCTCTACTTTTATTCTATTTTACTTCAGTCATTTTTGTTCTGGTTGAATATGGTAACTGAAAATCTTAATAGTGAAGTCTTCGGGCGGCCTAGAAACTGTGTCACCAGAGTTGACCACTGACTCATACGTACTTACTTATTTACTTTTTAATGGTGAGTCGACTATTGAAAAGGGAATACTTAATTAAACTATTATTTTTGCTCGTGGGATGAAAAAGTGAATAAAACAGAACTGCATCCCTGAAATAATGCACGATTTCGTTCACTCTCCTTTATAATTAAATCAAATCTAAATACATTTATTCCAGACAAATGTCCATTATTGGGCTATCGTGTTTTCTTCGTGCGTAGGTTATCATCCGTCATATTATTTTCGCCTACTCTTTATCATTCGTCATCTAAAACTAGAGAAACAATTAGGAGTTTTCGTCTCAAGTCGTCTCAAGTTATTAAAAAAAAAAACTGTCTATTTAGATGGCGGTAGCTCAACTGGCGAGCCCAAGAGAATGTAAGCACGACGTTTGGCGAACTATGGTGAATGTGTAGGGAATTCAACATTGGTTGCTCCTGCTGTCACTGTCTGTCATACCTCTAGCTGGTGTCAAAGTCATAGTACGTACTACGTAGTACATTAACTTTGGTCGTACTGGAGTTAAATTATTTTGCCTCAAGCAGGACATGAACCCACAACTTTCCGCTTGACACGAGACGAAACAAAAACGGAGTTACCAACTTTTTTCTTGTTTTGATAACCTTTCCCAGTATGGCAGTAGAGCAGATAGCGCCATCTGTCAAAGCAATCGGAACTACTTTTTTTTTTTAAATCTCGAAGCAAAACCTCTCTTTGAAGATTTTTGTGAAATGAATGAAAGCTTCAATGGATGACAACTGTCATTATTTGAAAGTGGGGAAAAGTTGAGTTTTTTTCACTCCTTTGTCTACAGTCATCTATCACCATAGTCTTCAGCCAGTCAATCAAATCGAAATGACAATATCAGAGACGCGATTTACAGGCCATAAAAGAAAAAGAAAAAGAATACCAAAACTTAATACGTTTCAAATTCATACGATCACATCTCGTTATCTGACATGTACTTACTGACCGTTATGTAGCCTATTTAGACCCATTAGTATTAACTTGTACATCCACCAATCCGCATTGGGTCGCGTGGTGGATTAAGACCCAATCACTCTCGCCCGAGAGTAGGCCAGTGCCCCTACAGTGGGAACATTAGAAGGCTTATATGTGCATTTTTACTTTGGTACCTAGGTACTAGACTTAATTGAATTATTAAGAGCTTTATTAAATTACATAAAATATTATTTATGTTGGAGACATCACGACAAAATATAGTAGCAAGTATCAGAAGTCATAATATTAATAATTTTGCAATGATAAGCCGTGCAGCAACACGATAACTCAATGTAACCCTTACGCTAATCTCTCATCCTACTGAAGTGTGAGAGCTTGTATGACTGTTTGATAAAAAACAGAATAAAAATCTCTAGTACTATTCCGCTTATTTTTTAACTTATGAGGTCACACAGTTAACACAGTTAACCTAAAAAAAAAAAATATCGACTCGTGTTTCAACCCTCCACGGGACATCATCAGGACCATCGACTTATTCTCAAACAAATTCGATATAAAAACTTATATATATATATAAATAAACGCGTCATTATCACCACCATGCATAGTGCCTCCACAATGCATAGTGCCTCCACTATGCATTGTGCCTCCACCATGCATAGTGCCTTTGTATGTGTGAGTCTGCGTCCGCGTCTTGTTTTCGTGACCTACAAAATAAAATAAACGCCCTTAGTTTCAGTGCCCCCTGAAAGTGCCCTCGAACTCGCGATCGGGGCTGGGTAAGTAAAACCAGTGGGAGTGGGGAGTAGCCATTCTGTACGTAATACTAAAAATGACAACTCGAAATTATTTTCAGCTTTTGAAGTAGTACGAAACCCCAAAAACGTCAAAAAAAGACCAAGTAAAGGACTTACCCAGATTTGTCTTGACCCTCTCAATCAAGGTAAAAGAAATAACAATTTGCACTACTTTTAATACATCATGCGGGTGAAACTGCGGCCCGAAACTAGTTAAAATGCAAGGCCGAAATAACGCACTCCGCTCACAAACGTATCTCTAAAGTGATCTCTACTGCTATTGTTATAGAGTGCAAACTGTAACTGAACAGGATTATGTAATAACTATTGATACCGATAACCTAATTTACTAAAGATTATAATATCCCAAAAATTATTTTGCCTCAAGCGGGATTTGAACCCGCAACCACCGCTTGATACGCGGGCGCTCTACCAATTGAGCTATCGAGACATATCTCGCTTGGACGAAATAATCATTGGGATGTCTTCGGCTCGAAGCGCCGATAGCTCCACCTACAGGGTTCAAATCCCGCTTGAGGCAAAATAATTTTTGGGATATTATAATCTTTAGTATTCCCCTAGTGTGATGGTTAACACTATAAAAACAAAAATAGCCAATTGAATAAGCAATGCGATACCTCTCGTCAATGAACTAAATTAACTTTAGTCATTGAACAGGCTTGGATAACTGCAACGTTTCCCCTGTAGGTGGAGCTATCGGCGCTTCGAGCCGAAGACATCCCAATGATTATTTCGTCCAAGCGAGATATGTCTCGATAGCTCAATTGGTAGAGCGCCCGCGTATCAAGCGGTGGTTGCGGGTTCAAATCCCGCTTGAGGCAAAATAATTTTTGGGATATTATAATCTTTAGTATTCCCCTAGTGTGATGGTTAACACTATAAAAACAAAAATAGCCAATTGAATAAGCAATGCGATACCTCTCGTCAATGAACTAAATTAACTTTAGTCATTGAACAGGCTTGGATAACTGCAACGTTTCCCCTGTAGGTGGAGCTATCGGCGCTTCGAGCCGAAGACATCCCAATGATTATTTCGTCCAAGCGAGATATGTCTCGATAGCTCAATTGGTAGAGCGCCCGCGTATCAAGCGGTGGTTGCGGGTTCAAATCCCGCTTGAGGCAAAATAATTTTTGGGATATTATAATCTTTAGTATTCCCCTAGTGTGATGGTTAACACTATAAAAACAAAAATAGCCAACCTAATTTACATTGTAACTGTAAACAAATATTATTTATGCTAAAGTTTTGCAAATATTAAGTGTCACACCTTGATGCTCTAAGTAAGTTTGTGAGTCAGTGGCCAATTCTGGTGACAGACTTTTTAGGCCGCATGAAGGCCTCTGTCATGGCCTAACAGCTTTGAAAAAACTGGGACCGACTTAGCCAGCTACGTCACAAGCGACCCTGGGAGGACTCTTCAGCAAGAGTCCGTCTTGGTGGGTACCACCGCAGTGCCAGATATTTTACCTCCAAACAATAGTGTGCAAGCATAACTGTGTTTAGGTTTGAAGAGCACTGTAGCAAGTGAAATTACTACGCGAAAGAGACATAACAATAACGTTTCGGGTTGATGATCGCAGTGCAGTGCCACGCTTAATTTAAAAACTTTAAGCTTTGTGTGGCACTGCATCTGTTATGGGCAGGCGTGGTGCTTAACATCAGGCGGGCGACTTGACTGTCATGTCACTTGCTGACATGTTCAGTGATATTTCCACTGTCGAGTCACTGACTCTCGATCATCATCATCAAGCCTTCTAATGTTCCCACTGCTTATTCACACACTGGCTTATTCTCGAGCGAGAGTGATGGATCTTAATTAACCACTCGAACGTAATGCGGATTGGTGGTTGGCACTTCTTTCGAATTTTAAGTGCTTGGATATGCCGGTTATAAAAGATTTCCTGACATACTAACCTACAGCTACAACGCAGAGCCTAAACCGCTAGACACTTGAAACTTGGAGGAATATACCCTCCCTAAAGTGTTGGGGTGCACTAATAAAGGAATTTTCGAAATTCAACCCTAGAAGACACAGGGGAAGATAAGATAAAGTTTGTATAAAAAAACTCTTATTTTTTTTTATTGGTTATAGACAAGCGTTTGACCACCACCTCACCTGATGGTAAGTGTTGGTGTGGTCGATGATGGAGCACGCTCGCCTAGAAAGAACCTGTCACTCAGACATAGTCGCGGGGCGTTCTACTAGTATCATCATCATCATCAGCCTGACTTCACCCACTGCTGGGTATAGGCCTCTCTTAGTTTGTGCCATCTACCGCGATCCTGTGCTAATCTAATCCACTTACGGCCCGCGACTTTCACTATGTCGTCTACCCATCTCGCCAACGGTCGACCGACGTTTCTGTAGCCACTTCTCGGCCACCACTCAGTTGTCGCCTCACTCCACCTGTTATCACCACGTCTTGCCATGTCCTGCCCAGCTCCATTTGAGTTCCATTATCCGATTATACTAGTATCATCATCATCATGACAGCCTTCTAATGTTCCCACTGCTGGGACACTGGCCTACTCTCAGGCGAGAGTGATTGGGTCTTAATCCACCACGCGGACCCAATGCGGATTGGCGGATGGCACATGTCTTTCGAGTTTTTAGTTCTTGGACATGCCGGTTTCCTCACGATGTTTTCCTTCACCGTATGAGAGCACTGGCATTGCGCACATAAATTTTTCGAACAGAAAAATCCATTGGTGCACGACCGGGTTTGAACCCACGACCTTAGGACTATATTATACTAGTATACGTAAATATAATTCACGGTAGTTGAAGTAAGGTATAAAAAATTCTCCACCACCGAGCACCGGTGGTCTTGTGGTAGTGACCCCGCCTTCCGATCCTAAGGTCGTGGGTTCGATCCCGGTCGTGCACCAATGGATTTTTGTTTTTTGAAAAATGTATGTGCGCAATGCCATTGCTCTCATACGGTGAAGGAAAACATCGTGAGGAAACCGGCATGTCCAAGAACTGAAAATTCGAAAGACATGTGCCATCCACCAATCCGCATTGGGTCCGCGTGGTGGATTATGACCTAATCACTCTCGCCCGAGAGTAGGCCAGTGTCCCAACAGTGGGAACATTAAAAGGCTGTTATGATGATGATGATAAAAAATTCTGCATCTGGAAAAGCATCTTGTTTTTTTCGCAACTCGTGCGTAGCCGCAGTCAGGATCTAGTATAAAGCATAATCGATATTCATTTTGAGGAATAAACTACAACAATGGCCGTTTAAAATGACTTTGTTCTCCTCGAACGTGTAAAGTCGAAAATGCGAGGCATATGGTGGAAGCTCAGTGGAACGCAATTATCGCCCAAATTATGCAGTTTAAGGTAATAATAACCATTGACCCATCGTAACCATTTATTCAGATCCACTCATTTTGACTGTTAAGTCACTATAGAAATGTACAGTCAGATATAGTCTCGCTAGTTGAATATCATCACAAATTGACACTTGCTTGAATGCTTGAACTTTTTTTTTATGTCAGCAAGTGACAAGACTATCAAGTCGCCCGCCTGATGTTAAGCGCCACGCCTGACCATAACAGAACTTGTACAGCTACCTACACATTACCGTAGAAACTAGAACACAAGATCAGTGATCACAATTTTTTCCCTCTTGACAGCAGCTTTCTTAAAAATTTCATAATAGCTGGCTGAAATTAGGGGAATATAACATTCTTAACACACAGTTCCGCGTCTCCTCACTTTAATACAGTAATAACACCTTGTGTGTAGGTAACACTCAATTTTCTCACGCATCTGACTCCGTCCCGTTTTGGGCAACAAATTCATCCGCAAATTATCTGCATGAAACAACAATACACGAAGCTATGCTGTCATTCTTTCCCTGACATAAACTGACTGAAGACCTCCGGGCGTAATAATGTGAGGCCGGACAATACCGAAATTTCGGCACGAACCGAATTGTATCTCAGGTATTGTATGCGCACGCGCTTATTTACCCCTAAAAGGGCACTTTCGAATTCACTTGTCTGCTCCTGACTCGGTGGTCGAAGAATACACCCAACTGCTACCATTGTCTATAGTATATTTTCATGATGATATTTTTTTACCACCCCTCACAAAGCTTTTGCGTAACCATTTACGTCTAAGGTTGACTACTTGTGATAATGAAACATTAAATTCAATTCTCGATTTAAATGGCCTGAGAGGACCACAATTTCGTCAATGTCACGTTGCAAGCTGTTATTGAAACATAATTGTTATGTAGTAAAGGACATAAGTGACAAGTTGACAACCTGTCAATACCACGTCTTGGCTGCGGTTTGAAGATCCGCGTTTTTATGGGCCAGGTTGCGCTTGACATGTACATCGCCGGGTTTCATACATTAACACTTTGACCGCATAATTGCAAACACGCAATAGTTGATGAATCAATCTTCTGTTTCCATAAATTTATCTAGTTACGATTCACTCAGTACCTACGTCATATAATTATTGACGATGATTCAAGGTATCAAGATCGGTGCCTTACTCTTAAATCCAATGAAATGAATAAATGAATGAATGAATGAATGATTTATTCGCAGAATAAGGGTGTTTATAATTAAGTTCTTAAAATAAAGTATCAGTCCCACAAATTCAACTGTATTAGTAGTATGCGAAATTTTTTTTTTTTACTCAGCAAATATTGAAACTACCTAAATAAAATAAAATGAAGATATTAAAAATTGTGATTCTACGCATAATTATGATTCATTGAAAATAACAATTCCGATCCAATCCCAATTTCTATTTACTGCTGTCATATTTTTGTACTCTTGAAAACGCCAATAGTGTCAAAAGTAGAAAATGTCAGTGTCAAAGGTAGAAAATGTCATATTCCAATACTTGTCCAGTACCAATCTTCTTCTTCTTTTAATTTGTGGCGTCTGTGGCACAATCGCGTTCAAGAGTAAGTCCCCAGTTCGTCTGGCAACAAAACAAGCGACCGTCTGTCAAATGTTATCATGTTTTTCCTTGAATTGTGTGACAAAGGCTCTTAGCATTCCGAATTCCAGAATTATGAGGTTACTGGAAGTGTTTTATTTGTGCCATTTTCGTACTGAAATTAGACATTTGTCGTCATATCTTTTTAACTCAACCACATTGAGCTTGTGTACCTTAGATGCGTATCATTGTTATTAATAGAATGATTTATTCATACGAAGTCGGGGCAGATCGCTAGTGCCACATAAACTAAAGCTTTTTCATCCACATCTAGTTAGATTCGGCATGGAGATTGCAGTGATGCCACCTGTTTTACAATGCAAGAGTGTGCACCAAATTTTGATGGAATTGGACAAACTCAATTTCCTTCGAAATGGGTTAGTGGCGACATTGGGTCACGCAATAATTGTGTAGGGACTGTCCATACCCCTTTGCATGACTATGTATAGGAAATTGTGTCTTAAAATAAAGGTATGAAGGCTGATATTGCTTTGTAACGAAAATATCAGTTTGACTTGAATGTGATGCGATAAATGTAATAATTGAACAAACCGATAGGTTTGTACTCAAATGAAAATGAAATCAAGCATTGATAGCAATAAATTTCTGTTTCCTTTCTTAACAAGCACTTTTTTCATTCATCCTTATTTTACTTAAGATACCTATAGAAATTTACAAAATTAATAAATTATGTATAATATCAATTTTTTATAATATTTTTGAGGTTTTTTTTGATATTATGAAGCTTTTAAAAGCACTATATTTTTTATCTCGTAAGAATTCTACAAAAGCTTTTACCTGGTAAGACTTTCCACTTTGAGTTTCATAAATATTTAAGTTTCCTTATAACAAAATCTCTACATCTACGTTCATTTTTATAAGAAATCGCGGTTTTCTACAGAAATAAATGAAAATAAAGGGTCTAACTTGCGGTGGAACTAAGCATAGCACAAAAATGACATGTATCCACCAATCCGCATTGAGTCTTCGTGGTGGATAACTAAATAGGACCTAAATACTCTCGTTCGAGAGTCGGTAGACGAGTGTCTCAGGAGAGGGTAAGGATGGGACATTAGAATTATTTATCATAATCATAAAGTAATGTGTATTTAGACATTTACTTTATCATTTACTAGATTATTTTTAACTAGCGACCCTTTGCACGGATCCTTAAACTACACGTAAGTACGACTATGTAGGTTCGTATGAGTCAGTGGCCAACTCTGGTGACAGAGTTTTTAGGCCGCCTGAAGGCCTCATGTCAGGGACATGGGACAAGGATGAATAAATAATGCTGGACTATCCAAAGCAGAGCTTGTGTTATGGGTACTAGATTACTGATATACCTACCAAATAGATATTTTTTGTTTATACATAGAAAATAACCATAACACCCGGAAAAAATATTTGCAGATCGTACAAACATTTGTCCCGAGGCGGGAATCGAACCCGCAACCTCCGCGTCGCAGGCGGACCTTCACCTGCGCCACATCGGTCGTCAATCTCTCTCTCTGATCGTGTTAAGTTTTTAGGCATATGGTTAGATTCTAAATTAACATGGGCTGTCCACATTGAAGAAATTATGAAAAGGTTGAGTTCAGCTACATATGCTATAAAAAAAATAAAAGAGCTAGGTGGCATAAGGGTAGCCAGAGATGTATATTTTGCGTACTTTCATTCGATAATGTGTTATGGTGTAATGTTTTGGGGTACAGCAGCAGAATCAAGTAAGATATTTATTCTTCAAAAGCGATCAGTTAGGTATATATTAGGCTTAAAATATAGAGATTCCTGTAGAGAAAAGTTTAAAGAACTGAATATTATGACATTAACTGGCGAGTATATTTATCAAAATATTGTTTATGTACGAGAAAATCTTAAAAGTATGACGTCTAAGTGTGATTCCCATGTTTATAACACAAGAAATAAGAAAAATATTGTAATACCTAGTACTAGATTGTCGAAAACTTTAAATAGCTTTATGTGCGTGTCAATAAAATTATATAATAAAATTCCCATTGACATTAAAAATAAAACTGACATAGAATTTTTTAAATATATTAAAAGACATCTGATGCTCAAAAGTTACTATAAAATTGACGAAGCTATGGCAGATAAATATATTTTTAGTGATAATGTTTGACGCTTGTATTCATTTTATTTTATTGTATTTAATTGTGTGTTTCTTATATAATATTATTGACATTTGATATTTGATATTTATTTTGTTATTAATAATGTTATTTTTAAAAAATGATTTTAGTAGGTACGGAATTGTACAGATAATTTTTTTATTTTTTTATTTATTTATTAATTAATTTTATTTGTTTAAATTTTATTTTAAAATATGACATTGTTACCATATTTAGTAAATTTTAATGTTTTGTTTTGACGTATCTAAGTACATGCAACATGTGGAAAGATAAATAAAAAAAAAAAAAAAAAAACAAATCGTTTATACTATGTAAATATATCTCATTTTATTATAAAAATAATCTAAATTCAGCAGCTGCGGTAGGTTCCTGCCGTTTAAATGTCATTAAATACAATCTTTTGGCTGCTGACTTTAGATTTAACGACCACATGAAGACGATATTTCCCTATTCCCTTTTGATTTCATTAAAAGCTCGTGACGTTAAATTATTGAATTACATCCCTCTGCACCCTATGAGGGGGAGACTTCGGGTATTGCTGTATTCGTAAGCTACCCATTCTCTTTTACAGTAAATAGAGTAGTCAAAGTCAAATAATTTATCATCTAAAGTAAAATTGTTTAAAAAGGCAAAAAAATTTCACATTATCATCATCATCATCATGACAGTCTTCTAATGTTCCAACTGTTGGGACACTGGCCTACTCTCGAGCTAGAGTGATTGGGTCTTAATCCACCACGCGGACCCAATGCGGATAGGTGGATGTCTTTCAAATTTTTAGTTCTTGGACATGCCGGTTTCCTCACGATGTTTTCCTTCACCGTATGAGAGCACTGGCATTGAGCTGTGTAGATCTTCGATCGCTAACGTGGAAGTCCTATAGATTATGCTAAGGATGTGAATCGCAATGGAAAAATGAGAATTGGCTAAAATGCTAACCAATATTTGAATGTCAGCAAGTGACAAGACTATCAAGTCGCCCGCCTGATGTTAAGCACCACGCCTGACTATTACAGATGCAGCACCTAAAGCTTAAAGTTTTTAAGTTCTGCGTGGCACTGCACTGCGCTTATCACCCCGAGCACACCCCGAGACAATGTTGTTAACTCTCTTTCGCCCAGGAATTTCTCTTGCTACAGTGCCCTTCAAACCTATGCACATTACTGCTTGGAGGTAGAATATCTGGCACCGCGGTGGCACCCACCAAGATGGACTCTTGCTAAAGAGTCCTATCATCAGGTAAAATGGATATTATGGTAGTTTCGCAATGAGGTTTTTTTAAGGTTTAATTTTTTGAAAATCTCAGCTTCCCCGATCCGTATGCTCCCATACTGGTGGGGTTACTTACTATAAGTCATTATTTAATTATTTTCAATATCGTGGCATTTTACTTTCTGATAATAGTTTGAAGGCAAATTCTCGGTTGGTCTATTTTAGAGTTTTGTCTATTTCTGGGCCTAGTTTTATTGCTTGTCAAAACGTGGTTAACACAACTTATTGGGTTATAGCTAGTCATGGTAAGCAATTGTCCAAATTGACAGAGAACTATCAATTTTCAATCTTATTCCCTTGAAAAAGCCGTATTATGTTTTTACAACAAATGCTTTGTTTTCTGACAATTATACCCCTAAATTGAATCGCTGTCGAGTGTCGATCGCTTAGCCGTCTCTTTCACACATACAGTGCGTACCATAAGCGTGTCATAACTGATTGAATAAACATATATACTTTTTTAATACATGCTTAAAGTAGTATAATACAAGAAATATATTTGGAATAAATATTTGCAGATATATTTGTGCCAGAGCGGGGATCGAACCCGCAATCTCTGTTTTCTCAACTGGGTCTCCACGCCAGTTGAGAAACCCACCACGCCAGCAAGGTAGTAATAATAATGGTGCAAAAACAGGTGCACTGCAAATAATTAAATCAAACAATGTTAATGAGTGACAAATTAAAATAATCAAATTAAAATCAACAAATATTCAGTCCTGTTAACCATTCAAAAGTTTTATTTCTGCAGTTGGTCAGTTAATTTTTTTTTTTTATAAAAAGTTGACATCGTTCGAATCAGACATAAAAGTTATTTTTATTACGGAGTTAATGTTAATGTGATCTTTGACAAAATTAAAATGCTCATTTCCTCATGGCAAAATGTATAGGTCAAGAATCAGATCAGCTGGTTTTCAGTCCAAGCGGTACCAGTATAAAAAGTAATATATCTTTCAATTCCAACCAACAGCACATACACAGAAACAGGTTATTCTCAATCTCTTTGATTCCAACATGAAAAAAAGAATTAGGTCACAGTCTATCGATTTACAAATTTTTATTAAAATCATTCCATTTCATACGTGATTGAGTAACAAAACAAACATACAAACTTTCGCATTTAGGATTTATCTGTGTTATTTTTACGGTTAAACCATGAACCGATTTTAATGAATGAACCCTGGGGAAGGGCAAGTACTTTTTATGTATGTTGAACGCGAGCGAAGACACTGACTGTAACTAGTATGTTTATTTAAATCACACTATTAAATAAATAAAATAATGGTGCGAACCTGAAATGATTATTATAATAAACTGAACCTAATGAAAACAGATAACTTTTAATAAAACAGCCACCATTATAAGTTTAATTAGTTTATTAATTACTCGCTTCTCAGTTTTTATTAGATTCTGGTGTGAAGTCAATAAAACTTTTAAATTAGTCAAGTTTTATGCCATACGTTCGTAACGAGCTGCGCTACAACTTAGAACATTGTCTTACATATTATAATTAATATTTTCAATTATACAAACATATAAATAGTTTTATTATTACATTTAAGTGCTCTGATATACAAGTTATCTGCGCCGCTTTTGGATTAATGCATTTTATTGTCGCCTCACGAACGGATTTTATACGCCATTTGCATACTTTTATGGTTTTCTGGCGGTGAAATTAAAGTATTATAAAACCGATGCAACTCATTGCGATACAGTCATAAGTCGTAAAATATTGTTGGTGATCGTAAAATTCGCGTGAAATAAAAACTGTTCGAGCAAAAAAGTTGCCGGGCCATTTAACTGCGCGATAAACTGTGGGGAGGCAGTCGACGGAACTATCGGCTGTTGCTAATCCGGCGCATGTTACCACTTTCTGAGAATAGACTTGGACTTAATGCTTAGTGTTAGCTATCGAATCCGGCACGAGGCGATCCGTAGAAGAACCAAGGTCACCGACATAGCTCTTAGAAAGCAAGTTGAAATGGCAGTGGGCTATATAGCTCGCAGAACCGATAACCGCTGAGGAATAAATATTCTCGAATAGCGACCACGAACTGGAAAACAAAATAGTATGACCCCTACTCCATAGACATGACAGCGGTTACAATCAATGGAATGTTGAAGGCACAAGATTGATCGTCATGGCGCTCGTGACGTCGCTGGCTAAACTTGTTCCTAACAGATCAACGAAGTTAAGCACTGTTCCGCGTAGTCACCTTATGGATGGGTGACCGCCAGTGGCAATTTCAACTGAGCGCTTTGGAGGGCACGTTAAACAGTCGGTCCCGGTTTTTTCAAAGTTAGGCCATGACAGAGGCTTCGGGCGGCCTAAAAACTGTCAATAGAGTTGGCCACTGACTCATACAAACTTTCTTTGGGGGAGGCTATAGCCAGCAGTGAACGTCTTTTGGCATAAATGATGATGTAGTGCTGTACCTCATGGTCATAGGGAGAACCTCTGTTACATCAACAATACTGCGGTAAGTATTCGATTAGCAATAAGTAATGATAAAGTTATTGACAGACGTTCGGCAAAATCAAATTCGAAAAAAAACTCGCGATAGATAAACACCACAAAGTTACAGCAAATCGGACTTGGCCCATGCAGGTCTTTATTTTGTACTTTGTTTTAAACATATTTTAGTGCTGCCAGCTCGCAGGAGTCGATTTTAATTCTCCCCATTATCTTTAGGGTTCACGGAGCGCCGTAAACGGTGAAATGGGATCAGATCGCAATTTCATTCATGGTTCCTTGCTATTATATAATTAGAATTTTCTAGGCGATTCCATTGACATTTTACATATATTTGTAATGTTTTAATTGGAATATTTCTTTTTAATTCTTATATTATAACACCTAGCAATCAATAAATATATATCTGATCTCAAACTTGGATTCTCTGTCGACTACAAGTAGGTACTTACCATGGTACCACAGCACCTAGACCAGAAACAAATATTTGCAGGTCACGCAAAGATTTGCTTTCTGCGGTATCGAACTCGTACCTCGCGGCTCCATGGTCGTTAAGTGACATTGCTACCATTGTAGGCTATATAAAACGAACTTCATAATGCTAGGAGACATGTGCCTCTGACACCCTTTAGACTTATGTCCCATTTACACCATACAATAATTGCATGCAAGAATTGCGTTGTCAAATTGATTTTAGAACAAAAATGTTCTGAAATGAAATTGACAAGGCGATTATGGTAGGGTGTAAATGGGCCAATAAAGCCATTTATTGCAATAATTGCATGCAAGAATTGCCTTAACTATTCCATTTTCGAACATTTTTGTTCCAAAATCAATTTGCCAAGGCAATTCTTGCATGCAATTATTGTATGGTGTAAATGGTCCTTTACTTTAAGGCTTCATCAGCATCATGACAGCCTTCTAATGTTCCCACTGCTGGGACACTGGCCTACTCTCGAGCGAGAGTGAATGGGTCTTAATCCACCACGCGGACCCAATGCGGATTGGTGGATGGCACATGTCTTTCGAATTTTTAGTTCTTGGACATGCCGGTTTCCTCACGATGTTTTCCTTCACCGAATGAGAGCACTGGCATTGCGCATCAGAAAAATCCATTGGTGCACGACCGGGTTTGAACCCACGACCTTAGGATCGGAAGGCGGGGTCACTACCACTAGACCGCCGGTGCTCTTAAGGCTAAGGGCTACTAATCGAATATCAACAATTAGCATGAGCATATTCTAAAGCATTATACAGAAAGGGATGTTAAAACATTTGAGCAACTTAATTGACCAGGTTTCATTATAATTTAATTATTCCCAAACATTCAGTATAATTAAGTTTTTAACATAGATTTAAACAAACATTTCGAGCTTTTCTATACATAAACCTAATTAGCGAGTTGTCCAACAAATAACGCTTGTCCTTTACAACGGACAATATAATTCCAAAATGGCGTCGTGATAAAACAGTCACAGCGGTAGTATCACTCACATTGTAAGACATCTCAATGTTCATCGTAAACTTAGTAATTAGTGGCGGTAATCTGAGTCGACATACGAGAGCCGAGTCCACAACCGATTACCTTTGTTGGGTTTGTTTATAAACATGTTTATACTACTTAGAAACTTTACAAGATATCTCTAACAAAGCCCGTCTTGCTTTTAATACAATTAATGGTTGTCAAAGCATAGAAAATAAGCTGCTAATCTTTTTCATTGATATCAAAATTAATTGCTGTCCGCGCTCTGACGCGAGTCCTCTTATAAGTGAGCAGTTCTTGTAGAACCAGTACGGAACATACCTATTTCTGCCGCGAAGCAGTAATGCTCGCATTGCTGTATTCCGGTGTGAAGGATATGGTTTTCGGTGAAATTACTGGCACATGAGGCTTTCGATCTTAGCCTCAAGGTGGCAACCCGCGAGTGATACCTCTGGTATTGCAAGTGTCCATAGGCTGCGGTAACAGCTTACCATCTTGTGGGCCTTACGCTTGGTTGCCACTTCAGATGTATAAAAAAAAAGAACACTATTCTTTGTTTCTTAAAAAACGGAGCCGTAATATTGCGAGCAAAATTTAATACGTTGTAAGATACGAGTAGAACTCGTACAAGTATTCTCTAGTGCTCTTATGCTTAAAGCTCCCTAAGTTTGGGCGGAAAGTCGACATCTAGTAAAGAAAAAAAGAAAGAAAATAAATCAAAACCAGACAGGGTAGGTAGTCGACATCTAGGTATAGTTCAATAATGACAAAGGTCATGTCTAGGGACGATAAGAAGCTGTTGTTGTTGCCAGATTATTTTACGACACGAGTTTATTTGAAGTGATACTGATTTATTTGAGGTTTTATTAAATAAAACTCTTATGACTTCATTTGCTCTAACCTAACTTAGAAATATAACAAAAATATTTTATCATAAGTAGAAGGAAACTCGTGTTGTGAAACTCGTGCGCCATTACGACGTCAAAAAACGGTCAAGGCTCTTTAGGAACTCAAAGCTTTACCGAGAATTAAATAATATATTTAAACAGCTTATTCCTATTCAAACAGTTCAAATTCAAGTTAAACATTGAGCTGTTCTTGGGAGCTATAACGCGAATTTGACACCGGATACAGACGAACGGACGATGCTACAATTTATACATATAAACAGATACATAATAACTTATTATATCTAAACAGGACATCTGGAGGACCTCAGTGGTGTAGTTGGCGGGTGCCCGGTAAAGAAGCGACAGGATTTTGGTTTGATTCCCGCTGCGGGACAAAAGTTTTCATGATGTGAAAAAGCTGATTATTAATAAAGTAGTGAGTACTGAGATGACTTGTGATAGAGGAAAACATGTGCCGATTTATAACGTGGAAAAAAGGGTATGCAAATGGTGATGAATTGATGATTTTCTGCAAATATATTTGATTCTGGTCTGGGTGTTGTGGATAAACCATTATTAAACTGAACGCACTCCACCGCGATTGTCATACATTTAAGTGTGACAACTATAGCAATTTTAGGGCTATTCTCAGTAGTCTTACCAGTAGAACTACTGGAAATTTTCGTCCCAACAGACTTACCTAAAGTAGCCTAAAGTGTCACAAGTGTCACAACCTGTGCCACAGACAACAAGGTTGTCAATTTGGTAAGGAGTAGTACCTACTAGTAAAGTATATAGTAATGGCAAAACGCATTCCAATTTCAACTTTATTTTAACAATGTTACGTTTCAAACCGTAAAGTGCAAGCGTGGTGGTGCTGATCTAAGTAAGGTAGGCCCTTAATCATTGGTATTATAATTAGAGACAGACAATGCACTAATAACGTACCTAAGTTGGCACGTGGGTAATTTTCATATCCTTTGCAAAGCGTCCGCAATGGAGTCCTGTCTTGAATTTGTAACGGATAGTCGCCAAATTATGTGACGAATATGTAGAGAAGTAGTTTGTAAAGAGCTAGTAGTGTAGTGATGGGTATTTTCTTACGATTCTGAAGTCGTAGTATTAAATCCAGCAGAGTCCACCACCAGGTGCCGCAGTGCCAGATATTCTACCTCCATGCACGCACAACAAACAAAGTGTGTGTTCCTCAAGTGTGCAAGCATTACTGTATTTAGGTTTGAAGGGCACTGTAGCTAGTGAAATTGCTGATCGAAAGAGACTTAATAACTACGTCTCGGAGTGACAAGCGCTGTTCAGTTCACAACTTTAACGACCAGGCTTTGCAACCAACGCAGGAGGTTGCGGGTTCGATTACCGCCTTGGAACAAATGTTTGTACAATCTGCAAATATTAGTTCCAGGTGTTATGGGTATTTTCTGTAAAAAAACATCTATCTATGTAAATTATGTTGTATTAAGTATATCAGTCATCTAGTACCCATAACACAAGCTCTGCTTAGCTTGGGGTTAGATGACGCTGTGTGGATTGTAAAAAACAAAAAACTTTTGAGTGACACTGCACTGCAGCTGATGGCCGAACAAAAAGAACCGTGCGTTACAAACGATCTCTAGAAATAACTAAACTGATCCAAATCACTAGCAAACGGAAATTTTCCCAACGTGCGCAGCATTGGCACGTTGAATGGCAATGATGATACGTTGAGCCAGATATGAACCAGCCTTTATAATTATTTTAATTAAAGTACATTTTAATTAAGTATATTGGTTGGCTCGGCTCCGCTTAGGATGCTAGGCGCTTTTGGCAGTCACTTTGTTTTTTTTTTATTGGTTATAGACCAACGTTTGACCTCTACCTCACCTGATGGGAAGTGATGGTGTGGTCAGTGATGGAGTACGCTGTTCTAGAAAGAACCTGTTCACACTAGACTTGAATACACCCATATTGTAACGGTCCGGGAAAACAGAAGCAACGAGTTCCATTCCATTCTTCCTTAATTCACCAAACAAACAATACAAAGGCATACCAAAGCAAAAGCATCAGTGTGACCTTCCAACACTGTTGCAGTCATAAAAGCATAATGGTTCATTGTCAATTGGTTTCGGATGCTGTCAAACTCCAATAATTAACTTAGCTAAAGAAATTGACGGCGAACTAAACTGTTTTGTTGTGGGATTTTGCAGGTGATTTGAAACCTGTGGAGTTATTTAGCGTGGGGTGTTTTGATTGTGTGTACTGTGCTTATCTTTATTGACCGAGCGAGCGATGCGCCTCTGCATCAGAGCCTTTAGACGGAACAATACTGACTTTCGTCTCGTAAATGTTTCGAGCAGACGCAACCGAGGCATTTACATGTTGTGTTGTCTGTGTGTCTTATCTATCTGTATACGTCAACTATTATTACTATGTCTCTAAGCACCGAGACAAACCTTAGAAGGTTTTACAGTGCTTATTCTTATAACAAATATTGTAACCTACATGTTTGAATAAATAAATAAATACAATACAAAATCTCATACGAAAACGCGCGTTATGTTTGTGCTAGAGGCTCTGGTCTGAAAAAAAAAATTTAGTCTGTCAAGTATGTTGGTATGGTACCCTACAGGTCGTATTTAGCAACCGATGCAAGAAATTTGGTAAGGTCTATGACTATGAATTTTTGTCTGTATGTGTTTTGGTGGAGATCTGATGAGGATCTTCGGCGTGATGAGTAGAATAACTCCTCAAAATTCAGGAATTACTCACTTCAAAAGTTTGTGCTGGCAAGGTCTATAGGTTCGCAAAACTAGTACTTAGGTACTAGTAGTTCGATTGGCACCACACTAATGCTTTATGATGAAGAGGGATCATCAAAAAAATGCTAGGGACCCAGCCGAGTTTGTTGCCAGATTCTTGTAGGCGCGTGGAACTGGCGTAAATTCACCTAGCTTTGAGACGTCTAAAATGATCCTTGTGATATGATTAAATAAAGAGATTTATTACTTTTATTTTAGTCAGAGTTCATGAGTAGTAGAGTTCTTTGTGATAGAGCTCGTCCGGGGAAGGACTACCACCATACCTATTTCTGCCGCCAAGCAGTAATGCTCGCATTGCGTTCCGGTGTGAAGGGTATGGTTTCCGGTGAAATTACTGGCACATGGCTTTCGATCTTAGCCTCAAGGCAACCCGCGAGTGATACCTCTGGTATTGCAAGCGTCCATAGGCTGCGGTGACCGCTTACCATCTTGTGGGCCGTACGCTTGGTTGCCACTTCAGTTGTATAAAAAAAAATGTTAAACGTATATTTTGGGACCAAACCAATCTGAACTAGAGTTGAAACGTTAAACGTTATGAGAGTCGGCCTCCAGGACTTAAGTCACACTGGTGTCAAGTACGAAAAAGTTCTCGGAATCGTTTTGCATGATAATCGAAGCGTTTGTGCGCATATACATACGCTCTGATAAGGGACGAGACACGAATATGAATTAATATTGTGCTCGGAATTTATATGGGTTTCGACGTGGTGGGCCTGTGGTCAGCTCTGGAGGCTACAGTTTTTTTTTTTTTTTTTATGAATATTTTTTCAAATACTCAATATTATAATTGATAGATTCAGGCGTCACTTTGCGGAAATCCATTACAAAATAAAAAACAGACGAAAAATCTATTATCGATATTTTTCTTTTGAGGTTAACTGTGGTAACTGTGTGACCTCATCAGTTAAAAGGTTAAGCGGAATAGTACTAGAGATTTTTCGTCTGTTTTTTATACTCAATATTATTACAATCTAGCCTTACGTTTAGGCTAATGAGTAATTTTAAATTGACCTAGTCTTATAAAATAAATATGTTACTAAGAATGTGTCCATTGGTACTTTTCTTACTGTCTATATTTATTAAGGGGAAGCACTTTGTTCATGTGTTCATTATAATACGTTTTACACTTTGTATTAGAGTCACTATTGATTTTACACTACTAGCTCAAAAGGATTAGTCCTTTTGAGCCTTACAAGGCTACAGCTTTAATGATGGAGTTATTTGCATGGAGGACAATATTATTCTTAATCGATTATCAGCGAAAAACGGAAGAAAAAACTTATGTAAATTTTGCTTATTAATTATTTTTAGATAGATAATTGATAGATTCAGGCGTTACTTTGCGGAAATACATTACAAGATAAAAAACAGACGAAAAATCTCTAGTACTATTCCGCATAACCTTCATTGGTTAAAAGGTTAAGCGGAGTGAGCGAACTTTGCCGTGTAGAGAAACCGTTAGCCGTGTGCATGTAAAAAGGCGTTTGTAAAACTACCGTGATGTGTTCCGTAGTAGGATTAGGTAATCGTTTAGATCACTAATTGTTTCATTACAAAACATTAGTGTTACAATACGCATTGACAAATCGTTTCGTACGGTGTTTGTAAACACCGGCCCACTAGGATAGTATCATTGGATTTGTTTTTAAGCACAATGGGAAATTGCATTTAGCTTAGGTCATCGAGGCCCGAGGCTCTTTCAATGAAATTGTCAACTATTCGCAAAGTTACCTATCCCACTAAAAACATTTTGTTGGCAATGTTGGCAAGACCATGACTCGCACTGTCAAAAAGTTATCAGAGAGGCAATTATATTTTCGGTTGCTATCTCAATGGTTTCAATCAAAAACTGACTTATTTTGTATAAGGACAGTTTATTGACAGTTTGCTGATTGAAATCGAATTCCAAGCGAGTTGCGTAATCGCCCTATAGATGTTATAAAGCCAAGCTTCTAACTCTAAAAGTCCTAACTTCACAAAACTCTCTTAGTTAAAATATGTAGCTTGGCCATTTCACTGGGATAAGGTGAAAAATGTATTTACTGTTACTTTATTCTACTAAACTCTATATTACTTTTTCTGCTATACGTTCTATAATACTATAAGTATTATATATATACTATAAGTTCTTGGATTAACGAGACGGTTAAGCTACATACATTTTTGACTAAGATGTGGAGTAGTAATAAAATTAATGATATCAGTTTTAATTATTTTTTATAAAAAAAAAAAAAAAACCGACTTCAAGGCTGAGAAAGGTGAGACGCGATCACGCGACGCGACGATGTACCTAATTGACACGTTTTTTATGATTTATTCAAAAGTACTGAACCGATTTCGATAAAATTTAAACGTGACCTATTCTAAAGTACTACCTATTATACAGAAAAAGATTAAACAAAAAAAATGTGTAGAGAAATCGCGGAAAAAGAAGTCGAATTGATAGCTTTTTTTTTAAGTCCACTGAAAATAAAATTATTATGAATTTCATAACGATCCAGCGCCTAAAACCACGCACGTCAAACTTCAGCAAGTTCACAGTAAAGTGGTAATATGTAGTAATACCTCCCTCCGCAGATGTTTATAGGGTAGTACCGGTGGCACAGTTAATGTTATACTGGCAGCAGGGAAACTACACAATCTCCCGTCTATGCATACAAACCACGACGTACTTACCCGCTTCCGCTTCTGTGGGGCCCTACCATAGGCCCCTCGAATTCTACGTATATCCTCTTGAATCACTATCTATTGAAACCGCATTAAAATCCGTGGATGAAAGCTTATACTTTCATCCAAGGATGCCAACTTTTGCATTTATAATATCACTTGCATACATTTATAAAGGGTGAAAGATTAGATTGTATGTTTGTGGGAGTATCATGCCCAAACGGATGAAAATACTAGCAGTTCTCCGAACAGTAGACCTCGCAAGCACAAACTTGTAAAGTGAGCTTTGAAAGTGAGCAACATATTGCATTTTGAGGAACCTTTTTGCTCATCACGCTGAAGATCCTCATCAGATCTTCACCAAATATCTGACAAACTCAAAGTACCTACCTTTCAAATAAAAGAAAAATCATTGCAATCAAATCACAATAAGCGGAGATATTCAGCAGCCCCCTTTTTGTCCCTTTTTGGAGCAAGTACGCCCCCATCAAAAATCCCCGACAACAATAAAATTCTATAAAGTCATAGAACCTGTATACCAAGTTTCAACCAGATTGGTTAAAAAATGCGACCTGTAGGCGAGAACACAAAATGACCGGACGAACTGACAAACAAGCATTTTTGACCAATCTCAAAACTGAGACGCTTCGCTCGCTCGGTCAAAAATTGGGTACAAAGGTAGATTATATCCTGGAATATAGGTTCTTTTTATCCCGGAAAAATGTACGGTTCCTGTGTACCACGCGTATAAAGCCGTGGGAAACAGCTAATGTAAGATAAGTTTAAGTAGTGAGATTCTCGATCGCAGCTCAGCTCGTGGTACGGGCCCCGCTTCGCCCATTTTCATAGCCGCAATAAAAAGTTTTCATTGGCCCCCGTCAACTTTAGCGGGGGTTTAAGTTAAACTGGAGTTTATCTCGGGTTTACTGCCGCCAACTGCAAGTGCCTGCAAGGTGGCTTACACCGCGATCGATAATCAATAAAACACTGTTTGCATTTCTGATGGGCGGAGTGCTTTGTTACGTTTGGGATTATAAGTAAAAAGAATATTTAAAAAGGAAAGTCAAGACAGACAGACTGGTAGTGCTTAATACAAGAATACATTTAATTACACGTTAATTAGGTAGAGTACTGCGCCGGCGGATCACAGATAACTTCAAGACTGCGTCACTTTACGGTCTATTCCATTTCATTCGACGCGTCCATCCGACAGCTTTTAAATTCTATTTCATTCGGAAAAATATTCCACATTCAACCGGAACAGGAATACAATCCCGTGGAGGGATGATACTCGTGTCGATATTTTAATTTTGAGGATAACTGTCGTCATTAGTTAAAAAGTTAAGCGAAATAGTAGGTACTTACTAGAGATTTTTCATCTGTTTTTATCTTAGGAATACAATTAGTATTCCTGTTTCATTCGGCAGCCATAGCATGCTACGAAGTTTTCATGCTAATAAAAACTCATCTTTCAAATAAATATAACACTATTTTCACACAATTAGCAATCCAATTTGTGTGTAAGTTTGTACATAAACCTGAAGAAAGAAGTTTGATCATTTATCATCAGTAAGTAGGCGTACCGTTACGGGCCATTAAGCGTTACATTAAATCACCCTCGCAGCCTTATTCTAACTGAACAAGGTTTAAAATGTTACAACAAGATAGCGTAATGTTACTGCGCAAATGGGAGGAGTCTATTCTTGACAAGATTAATGATTCTATGAGTACAGTTGCGCACATAATACGATCAGTATTTATAAGTAAAGTTTATCACGGCATGTCAATTTGTTGGGTGGTGGGTACTGGGTACTAAATGGGTACTTGGTTTTTCTTTAAAGTTTTTAATGGCGAATAAGTAATGAATAGTGCAGTTTTATGATACTGGGAAAAGTTTTGTTATAGTTTTTGTGTTGAGTTCCGAATGGATACGGTAGTAAATATTGGAATTATAGAACTTCTTATAATAAAATTACTTGTATAATTTTCTTGATATAAATCGTTGTACTTTGTGTTGTGTGTGATATTAAAACAGGTAGGTTCAATACTTATTTACACATTATGAGTCATTCCATAATTTATGACAACCATAATATTATGTTAAGCTTTTGCACAGAAGTCACTTACCATAACCATAATTTATAGGCTTAATTTAACGAGAAACAATAAAAACTTAATAAGCACGGTATATTACCAACTTTTTCTTGAAAATTATGTTCAAATAATTGAAAGACAACAATGAGTGCCTACATTGTACTAATATTGTAAATATGAGGCCATGAGGAGGCCTTCGGGTGGCCTATTTACTCCGTCGTCAGAGTGGGCCACTGCGAGGTACCTCTTGTATTGCAAGCGTCCATAGGTTACAGGAATTACCTAGTGATCTGCCTTCAGATAGACTGTTGCTTGTTTGACATACTACAAATACTATATAGGATTCGCATTTTTTATGTTTTGTATTTTATGACGACCGATGTGGCGCAGCGGGCGCAGGTCCGCCTGCGACGCGGAGGTTGCGGGTTCGATTCCCGCCTCGGGTCAAATGTTTGTACGATCTACAAATATTTGTTCGGGGGTTCTGGGTATTTTCTATATATAATAAAAAATATCTATCTATGTATTGTATTGTATTAAGTATATATCAGTCATCTAGTACCATAACACAGCTCTGTTTAAACAGTAGCTTTTCTTGGGGCTAGATGATGCTGTGTGGATTGTCCAGCATTATTTATTTATTTATTTATTTATTTATATAATTATTATGTATTTGTATGGCAAAAAAATTTAATTATCGCATTGGGTCAGCGTGGTGGATTAAGACCCAATCACTCTCGCCCGAGAGTAGGCCAGTGTCCCAGCAGTGGGAACATTAGAAGGCTGTCATGATGTTTTTTTTTTTATACAACTGAAGTGGCAACCAAGCGTACGGCCCACAAGATGGTAAGCGGTTACCGCAGCCTATGGACGCTTGCAATACCAGAGGTATCACTCGCGGGTTGCCACCTTGAGGCTAAGATAGAAAGCCTCATGTGCCAGAAATTTCACCGGAAACCATACCCTTCACCCCGGAACACAGCAATGCGAGCATTACTGCTTGGCGGCGGAAATAGGTATGGTGGTAGTCCTTCCCCGGACGAGCTCTATCACAAAGAACTCTACTACTCTTAAAGAACTCTACTACTCTTGATGATGATGATGATGGCAAAAAAATATAAAATTATGAAAGTATTGCTGTTTGTAATTTATATTTTATCGGTTTAGCTTAGTATCTTAGGTTTAGAGAGCACCGGTGGTCTAGTGCTAGGGACCCCGCCTTCTGATCTTAAGGTCATGGGTTCAAACTCAGTCGTGCAACAATGGATTTTTCTGTTCGAAAATTTAATGTGCGCAATGCCAGCTCTCATACGGTGAAGGAAAACATCGCGAGGAAACCAGCATGTCCAAGAACTAAAAATTCGAAAGACATGTGCCATCCACCAATCCGCATTGAGTCCGCGTGGTGGATTAAGACCCAATCACTCTCGCCCGAGAGTATGCCAGAGTCCATACAGCAGGAACGTTAGAAGGCTGTCATGAAGATGATGTTGAGCTTAGCATGCTAAATTTAGATGAGGAAGTACCTACTAGGTATAAAAGCAAGCTCATACAAGTATACAAGTTTACTTTTTTAACAGCATGCTAAACCAAAAAAATATAAATTACAAACATAAGTATTAAATAAGTGTTTAAATTACGAAAACAAATATCAAAGTTTGCTATCAGATTTGAACCTAATATATAAATTGTATGGTTCTATTCAGTAAATTCCGTAACCTGAGAAACAAACAATATTTGAAGACAAATCAATCGTTTCCGCTCAATAGAAACAAATTGAATGAGCCATTCATGCTGCTTTATTGTCAAACATCAAATATTACCTTCGAAATGAAGTGCTCAATGTGCTTATAAGATACAGCCATGTTTTATGATCCAAACAACAAGTTCACATTAAAGCGTAAACCACAACGCGAGCTAAGCTACATTAGTTCATGTAGCTTAGTTCACGTAGCTACCAACGAGATAAGTTAGCTAAATATCTGGGTTCCTACTGAAAACTACGAAAAGTAGTGTCGTGTCATCAGTCAGCGACAATGACAACACTATGTTAGGTTATAGATCACTTAAGTAGGCAATGCGTCAGGGATTGCTTGGGACTAACCCATTGTATCAAATGGCGTGATTTAAGTCACAAAAACGAATGTAAAACTAGGCATCTTATCCACTCAAGGTAAGAGGCAAATGTTTAAAATATATGTATTAAACTTTTACATATTTTCTTTGGTGCCCAAAAATATAAAACAAGCTTGTAAAAAAACTTCGATTAAAAAAATATGAAAAATAAGTACATACCCATCAGTGTATAAGTGTTATTTTATTATCAGATGGAAATGTCATAAGTACATCAGTTTAGCTTGCTAAGCTAAGCAAGCTTGTGCAGTTAGTGGTTTGAACCGAAGTTTGAAAAGACACCGCAGCTATGTGACCAATGATAAGCTACGCGAGCTACGCTATCTGCTTAGCTCGCGGTGTAAACAACGCTTAAGATACGGCTACGTTTTATGGCGCAAACACAAGTTCACATTTATTTAACACGAAACAGATAAACAACTGCAAAGACGTAGTCATGATACCTGCTCATTATACATTTTATTGCCATATAAAAGTCCATCGTGACGGAAAATTAACGTTAAATTTATTCTTTTTTTAATTACCCCGGACGCCATTTTGAATTCACGACGGTCACGCCTTTACGTTTTACGACTCGACTGTACACGTGTGTACTTTGCGTATTGCTGTTTGAAACAAATTATGACATTTTGGTTGAGTTACTTAATTCTACTGCATCGTGTATTGCACGTAATGGTTGCGAATAATGAGGTAGCAAAAAGTTACCTTTTTATTGACAGGCTAATACAGTTTATTAAAAAAAATGATTTTTTTATGATTAATGATTAAGTCTTATAGTTTCTGCTATGGTACAGTCGAGTTCAAAAGTCCATTACTACTTTTGCTCTAATTTTACAGCAATGTTTGAAACAGCTCTACCTCCCTCCCTACTTAATATACAATACTAAAACGCTACTCCACAAATTAAATCTTTAAATGTGACTTTTTTGACGTTTCAACAACAATTTTGAAAACTGACGACCACTTAAACAGTTAAATGTTTCAGTATTAGGCGGAGACTTATAATAACGCTGTCTCGCCATTTTGCTTGGCCGAACGCTCGGCCGAGCACTTGTCAGAGGGTACCGAGTACTCGGCCGAGAGCACTCTCTCGCCACATCATTTACCTGGTGGTAGGACTCTACAGCAAGAGTCCGTCTTGGTGGGTACCACAGCAGTGTCAGATATTCTACCTCCAAGCAGTAGTGTGCAAGCATTACTGTGTTTAGGTTTCAAGGGCATTATAGCAAGTGAAATTACTGGGCAACAGAGACTTAACAACAATGTCTCGGGGTGATAAGCGCAGTGCAGTGCCACGCAAACACTTAAAAACTTAAAGCTTTGGGTGGCGCTGCATCTGTAATATCTTGATTGTCTTGTCACTTGCTGACATAGAAAAAAAACATCTCTCGGCTCGGATCAACCCATAACAGAGTTATGTGATCAACCTGCTGGTGCAGTGACAGAAAACAACTCTATTGCAGTGGCTGTGTTTACGTGACCTATCCATCATCCACCAATCAAGGGCCTCATTAGTAACAATAAAGCTAATGTCCGTGCGTCCGGTGCGATACGACAAACAACGGCTCATTGAGCGAACAATCGTTAATACATTGTGCGAGCAGACGTGACTGCGCGCGCAGGAAGCCGATAACAGTATCGGTAGGTGTAAACAAAGCCTAATGTTGAGTTGCTATCGCCCGATTTTCTCAAGTGTGGAGTGAGTTTATGATGCTTGGCGCTAAATAAAGTGGGTGTAAGTCAGTGGCTTTTTTTTGTAAGCGGTTACCGTAGCCTATGTACGCATGCAACATCATAGATATCACTTGCGTGTTACCACCCTGAGACGTTAGATGGAAAGTCTAATGTGCCTGTAGTTTTACCGGAAACCATACCCTTCGAACCGGAACACAGCAATGCGAGCATTACTGCTTGGCGGCAGAAATAGGTATGGTGGTAGTCCTTCCCCTGACGAGCTCTATAACAAAGAACTCTACTAACTCTGCTAGCTCTGGTGACGCAGTAAGGCTACCCGAAAGCCTCAGAAAAAGCCGGGACAGACTGCTTAACGGAAGCGCTCAGTTGAAACTGCCACTGGCTTTCCCCAAAAATGAATAAGAATAAAAAAACCCACTAAGGTTGTATTCGACCAAACTCGAATAGGCACTATTCTCCGAATAAATCGTAGTTATTCGCGAGTAAACTGACAGTTTACTTGTATTAGACATTTTTTATTCCGCGGAAATTCCAAAAGTTGGTCGAATCCTGCCCAAGTAGAACTATTTTTATGAGGTTTATCGTTATCCTAAATTTATTTTTCAATACACTTAACGCATAGCACAGGACTGAGATAAGTCGAGGGAGGCGGCCTTTGCCCAGCAGTGGGACAGTGTAGGATAATTCAAAAAAAAGGATATATAACTTTACAAACATTTCAAATAACTTCTTACTTCGCCAACCAAGTATGTCCGTACTACATTGTGTTCAATAATTATTAGTACGGTACTCACTAAAGTGTTATATGTGCCTTGAAAAGCCCATAAACCATGAATGGACACAAGGACACGTTACTAACGACATGGCAGTTAAAATGAGTTTCACGGTACATAAATATTTAAACTTAGTTTATTTTACACCTGGACTGACGTGGAATATGGACACGTGTCATAGTCTATTGTGTCCATTATGACATGTCGTTTCAGTTCGACTTGTGATTAGTTGAACTGCAAATAAACATAGTTCTCATTTAAGGTGGGGATGTTTTGATCTACTGCAGCTTTCATAGGATTTAATTCCGAAACGGCACGGATTTAGGTTCTGAAAAAAATATATGTAGATAATTTTACACTCTGTGATCAGTTGAATACATAAATTACATTATATTGGGGGATATTTTCGCAGTGGGGAACGCCATGTTGAATAACATAAAAAACAAGCCGCTAAAATTCTACTTATTATGAATAAATGCAATGGGTTGCTCCCGGTAATTTGAGAAATAACTTTTTAAACTTTTTAATGTATACATTCACCAAAAAAAAAAAATTAAAATAAAATAAACCTATTGTGAAAAGTTTGAGGTGATACAATGAGCGGCCTTATCGCTAAGAGCGATCTCTCTAGGCAACCTTTGGATGGATTGGAACTAAAAGCAGAGGTATTAGGAGGAGGAACTAGTAGAGCGTCAGTCATCATCATCATGACAGTCTTCTAATGTTTCCTTCTGGGACACTGGCCTACTCTCAAGCGAGAGTGATGGTGGATGGCACTGTCTTTCGAATTTTTAGTTCTTGCTAGTTTCTTTACGATGTTTACCTTCACCGTATGAGAGCAGTGGCATAGCGCACATAATTTTATTGAATAGGAAAATCCATTCACGACCAGTGCTTCTAGAGAGCGTCAGTAACAGGTGCTAAAGGTATGTAATTATGTTATGAAGCTACATTTTATAACGATGCGTGGATCGGATGAAATATTCAATACGTTGAGTGCCGCCGCAGCTGATGGTCATAAAACTTCAATTGCTTTATGCTTCCCCGGTTCGCTTAGAACTGGTGCACTTGGCAGCTTAAGGTTGGGCTTTCATCATGAGAGCTTTCTGATGTTTCCACTGCTGTTACAGGAACGCCCGTGACGTAGCTGGCTCCGCTTAGGTCAACGAAGTTAAATAAAAGTAATAAAAAAAAATATTTTATTTCAGACAACAAAGAGCCCATATTTTTAGAGTTTAAAATTTAAAAAAATCAACACATAAATAGTAAAAGTAGTTAAGCGCTGTTCTGCGTAGTCACCATTTGGATGGGTGACCGCCAATGGCAATTTTAATCAAGCGCTCCCGTGCTTTGGAGGACACGTTAAGCAGTCGATCCCGGCTTGTTCAAAGTTAGGCCATGACAGAGGCTTTCGGGGGGCCTAAAAAAACTCTGTCACCATAGTTGGCCACTGACTCATACAAACTTACTTACTGGGACTAGTCTACTCTCGAGCGAGAGAGATTCAGTTGTAACTCTTAATTCACCTTGCGGCCCCAATTTTCCAAATTGACGAGGGTCACTAACAACTAGACCTCTAGTGCTCACCGCCTTAAAATCGTAGTCTTTTAATATAAATAATTGGGTACATTTACTAACTAATATCAGAGTAGTAGAGTTCTCTGTGATAGAGCTCATCCGGGGAAGGACTACCACCATACCTATTTCTGCCGCAAAGCAGTAATGCTCGCATTTCTGTGTTCCGGTGTGAAGGGTATGGTTTCCGGTGAAATTACTGGCACATGAGGCTTTCGATCTTAGCCTCAAGGTGGCATCCCGCGAGTGATACCTCTGGTATTGCAAGCGTCCATAGGCTGCGGTAACCGCTTATCATCTTGTGGGCCATACGCTTGGTTGCCACTTCAGATGTATAAAAAAAAAAAAAAAAAACTATTTATTACGAAATAAAGCAAGCTAGCCAAATCTTGGTCATATAATAGCCTTAAACACCTAATAAAGTAGGTACAGTCTGTCTGTGTTGTTTTATAACAATCAGATGTCAGATGTCAACAGATTTTAAAGCACAAAGCTATAGATATACTCTTGTCTACTTTAAAGAGCGTTTTAATTTATTAGCAGTTAGAAAGACACGTGCCATCCGTATCGGATCCGCAGGGGGGATGTGACATAATCACTCTCGCCCACGACTAGGTGGGTCTTTGGGAACATCAGAAACAACGATAATGATGATTAAAATTTAAGTTAAGAGTAATTTAGGCCTTCCATATCATCTGGTATATTTTTTCAGTTTTAAAAGGTTGATTCTAATTGGATTTTAAAGTCCTATAATTAATAAGTTTAGTGAGGCAATAAGATTTTTTTATAATAAGACTGATATCACCTAATTATCTTTTTTAAATATCTACCAGTAGTACCATAAAAAAGGTTCTGTTAACACCTCTTGGATGAAATAAACTGAATCTAACAAAACAATTCGTCAAATACTACTTAATAATTAGTTCAAAACAATACTAGAAATAAAAATAAACTCGCTGTTCCCACAGTTAGGCTCACTAAGGTCAGTAAATCTTTTAAAGGGCAATGTGTACGCTTCTTTAACAAAGTCCCAAGCGACATACAAAATTTATCAATTGGCAAATTTAAAAACTTAATTAAACAAAATCTGTCTCAAAAAGCTTACTATAAAACAACCGATTACCTAGATGATAAAAAAGCTTGGGACGAATGTGCTCCAACTCTACTTGGAATCCATAACAATAGCAAGGGTCATGCCAAAAAAACGATAGGAACCCAGCCGGTGTTGTTGCCAGTTCTTTTACGGCATGGGCGCGTTGGAACTGGTGTAAATTTTCCTAGCTTGTAAGACGTTTCAAAGTGATCCTTGTGATTCTACTGAATAAATAATTTTTGATTTTGATTTTTGATTTTGATTTTGATTCAATTTCCAGAATTAGTTTTTCTCGTTCACGACGAATTATATCAGAGCTTGCAAGCTTACGTAGGCGTTAGAAAAAAAGCGGTTCTATATTCAAAGTTGAATCATCGGCCAATAGCGTGCGCGGTAGGCGTGGCGGAGCGTCGCGATTGGCTGCCCGCGCCGCCGCTATTCCGTGGCAACTGATGAATCGGGCGATTATAATGCCATTACATGGAGGTAACGGCTCTTTTCTCGAAACGTCCGGCCGGATCATTTCGCAAGCGGTGTGCGCGACTGTACCGGGGTGCGCAGTGCAGTGCCACTCAAGCCGGTGAAATTATGAAAAATTCAAATGCATTAATATGTTTGAATGTGGAATTAAAGTTTTTACATTTTAATTAACTTTTAGACAAAAACAAAAATATGTATGAAAAATATATGTTTCCGTAGATTGCTGTGATCGAGGGGATTAGTTATTGACACGTTTTTTTATGATTCATTCAGAAAGTAGAACCTATTTCATCATCATCATATCAGTCGATAGACAGCCTCTCCCTGCGTCATGACGACCGATTTTAAGCCTTCACTATCCATCGGCTTCCTGCGACCGTGTCATCGGTCCATCGAGTATTATTCAAGTGGGAGGGCAATACCTGTCTTGAAGAATTGAACCCGTTTCTCAACCTTGCACTCGACCACTGCGCCACCAAGGTTGTCACATATTCATCATCAGCATCATGACAGCCTTCTAATGTTCCCACTGCTGGAACACTGGCGTAGTCTCGAACGAGAGTTATTGGGGACTCCACGCGGACCCAATGCGGATTGGTGGATGGCACGTGTCTTTCGAACTTTTAGTTCCTGGACATGCCTGTTTCCTTACGCTGTTTTCCTTCACTGTGTAAGAGCACTATAACAGCACATAACAAATTTATCGTAGCGAAAAGTCAAGGTGCACGACTGGATCTGAAACTACGACCTTAGGATCCAAAGGCGGGGGTCACTACCACTAGACCACCAGTGTTCTACCAGTGTGTCACATATTCATGCGGTTATATTTAATTTACTTAATAGAAAAATGCTTAAGTACTTATGAAAAAAAATGCTTATGTAAGTAAGTTTACTTTAGAATAAGTTCAAGAAATTCAATCCTAAGCTTCCAAGACTAGTAAAATTTGTTTTGGCTTTAGTAAAATAGTTAAATTTGTGTTTCTCAATTTTAGAGTACTTACTTATTAGCAGCTGATAAGTTCACATATGAAATTAGTAGTTTATACCTTGAAATTTTTAAAGGGTTAGACTACGGTAACCGCTTAACACCAGGTGGGCCGTATCTTTGTTTGCGCTTTAAGAATGTATTTTTCAATTTTAGAGTAAGTAAGTACTTACTTATTAGCAGCTGCTAAGTTTACATATAAAATGAGTATTACCTTAAAATGTTTAATGGGTCATAGGCTACGGTAACCGCTTAACATCCGGTGGGCCGAATGCTAGCCATCTTGGTGGTATAAACTTACGGTCACATTCACGGTGGTAAACCTCAAAGAATGTTAAACTAAGTACTTAAAAGTTAAAACATAGAAAACTATCATTGTTGCAATAGGGGCATGGAGCTAACGTTAGCCATAAAATCCCTCATTGTTTTTGTGTAACAGACAGGAAAATAATAAAAATACGATATTTACTTTGTAACAAGGTTTAAATAAAGATATTTTACACAACATAGTAAGTATAGTAATAAATAAATAAATAAATAAGGCTGGACGATTCACACAGAATCATCTAGCTCCAAGGTAAGCTGTTGTTAAACAGAGCTGTATTATGGGTACTAGATGACTGATGTATATTTAATACAATACAATACATAGATAGATATTTTTTTATTATATATAGAAAATACCCAGAACACCCGGAACCAATATTTGTAGATCGTACAAACATTTGAACCGAGACGGGAAACGAACCCGCAACCTCCGCGTCGCAGGCGGACCTGCGCCCGCTGCGCCACATCAGTTGTCCAAGTTATTAGTATAGTCACAGGTATATTATATCTGTGAGTATAATAGTATATATTTCAGCCAACGATTGATCGAGTGTTCTGTTTACTTTGATCATCAGTTAAATAATGTCTTTTTTACCAAAAACTGCGCGCTGTATAAAATCAACCACTAAAAGGTATTGAATGGAAACTCCCACATTAAGGCCCATACCCCACCTAAAGTGGCGCCGCCACCTTATTTATCTTATTATTCCGTTTAACAAAGGAATTTTCAAAAATCCATCTTCCAATTTGTGATACCTATCATAAGCTTTTTTTTATTCCTTTGTAATACTTAGTTTTATTCTATTTAGTTTAGGAAGATATACGAAAATAGATTTTGGTGGCCACCAAGGGCAACTTCGTATCTCTGCCTAAACTAAATAGAATAAAACTATTACAGAGGCATTAAAAAAAAGCTTATGATAGGTATCACAAACTGGTCGATGGATTTTTGAAAATTCCTTTGTTAAACAGAATAATAACATAAAGTAGGCGGTGGCGCTAGTTTAGGTGCTGTATGCTCCTTAACTTTATAGTGTTCTTTCTCAGCACAAAACAAATTATGCAAACATTTTCTCGGATGTATTTCCTAGCCTGAATGCAAAATACCTGTACTTCCCCACACGAGACCACACGATTCGGTATTTGCAACGATAAGACAAAATTATCGCGACCGGCTAACCTTCACACCGCTCTGTCTCACTGGTCTTAAGGTTAAGAAAAAAAGTAGTGTAGGTCCACAGCGCGCGCATGACAGCGCCAGTAAAAGTGTGCTGTCTCGCTCTTGCTATATTGGGACCAACCATGAAACTCACACATACAACGGCACTAATTACGTACCATGCATGTAGTGATTTCGACGTGTTTGCTTCATACATTTTATTGTGAGTGTTTGCAGTGTGTGTGACCACTAGTGTTAGAGATAGAAAATTGTTTTCCTTACCTTTACACCGCACATCTTTGTGATAGAGCTCGTCTGGAAATGTACTACCACCATTATTATATTTCTGCCGCCAATCAGTAATGCATTACTGTGTTTGGGTCTGAAGGGTATGGTTACCGGTGAAATTACAGGCACAACAGACTTATGATCTACTTCTCAAAATGACATCGAGATACCTTTTGACCCCTTTGTATAACATGCGTTCATAGGTTACGGTTACCGCTTTACCAAGAGTGCTCATTCGATTGGATCTTTTCGTTCAGTCGAATCGAGCAGACTAGAATCAAGGAGCAAACTAGATTTCTATCCCAAAAAGTCCACGATATCCAAAGTGTTCTGCAGTCATGTACTTTCTTTATATGCGTTTCTGTGATTGCTTGAGGAATTGCAACCAGCTCTGCACTAGTTTCTGTCTCCTGACTCTAAGCGTAAAGTGAGATTTATTGCGTTGGGTTTTAGTTGAATACTGGTTGCTTGCAAGGCTGTTGTTACAGGGTCCAGCCAGGAAAAACGAATGCAAGCGCAGAACCGTACCTGGTTACCACCACCAAGCGAACTCTTCAGCAAGAGTTCGTTTTACCACCTCAGTACCAGATTCTGCCTCCAAACAGAGTGCCTAGCACGAAAAACTCGTTTGAAAATCGTAAATGTAAACGTATCGTCCAGCTGTCAATTTGTATAGGCTTTTTGTAGACGACCAATGTGGCGCGGTGGGCGAAGGTCCGCCTGCGACGCGGAGGTTGCGGGTTCGATTCCCGCCTTGGGACAAATGTTTGTAGGATCTGCAAATATTTGTTCCGGGTGTTCTGGGTGTTTTCTATGTATAATAAAAAATATCTATCTATGTATTGTATTGTAATAAATATATATCAGTCATCTAGTACCCATAATACAGCTCTGTTTAACAGCAGCTTACCTTGGGCTAGCTAGATGATGCTGTGTGGATTGTCCAGCCTTATTTATTTATTTTTAACAGCGCCTCTTTAGTGCGTTAATGAACTACCAAAATTCCATACAAATTGGCAGCTGGACGATACGTTCACGTTTACGATTGTCAAACGAGTTTTTCGTGCCTCATGCTTTAGTGTGCAAGCATTACCTTGTTTTTTTTATTTTATTTTTTTATATATAACTGAAGTGGCAACCAAGCGTACGGCCCACAAGATGGTAAGCGGTTACCGCAGCCTATGGACGCTTGCATACCAGAGGTATCACTCGCGGGTTGCCACCTTGAAGCTAAGATCGAAAGCCTCATGTGCCAGTAATTTCACCGGAAACCATATCCTTCACACCGGAACACAGCAATGCGAGCATTACTGCTTTGCGGCAGAAATAGGTATGGTGGTAGTCCTTCCCCGGACGAGCTCTATCACAGAGAACTCGACTACTCTTGTATTGGTTTATAGGCACTAGCAAATGAAATTACTGGGCGAAAGAGACTTATTAACTACGTTATGTAAAGTAAAAAATATCTTTATTCAATCATATCGCAAGGATCATTTTAAAACGTCTTAAAGCTACGTGAATTTACGCCAGTTCCACTCGCCCCAGCCTAGAAGAATCTGGCGACAAACTCGGCTGGGTTCCTAGCTTTTTTTATAATACCTCTGTGAGGTACCAATCGAACTAGGTGAGGCTCATGCCAAGAATATAAGTAGGTAAAAAAGGGCAGAAAAAAATTCGGTGTTTCATTTTTCGAAAGATAGAAAGGTTACCTTTAGCAATACACGCTACTACTACGTCTCGGGGTGAAGAGCGCAGTGCAGTGAGGGTTGGGTGATACTGTCACAGTATAGTCAAACGTGGTAACATTAACTTGACCGTCTCGTCATTAAGCCCTAAGTCAAATCAGATGGTGACCGCGTTGAAATTAACCCAGTATGTTTCAGACCAAGCAAGCTAAGCTACTTTATGACTCGTTCTGTTATTCGGTTTCAGCTACTTGTCGCATTGCGCCAACTGGAACGTTTTATCGCCAACTTTACGACTATAGCTTTCCGATGTGCTTTATTGTACTGGGACAAAGATGGCGGAATTACTTCATTTAGTTTATGCGCTCCTGGATTTTTTATATAAGGGCAAGGTCTAACGGCTGGTAAGTTATACTACCTATTTCTGCCGCCAAGCAGTAATGCTCGCATTGCTGTGTTCCGGTTTGAAGGGTAGTTTCCGGTGAAATTACAGGCACATGAGACTTGCCATCTAACGTCTCAGGGTGGTAACACACAAATGATATCTCTGATATTGCAAGCGTACATAAGCTACGGTGACCGCTTACCGCGTGGGCCGTACGTTCAAATCAACTAAGGTTGAATTCGACCAAACTTGAATAAACACTGTTCTCAGAACTAATCGTAGTTATTTCAAATATACTAAATAATGATTCTAAAACAGGTGGTAAATAGCCGTTAATATATTTAAAACGAGCTGACCCGCGCACCTTCACCCGCGTTTTTGCAGTTTTTATGCTATCCCACAGGAACAGTACATCATTCCGGGTCAAAAAGTAGCCTAATGTGTTATTCCAGAACTTAAACCATCCACATAGGCCATGACAGAGGCCTTCGGGCGGCCTAGAAACTCTGTCACTAGAGTTGGCCACTGACTCATATGAACGAACGAACGAACGAACGAACGAACGAACCATCCACATTTCAAATTTCATCACAATCGGTAAAGTCGTCACGGAGATACGTGGTAACAAACAAACACACACACACAGACTTTTGCATTTATAATATTATTAGTAGGGTGATTTCTAACCATTATAGTTTAGTAAGTCCAAGTTTGGTCGAATCCAACCTTAGTATAGAATTCTATAAGTTACTGATTGTTTTGTTCAGATGTTTGTAATTAGAAAATTTACTATTTCGAAATAAGTCACGGTGTAAGAACTTAAAATTTATTTTTTATTTTTTTATATATTTTATCTTATTTTTTAACCTACCTAAGTAATTAAATAAAACCAGAACAAGTATTAGTAAGATAAGTGCAGTTTGATTATGACGAAGTACTGAGTACTGCGTACGCGGTGCAGCTTTTGCTGAGACAGGCAGGACCCTTAAGCTTACCTAGTTCATAGTGTTTTTTTATGTATTAGGTTTGTATGTTTACGTATGATTTTGGGGGTCAATAAAAATGTTTTCTTTCTTTCTTTTTTTCTTTAAGAATAAACTTTCATAACTTATTTTTTTAACCATAAAAATAAAACCAGAACAAGTAGTAAGCAGACTTCATCTTGCCGTGGAAGTTCACCATCAAGTTCAAGCTACCATTACGGCCGATCGTGAAATAAAAGACAGTGGTTACCATCGTACAGTAGAACTGAAATAAACAGAGTGCAAACAGCCAATGCATCGCGACTACCTCTTTACGCAATTTCAACACCATTCTCGACCACACTCGCGAGAGGCGTGACGGACGCTCAAGTCTATGTTTATGCTGGAGTTGTGATGATTTTAGGCCAATTCGGAGTCCGAAAAAGGTTTCTTTTAGTTTAAGATTCGAGATTCATAAATATATTACCACTAAAGAGGTTTGATTATAATATAGCGGGCTTGTGGAGCGCTAGTAACGTAGATGGCTAAGATGTTCATAAAACAGTTCTTGGATGGGCAGTGGTAATTTCAATTGTGTGCTCCAGTGCTTCGGAGGGCCTGTAAAGTTGGTTCCGGTTTTTAAAGTTAGGCCATGACCGAGGCCTTCGGGCATCCTAAAAACTCTGTCACCACTTGGCCACTGACTCATACGATTACTTATTTACTTTAGCGGGCTTGTTACGCGTCTTAAAGAAAAATATTACGAAGTTTGGAAGATGCGTTTGACGATGGCGATAAAGCTGCAGAGATATTAAAGACACAATTTTACAAGTAAGTGTAGGTAGGCACTATAGAACAAGCCCTTTAGCTGTTACTTTACAAAGGTAACAATCAAAATGCAGATGCTACGTAGGTTAGGTACAGTTCAACCTGGACAGATTTGAGTCTTGGGTTTTGAGCTTCAATTTCGGAGGGATTTCGGAGTGAAGTGATGGACATCTCTATTCCCTACTACGTATTCTGAATAGGTATTTTATTGTCGTAGCTCTGCCTTCACAAAGGGACAGCTCTCGTAAAACCTAAGTGTCCTGCACCTCGCTTTATGGCTAGTGTTGGCCTTTATGGCTAGTGTTGTGCCTTTATGACGTACTAGTATTGTGCGATTGTGACGCACTAATCCTTTTATGAATAGTGACGATTGTGCTTCATTGTTCGTTTCTTTCGAGACAATAATAATTTTATTGTGTCTAGTGGTAGTGCCCCGCCTTCCGATCCTAAGTCGTGGGTTTGAAATCGTGCACCAATGAGTATTTTCACAAAATGTATGTGATTAATGCCATTCCTCTCAAATGGTGAAGGGAAACATCCATCCGTCCATCATCCATGCCATCCACCAATCCGGATTGGGTCGATTAACTACAGGGACGTAAGCGCGGTGTTTGCCAGTTGACCACTCGTTTACTTGTGACGTTTGTCGGGGCGAGGTGATGCCGATATGATGTTGACTGTGGTACGTTGCATTATCCAGTTTCATACAAAAATACTCAATTCTAGAGTTGAGGTAAGGATGATTTGTTGCCAGGGTGATATTAGCGACAACCTTAAGTTTGTATTCCTAGAAAGCGTTTCGATCAGCACTCTGCTTTTCAGTGTTATTGTAAACTGACCTCTGTTGCATCAAGTGACACTTGACAAAAGTTCCGTCTGTAAATATTTAGATTTTTTTACAGCTAGCCGATAAGTGTGACAATCAGTGACAATGGAGCTTTATCCCATGCCCTTCAATTGTTTTAGCTGTAATAGCTGTAATATACGCTCCAACCTTTTTAATTTCAAAACTTTTTAAGTTTTAATGGTGTGTTAGCTAAACTTGCTTAATTCTCAGTGGTTTTTTAGTGTTAGGTGGTGCTAGTGTTGAGTTTATTTTATTTTGATAAATAAAATAATAAACATAACAACCTAGTGGTCTATGAGGAGCTCTGGCAAGACCTGATTTTCATTATGACACCTAGCTATTTATTCATACTGATGTAGCTTCTTCTTCTTTTATGAACTCTGTGGCTTATTTACCACAATTTTGCTAGTGTCAAGTATCTTTGTTTGATTGTCGCTTAGCAACGAACAAAACAAACGAAATTTGGAATAAAATGGTGATTTTTCTTTCAAAATTCCCTTGGAAAGTCTTTGTCTAAATTACCAACCAACATTACCCCTCCATTTCAATTACTCACACTTAAGCTAGGTAAACAAGTTAAATTAGATAAACTGCCACCAAAACGCAATAAAACCTAAAATTACACGAGAAAAATTATTAAATTGGGAATTGACTAGGGAGGACCCATGTCGTTTTGACAAGATAGTCAAAGACTATCAAGTGGATTCAAATTGCTGTTTATTCTTATTTTCGCTGTAACACTGGCAGCTAAAAAGTCCCACCTCATCTTACCAACCTTAAAAACCTATACTCCTTTCGCTTGTTCCAGCGGTATCCCTCGAAACCCTCGTCGAGAACTGTCATAAGCTCCTCGAGAAGTTCCACTACTCCTGGGAGATGATGCCTCTAGTGCTGGTGATCCTGAACTACGCGGGGAGTGACCTGGACGAGGCCTCCCGGAAGATTGATGAAGGTATGTTTTATACCAGGCGAATTTATAACCTGCGAGCCAAAACCAAGTAACTCAGAGGTCACCTAGCGAAGTGTGAAACGTGATGAGGATGAGGACTCATCTGACATCTGTAGGCCAAAATACCAAAGTTTCGTTGTGCAATTCGTACCAAGAATCGCATTAATTCAGTTGAGTTCTTTGTTAATGGCGTTTGTGGCTTATTTGTCACAATACTGCCAACAGCAATCGGTACGGCGCGTGACAGTAAAATAAAATGGTGAAAATACATGGGTAAGTGCTTCGTTTTTCGTTCGTGTTTCTTTCTAAAGTTACGAACAGGCACTAAGAGTAAAAGTAAAACAAAAGTAAAAAAATATCATATCACAAGAATCATTTTAAAAGCTATGTGAATGCTATCACTTTCATGGTAGGCCAGCTGAGTTATTTGGTTAGCGTAAAAGCAAGAACAGTTTCTTTATATTTTGGCAACAAAATGATATCTAATAATAACTTTATTTTAAATATGAAACTATTCTTGCTATAACTATTGGTTTCCGATGAAAGGCAATGGCGGAAACAACAGAGATGACGTTTTATTCAAATATGACATTTTAAAACGTCATCTGCGTGGTCCACCCGGTCTCCGTCTCTTGAACAATTAAGCGATTGTGTCTAGGCATTGGACTGAGATAATAATATAGTAGTATAAATCTTTTATTATATCGTTGTACAATTACTTGACATTGACAATATTGTCTGAATTCACAGACGCATTAAACTATTCATGATAATCAGATGGGTTGATAAAACCTCTTTAAATTTTTAATAGAAGAGATCTTTGTGATATTACACCACTATTACTATATCTGTCAAAAAAAATTAGGTACATGGTACATTATCTACTACAAGCAATTTATAGAAAAATAAAGATCCATTCTTTTATTTTTATCTCAGTGCCTACAGTTCACAGTTTAAATTTTAAATTGTTAAAATCCGTAAGATACTGCTGCATCAATGTATTTTCGTAGTGTTTTTATACATTAAGCAGTCGGCTTCATGTGTTTAAGCGGTGGTACTGTCAAATATAATAAACGTGTGCATGTGATAAGCACGCAGTTCTTAAAGTTTGAACTGTGACTGATGTTAATATTATTTGGCTAAAAAAATATACATTGGTATCGATTCTGTTATAGCATTTTCTAAACTAAGCTAACTAAAATTATCGCGGTCCTTTGTATTATAATTAATTAGAAAAGGACGGCAACAATTTTAGTTGGTTTAGTTAAGAAAATGTTACAGCAGAATCGACACTATTATACTCCTAATGTATTTTTTTGGACAAACTCTCGTTTAGGCAATGCATTGCAATTTGCAATAGATTTATAGCACGAATTCGTTTACTTACGTTTATCCCTACGGTGTTCTAATTTATATAAATATACATTTAAATATTTCACACTGAGTGTTATCTAGCTCCAAGGTAATACATAAACAATGTACTTATGTAATATTCCTATTGTTTTATTTATTTATTTTACAAAATATGTGTGTTACTTTTTACTTCTCAAGTTATTTACAGACCAAAAATAGCATTGCATGTAAGTACATACCTACATATTTTCATAAAGTTATACATAATATGAATAAGTTGAGACCGTTACAAGCGATCTGTAGTTAGCTCAACTGATCTAAGTTATGTTTTTGAGTCATTTGAATAACATCCGTAGCGATTAAAAGTGAACAAATTCGTGCTACAATTTATGACATGTCACGGTCAGGTTCAAGATAAGATTTTAGTTACATTCAATTCGATAATAGTTCTTTTTCGGTCCTATTCAAATTGATTTTCAGTATTCTAATCGCTCGCTCGCGGCTGTGCTCGCGGAGCGCTCGTTATTTAGCTGGCTAAGTTGTTCTTAACAGATCAACGAAGTTAAGCCAGTTCCGCGTAGTCATCATTTGGATGGGTGACCGCCAGTGGCAATTTCAACTGAGCGCTCCTGTGCTTCGGAGGGCACGTTAAACAGTCGGTCCCGGCTTTTTCAAAGTTGTTAAGCCATGACAGAGGCCTTCGGGCGGCCTAGAAACAGTGTCACCAGAGTTGGCCACTGACTCATACGAACTTACTTAGTATTCTAATAAATGAATTTATTGAATAACGACCCTTGTCATGAACCTGTAGGTCTACAAATCACATTACATCATCTACATCGAATAATGTCATTGTTTAGTGCTATTTTTTTGATTGACATGTAAAAAAAATTGGAAAATGAAGTGCCTTGTGATTTATAGACAATAGTTTTTTTTATTTTAAACGTTGAGTTTGTAACGTTTTTGTATTATCTATATTTTTTTACAAAAACTATGTTGTATTGTTGATACTCTAGAGGAAATAAGTTACTGCTCAATATTCAAATAATTTTAAAATATTGATGTTAAAAGTTTATTTTTGTTTACGATGTCCTATAAAAAAATCTTAAACACAATAATTGTAATATTTCATGTTACAAATCATTTGTTACACTCGAGTAGATTCGATCGACAACTAATACGTTTCAAGACAAAATAATTATGTAACCAAATGATAAAATTATTCTGTATGTAAATACGACACCGTTTTTACAAGATGTAATATTGCTAATTAATGTAGTTCCATAATACATGTTACAGGCTCAATGACTACTAATTAGGTAATTGCACTGCCACATGCGAAATCTAAATTGAACATAATTTTGCTTGAATTTTATTGTTTTTGTCCAATTTTAAGACACTTTATCTACTTACTATGTTAATATAGAGTAAAGGGCCGCGCGCTGAATATCCGCGCAATAAGCATGATGCCTGGTTTTGAAAAGTATCGACTATACATTTTTTTTTTAAATTATTGGAAAAATGGTTTGGTAAATAAAAACTAAATTTTGTAAGTTGTGTGTATCCGAACGTGCCATCATAACTGGGCGGAAAAAAACAAAACACAACTTCAAATAAATCTCTAAACTCTGAATTCCCTTTAACACGTAAAATTCTTTCAAACAAATCTAACAGACGCAAACTTTATTAAAATAATATTCTGTAAATAACACCTTACATTTCAATAAAATTATTTTACACTGCCCCGGCTTCGCACGGATGCAATGAAGACTTAGCATCCGTGCGAAGTTACTCAGGGATATTGTAGCATTGTAATAGTGAAATTTTTTTAGATCGGACCAGTAGTTTTTGAGTTTATTCGTAACAAACAAAAATACAAATATACTCTTCTCTTTTTATAATATTAGTATAGATTCAAGCAAAATATTTTCAATTTTTTTGTAAAAAGTGTTGAAACAATTTATTTTTGTGCGGGGATTTTCCCAAAGTAATGTAATGATGTAGGGCACGTACTGATAAACGTACCCTGAAGTAAAAGGTAATCACTGACTTCAAAGTTATATCGGTTGGGGAGATTTGTTCTCCGAAAATCTTCATCAATGTTCATTAAAATTGAAAATAAGTGTTTTCGTGCTTCGGAAGGCACGTAAAGCTGTTGGTCCCGGCTTATTCAAAGGCCATTACGGAGGCTTTCAGACGAACTATTACCTCCGTCACCAGTGAGTAAATATACAATCAATGTAGGACGCTATGGTTCAATCATTGAGAAATTTCCAATTATAAGATTAAGAGATTTGTTTTGGCCGTTTAAGTTTATTCGCTGCCTGTAAAAAACAGCGTTATGTTGGCCGAATTGTCAGTAAATAAATAAATAAAAATTAAAAGTGTCATTTAGGCCGAATCGTTTGAACATTTTTCGGTCGAAACGTCACTTTGTCTTAAATTTAAATCGCTTCTAAAAAAAAAACAATACAGGTTCCTCTGATGTCGGCCAAGTTGCTAAAAAAGTTTTCAAGTCAGGTGTAACTTTCATCATCATCATCATCAACCTATTGCAGTCCACTGCTGGACATAGGTCTCTCCCAATGCGCGCCACTGAGCCCGATCTTCGGCTTTCCTCAACCACTTTCTGCCAGGTGTAACTTTGAAGTCTGTTAAAAAGTGACTAAAGTTTTCAATTGTTTCTACACTGCCCAGCGATTGTAACAATGCGAATTGTCCACAGGGAAAATGATTATCAACGAGTACGCGCGGAAGCACAACCTGAACGTGTTCGACGGTCTCGAGCTCAGGAACTCGACACGCCAGTACGGACTTTAAATAGTAATACTAGTTTTTCAAAAAAGAAACCACTTTTCGAAAAGAACTACCTTCCGTTCGTGCAGTGTGAACACAACTTGTTGAATGATCATTTCGTTTGAAACACAGATCTCCTAAACGAGCGATCCTTTATTCCCAGCCGATTCGATGACAAGCCACTACAGTCAACAGCATGTGCGATGTTGTTTTTTTTTGCATCTGTCAATTTAGAATATTTTGCCAGTTATGTCGATTCTGTTGTAACATTTTCTAAACTAAACTAAACTAACTAAAATTGTTGCCGTCCCATTCTAATGAATTAAAATACAAAGGACCGCGATAATTTTAGTTAGCTAAGTTTAGAAAATGCTACAACAGAATTGACTGTCAAGTAATTGTCAACGTACAAACAAAATTAGTGAAAGGTCCCATTCTAATGAATTAAAATACAAAGGACCGCGATAATTTTAGTTAGCTAAGTTTAGAAAATGCTACAACAGAATTGACTGTCAAGTAATTGTCAACGTACAAACAAAATTAGTGAAAGAAACAACAATGTTCTCTCAATTTTTTTTCTGAGAGAGTAAATTACACTTAATTTCAAACCAACATCACTCTTTAATTTCAATTACTTACACATGTGTCAAAACAACGAGTCATATTACAAACTGCCAACAAATTTACAGAAAAACTCAAAATTACACGAGAAAAACAAATAAAACGTATTCCGTTTTATTTGTGGGTATGTCGTATTGGCAAGATGGCCAAAGAAACTCCATACGATGTTGTTGACTGTACTTGCTTGTCATCGACTTAGCTGGGAAAAAATTTAGGACTACTTGGGACTAACCCATTATAAGTGAACTGTTAAATTCTTCATAAGTTTAATAAGACCTTTACCGGAGTATTTTGTATCGATAGAAAACATTTAATTTAGATCAATTTGTTTGTGACAAATCTTAGGTAAAAGTTTGATACAAACGAAATTGTCATTCAATAAACTAACAAATCAACCTTTACACAACATTTTCTGAAATAATAGTGAATACTTACTACGATTTAAGTTACCGCCTTAGCAGTTTTTGGGTTTTCGAGTTGAAAACTTGTATTTACCGCGGCGCATATCTGTAATCGTTGTAAAACTAAAATCAACCCAATAAAACAAGAAACTCTACATATACAATAAAATACATTTACATACATATACAAATTACTTACATACATTTATGCTTACTGTTAACCTAAACTAATATTTTATCATAACACTATTTAATCCAAGATACATAATTAATGTTTGATTCTTTTTTTTTTATCATTCATAGTGAATGCAGTTAATATTCATTCAATACTATATTTCACGATTTCATGCAAATAATTTAATTAAGGTTTTCTTCTGTATCTATAAATCTTGTATTTCATTTTACAAATATTGAACTTGAACCTCAATCTCTTTGGCCTCTTTTGCCCTGATAGAGCACTTCGGGCGGCCTAATACTCAGATAACACACTTAAAATTGAACTTATTTATTTCAGTTTCGTAAAAACATTCAGCGAAGTACTCCAAATAAATTAGTACGGTAACGGTAACTTAATTTATGAACAAATTCTCTTATAATTGTATCTATTCATTTTGTATATTTATATATCTTTTGCCCTACACTAACAAAGTTATAAGAAACTGAAAGTGCAACATAACGTGACTGAAGCTAGAAATATATTTAAATAATAAATTTAATAATTCATCACATTGTTAATTAATATTGTATGCTATTGTAGCTGTATTATTGTAGCTGTATTATATACTTATTATTTTGGTAAAAGCTGTAGACAGGATAAATCGGCCAATTATTTAATGTAAATTCATTGTGCCAATATGAAGAATGACATTTCCAGCGCATCTGGCAATGTTCCAACGCTGAATTAAGGTGTCAGATGTAACTAAGTAATGTATCGAGCTTGTCTCATTTAAAACTATTGATAAATCTATTTTGGATTTTTTCCTTACAATAATATTTTTAAAAACTATATGTGTTTTCACGATTTTCATTTTTAAAAATAAGATTTACCTTTTTTTGTTTTAAGCAGAGTCGTTTACATTTTTCAAATACACAAAAGTCAGGTTTAAATTTGATAATTTATGAAATAAAAAATTTAAATGTTTCTAAAAAGTAAATTATTTTGTATGAGTTTATCAATAGATAGATAGATAGATAGAAAATACTTTATTGAACACCACATTATAACAAATTTGACAAGAACAATCTTAATTACTAACAGGTATTACAATGGGCGGCCTTATCGCTAAATAGCGATCTCTACAATAATTACTGACCTACTGGTTTAGAAGTTAAACGTCTTCTAGCAAAATCAATAAGCTATAAGAAATTGCTATAAAAAAACCAGCTTTAAATCTAAAAGAACAGTTACTTGCTAAAAGTATTTTATATAAGATTATTCAAGAGTTAAAAAGGGCAACTTTTAGACTGAGTCAAAATCGCGACTTCAATTGCATACTAGCTGGCCTGTCTTTCGCCAATGGCTATTGAGTTGTCAATTTTGAAACCCAGTGATTGCCACTTAGCTACCCCACGCATTACAAAGGCTACTTATGACATAAAACATGAATTAGCCATTCTTTTGACATGGAGTCTACTCCAGTCTAGACATACATAATTATATGTAGTTATGTTATGTGAAATATAATAGTATGTCGGTGTATCGTACCGTCTGTTATATTGCAATAAGTGGAACGCCCTGCGACTTTGTCGGTGTTTTTTATACAAACTAAGTACATACATCATATGTATTTCTCCTGCGTTTTCTTGGAGTTGAATTTCGGAAATTCCTTTCATAATCTTTTATTTTAACCCATATCGTCCCACTGCAGGGCAAAGGCCTCCCTCCTTTTCTTCCACACTTCTCGATCTTTGGCTACTGTAGGCCAGTCTTTAAGATGCGTATCGAGATCGTCCCGCCATCTTCGCCGAGGTCTACCGCAACGACGTCTTTTATAATGCACAACTACAAAAGAGGAATTCTCTTCTAGTTTCAAGTTATTGAGTTTTTGTGGTTTAGGCTCTGCGTTGTAGGTTAGTTAGTTATCATTTTATAATATAATATTGAATTAAATATTGATTGATATTAGTAACTTAAGCTTTAGAAAACTGTATAATGCTATTCAACAAAACAAATTATTATGTAAAATCAACTGTAGTTACTAAAACAGAGCCAAACCAACGTTGCGTATTATTTATTACTATGAAATAATTAATCTTCACTGGCTAATCGAATACACTACTTAATTGCTATTTCTCGCTGTTATTGTGTCACATTGTTGCAAATTCAGTTTCTACATCACTCTCACACATACACAACACAACAAAATAGTGACACAAATCGATAAAAGTGGTCAAGTCAACGGAATCATTCGATACACCACTAACCAGTCGTGATTTCCACTTTGCAGTGACCGGACGAAGGTGGAGAAATTCGAAATTTAAAAGTGACATTCGAATTTCTAGTCTATACGGCCCTAGTGATGTGCCAGTGTGTGCTATCGATATTTATTTTATTTAGTGTTTTTCTTTTTTGTAGGAAAATGCTGGAAATTAATAACATTAATAATATAAGTGGTGTACTATCGTCGTCGATGAAGTTATTTTGCGAATGATACTTAGTTTTAAAAGTGCCGTGTTGTGTGTGGATTCTTGCTATGCGCGATACTGCGAACGACAATGGACAGTACAGTGTCATACCTCATCGGATGCATCGGTAAGTCCTAGTTAATAAGTTTTGATATTAAAAAAATAATAATATTGATCACACGAATGTTTATACAACAAATGATAACAAGTAATTTTACGTGTAACCGGTGGTTAAATAAATAACTGGTTACTGCTTTAATTGCAAACTACAATTAGTAAAGTATTTTATGAAATAAAACTAAGTATCTAAGTTAAAACATTCGCGTGTTTCAACGGGCATGTTCGATGTTCGCCGCACTGTTTACTACTTGCATAAATAGCATTTTATGTTACAGTCTTCTCATAACATAAAATGCTACTTATGGAATAACACAATTTGCTTTGCGATGGTACCATTTTACGACCCTCTCTCGGAATGTTCTTCGGTTCGACACTGTTATGTTTTATAAACGTTGTAAGTCGCTAGCTTGTAACTGCGTGCGTAATTAGCTGGACTTCCATTATAAGATTATTGCTGTTTTATAACCCGGGGAAATAATAATCGGTTTTCGATTGCCTCATAAGGAAATACTATTTTTGCTGAATAACTTAAGTTTTCTAATACTGCATTTACTTACGTTATTTAAATAATTATATCTTTTGATGTCTAGGAATAACGTTTTACGCACAATACGTTGCAGTACCCATATCAAAATATAACATTTAATTCTTATTTAGATCCTTATCTAATATTTGAGGTATTGTTTTAACTAATACCCATATTCCTTCCTTTTTTTTTTTTCAGCTTTCCTTCAAGATCCTTGACTTCCGCACTTCCCGAAGAAACATTTCCTTGAAGGCGAAAAAAAAACAGTGACTTTTACACACAAATAAACCTAATGCCAATCCTTTCCTGACATTTTCCTTCTTAAATTTCACATTCTCAGACTTAAAACTTGATTTATCGAAAAAAATATTTGATTGCCTCATCACTACCAATATGATATCTGCGAGTTGGAACTATTAAGTATCTACTTGGATATCTGATACTCTGCTACATTTACTTAACGGATAAATACTTTTAAAAAAATAAATACTAGGGGTCTTATTCATAAACGAACTGTAAACCTCTGTTGTGTCTTCTAAAAGTTTAAAATATAACATCGTCTTTCTTCATTGATATAAGAATAACATGAAAAGACAAATACTTTAGCAAGCTGCTAAATGACAGTTTCTTTTAAGAATATGAGTGATTATGTAAGAGTGTGAATACATCATGTCTATCCATCGAGAACCTGGCAACCTTCGTTTCGGCGCAATCATAAATCAACAAACTTAAAATTTATATCTGCAACTATAAAAACTGTTTTTACTACTTTCCCATTTAAAATATTTCATTGGCGCCCCAAGACCTGCCATAACAGCGAGTCGTTTACACTTTTATAATCTACAATTAGGGACTGTAAAAATGCTAAATGAAATCCTGTAAAGGCGTATGTTGTAAAAGGAGTAATGAGCTAGTGCAGGGCCGTTCCAACGGTTCCAACGTATATAGGGACCTACTACTTGCCCCTAACTTACCCCCGCACAAAGTTCTCTGACTCCCCCACACTAGGATACAGAGCGCTCGCGTGACGTAGCTGGATAAGTTGTTCCGAAGTTAGCACTGTTCCACATAGGCACCATTTAGATGGATGACCGCCAGTGTAAATATCAATTAGGCGCTCCCGTGCTTTGGAGGGCACGTTAAGCAGTCGGTCCCGGCTTTTTCAAAGTTGTTAAGCCATGACAGAGGCTTTCAGGCGGCCTAAAAACTCTGTCACCAGAGTTGGCCACTGGCTCGAACTTACTTACTAGGATCACAGAGCTAGGATTTAGTGTCGTAGGTATCGGAAATAATGAATATAAAAAAAAAAAAGTTTATTGGTAATAAAACAGTGGTCTGATAGGGTACATGTAGGTAGGTGGATGTTATTGCTGGTTGACTTATATATAATACATTATTTTATATACAGTTTATTTTTTTTATTTTTTTATTGGTTATAGACAAGCGTTTGACCACCACCTCACCTGATGGTAAGTGATGGTGTGGTCGATGATGGAGCACGCTTGCCTAGACAGAACCTGTTCACTCTAGCCTTAAAGACTCCTAAACCCAGATGAGCTCTGTCCCCCGCACTAGGTCTCTATTGATCCTGTTCAGTGGGGTCACAGTGACTCGCTCTGACACTCCTTCATTATTATTACAAACAAATAACAAGTACTTTACCAACACACCCAGTATCAAATAAATAAATAAATAAATAACGTTGGAAAATCATCTAGCCCCAAGATAAGCTGCTGTTAAACAGAGCTATGTTATGGTACTAGATGACTGATATATACTTAATACAATACAATACATAGATCGATATTTTTTATTATATATACAAAATACTCAGAACACCCGGAACAAATATTTGTAGATCGTACAAACATTTGATCCGAGGCGGGAATAGAAGCCGCAACCTCCGCGTCGCAGGCGGACCTGCGCCCGCTGCGCCACATCGGTCGTCAATAATAATATTATATTTGTATTTGTTATCTTTCGCCACGAGTCTAATCAAGACAGGTGGCGACACACCGCTTTCTCAGCCTTTCTATTTTACCCCAAAGTTCCAAGATCCTTCGAGCCGGACCTGAGCTGAAGGCGAAATTGTATTTATTTATACGCTTAATTCCTGGAACCATAAAAATAGCTATTACGCTTAGGTTGTCTGCTCCTAAGAATTATAGAAAATATGTTTTGAATTCTACATAATTGGTATAAAGTTTGAAATTGAATACGTTATGCTTTCAATGTTACATACATAGTTTTAAGTTTGTTTGTATGTAGTTGATTTAGATTTAGACCTTGATATGATATTTTACTAAGCTAAGTCACTAAGTTTTACTAAGCTGTTGTTTAGTACTTCTTCTGTAACTTTCTGTAACTTCACTACGATAATGATCATCAACATGACAGCTTTCTGAAGTTCCCACTGCTGGGGCACTGGCCTATTTACGAGTGACTACGAAGATGAAATTAAAAAAATTGTCGTTACAAACACTTTTGAAACAATATATTATTTGTCCTATTTACAAAGTATCAAACCGTATGACATTTACTAATCCCAAAATTAATGGTCAAAGCGACGTAAATAGCACGAACCTCGTACACATAAATTCAATTATTATTCGCTCGTAAAAATCAACACTGCACCTACACTATCAGATGTAGCTGAACATCTTGGGCGATCATAATCAGCTTCACTCGAAATAAACAGATATATAATTACATAGAACTGCAGCGCTGTGAAGCGCATTCTACATCTTATGAATATACTTATAGATTTTGATACTACGCTCGCTAATAGTTTTGATTTAAGAACTGTCAAATAGATGCTCAAACCCCGAGAGGCAATACAATGACAGCCAAATTACAGTTGCATGATTAAATTAAGGGTTAAAATACAAGTGTAATTTTGTGATACTCTGTTTCATTCGATGCGTTCATCCGGCAGCTATTAAATTCCTATTTCATTCTTGTATTAATAGCATTGCCCTCTGATCTTTTAATTATGACATTTTATGACATCGTAAAGGACTGCACGATGCGCAAAATCACTGAGCACGTTTGATAGCAGCCAGTGATTACATTAGTTAGAACAAGAAGTTGTTTTACAAGAGTTGTGAAGCTAGTTTTGCTGTTAACTATTTCTTAGTTAGCATTATTGATTTATTATCTGTAACATAAAACTATGTAGTAACTACAAATACTTCCACCAATAGGGTTTGTCGTATGAACATAAAAATAGTTCTAACCACAAAAACGATTACCCGTATATCCCGTAGGTTAGATATTCAGTAGAAGCTGTCGTTTTATTAGTTTTTATTGGTAGGCTGCGGTAGGTCAGGTATAGGCGGTCTTGAGTATGCAATACTATCGATTCTGTTGTAGCATTTTCTAAACTAAGCTAAGTAAAATTATCGCGGTCCTTTGTATTTTAATTCTTTAGGAAAGTACGGCAACAATTTAAGTTAGTTTATTTAAGAAAATGTTACCACAGAATCGACACAATGAGTACTCTCGAATACATTCGCAGAAAATTGCTGTAAAAAAAGGGGTAGGGAGTGGCCATTCTGTACATATCACTAATATCTGTTCTGTGATTCAGGATACGGCCTATGTTCGCTCATGTCATGAAATCATGCTGTTACCTACCACAGATCATTGTAGTGATTCTTTGAACCCTACTTTGTCCAGGCGTGGGATGTAGAGGTGTTAAAGTAATACAGAATTCATAATGCACATTTTAGTGCAAAATGATAAAGTCAAAGTCAAAGTACCAATAAAAAGTTGAGTCGTATAAAATAAGTATTTATTTTATATAAATAATGTGCTACCTACTAGGATATTATAGATAGAGTAGCGAGAAGCCAGTTAATACAAAAAACTCTTCATTGCTTGAATCAATTACACAATTTCAACGACAATCTAAAACTTATGTTTCAAAAGATTTATTTTATTTTATTTCAACGCTAACAGTACCTAGGTAAAATAACATCACAAACTTACTATGAAATGTGTACCAATTACAGGCATAAACAGCATTTACCATAAAATTTCAGACACAGCTAATAAAAAAAAAAATACTACTACTTACTAAAACGAGAAATGAAATGAAATTAAAAAAAAAAACTTATAAGAGATTATAAATAATTAATGTATCTTTAAACAAAATAAACTATGTACATAATTACATTACATAATTTTGTATATTTTGTAATGAAACAGTTGAGCCATCTAAAGACCGTTACAAACGACCTATAGATAGCTCAACTGATCCAAATCACTACCAGTAGGAAGCGTTCCCAACATGCTGGCTGCATTGCCACGTTGAATGGCAATGCTGATACGTTGAGCCAGATATGAACCAGCCTTTGGATCACGCGTCGCTTCGACCAAACGCCCGGAAAGAATTTTGCAAAACGCGGTGAGCCCCGGTACCCCACGAAACAAAAAAAAAAATAGAAATTATAAATTATATTAAGATTTGATTAGAAACATTCTGATTCCAGTTATTTTTGTAATGCTGCGAAAATTTGTAACCATAATTAAATTGTGGAATGGCTAATATAATATTATAGCAATAAAATTATGTATCTCGTTAAGCTATGGTACAATAACGGTAATGACGTATTTTACCTATCATTTGACCCCAACGACACGTGTACCGTTTTATTATTTATCAATAACTCTATAAGTAGTTAATTTACGATCATTTCTTTGGTCTCTGACCTAAGATTATAAACATGCTTACAAAATGGTCGCACAGAAATAATTTGCAGACAATTTAAATATGGTTTTGTGTATCTACCTAGGTAGTTAACTGGGGTCTATCACTCACTTAACTAAACGCCAACGAGGGACGAACGCTAAAAAAACTTATCGCTTGTCCCCGAAAGGCTACTGATAAAATTCCCGTTGGTACGAATTGTAGTAGGAACGAGACTTGGGGACGAGCAGGAACAACCCACAATTTTGTTTCTTTGTCAGCCTGCCTAGACTTGTTTTGTTATATATATGTATTTATTGATAATCAGTTAAGATTTATTATGTTTTATTGAAGTTTTTTTCAGCAAGTTTAGTAAAACAAGCAAGGTTAAAAATATTTGTCTTTTTCCTTAGTTTTTTATTTCGATAACTTTTACCAACGAGCTGGTTAAACTGGTTACTAAACACATACTAATGAATCATCTCCATATAAATTATTTATATTAACTTCCGCAAATACCATTATACGCAATGTCCCATGTGTTGTATCTATCATTGCAATTCTTATTCCGGTATCGACGCTGTTACAATGTTGCATTGCCCGTCCCTCTCGCACGCTGCTTTATCCCACGAGTGGGGTAGAGACATCAACTCAGTTTTACGACTAGATCGCGAATAGTTTCAAGGGCCAAGTTTATTGCTTATTTTGCTGTGACTAATTTTATGCCAACAGTATTCGAGTTCTGTAAATTCTATACTGATGCGTGTTTAATAATTTTCACAATAAATATATCCGCATCTTGATTTTAATGTTATCTATACACAATAAATTAAATTTTATATATGAAACCCTCATTACAAATAGAACTTTGGAAATCAATATTATCTAGCAGGTAATATTAACCTTTAAATTTTATATAATTAAGTAAAATTCCTTAGAAAACTTTTTAACCTCTCTGGCCTTTTTCACACAGCTACCTTAATACAAAAAAAACCTACTATAGGCGGTTATATTTCTAGTTTCATTATGGTCAGCCTTCTAATGTTTCCACTAGATATTGGCCTACTCTCGTGAACGAGAGTGATTGGGTCATACTAACATATTCCTCCAAAAAGAGCAATCGCAAATTACTGAAAAAAAACTGTCGCTTAATACATTAACAATAAATTGTTTTATAAAAATGGAACAATTAAGGTATAATTGATCGGTTGGTCATCTCATTAGTCACCCCTGTTTGGGGCGAAATCGTTAATTTGTGTCAAATACAATGCCGACACCGATCTAGAGTTTAGATCCTGGAAATGGCAGGTCAAATAAATATGACTATAAAGTATTTCAAATAAAATACGATAATCTTAACTGACTCACAATAAACGAATTCTAGTTGGAGATTAGGAAATTTGGTGTGTTCCGTTTAAACATGTAATTATATTTTATTTACAAAAAAGTAATTTGTCCTACTTTTCAGCTCCACATGAGTTGCTGGGTACTCTACTATTATATTATAATAAATACTCATTGCTCTAGTTGACACTGTACCGTAACCTAGTGTCTCTAGTGCTCTAGCTGACGTAAATTGTATTGTATAAAGTTTTTTTTTATATGTGTATGTCGGTGTATCTTTCGTTTATGATACTTAATAAATATATAAAATAAAATAATAAAAAACGATTTTTTTCAAGTATTAGGTACGTATTTTGAAGTCATATTAACGACAGTTTTTTCAAATTTAAAATTTTAATCAACACATTTAATTCTTACCTAAACGGCCTTAGCTAAATCAGGGCAAGTCTCTTCTAGTTATTTTCATATCCTCGCGGATAGGAACGTTGTTTCCAGTGACGAGAAAATAAGATTTTAATGAACGCTTGTTGCAGCAACTTGATAATATGGTGTTGCCATTTTAGTAAAATGTTTTCCATTTATTGTTAGTGAAACGCCCGCAACTTTGTTCGCGCAAACTTTTCATAGAAACATTCTTACCACTGCTGCCTCTACAGGTTAAATTTCAGTGTTTTCTGTCTTAGCATCTCGCTCTACACATTAAAATGAAAACACCCTAAAAATTCCAGAGTGCCTTCTAAGTATAGGTAGGTAAGGTACTAATTTAGATTTTAAATACCGTGGTGTTTTTAAAATATATATATCGGAGCAATGACGTCATCACATCCTGTATCTAAAAACACATTGTAGAAAACCGGCTTAAAACAACTTGTAAATCATGAATTGATTAGCTGATTAAGTAATCTAGTAGTTAATTTAAACTATTCAAACCATCAGTTAGTGATCTAGTGGTTAATTTAACTATTCAGACCATAAGTTAACTAATTTGATTGTTAAAAGCAGGACTCAGGCATTCACAAGTAATTTTGTCTTGTTGTAAGCAACTGTGGACGCATGCCTGCGTTTTGCTATAAATACGGCCGACGACCCGGGTACAATTCATTCGCACTCGAGCCGTCGGACCGGCAACACCTACTGAAGCTTGAAATAAAGAAGACTTGAACAGTTTCTGCCTTTTCTTCAACAAGATGGGTGATCCATCATGAACATAGGCTAGTGACGTCAGCTCGGCTGACGTCACCCTATCTACGAAGCATCCTGGACCTGCTCCTCCGTCATCAGAAGTGGGATGGGACCTAACTTCGCCCTCATCAGTTCACTTATCGCCATCACAACAAAAATTACATGGCTTAACCACAAAATAACACCTTTGGTTGAATAGTTGAACCTTTGGTTAATGAAATAAACCCTTGATTCAATAGTTGAACCCTTTAGTTAAAAGGTTGAACCATCAGTTAAAGTTGAACCATCAGTTAAAGTTAAACCATCAGTTAAAAAGTTGAACCATCAGTTAAAAAGTTGAACCATCAGTTAAAAAGTTGAACCATCAGTTAAAAAGTTGAACCATCAGTTAAAAAGTTGAACCATCGGTTAAAAAGTTGAACCATCGGTTATAAAGTTGAACCATCAGTTATAAAGTTGAACCATTGGTTATAAAGTTGAACTATTGGTTAAAAAGTTCCACGAGTACCAATATCTACGAGAAATATTCTACGAGTTAATCCTTGTCCATTTTAGAACCTCTGTGTATAACACAGCATCAACCTAGTCTAAAATTCCCAAATCCCCTGTGTCCACGGCGCACAGGACCGCCCAGAGCACAGCATCATTCCTTCCCATATCTACGAGAATCCACGAGAATCCACGAGTACCAATATCTACGAGAAATATTCTACGAGTTAATCCTTGTCCATTTTAGAACCTCTGTGTATAACACAGCATCAACCTAGTCTAAATTCCCAAATCCCCTGTGTACCACGGCGCACAGGACCGCCCAGAGCACAGCATCATTCCTTCCCATATCTACGAGAATCCACGAGTTCAATTATCTACGAGTAACAATCCACGAGTTAACCTTTTTGTGTTCTAGGCTACTAAGGACACAGCAAACAAAATTGCTTAAGACTGAGTCACTACGAGAATCCACGAGTTCAATTATCTACGAGTACCATTCCATTCCACGAGTTAACCTTTTTGTGTTCTAGGCTACCAAGGGCACAGCAACCAAAATTGCTTAAGACTACGAGTCACTACTAGAATCCACGAGTGCAATCATCTACGAGTACTATTTCATTCCACGAGTTAACCTTTTTGTGTTCTAGGCTACCAAGGGCACAGCAACCAAAAATTGCTTAAGACTACGAGTCACTACGAGAATCCACGAGTTCAATTATCTACGAGTACCATTCTATTCGAGTTAACCTTTTTGTGTTCTAGGCTACCAAGGGCACAGCAACCAAAATTGCTTAAAACTAAAGCGAGAATCCACGAGTTCAATTATCTACGAGTACCATTTCATTCCACGAGTTAACCTTTTTGTGTTCTAGGCCACCAAGGGCACAGCAAACAAAATTGCTTAAAACTAAAAGTCACTATGAGAATCCACGAGTTCAATTATCTAAGAGTACTATTCCATTCCACGAGCTAACCTTTAACCCTCTTGTGTTCTAGGCTACCAAGGGCACAGCAAACAAAATTGCTTAACTAAAAGTCACTACGAGAATCCACGAGTTCAATTATCTACGAGTACTATTCCATTCCACGAGTTAACCTTTAACCCTCTTGTGTTCTAGGCTACTAAGGGCACAGCAAACAAAATTCCTTATGACTGCAAGTCACTACGAGAATCCACGAGTTTAATTATCTACTAGTACCATTCTATTCCACGAGCTAACCTTTAAAACCCTATTGTGTTATAGACTGCTAAGGGCACAGCAAATGAAATTCCTTATGACTGCGAGTCACTACGAGAATCCACGAGTTCAATTAAATACAAGTACCATTCCAATCTAAGAGTTTCTTTAAGACTGCGAGTTACTACGAGAATCCACGAGTTTAATTATCTACGAAAACTATTCCACGAGTAAAACTTCTCTAAAACACCTGTGTTATCTACCTTGTATCAGCGAGTACCTTACGAAAACTCACAAGTACCATTCCACGAGTTAACCTTAAAAAAAAAAAAAAACGTTTTATGTTCTAGGCTGCCAAGAGTACAGCAAACGACCTTCCTAAAAACTGCGAGTCACTACGAAAATCCACGAGTTCAAAATATCTACGAGAACCATTCCACGAGTAAAACTTCTTAAAACACCTGTGTTATCTACCTTGTATCAGCGAGTACCTTACGAAAACTCACAAGTACCATTCCACGAGTTAACCTTAAAAAAAAAACGTTTTATGTTCTAGACTGCCAAGAGTACAGCAAACGACCTTCCTAAAAACTGCGAGTCACTACGAAAATCCACGAGTTCAAAATATCTACGAGAACCATTCCACGAGTAAACTTTTCTCCATCACCTGTGTTCTGGACTGCTCAGAGCACAGCAATCTACCTTGTATTACCAAGTATCTACCTACGAGAATTCTCAAGTACCATTCCACGAGTTAACCTTTATAAACCACTCTGTTCTAGACTGCTTAAGGCGCAGCAATCGATGCATCTTCCACGAGCATCTACGAGAAATCTCCTACGAGCATCAATTATCATGAAAGAAACACTAAGGCTGGTGCAGAGCGCGCACCGCCTCTCAGAATGGCCGTATCGGAGCAATGACGTCATCACATCCTGTATCTAAAAACACATTGTAGAAAACCGGCTTAAAACAACTTGTAAATCATGAATTGATTAGCTGATTAAGTAATCTAGTAGTTAATTTAAACTATTCAAACCATCAGTTAGTGATCTAGTGGTTAATTTAACTATTCAGACCATAAGTTAACTAATTTGATTGTTAAAAGCAGGACTCAGGCATTCACAAGTAATTTTGTCTTGTTGTAAGCAACTGTGGACGCATGCCTGCGTTTTGCTATAAATACGGCCGACGACCCGGGTACAATTCATTCGCACTCGAGCCGTCGGACCGGCAACACCTACTGAAGCTTGAAATAAAGAAGACTTGAACAGTTTCTGCCTTTTCTTCAACAAGATGGGTGATCCATCATGAACATAGGCTAGTGACGTCAGCTCGGCTGACGTCACCCTATCTACGAAGCATCCTGGACCTGCTCCTCCGTCATATATTATATATCAAAAGGTTTTATAATTAGGCTAATAAATAACATAATAAAAATTTTTATGGTAACCAATTGAAAAAATGCATGTATTATGTACTATGAAGACACTCGCAGTTTATAATACAACCGTATCGTAGCTGAATTTCCCACAAAACCTCCTTTACAAGCCAACCAGACGGAAAAACTACCAATTGTCAACTAGAAGTTAGCACCGCACATGTTTAATAAACTTTACAAACTTTGCTGTCCATTCGGCTACGTTCGGCTGTTTTCGTCTTCTCCGTCTCACGAACAACCAAATTTGAATCTTGTAAATTATCAATAAGGCTTAAATTCAAGTGAAACCGTTTCAGAAAGTCCGACCGCGAAAACCGCATTTCGGAAAACAATCAACACACACTGGCCGAGAAGTTTTCGACTGTGTGTTACTGTTGGTTATTCTATGACTGTGGTTAACTCAATACAAGTTTATTGTCTGTTTCGATTAATTGCTTTTGTATACACACGGTTGTTTTAAAGTTAGGGGTAGAACTTTTGGAGCCACTCGATGGATATGACATTGTTGGGCTAGGACAATTTTTTTTTTAAAAAACGACAAAAACAATAGTTTTTCCATACAAGAAGTCCTAATGAAATTATTTTCTAGAACTAGTTCGTATGACTCAATAAGTAAGTAAGTAATTTCTTATGAGTCAGTGACAAACTATGTAGGTAGATAATAGATTTTTGTAACGATTGATTTTTCGATAAACTTAATAAAAATTGGGTTAGGTTGCTGATAATGGTGATTTTGTTATACCATTGAAGTAACTAAATTAACACAAGCATACGGCCACAACCATAGTCTAGACGCTTTCAAAACCAAAGATATTGTTTTTGCCGGTACGATGCTGATTAGTAAGCGTTGCAGTACGAAGTTTAAAAAAAAGAATACTTACTTAATTTTATTATCGAGGCGATGTACTCGATCAACATAACCTTTGACGACCGATGTGGCGCAGCGGGCGCAGGTCCGCCTGCGACGCAGAGGTAGCGGGTTCGATTCCCGTCTCGGGACAAATGTTTGTACGATCTACAAATATTTTTTCCGGGTGTTCTGGTTATTTTCTCTAATAATAAAAAAATATCTATCTGTGTATTGTATTGTATGAAATATAATTATATCAGTCATCTAGTACCCATAATACAGCTCTGTTTAACAGCAGCTTACCTTGGGGCTAGATGATGCTGTGTGGATTTGTTTATTATTTATTCATATATATGAAAAAGTTTGATGTATGAACCGTATGTACCTGTAATTTATTTGCTAAAGGGCGGGTCAAAAGTTAAATTAAAGGATACAATCTGTAAGATAGTCTTAAAATTCCATCAAGTCTTGATGAGAATTCCATCTCTGTTTACATCCGGTAGCTATTCCAGTCTGACCTTATCCCATAAAAGGGGGCAAAAGGGGGTAATGCAATAAAAATCTCAAAATTTTAAAAGTTCGCCATAAAGCTGAGACGATACACGGACCGGATACTAAAACCGGCCACGTGTACTAAAACCGGCTATGTCCGATACCGTGGATTCTGGCGGATCCTATCAAAACTTTTATTGCCGCGAATCTTTTGTCCCGCTCCCTCTAACTCGGTTATAAAGAGATGACGCTAGCGCAGTATTATCTTTTTCAGGAATTCATTGTCGGAGCGGGTTTTATGTGTCTTGTGGAGCGTCGCATATTTTTATTGCGTCTCAGCTAGAGGAATTGAAAAGATTGTGTCGTTTCTAGATTTCTAGGTCTTGGTTTTTATAGTTTTGTATTTACATTTTGCTCATCTGTGCGTAGGTTGATTGAGTTGTTTTCAATAAGTGCAGTAAAAACTCAAATTTAAAAGTTGTAATATTTCTTTTCACCTTGATTATGGGGTCGATATATCACGCAGTGCTTTTATGTAATTCGGTTGCAATTAATATCATTGTTTCAATCTGATTAAACTAACATAATTATTTTGTTTGAATATAAAGGCTTATCAGGTGGCTGATTGACATCGGATGTATAGGACACGACGACGGTCACATAAACTGTTGTATATGTATTGTATTTTAAAAGGCTTGGTCACATACTGACCTACAACGCAGAGTAAAACCCGCTAACCTAGAAACTAAAAACTTGCAGGGTATATTCTTATAATATGTGGGTGTACTAAGAAAGGAATTTTCGGTATTCAACTCCTAGAACGCGGGATGACGAAGTTTGTATAAAGTGACTTGACCATCTTGTCACTTGCTGACATAAAAAAAAATATATACAAATAAATATTTAAATAAATAATATAATGCTGGACATTTTACTAGTTCCAGCATAAGATGCTAGCTGCCAGCTGTTAGCAAATAACAAGCAGTTACAAATGACTTATAATTGCTCCCTATTTTAATTTTCAATTCCACATCGGCTGAACACTTAAACAGAACGCAAGAGCTAAGTAATGAAAACTGCTGCTTTACGTGCAACCCGTGAAAGCGAATTCTCGTAAATATATTCCGGGCGATAAAACTGGAAGTATTCGGTTATACTGTTTTTACAGCGACACGCTGACACGTAGCGAAGTAGTACAGTTAATGACAAAAGTTGGCTATGTAGATTGTGTGAATGCTCCAAGTTAAACACCCTCCTTTTGTGATGCAGATATATTGTTTCTGGCCACGTGGTTCGGCCGCGTGGTTCGATCAGTCGAGGTTTTTGTAAGTAGCTAAATAATAAATAAATAAATACTGGCGGCCATTTTTACATAGCACCGTATAGCCCCAAACATAGCAAAGGTGTTTAGCAAAATTATTTCCGAATATTTCTTATTTTTTGTGTAATAGTGAAATAACTTCCAGCACAACACTATGCTACTGCGTGCAGCAACGCTGACTTTCCGCTGAAGTCAAGTTAATTGCACGAACGCAATGACTACATTTTAAAACTACACTACTACAGACTAAAGGATACTATACTGACATATAACAGTGAGCAAATTGTACGAGTTTTTGTCAGTACAGATACTATTAAATGTTCATTAATTAGTCAATAATTAAGTTACATTACACGACATGTTGTGTTCTTACAACGACATACCAATAAGCAATTAGTAGTAGGTAGTTGAATTTCTGAAACCGGCATGATTACAACATTTTTACTTTTTGGTTTGTGTTATGTGTTCACTGAGAGGCACAAAGAACTTCTAAAGGTAGAAAGGCCCCGATCTTGATAATAAGTTAATAAAACACAATCACACGCATTCACACAGTGATATTATCCACGGTCAGCGAAGTCCACCGAATCATGAGCTCTGGCTTAACGTAATGCTATGCCATTCGCTTTGTTGGTGCTATTAGAGTTATTGGTACACCTGGATTTTGTCTAGGGTAGAGTAGAGAAAAATGACAGGTAAGTGTAGAGTGTAGAAACATTTCTTCGGTCCCGAGCATGGTGATGGAAAGAATGAGCGGAAAGAAACTTCTCTATTCTACCCTAGAGATGAGTCTACAAATGCGAGCATGGCGTTAAATTTTCTCTATTTTTGACATTCGAGAATAGAAACATTTCTTCGGAAACTGTCTACATCTCAGACCTAGACAAGCTTTTATCTCTGCGTTTTTTTAGTAATATTGTTTTAAAAAGATCATAATTATTATCCCTTGTTTATTCAATAAGAAACTATGAATAATTGTGTAATTAAAAATGAATTTGAGGAAAAATTCCAATTTATTCTCCGCGAAAAAAATGCCTTTATGTCACATGATTATATCTGTCAATGTGATACTAGAATACTGTCAACATAAAACATTTCGTTTTACGGAATTGGGACCAATTTTATTAGTCTTATGTCATGTTTTGTTAGTAACGGAACGCAAAGAGTGGTTTCGAGTTGTGCTTTTAATCTCTTGGGTGGTTTCGTTCCCGTTACTATAGAGAAAGCTTGTCTACGAAGAAACTTTTTTTAGGGCTTGTCTTCTGTAACGCCATGCTCGCGCGAAAGAGAAAATCAGAAGACAAGAAACTGTGTTGTCTATTCTACTGTAGAGTACAGATGAAATCGCCATGATAGCCATGGGAGCTGGTACACTTTTTAAATGCACAGGACGGCATTTTACGCCTATTCGTCTGACGCGCAACGGTCCGCGTCTGCTAGTCGACTGATGCGAATGGTGTGAGCTCACTCCTTTCAACGAGAACACATTTGAAAGGGATTGGAGCACTGTCGAGCCCTTCTACTCTTAGACGTTCTTTGCGCTGGCTTTGATTTTGTGAGGCTAATGCAAAAAAAAAAAGAAAAAACTAAGAGCCCAAGTTCTATAGCAATACACGCTACAATTGATGAGTAGGTTAGGTAACCTATTCAAATAATATTATTTATCTAGATACTACTACTAACAAATTATAAAAAAAATAGTAATCATAAAATTACTTACTACTTCACTGTTTTTTTTGTAAACGTAAAATTAAAAAAAATATTGGGTAGCTGCTTCGTTCTGGCTGCAACTGTCACATCGAATGGAATAGCTTTTTGGGCAAATACCAAACCGATCCGAACTGAACTAGAACTGAAACTGCATAGAACATTAACAGAATCAACCTGGATGCCAGTTCTTTATGACGGAACCTCAGACGGAGCATACAGTTGCAAGAGCTACACAATACGTACTTCCGAAACTTCAAGCGCCGTATCAGCAGAACGACATTTAAGTTTATGTCCTGAGACGTGGAGTAGCTCTTCTACGCTTTGATAGATGCAAACATTTTGATAGCAGAGAGTTCTTTGTGATAGACACTGTGCATAACGGCAGCTAGGAACTTTAATTTTGAACTTGAATGGCCTTTTATAAAAAGCCATGAGTTGGTCGCTTACTCATACGAACTTACTTACTTCTATCATCATCATCTCAGCCTGGTATCACCCACTGCTAGGTTTATACTTACTTTTATAAAGAGCGTATTAAACAAGTTTTTTTGGGAGTATAAATTCTACCTTTTCGAATAACACCGTTGTTAAAAAGCGGTTATTTTAAAGGTAAAATTATTTATTCGGAATCTGACGGACTCTGAGGGTCGACTTGATGCAGTACCTTTCAATCCTTATAACAGTACAGCTAAACAGAAATCGGACACTACGTTTGTACCCACCAAGACGGACTCTTGCTGAAGAGTCCTTTAGGTAAAAGAGTCTAGTTTTTCTTGCTCTATTAAACCCAAGGAAATCTGCTTCGTCTCTTTCTGAAGCGTCTATTCTCAAGGCTCACGTTGAGCTACTTTAATTAAACTAAGGTGTGCGTCACAAACGTTAAAAGTAGGTAGACTGAGGCATTGTAAATTCCTCCAACGCTTGAGTTTCATGACTTTAGTTAGAAAACGCCGTCGGACTTTTATGGGCAATTTCGGTTCAGCGTTTTGTTATATTACCAATGCTTTTAAGGTACTGCACCCCGCTCCGGTAAACATATGTGCAATTTTACGACTCACTAGTTATAGTAAAGGTGTAGTCACAGAAGAAATAGTACCTACTGACGATGTGCTAAGCTCTACTGAACACTCGGTACTCCTAGCTTTATCAAACAGTGCCTATTCGAGTTTGGTCGAATCTAACCTAAATCTTTGATTTTATTGCGGTTTTCATCAATAGTTAATACGTATATTACACGAACTAAGTCGCGGACAACAGCTAGTTGTTAAATAAAACTAAACTGAGCGCCATAGAGCTCATTCCACAACGCCATTCGATTTGCAGTGACGCAGACCGTAGTAAAGTTATAGTGCTTACCTACAGTAGTGTTATAGTACCAGAAGCTGTTGTGATGGCTTTGTCGTGGGACGCAGATGTGACGCTCAATATTATGTTTGCTTTGAAGTGAAGATGGGATAAATAAAGCTAAAAAGATAGTTCTATGTAGAACCTATCGAGCGATCTGACGATGAAATTATCATACAGATTTTTTTTGACAGATTTTTTTTCGTAATACTCGTATAGGCTTTGACTATAGAAATCTTTGCGTATAGGATTATACGAGACAATTAATAAAACGAATCGAAATATTTAAAACTAGCGTGGCTAGTGATAAAAGCCTATGTTACTCAGGGATAATGTATTCATAAGGTGAAATATTTTTTGAAATCGGACCAGTAGCTTTTGAGTTTATTCGTAACACACACAAATACAAATCTTTCCTTTATAAAATATTAGTATAGACCCGCGGTTTAGTCCGCTCTGATTTTTATACAAACTTTTTTCCGCTGCGTCACACAGATGTTTTCCTCGAGACGCACCTAGCTGAAGCGCACCCAATTACTTCCACGTAGCGCACCCGCTTAGGTGCGCTTCATTCAGTAGATATAAATCTCAAAGAACTAAGAACACACCTTCCAAACTTCATGTTTCTAAGCAAGCAGCTTATGCTCTACTCTACGCTGTAGGTCAGTATGTCAGCAAGAATGTGGAGTTACTCTGAAATATGATTTCGTTATCCAATCAACGCATATCACTACCTAATTTGTAAGATCAGAAATTGGGAGGGTGTGTTTCTTTTAATGGGTATATACTTAGGAAACAAATTTCTAAAATTCAGAACTCTTATAAAACGCAATGGAAAAATTAAGTTTGTATGGAAATGAGAGAGAAAAAAAAAACATTTTCTTATGATGAGATGATGATAAAATCAACGCAACATCATAATATTTTGTAAAAAACATTATAGTTAACGATTACATTTACGTAGTACTAATATCTGTTCTGTGATATAGCACAGCTATATGTATAGTTTCAAGAAAATACTGAAGTTGAAGACATGGCAGGTTAACTATTGTAGTAAATCTGAGTAATACACAATTGTTGAAAATTACTCCTTTCTCCCGAGCACGACCTTAGAAAACGAAAGCACACGGTGAAACGTGAATAAAGGCTCATTTACACGGTTCAATAATTGCATACAAGAATTGCCTTGTTAAACGATTTCAGACCAAATGATTGACATTTTGCTCCGAAATTAATTTGACAAAGCAATTATTGCATGCAATTATTGATCGTCTAAATGGGCCTAACAGCACGAACAAGTGCTAAATTTAATTAAGACACAAGTTTCTATAGTAACTTTGACATCTATACCTCGTTCTCGAATGGTGTACTAAGTACTGGCGGAAAACGGAGTATTGGACGGCCCCCACCCTATATTTACGTACCATGGATCACAATAATTCTGCAATCGGTCCCGAAAAACCGTACTTGCCAGTGAAATAAAATAATGCAAATATTTATCCCGCAGCGGGGATAGAATCCGCAACCTCTCGCCCACCGCGCCACCGAGGTCTTTTAATATAGCTATAAACTTTACGGTCAGATATTTTTGCGCTGGTAGACCATTGTATCGTTACCAATTAGTGCTCACAAGTACCTACACATTGACGGGAACGTCATAAATGTTATTTTACGAGATTCTCGACTGGTGTCTAATAAAGTGGGATTTAGTGTAGAATTTACACTTTAAAGCCGACTTGGCGTGCTTTTAGTATTCGCGACAAGCTGCTATTTTTTTCGGATCGTGTAAATCTTGAACAGGACAGGGACAAGTGGAAAGACTTGGGGGAGACCTTTGCTTTGTGGGAATATTTAGTGGAAAAAATTCAAACATGCGCTGCATACCTACGTGGGATAATTACGATAATTACATGGATTTTTCTTTCTTTGAATAAATCGCATAGAGCTAGTAGAGCTAATGGTATGTATGTTTATTATTTTTACTAATGAAATGTAAAAAGTCCAGGCAGTCCTCACTGCGGATCTATGGGGACTTATATGGGGATCTATGCGGACTGAGTTACATGAGGATGTAACTGCAAAAAAATATTCTTGTACCAATCATAGTTTTTTACATTTTTCAGATACAAAGTTGTGTTCTTCATAATAATATGTTTTAAGCTAACTTAACCGTTAGAGAAAGTTTTTTACAATCTGCATTTTTCCGTTGAGTCTCTAGAAGTTGAATTTCGGAAGTTTCTTTAGTGTACTTTTGAATTTCAAGTTTATATTTATTGTCAATCAATTACTTATATAGAGCACCGGTGGTCTAGTGGTAGTGACCCCGCCTTCCAATCCTAAGGTCGTGGGTTCAAACCCGGTCGTGCACCAATGGATTTTTCTGTTCGAAAAATGTATGTGCGCAATGCCAGTGCTCTCATACGGTGAAGGAAAACATCGTGAGGAAACCGGCATGTCCAAGAACTAAAAAAAATTCGAAAGACATGTGCCATCCACCAATCCGCATTGGGTCCGCGTGGTGGATTAAGAGCCAATCACTCTCGCCTGAGGGTAGGCCAGTGTCCCAGCAGTGGGAACATTAGAAGGCTGTCATGATGAATTACTTATTCTGTTGGTAAGTCAGAACGCGACGATTAATAAGTGGTGTCAATTCTGCTGTAACATTTTCTAAACTAAACTAATTAAAATTGTTGCCGTCTTTTTCTAATAAGTTAAATTACAAAGGACCGCGACAATTTTAGTTAGCCAAGTTTAGAATACTTTTATAATTATATTAAAGAATTATTTTATTAAAAATTATATGCATACATATAAATGAAAACATCAAAGAACAGGTAGATGAGTTAAACTGACGTTAAACAATTTGTTTATGTATTGGTGACCACTAAATGGAGTTTAAACCATTTTGTTTTACTAAACTGCAGTTTTGAATAATAACTAAACTATTTTACTATTTACTGCGACGAACGATGATATTAAATGTAGCGTTCAAGCGGATATGGTTGTCACTTGCATCACTTTAACAAAATATTTTTTATTTTTATAACAAAATATGTAAACTCTTTGTAGAATACTAGTACAGTAAATCTTAAAGCCAATAGCGGATTATTAATAAACTTGAAGAAATATTTTTTTTTTTTACACTGCGCCATCTATCCCAAAACTAAGCAAAGCGTATATAAAGTTACAGTAACCATAATAGTTACAGTGTCGTGAACTCGTGACAGGCAAACCCACCGTCTCGCTGATAGCGGTTTCCTCACGATATTTTCCTTTACCGTTTGAGAGGATGATCCAAATAAAATCTAACTACATAAAAGGCTTTCGTGACAGACTGACAGATCGCACGCACAGACTTCAATAAGTCCTAGAAACATTAAATTTGTAGAGTACATTGCTCTTATGATGTAGGAGTGCACTACGAAAGATATTACCGAAATTCAAAATACAAATCTTTTATTTACAACTCTTAGAAGATGCAGCGGGAAGATGAAGTTTGTATAAAAACTCAACGCGGACAAAGTCGCGAGGCGTTCCACTAGTCTATAACAAAAGTTAAGCAAGTGGCAACCCTAAAAGCACAGGAGCTGTCATAAAGTGACAGCTGCTTATTAAGGTAGACAATATTCTAGTGCGTCTCGCTCTCGGTTACAGCCGGAGTTACAGCTTTTTTATTTGCCACTGCGAGCATTTTCACCGCGCTTCACAGCTATAGGGTTGCCATTTATCTGCGCTTCGCTACTTTAGGGCTGCCATAAATTATGTTTTTAAATTAGTTTCTTTGCCGCGTAACACATTTTAGTTTAGAGTTAAGTTATGAAGAAAATCAACTGAAAAGTACTAAAAGAGTCAAACGTGCAGAATATCTTACTTGTTAGATACCGCTCTCTCTTTCTTTCTCATTATAAAAGAGACTGAGAAGCTAGTTTTTGGTGTAATATTTAGTGTTAAGCATACAATCAATCATATAAAAAGAATCAAATCATTATTTGGATTAATCGGATCCATTAGTTAAAAAGTAATTTAAAAAAAAACAGACACACGCCTGACCCTAACAGTTGCAGTGTCACTCAAAGCTCTGGAGGGCGATTCTCTTGCCATAGATAAATGGTGACATGTGATATATTAATATCGTCAAAACTGTCTGACTATATATATCACATGTAACCATTTATCTATGCACGGGAATCGCCCCCCTGAACTTTAAAGTTCTGCTTGGCACTACACTGCGCTTATCAACCCAAGATAATTATAGTCTCATTAGCCCAATAATTTATCTTGCTACAGCGGCCTTCGAACTTGAACATAATAATGTCTGCACACCACTGCTTGGAGGTAGAATATCGGGCTCTGCGGTGCTACCCACCAAGACGGACTCTTGCTGAAAAGTACCACCAGGTCTTCATAAAAAAACATTAACAGAGTAACGATCCAAACAGTGTCGAAATAACCAATTAAAACTTATTAATTGCACCACCATTCTCCGTCGTAAAATCCGCGCCTTTACTAAAGTAGCACTACTGCTTGAGTAGGTACAGAAGTTTTCATTTAAAACTGATCTGTGAACAGTAGACGTCGCGTCGCAAGCACAAACATTTAAAAGTGAGCAATTTACTGCATTTTTGAGGTGATTTTACTGATTTATGTTTTTTTTTCGTCGTCGGGGATTTTTTTGATTTAAGATATCTCCCCCGATTTCGATGGTTCTTTTCTTATTTGAAAGGTAATAACTTTAAGCTAGTCTCATAAAAATTTGGTGAAGATTTGATGAGGATCTTCAGCGTGATGAGCAGAATAACTCCTCAAGATGTAGTAAATTGCTCACTTTTAAAAGTTTGTGCTGGGGAACTGTTTGTAAAACTGCTAGTAAGTTCGATTCAGTGGCCAACTCTGGTGGCAGAGTTTTTAGGCCACCCGAAGGCCTCTGTCATGGCCTAAAAACTTTGAAAAAGCCGGGCTTAACGTGCCCTCCGCTCCGAAGCACGGGAACGCTCAGTTGATATTACCACTGGCGGTCACCCATCCAAATGGTGCAGTAATATTAGTGTAAAATGTGATATTTGCTTTATTACGTCCTATTACCTACACTGAGGTACTAAAAAGCTAAATTGCTGAGAAAAACGGTCCAGCTCTAGAACATAAAACTCGGATAAACGGTCTTGCCAAAGTAGTTTCATTACCAATCGATATTGAATTTCGTCTAACTAGTAATGGATTCAAGCCTAGGCACTGTGGGTCTTAGGGCCAGGATCCACAAAGCTTTAATGTTGATTAATAAAATTCTTAAACATTATTATAAAATTTTGCTACTAATTAAAACACTAAGATAGATTATAGTCTGGAATAGTACATAGACAAATTAATATTTTGCTTTTTGTATGTATGGTGTACGTATAGTTTGTAGTGCTATTCCTAATTCCAAAATCATAGTTAAAAAGTGACCAAATGGTTACAATCCAGAAATGCTATAAAAAGAGGATATCAGCTGATTTCCAATGTTTGTAAATATTGCATCTTGAGTTTGACTAGAGTATAGGTGAAATTACGCTCGTTCCAGCAACATAAAAAAGTAGCCTGGTGTTTCCTGGGCCTTATGCTACAATGTTGCAAATTTTATTAAACGCATTGGTAAAATATATGCAAACGGCTTCAATAGTTGCTTTTATAATAAAAACAGGTTGCGTAGGTGTGAGGTTATTGGTAGAGTCGTAGCGAGTGACCCACCTTCCGATCCTAAGGTCGGTATTTTTTTTATATACAACTGAAGTGGCAACCAAGCGTACGGCCCACAAGCTGGTAAGCGGTTACCGCAGCCTATGAACGCTAGCAATACAAGAAGTATCACTCGCGGGTTGCCATGCCACCCTAAGATCGAAAGCCTCATGTGCCAGTAATTTCACCGGAAACCTTGCTTGCTTGGCGGCAGAATTAGGTATGGTGGTGGTCCTTCCATGGACGAGCTCTATCACGTAGGTTCGTAACCGGCAGGACAAGGGGATTTTTAGATTTGATGTATAATAATTTCCGCAGCTTAATTTGGTGTGGTGTCTAGTACCATTGATTTGTACCATCAATTGTACTAGTGATACTACTGTGTCCTTAGTACCATTAATAGAGATACTTAGTGTGTATTTACTTCTTACTGATATTCCATTATTTTTCCCAACAAGCAATAATACTACATAATTAATACTAAATAATACAGCGTAACATGCATATTTTCAGACAATCATCATCATCATTAATTCGATTGCAAGAGGGTTTTAGACAAAAAGTATAGAAATCTTCTTCACAGGGGATTCTGTTAGATGATTTGTATACTAAACCTTAATTTTCTATTTTAAAGATGAATCTAAATATAAAGATACAGATATAGATACAGCAGTGCGCAATGTCAGTGTTTCGAGAGTCAGTCTACAAAACGATTTTATCTGACTATTATTACAAAATGCGAAAGTTTGTGCGTATGTGTTTAAGTGACAAACAATAACGCTCAAACGAATAAACTATACTTAAAGGTATTGTGAGCACTGGTGGTCTAGTGGAAATGACCCCGTCTTCAGATCCTAAGGTCGTGGGTTCGGTCGTGTACCAATGGATGGATGTACGAAAAATTTATGTGCGCAATGCCAATGCTCTCATACGGTGAAGGAAAACATCGTGAGGGAACCGGCATGTCCAAGAACTAAAAATTCGAAAGACATGTGGCAAACACCAATCCGCATTGGGTCCGCGTGGTGGATTAAGACGCAATCACTCTCGCTCGAGAGTAGGCTAGTGTCCAGCAGTAGGAAAATTAGAAGGCTGTCATGATGATAATAAGTATTAACATAATTTGGATTAAATTATACGTAAAGGTAGTTTAGCTATACCCTGGAATCCAGGGCCTTTCCATTTGTTTTTTGTTTTATTTTACTATTCTGACTTGAAAGTACGACAAATCGACAATCGGCTTCTCGACAAACATAGAACCATTTAAAAAAACATATCATTCAGTGGCACCCAATTTTTGTTATACTGTCTATCAATTACGAGGTCTACGTTTTAAAGTTTTTAATAAAGTAAAACTAATGGGAAACAAATGACACCTAGCGTAGTCTTACTATGAGTAAGACTAGTGGGAAGAAAATTCCCAGTAGTCCGACTGGTAAGACAACTCGGTAAGACTCAATTCATCGTCAGCACCTGTTGTTTTCATTTAGTTTTTCATTTTAGTTACAAAAGGATATTTAGCTTTACAAGATACTTTTCATCCCGTATTCAGTATTCAGTATTCAGTATGTTTATTCACAAAAGACATGGTACATTTTACATTAGGTGGAAAATATAAATTATAAAGCTGCATATCTCGCCCGAGTACAGGCACGTGAACATCATATTAGGTACACATTATATTAAAGTTATTAATTAATTTAAAAAATTTAACACATAAATATTAAGTTAAAATAAATCAATTACTAAATCAATCTGAATTAAATGTCATTCACAATACCTACCTATTTGAAATTTGATGTCACTTGATTCATACATTTGTCAACTAATTTAGATTGCTAAGTATAAATGCACAGATAACTTTTATTAGAGAATGTCAAAAGTTAAATTAATAATGTCAAAATTTAAAATTAAGATAGTCGTCAACAGAATAAAAACAATGATCAATTAAAAAATGGAATAACTTTCTGTTGAATAAGGGACCGTTAAGTTCTTTAACAACACTTGGCAATTTGTTGTTAATTTTGATAGCCATGGTATAACAGTTACGATTATACAAACTAGTTTCCGTTTAAACATAGTGTTTCTGTGGGATAACTCAGGTAACACAGGCTCCTGCTAGTATTTAGATAAGTAATACCGTAACGAAAGCCTTGCCTCTGTTAAGTCGTGAGTATGCTAAACCACTTATGTAATAAATAAACAATGTAAGGACTTCTTGGTTTCTGTTTAGATGGCAACACACAACAAGAGTTCAGTTCAAACTAGTTAGTAGTTAAGTAAAACTAGGCCTTTTACTGTCTATAGAAGATGATTTATACAGCGTCTAATACAAAGTTAGTTATAATTTTTCCCACACTAATAAATAATCTATACCTATAAAAGAGCTTAACCTGATTTACTGACTGACTGACAGACTGACTGATTCATCATCGCCGAGCCGAAACCGCTAGAGCTAGAAAGCTGGATTTTGGAAGGTACTTTCTTCTAAAACAAAACCACCAACTAAGACGGTTTTTTGAAATAGAACCCCAAAAGGGTGAAAACGTTTGTATTAAACTTTTGAACGCGTCATGCGTTTTGCTTGAAATTTTGTTTAGGTAATACAAAATAATTTTATACATGTTTCAGGATTTTTTTAATAACCCCTTTAAAAAGGAGTAAATGGGGTGTCAAAGTTTGTTTTATAGATGAAGTAGGATTGCCCACCATCACATCATCCTCTCAGCTTAGCCAGCCTCCGCAGGAAAGACATAATACCATACGTGCAGAGTTAATTAAGCCACGGTTGTCATCACGTTGTTTTCCTTCACCGCGCGCGGGGTCTTTGAAGTAAGCTAACACAAAATCTATCGGCAGCCTTCCAAATATTCTCACTGTTGGGACACAGGCCTACTCTAGAGCGAGAGTGCCTATAATCCACCATGCGGATGACGTAATGCGGATTGGTGGATAGCAGTCATTCGATTTTTTGTTTTTAAACATGGCACCGCAGCCCGGTGCGGTTGTGCTGGATTTCAGAGCTTAGTGCCGACTTGTTTTCCTCGGTTTCGGACTTTGGATCGGTTTCGAACCCACGACTTTAGGATCGGCAGGCGGGGTATTTACCACTAGATCACCAGTGCTAAAAATAATATTTAAATACCAGTTACCTTTATCTAAAGTTGATAATAATTTTCTTGTGTGTCGCATAATAAATCATTTATTTTCTATTCTATTCCATAATTATTCGTACATAGTGACTATGTGTTATCCGCTAACTACTACTATTAATATATACTAGTATGTGCTGGCTACTAGCGTTATGTACTTTGTTGCTAGCACTTCCGGATAGTATCTAAGTACTTATTTAAATTTAAATAATGGCAGAAACAATAATGACTAAGCTAACCTCTTTGAACTACGGTATTTCGAAACGCACTATTTTGATGCACTTTATTTTAAAATAATAAATCATTACAGCAACAATAGTCGTGTCAAATTATCACTTGTCACAAGAAAGATATACAGACGGACAGACAGACAAAGTGATCCTATAGGTTCCGTTTTTTTCTTTTAAGGTATAAATAAAATCTATCCGCCGTCTGTTGCAGAAGTAAAATAAGCGTTTCTTCAAGATAAAATACACACATATCATGACTATGACCTAGTATCATAAAATGACATGTATTAGGAGCAGCGGAATGACAACTGCATCTTCCCATAGTAACCATTTCCCAAAATGCCCCACAATATTCATATTTACCAAAATGGCCACTTACCTAAACGTCCATAAATTAGACTTAATCCTAGCCGCTATAAAAAAAATCCTATGGAAATAAGTTCAAGTTTTGTAACTTTGTAGTAATGAAACCAAGTCACAGGTTGTTATAGTGTTCAACTAATAACCATGTAGAACTAGATGTATATTTATAAATGCAATTGCTACTGAACTGTGCTGCCTTGATCGTACTATTTACAATTTAATTGTAATCATTTCATGAATAATTATTTTTTAACCTTTGTTGTACCACAGAATACGTAAACAGTACAACTACAAGGTAGTAATTTTACTTCTAAAACTATTTTGAAATATCCTCCTCCTCCTCGCGTCGATATCCTCACTGCTAAGGGTCGTGACCCCCTCCATGGATAATTTTTTTCTTGAAGATTTTGCGCCATCGAGATCTGCTGCCAGCGACTTGGATGGCTTCGTGAATTTTTGCGTCAAGAGTGGTGCGGATCTGGTCTGACCAACGTATCGGGCTCCGACCTCGCGGTCTCTTCCCTTCAACTTTACCAGTTTTTCTAAATTGTCACTATGCTTCCTGGCTATTCGACCAAAATACTCAAGTACTCGCTGGAGACAGATGGATGACAGCCTAGTTGTTATTTTGAAATATAACACTTATTAAATTATCACTTTTTGTGGCGACCGCATTTTTGTGTAGGCACAACTAAGCACACGACCTATTCTAACCTACTTAGTTTTCAATTTTAGTTTTTGTTTTTTTTATTGCTATTTTATTAGAATTGGATGTACCTACTCTGTATATTGTATCTACTTATGCTCGTCACAAATAAAACTATTTTCTTTCTTTCTTTCTTTCTTTCTTTCTAAATAATTAAATATTATATTATATCCTGCCCAAAACTAAGCAAATTTTGTACTGTATGCATCATAAGGTTAGTTCGTTTTAATTATGTACTTAGTCCTAAAACAGGTGGTCGTGTATAGCGATTTCTTATTGACTTTTTCGGTGCCTAAACTGACAAAACGGTACGTAAAAATTCTCGTTTTTCTATAATAAGTACAAGGTAATACTGTAATTCCTTGGAATTGAAGACAAAAAAGTATGTTTTTCATAAAATCATAACTGTACAAACATCGATATAAGTACCCCGTCCAATTATACTGTAATTTTAAAATAAATCTACCTCTACGATTATATGAAACGGCCGAAAACGGTCGAGTTTCCGGCTACCTTAAGATCGGCGATATGATCGCTTCGCAAGCTCAAACCGTTCAACTGAACTAAACTCCGCAATCTGTCCCTATTTATAAAAAAAAACTGTCATTTTTATGGCAGTTAAAAAAACTGACATAATATTATGACAGTTTTATTCATACTTTCGTTAGTCTAGCTAAAACTCGAGAACAGCAGTTTTGAGAACCAATTTAGCTGATTTTGGTCTGAGTACAGAGAAGGTTTAAAAATAAAAATAAAAAAATAACGGGAGTGCAACCGCGCGGGTCAGCTAGTTTATCTATATTTATTTATTCATTATCTAACAGAGGTTTAAAGCACGTATAAATGAGGCCCTTACAATTTGCACGTTTAGCATCCCGTACAAATAATTGTAATAATTTCAACTACTTAGTTGAGTTACTCAAGTAAAAATAACTTAAAGTAGCATAACCTGTGCCGCAAGGCGAATCTCCCCCTTTTCTGTGTTTTGCTGTAATTGTTCAAATGAGTAAATTACGGCATTTAGGCTGACTTGCACCGAAAGTTGAATCTCTCTAGTCAAGTTCAACTTTGATTTCAAGATTTTCAGACTGGTTTGAGATACGCTGTTGTTTAGTCGTACTTGAGTATGTTTTTTTAAATGCTGCAAATAAGCACGAACCACCTGCTGCTATTATCATCATCTTTATGACAAAATCTGCTGACACTGGCCTACTCTCAAGCGAGAGTGATTGGATCTTGATCCACCACGCGGAATGTGGGAGGGGGGGGGGGGGTACGTGAGACTTGTGAGGTTAGTTAGCTGCATAGCAACTGCACGTTTCCGTCAGAAATCAGCTGGATAGGGGCCCAGCTCTTTAAACCACCTACAATAACTAGTCTGCTGTTTAAATCACAGAAAAGTCTTAATCATATTATTAAAAGCGTCATTTACGAGCATCAAGATAAAAATAACGTCAAAGATAAGTTTGAAATACTTTTATATAAAAATAAGATACTTGCGGTCTCTCGTATCGGTTTCAAGGTGGCCTTACAAAGTAAGGGGACGATGACCCCGCAGTGGATACCTGTTTGCACTTTACATCTTACGATTCTAAAGATTTTTCCATACGATTAACATATAACTCGTTAGCTGATTGCGTCGAAATCATAATCTAATATAATATAAAAAAATAATTTAGTATCAATAAAAAAAGATCGAAATAGTTTATAATGTTAAAACCTTTTTTTGATGGAATCAGTTAAAACTGAAACTTCAATTATTGTTATACTAATTGCACATAAACATAAACGCGTTGTTGTGGTGTGATTGATTGACACCGTTGACACGACTTTTTTTTTTTTTTGCTGGTCAATCCACACAGCATCATCTAGCCCAAGGTAAGCTGCTGTTAAACAGAGCTGTATTATGTACTAGATGACTGATATATTTTTAATACAATACAATACATAGATAGATATTTTTTATTATATATAGAAAATACCCAGAACACCCGGAACCAATATTTGTAGATCGTACAAACATTTGTCCCGAGGCGGGAATCGAACCCGCAACCTCTGCGTCGCAGGCGGACCTGCGCCCGCTGCACCACATCGGTCGTCAATATATAAAACTTTATATATTTAAATAATTAAAATATGTACCTACTTAATTACATTGCATTATAAAATATTATTAATACTGCACTTATTATGAACAAAATACTGACTGAATGAAAAGTATGAATACGGATAATATTTTTTTTTCAGTTAGGAATTTGTTCAGTAAAGTTGACGTGCAGTCAGTAAGCTAGCCGAATCCCCTCCGGACCATCTGACCACCATGAAGTTGCCACTGGTGGTGACTTGGGATTTCTATATCCCAACTGACTACCAGTGACCAAATAACACAGTCTATCATCATGATCATCATGACAGCCTTCTAATGTTCCCACTGCTGGGACACTGGCCTACTGACTCAGGCGAGAGTGATTGGGTCTTAATCCACCACGCGGACCCAATGCGGATTGGCGGATGGCACATGTCTTTCGAATTTTTAGTTCTTGGACATGCCGGTTTCCTCACGATGTTTTCCTTCACCGTATGAGAGCACTGGCATTGCGCACATAAATTTTTCGAACAGAAAAATCCATTGGTGCACGACCGGGTTTGAACCCACGACCTTCGGATCGGAAGGCGGGGTCACTACCACTAGACCACCGGTGCTCTCAATAACACAGTACTACTCCCATATTCGTACAGTTTGGAATCGCAGCGGGTATATGGTTCAGATTCTAAGTTCAGTTATTGTCTTGGCTGTTCTATGGTTTCCTGACACACTTTATGTTTGTCGGTAGTGTCCTTTTTACACAATCGAGTTTAAATAGCTTACTAACTCACATTATTTGTTCAGGTTCTGAGTGTGTTAAAACATATTAATGTAAATTCTATCAGTTATTTAGTTCCCGTAGTACCTACAACTTTTATTAAGTTTGGAGAATTAGTAAGTTGTAGGTACTTAATAGTTTAGGTCTATCTAATTTAAGAGTAGTAGAGTTCTCTGTGATAGAGCTCGTCCGGGGAAGGACTACCACCATACCTATTTCTGCCGCCAAGCAGTAATGTGAGCATTGCTGTGTTCCGGTGTGAAGGGTATAGTTTCCGGTGAAATTACTGGCACATGAGGCTTTCGATCTTAGCCTCAAGGTGGCAACCCGCGAGTGATACCTCTGGTATAGCAAGCGTCCATAGGCTGCGGTAACCGCTTACCATCTTGTGGGCCGTACGCTTGGTTGCCACTTAAGTTGTATAAAAAAAAAACTTATTAAACTTAATAGTTCAGGTCTGTGTTTTTCTACAAATATTTATTTATTTAAATCCGATAAATAATCGCAAGGAACCGTAATCGTCACTTGGTCGCCTCGCTGCGTCTTAAACGACCAATAACTCGTTTGTTTAGATACAACAATGTTCATCGAATCAAGTCGCGTTGCAGTCGCGAGTCGCGCTAACATTGTTGCAACACTGGCTCAATGTCAAGGTCACGCAACACTGTCACAGTGACCTACTAAACGTTGATGTAATTTATTAAAGCGCCCGGAAGCTTTTGAACTAGAAGATTACAAGCCCGATTTGTCTAGGTTGAATGAAATCAAAGTTCATCAAAACAAAATCAGTTCGAAAAATCAAAACGCTACAAACATAGTGTAATAATAATTATCAAAGAATATTCCAATCAGACTTGTGATTATTAACAATTACGATTTTATAAAATCGGAAATAATTCATTCAGTAAAAACCTCATAAGTAAACATGTGTGTAATGATAATATTAAATAATATTCCAATCAGACTTGTGATTTAACAATTACGATTTTATAAAATAGGAAATAACACATAACTAACAACTTTATCATCCAACTAAAAATAAGATCACTATCGTAGCTTTTTTTTTTTTTTTTTTTTTTTTGTTAACGGGGAGGAATCTGCATCCAGACATCCCGTCGCATAAGGGTACGACGGGGGTGTGTGAGGTTGTCGGACTCGACGACTCACTAAACCATCCCCGGTGGCCAGCCTCGATGCATGCCGAGGGGCTCCACGGTCCCCTAGGGCTATCAGTGGTGCCCCTCCCGCATCGCGCTCAAAGCACTTCCCGGGGCTAACAAAAGTCAGCCCCAGCACCTCGCAGTGCTGCGGCAGCACAGGGCCACCCCTGTGCTACCGCCCTTCCCGGGTTCGCTGAAAACGGACGACCAGAGCCCTTACTCTAGACCGCCCACGAACCCGAAAGTTCCCCTGCTCGGCAGGGAATACCGCTTGGCCCCTTATGGGGCAGGCAGTGCGGGGCGGCCGTTGCCGTCACCCCGCCGCCGCCTTCTCCGAGCGGGATCGGCTCTCTCCCGATCTCGCTCAGCGGCCTCTTTCCGAACCATTACGGTCTCACAGAAAGAGGCCACGGCCCTCCACGCCGTTTCATCTGCCAACATGGCCTCTACCACGCTTGGCAGAGAAAGATTCTGCCCGATCCTGGTGACCAAGATCCCGCGCTCCGGGCACCACGCTGAGCACTGCTCCAGCGTGTGCTGTGCGGAATCTCGGTCCCTCCCACAATGGTGACATTGTGGTGTCGACTCGCGACCGATCCTATTCAGGTACTCACCGAAGCATCCATGTCCGGTGAGCACCTGAGTAAGTCGATAGGTGACGTTGCCGTGCTCCCTTCCCAGCCAGGCTTCGAGGTTGGGTGCAATTGCGCCGACGATGCGCTGGCGCGAACTCCGCGGCTCCTCGAGCGTCGTAGCTATATCAACTCGCCGCGCCGCCGCGCCACAATAGTTTATTCAACTTGTTTGTTTTTGTGCAACAATGTTGATCAAGTTAAGTCGCGAGCCGCAGTCGCGTTTCGCGCTAACATAGTTGCATGCAACACTGAGTCAATGTCAAGGTCCTGTGGCATTTCGCTGTGGCCTACTGGACGTTGATATAACATATTAGGTAACAGCTTTATCATCCGACTTAAAATAATCACAACAGACCGTTATCGTCACAACTCGTCACAATTGTTCATTCAACTCTTTTGTTTTCGTCTAACAATGTTGTTCAAATTAAGTCGCAAGCTGCAGTCGCGTGTCGCGCTAACATTGTTGCAACACTGACTCACAATGTCAAGGTCTCGCGATATTGTCGCTGTGGCCTACTAAACGTTGATATAACTTATTAAGTAACATTAATATCTTTATCATTCAACTAAAAAATAACCTTATCAGACAGACATTATCGTATCGCCGCGTCACAATTATTCATTCAACTCGTTTGTTAGCGTTCCACAATGTTGTTTGAATGAACTTGCAAGCTGCAGTCGCGTGTCGCGTTAACATTGTTGCAACACTGACTCAATGTCAAGGTCCCACTCTCATGACATTGTCGCTGTGGCCTACTAAACGTTGATATAACGTATTATGTACCATTACGTCCATCACTCACTATCATCCGATTAAAAAAAGAATCACAGTGATCCACAGCTACGTCACGATTATTCATTTAACTCGTTTGTTTTCGTCCAACAATGTTGATCAAATTAAGTCGGGAGCCGTAATCGCGTTCTGCGCTAACTTTGTTGCAACACTGACTCAATGTCAAGGTCGCTATTGTCACAGTGACCTACTGAACGTTGATTCATTATCATTTATGTAACATCTGATATACATGACCGGTGACTGTCTCATTGTAAGCGGTCGATACCATTTAGGTGGTTCTTTTTTGGTTACCCGTAAGGTTAATTACAGGAGGTTTACTGAAAACAGGCCTACGCCAGAGAGGCGACTACTGCTTAGATTTATTTTTTAGTATTTTATTTGTGCACAAAGTTTATTTATTTAGGAAATACAATTTAATTAAAATAAAATGAAATGTATTGTAATCTTGTAAAAATTTTTAGGGTTGTAGAATAAAATACTCATTTTTAAATTTATTTAATATATTTTTTTTTTTATTGAAAACAGGATCAACAGGTCGTCTGGTTCTACCTAACGTGAAATATATCTACTATTGGCGACGGTTGCGCAAAGAGCTCTGTTGAGAAAAAATAGGTTCCTCTTGCGGACTAATATTTGCACAATTTGCAAATGTTTGTTCCGGAACTTGGTGTCGACATCGTAAATCCTGATGTAAATCAATTTAGCTGCTGTAAAAATAATTTTCTGTTCAGTAGCAATTAAACCGAAAATAGTTTTTAATTTCTCACTTGTAAGTTCGTATTCGAGTCAGTGGCCAACTCTGTTGACGGAGTTAATATTTCATATTTAAAATCAATTTGAAACGTCTAATAAAGCTACGTGATTTTACGCCAGTACCACGCGCCCGTCTAAAAGAATCTGGCAACAAACTCGGCTGGGTTCCTAGTTTTTTTTCGATGAGCCCTCTTCATCGTAAAGCTCCAGTGTACCGCCCGAAGGCCTCCGTTATGGCCTTACATTTAAAAGTATCAGAAACGAAACCGCGAATAAATTCCCTGAGTTTAGGCGTGAAGATAATATGGTTTTAACCACAAGAATCTTAAATGCAAAATTGCAGCACCCGACAGCACTTGTCGCGACTTTGCGCTATTTTAATTTTGTTCCTTTTTGCCGTTTACGCACCTCTTAAATGATTTATTTTTTGTATCGAGCCACTGTTGAATGCCGATGCTGTTGTTCATGTTAGCTATAATATCATATTTAACATATACCATGTGAGCATTTACATTTTAAACTACCTACTGAAAAGTTGCGTCACAGAGGTTGCGTTTGAGCACTAATTGAATTCAATTGTAAACGACCCCGTATATTTAGTTAACCAAATGGGAATGTGACCAAATGGGATATAGATAGCCCTTTTGATAAAGCACCGAAGCGTCACCATAGCAAGCGTTGTAAACCATTTCAATTAATATTTTTTAATTTATAACTATTTTCTTTACCAATTTGTTTCAAGTTCATAATATTCTACTTTTACGAGTTTATATGCCAATAAGGTTGTGTCATTGTTCATTGGATTTTTTTTGCTAAAACTAACAAAGTCATTAATTGAGTTTGGAACCCTTCACAGTTCAACACGCGCTTGCGCAATTTATTTTCGGTCAGTTCTTATTTTCGGTAAATGCAACATTATTTCGAGACGACCTTTCTTATACCTTGTCATGTTTGTGAACCAAAACAGAATATAATAATCGTATAATAATACAAATAATTATATTTATGACTTATTGGGAACGTTCAAGGATTGCGCCTTGGGCAAAGACGAATATTTTTCGTATTGTACTTAATTCAATATGGCACTTAACCTTTAGAGTAAAAGTAACGCCCACATATTAATATCACTGTATGAGTTTATTCTGTGGTTCAGTAAGTAAGTAAAATCTTATGAGTCAGTGGACAACTCTGGTGACAGATTTAGGCCGCCTTATAGCCTCTGTCATCGCCTAACAACTAGTCCTGTAGTGGAAATGTTTGTCATCATCATTATAACAGCTTTTTAAAAGATTTCCACTGCTAGGACACTGACCTACTCTCGAGCGAGAGTGATTGGGTCTTAATACGCGGACTCAATGGGGATTTGTTGTTTTTTTTTTATATAACTGAAGTGGCAACCAAGCGTACGGCCCACAAGATGGTAAGCGGTTACCGCAGCCTATGGACGCTTGCAATACCAGAGGTATCACTCGCGGGTTGCCACCTTGAGGCTAAGATCGAAAGCTTCATGTGCCAGTAATTACACCGGAAACCATACCCTTCACACCGGAACACAGCAATGCGAGCATTACTGCTTGGCGGCAGAAATAGGTATGGTGGTAGTCCTTCCCCGGACGAGCTCTATCACAGAGAACTCTACTATTTGATTGATGGCACATGTGAAATACATGTTTTTACACAATTTTAGTTTTTAGAAATACCGGTTTAATCAACTTTAATAATTTTCGTGTTTTTAATTAAATTTTAGTGTAACGGAAATATTGTACTTATAATGATTGATTATAAAGTACTAGATATCTAGTTATCTAGTTCAGTTTTATAACCATTTTCGAAGTGTGTTTTAATTAAATTGAAGTGTAACGGAAACATTGTAAAGCTATTGATTTAACATAAAATACTTAGACCTGTAACTAACTAATACAACGCTAATTTATAAGTTGTCCTTACCTAACTCGTAATACGGCGCGCGTAAGCGCAACTTTTCCAATGACGACCTTGTTATAGCATTGAGCACAGAGCATAAATTAATCTATAGATGTATGTATATATTGTCTATGTCTAAGAAATATCTGTGGCAGCTAGCAAGAGAGTAGGAAGTTGATTCCCGCTGTGAGACCAAACGATAATATTATGCGCAAGTTTGTGTGTTTGTTTATTGTTGAGGTGGATCTAATTGTTGCGTCGTCCAGCTGTCAATTTGCGTGGGATAATATGAGTTCATTTTAGGCAAGGCTTTTTTTATTCGGGATAAACTGATCGGGTACAACCTATTGGATTTTTGTAAGAAGCACGTAAGTATGTAAGCGTTAGTCGCGTAGTGTCAGCTTTAACAAAATAAAATAAAAACAACATTTTATATCTCTCTTCTGCTAGGCTACACACATAGGTATTTCCAAGTCTTCATTCATTACTCAGCGTCATCTAGCCTAAAGCTAGGTAGCGTTCATATTATTTGCCTAATCTAAAATGACGTTTCTACTGAGCACGCGGCGGCTACCAGTCAAAACAAATCATTGCACCTGCCTGGAGTGCATTGATCCTGTTACCCGATTATTTGGGTTAAGTTACTGTACAAAAATTTAAAAACAAAAGGGCATTGAAAACCAAATTTCAATGGTCAAAACCCAAGAGAATATAAGCACTACGTTTTTTTTTAAAAAGGTTTGCCAGTGCCAGTGTTATGCTATGCCGCTGCAATCGAGATTTTAATAAAAAACTGACAAGGGGTATTCGGGTAGACTAGATAAAATGACTTTTTGACTAATGAACTATTTTTGAAAAATTTTTTGGGTAAGCATCGTAGCTAATTAAAATCTAATTGTAACCGAGTTACGTAAAAGCCCAACTGATAATATTATGATGATAAATATTAGAGTGAATAAGTATTTTTTTGTAAAATACACGTACTACTTGCGTAAATAAATTATAAATAAACATAACAAGCATTACATAACCTATTTGATAGGCTGCCGAAATAATCCCCCTTTTGGCTAAGTGCCGTGGTAATAATTCTTTAATTAATATTATATGTAATGTAACGCGCATGCGCGCACTAAATTATTTGACAAAATTATCTACCGTTGTGCTAAATTCAACAAATTATTGAAGTTATAAAACGATAACTTGCCAAGTACCTAGTTACAATTGAACCGATGTCGCTTCCTCATCTATACATAAAAATAGTTATGTCACTGACTGACTGACTAAAAGTTAAATTAAATATAAATTCTTATTTTTTAATAATACGAGTAATTATTGAAGTTTTAATTAAAAAAACAAGTACAGTTCCAAACCAAGATTTAATATTTAGATCTAAGCTCTCTCTTTCTATATTTAATAGTAGTTTATGACAAACTTGAAAGTTATTCTTATAAAAGCATAATAAAAATTGCAGCGCAGAAAGGGATTTTTAAAATTCAACTTCTGACATGCATGATAGGACCATAATTTAACTAAGCACACAAAATACATTAAATAATGTATTTTCAATAAAAATAAATACACAATAATTAAAGTACAATTTAAATACAATTTAGTGCAGAAGGGAGACACATACTTCAGTTGGCCGTTTCTCAAATGGAATCCATACCAAATGGTATCCTGACTAAATGGATCCCTACCAAATGGGAACCTTACCAAATGGGTTCCCTATCAAATGTGAACCTTACCAAATGGGCCAGTCTGCATACTCAAACGAAGTCGCAGCACGTTATACTAGTTTTTAATATATTGTGTTGACTGCCACGCAAATACAATTCTATTTTCGCGTCTAAACGCAATGCAACATTGTCCGGGAGTGTTGAAGTACGAGCTCGATAATCTAATCTAATTTAAACTGCGTGTACACGCCGCGTCTTAACCCGCGCAGACTACATAGGCATGTGTAAATTATCATACTCAACACTAAAAGTCTAGATGCGAATGGGATTTGCGCAAATGATCCGCGTGCTTATATAACGGTCGTTTTCACGGCGTAATTTTGCGTGGGACGGAAGCAGCGCTTCAAAATGCTCAAGTAAACCGCATCGTGGTAAAGCAGCTTTAGGGTAACGGCATGCTAGCAATATTTACGTTTTGCTGGGATGATAAAATATTCCATAATTCAGGCTTACACCTACAGAATATCCGGGTATAATGATTTTAATTGACAATCGTAGAGTACGAGTAATTACTCCCTTGCTCTATCACATAGAACTAGTAGATCCGACAGCTATCCTTGAAATTTTCTCTACAGAACTGTTTCTGTTACCCACGTAATTACTATTGCATATAGTTCTTTGGACGAGCTCTCTCAAATAGAGCTCTGCCCTACTGTTAATAGTTATGAAGATAAACACGCGGAAACGAGATATACCGATGTAAACCTGCAAGCCATTATCTCCGCGATTCTAAACAACATTGTTGGTGGAATCACTTAAATGGTTGTAGAAATTTCCGATCCTTATCTTGAACAGTTCTATTTAGCAGTGAGTATTTCTAATTTATAATATATAAACCTAATTACCTACCTTGAGTAAACTTTTGTCAACTATTTCGTTTAGTTTTGGCTGTTAGATACATACGCCCTTAATTGACACTGCAACTGTTAAGGTCAGGCTTGACGTTTAATGAGAACTACTTATTAATTATTTCATAAAAAAAGGTAACTTTTCAGTAACATTATGTATTAGTTTCTTCGCGGTCAACCAGTTCTAAAGCTAGTAGGCAATTTTTGCATATAGTAATGTCATTCCATAATCATTGACTTGTCTGGAAAATGTCAAACTTTTTGCACTGGAGTCAATTATTGCTTACCATTATTGCATGCAATTATTGAATGATGTAATAGCTTAACATTCGTTAGATTAGAGGCTAGTTGACATAAATTATGAGCTCCTTCTTTAGAATCGGCCCCTGGATCTATACAATATGTTTGTATTAGGGGTAGGTAAAACAGGTAACTCTGCTGTCGAAGAGTGACGAAAGCATCAGACTTTCTATCTACGTAATGATTGAGGACCCTATGTCATTCCTCGAATTTTAGACTAAACTTACAGTCCCAAATTTCACCCAAATCGGTTCAGCGGTTTAGCTATCAAAACGTAACAGATAGACGAAGTTACTTTTGAATTTATAATAGAACCAGTTGCCGCCCGCGGGTTCGGTCTCGTTGGTTGGTTGTACTGTACGTACAAAAGTAATCTATTGCCCTTCTTCAGACTTTAAACTATCTCCATGCCAAATTTCTTCCAAATCCGGAGGCCGGAAAAATGCTTTTGACAATCGTAAACGTTTACGTATCGTCCAGCTGTCAATTTGTCTGGGATTTTTTTAGTTTATTTTACGCACTAAAGAAAGCGGCGCTGTTAAAAATCCTATGTTGTAGTATTACAAACTATGGAAGTATGTAATGTAAATTGTGATGATTTCACAAGAAATGCCGCCAGCACCGCCATCTCTGCAAGGAGTGTAGCAACACGCCCATCTGTCCATATGAATGTTGATGCTGTTAATGCTGTTATACAATTATGTGGCGCAAGTTTACCGTGTCAAGGTGTTGCATACAATGTTGCAGTTCATTCCTCCGAGACGAGCTGTGGATGCTACATTGAATGTTATCTGAAGGGGTTAGCTATATAGTATCTGCTTGGTCCAGAGCTAGTCACGAAAAAATAGTCTGACAAACGTATATCGTCCAACTATAAGACTTTGTATTCAATTTTGGTCCGCATTGGGTCCGCGTGGTGGATTAAGACCCAATCACTCTCGCTTGAGAGTAGGCCAGTGTCCCAGCAGTGGGAACCTTAGAAGGCTGTCATGATGATGATGATTCAATTTTGGTAAGTCAAAGTCAAATAATCTCTTTATTCAATGATATCACAAGGATCATTTTGATACGTCATAAATCAGGTGAATCCCACCTGTTCCATTCCATTGATAGAGATCTAGCAACAACAATGGAGCCACTGGAACCATCCATCTTATCCATCATGGTCCAACCTTCTAATGTTCCCAGTGCTGGGAATTTGGAACACACTTTCTTAGGGAGAGGGATTGGATATCTTTACTTACATATAAAACAAATCCGCTTCCCACTGTCTGTCCTCTGTATGTAATTAATGACTGTTTGTACGCTTTTTCAAAAATCTCCTTTCAGATTCATTTTCCACCTTGCAGCTGAAAATCAGAATTAAGGCGGATTTTGAATTGAAAAATGGGATTTTTTGATTCAAAATCCGAATTAAAAAGGGGCGTGAGCCAAGGGTGAATTTGATAATAGTAATAGTCAAAATAATAAATAGTAAGTTAATATTTAATAGTTATAACATTGAAAAGTCTTTATCCTTGTTATTCAACGGAAATCACGTAAACCAGGAATCAACCTGTTCCGGGATCACAGCCCCAACCTTTAGTCTAGCTCAGACCTCAATTCAGTCAGTGTATCATCACACTATCATAGTACTGATATCTGTTCTGTGTATCACACTAATATACTAGTTCTTCGAACAGTAGACCTCGCGTTGGCAAACTTTTAAAAGTAAAATTTACTGCATTTGGAGGAGTTATTTCTGCTTATCGAGCCAAAGATCATCATCATATCTTTACCAATTTTTTATAAGACCAACTTAAAGTTTTACTAATTCAAATAAAATAAGAACCATAGAAATCTGATCTCTTAAGGCGGAGTAACCCACTTTTTGCCGTACTTTAAAAGTATAAAAAATTCGCGACGACAAAAAGTTTTTTTTAAAGTCATGAAACCGGTATATCTACCTATACCTACACCTATACTAAGTTTCGTCCAGACTGGTTGTAAACACGACCTGTAGAGGACAACAAACTGACTAAAGCAAATTTTGCGAATATGTAATGGAAATCTTTAGAATTGGGAACATACCACCGGCAGAGGCGCTTGAGTGCTTATCACGAAAACTCGTTTGACAATCGTAAATGTAAACGTATCGTCCAGCTGTCAATTTATATGTAGAGAATGTCTGAGGTTTTGTGAGATGATTGATAGAGTTAGAATTAGTTCAATTCGTTAATTATCTACTGTTGCATTTATTTATTTTTATATCTTTGTTTTATTGTTATTATTATCTACTGTTTTTGAGTGAATTGTGTATTGCGTAGCGCCTTGGTGTAATGTAATGCTATGTAATTAAAGTTTAAATAAATACTAAATATGGGATTTTTAACAGCGCCTCTATAGTGCGCTAAATGAACTACCACAATTCCATACAAACTGTCAGCTGGACGATACGTTTACGTTCACGATTGTCAAACGAGTTTTTCGCGATAAGCACTTTGCTCACTCGGTCAGTTTGTGGTGCGAAAGTTTGTTTGTGTTTTTTTTTTATATCACGTAAATGGCAACCAAACGTACGGCCCACTTGATGGTAAGCGGTCACCGTAGCCTATGTACGCTTGCAATATCAGAGATATAACTTGCGCGTTGCCAATTGAGACGTAGATCTAAAGTATCATGTTTGTTCAGAACGGCTTAGCGGATCTGGATGAAATTTGGCAGAGCTTTTTTTTAGGTCAGCAAGTGACAATACAATCAAGGCGCCCGCCTGATGTTAAAGCACCACGCCTGACTATTACAGATGCAGTGCCACCCAAAGCTTAAAGTTTTTAAGTGTTTGCGTGGCATTGCACTGCGCTTATCACCCCGAGACATTGTTGTTAAGCCTCTTTAGCTTAGTAATTTCACTTGCTACAGTGCCCTTCAAACCTAAACACAGTGCAGCTTGCACACTAATGCTCGGAGTTAGAATATCTGACACTGCGGTGGTATCCACCAAGACGGACTCTTCTCACCAAGAGCATTAGCTTACAGCATATAGCACACATTGCACAGTCCGCGAAGTCTGAGTTACGTTAACTTTAGCGCAATAAGCGGCCTGATTGTACTTGACAAGGACAAGTTTATTCTAGAATTATCTAGGTAGTAAACTGACATCTGACCTATGACGTGACCTTTCGCTTCACTGTAGCAATATGCGCTTAGAATAATAAGTTACACGTGTGGTACTATTTGAATAATTCAGACGTTCAGATCACATAACTATAAATAGGACACTTTTTTACATACATATATATAAGTATAATGTTTACTTCCTATCCAGTTCTTACTAGGGACTTTACAGTTTTCGTTTTATTTTTTAATACCTACTACTAAGTACATACAAAAGGGTGCAATGGCAACCATCCATAGGCTACGGTAACCGCTTACCATCAGGTGGGCCGTATGCTTCTTTCTCATTGGAACGCGCAAGGTCATTGACGCGCGGGTTATTGACACGTTGTTCATTGACACACGTCGCGCGTTGCCCTTTCGATATCCGGCAAGGATAACTAATAATTGATCAAATAATTTATCGATTTACTCGAGATATGAAATATTAGTTAATTTATAATTAAATAGAGAGTAGGTAGAAAGAAAGTGCAAATTAATGAATTCAAATGTTTACAATTTTTTTCATATTAATTTTAAAATGAAACAGTGGCTAGTCGACTGGCCCCGGAAAAAACTGGTAACCTAACCCAAAACAAATAAACCGTAAACATAAAAAAAATACTTAGTATGAATTTTGTAGGTGCCACAAAACCACAAATCAGTTGAATTTTTTTCGTTTACGAAAACTATGAAACCAATTTGTTGTAATTTTAAATATAAAATCTGAATCGACATTGTTTATTGCTCTGCCTCAAACCCGAGCGATAACGTTAACCGAACTCGTTTAGTTCTTTCATAATCCAATTGACAGGTTTTGACAAATTGAGCAAATAAAAATACTATTATCGTCATGCCAAGTCCGAGTAGACATTAGGGTAATGGGTTTATACCCGTGGCCCTTACCTGCAACTCACGTAGATCCACGAAAATTAACAGTAAAAGACCCGGATTGATATTAGATTATTATTATTAGATTTAAATTGCAATGTGCGTATATGACTGCAATTTGAATCTTATATCAATGACCTAAATATGTAATGAAATAAACTACATTCACTTCTCTTATGACCGATTTCAGATTTCTTCTCTTTTCATTTTGGTTTTGCTTTAAATAATGCTGTTGTTGCAAAGCACCGGTGATCTAGTGTGGTAGTGACCCCGCCTTCCGATCCTAAGGTTGTGGGCTCAAACCCGGTCGTGCACCAATGGATTTTTCTTATTTGAAAAAATTATGTGCACAATGCCAGCTCTCATACGGTGAAGGAAAGCATCGTGAGGAAACTGGCATGTCAAAGAATCAAAAATTCGAATGACATGTGCCATCCACCAATCCGCATTGGGTCCGCGTGGTGGATTAAGACCCAATCACTCTCGCCCGAGAGTAGGCCAGTGTCTCAACAGTGGGAACATTAGAAGGCTGTCATGGTGATGATGATGCTGTTGTGTTCACATGGAACACATAGACGGATAGTTTAATTGCATTTTTGTGTTTTGTATATTGTCGGTAATTTAATTAATTATTACACATTTTAATTTTAATTTGTTAAAGAAATTTACTGCAATTTTATTGCAACTTCCTTTTTAAATTGAAGCCTAAAACGAACATGTGCTTATAAATATTATGTTCAGTTATTAGCACTCTAAACTCTAAGGCCAACTGATCCCGCGGGATAATTTCGTGCGGGATGAGTTGACTAAAGAGCCCGTATTCAAGATCCATACTTGAGTGTGAATCCTGACTCAAGTAATTGACATAATTCTTCTATGAAGAACTGTGAAACATCGGTGCTCACGATTCACACTCAAGTGTGAATCGTCAAAGTCTTGAATACTTGTCTCAGAGATGCCAACAGTTTCTATCTAACATCATATTAACAAACAATAATTATGAATAAGGGCAAAGTATTTTTTTTGTAATGACTAATCATTGTTAATTAATGACAGATAACCTATAACTTTTTGGGCAACATTGTAACTCAAATTAGCTTAGTTTATCATTGGACAACGAAGTGTTTTGTTTTTATTATATTTAATTGTTTTAAATTACTGATAATGGCACAAAGAAGGTTTGTTATACTCTTAGTTTGTGTATTGAAGTCAATGTAATCAAGCAATCAAGCTAGGTCAGGCAGGACAAACAAATTGATTGTTGAAGTTCAAATTGAATAAATATAAATTAAAAACAGACAAAGTACCCTAAATTAAGTACTCGTAAATTAAGTATGAGAATATGATTTCGTTTTTAAATTAAAAAAACGGATGTTTTCTCGCGATGAAGAGGTACCAACACTGTGTCGACTCGATTTCGAGTCTTCATCAGAGTTAAGTGATAGGAAGCCGAAAAAATTAAAACTATTTATAGTTTTATAAGAAAAGTAAATCGTGTGAGTCAGTGGCCAACCTCTGCTGACTGAGTTGATAGGCCGCCTAAAGTATTACTCTAAGGCCTCCGTCATTGCCTAACAAAAAAGCCGTGACCGCCCGTTTAACGTGCCGTTTGAAGGACTGATATTTTCATCACTGGCTGAATTAAAAAAAAACACACGCAGCAAAATTTTTTTCTACCGAATTTGTGGTGGTTTTACAACAAAATTAACAAAAGCCTAATTGTTTTTTTTTTATACAACACACAATAAATATACCTAAATGAAACACTTAAATGCTACAATAAGCAAGCAACAATCCTTTATACTAAGCTACGTGTATTTTGTGGTCAAAGTTATTTAAGCTGCGTACACACATGAAGATTTCCGTTTACAATTTATTCAACAAAGCTGTTGTAATTATGTGTGCCCGACCTTATCTCCAGGCAGGCCCTGTTATTACATCGCCGCTGGTCTTTACAGATGATTACCCGGCCAGGAGCGAGAGTTGTTCAAAGCTCTACATTTTGTTGGGTTACTTTTTGTTTTGGTTTCATTTTATTTTATTTAAAACCTACAGGAAGCTGCGATTTAAAAGTTAAACACTTAGGCCTTTGCCTGAAGTCAGTCAGAGTTAACCAATTAAATTAGGAGGGCTATCTTTATCAGTTTTTTTTTGTTTTCGAGGCGGTCAAGTCGTTCGCCTGTTGTTAAGCGTTAATTGTTTTGCTTATTCATAAAAATTGCAGTTTTATTCAAAGCTTAGACCTCTCAAAATTTACACTGCACTGCTCTCGACACCCCGAGACTTTTAACTTTGATATAGTATCCCTTTTAACCTTAATCTCATCATAAACACAGTAATGCTTGCACACTACTATCTAGCATTGACGACCGATGTGGCGCCTGCGACGCAGAGGTTGCGGGTTCGATTCCCGCCTCGAGACAAATGTTATTACGATCTACAAATATTTGTTCCGGGTGTTCGGGGTATTTTCTATATATAATAAAAAATATCTATCTATGTATTGTATTAAATATAATTATATCAGTCACCAGTCTAGTACCCATAATACAGCTCTGTTTAACAGCAGCTTACCTTGGGGCTAGAAGATGCTGTGTGGATTGTCCAGCATTATTTATTTATTTAGCACTACGGTGCCGATGCAGAGTGATACCCATCAAGACGTACTCTAGTTGTTGAGTCCTACCACTAGGTGATTCTCCTAATAAAAAGTGGTCCTATCCTACTTGATTGAGCAAAGATTGTACTGCAGATATATGACAGCATGTTCAAAAAAGAACCAGTAGAAAATCATCGAAAGAAACGATCGGCCGTACGTATAGTTTTCAGAATTCACGAGCACGCGTCATCCATTGCGATTTGAATCTTATTCCAATGAGACACGAGCCAGCGGACGAGCAGTCGTGGCCACCAGTGTTGCAAACATTAAGTCTGTCAGTCATTGCCTGCTTGACAGCTCTGAAGGTGCTGATATTTAGGCGAAATGGCGAATCGCCAAACTTTAGCCGAATCCCAGATGTCTTTACTGCTTTGGCACTGAACCTGTTATAGAGAAAAGCGCGATGGCAATTCAAAGTTGCTTGTATATCTTGTTTGTCGTCTTAAATATACAGTACTTAATATCAATAATGTTGGTTAGCTTAAAGGTTTTAATGGCTCTTAATACATGATACTATCAGCCAATGGACCTATCAAAATGGTGACCAGATTGATCTGGAATAACTTAGCTTTGTATTGATAAGAAGCGTACACTTAGGCTGTGGAATGATCTCCCTGCTGAGGTTTTCCCTGGAGACTACAGTATGGGGGTCCTTCAAAAAGGGTGTTATAAAATGTTTAAAGGGTCGGCAACGCGCGAGTGATACCTCTAGTATTGCAAGCGTCCATAGACTACGGTAACTACTTAACATCAGGTGGGCCGTATGCTTGTTTGCCACATTGGTGGTATATAAAAAAAAAAGCATTTATACCAGTTTATAATAACTATGTATACACCTACCCACTTCTATATAATATCGTCTTTCACCACATGGGTTTGCTGGAAGAGAACTCTTTTTAGGGTTTAGCTCGTCTGTGTACATGTTCTTTTTTCTCATTTTTATAAATGTTATCATGTGTGTGTACAATAAAAAATAAAGAAGCATTATTTCACTAAATAATTATCATCTTACTTACTAGAGCCACTTAAAGCCTATTGCGTCATTCACTACTTGTAGTAAGTACTTTATTAATTAACTGATTCGCATCAGTAATTGTGACATAATTCTAATGACAGTGTATTGTTTGCTTAGCATTGAAGTCATATTGTACCACAGAGTTGACACGAGTGGACCTTATTCATAAACAAACTTTATATTTGTTAGCTACTGTCTTTCAATATTATCATCGTTGACAAGGACAGACAATTAGCAAGCCGCTGAAATTACATTTTTTATGAATAAGGGCATTATTCTATAGTGAAGCCAAATGGTTTAATTTCTTCGGATAAAGCAAATTTTGAAATGATCGTATTTAGAATTTCGAAAACTGAAAACTATTGCGGCAGACCTTGGGCAGACCTTTTTCAGTACAGATTAAAAAGGATCTTTTACTACTCACTTTTTATAATACTGGCAAATCAGTTTTCTTGTTCTCATAATTAAGCAATAAAGACATTTTTATTAATCAAAATAAAATATGCACATAATTACATTACATTACAAAATATACAAAATACATATGAAACAGTTGAGCCATCTAAAGACCGTTACAAACGACCTATAGATAGCTCAACTGATCCAAATCACTACCAGACGGAAGCGTTCCCAACATGCATAAAGAAATTGCTTACTTACCTCTAAATGATTTATGCGCAATTGATTGCTCAATTTCCTTTCCTATTCTGTGTCTCTATTACAAAACTATACACAGTTATTTTTATGACAAGGTTGTATCGAGCAAAATAACAAAAGACAAGCTTTGCCATTTTATAAATTGCTTTTTATATAAAACCTTCAGTTAGTCGCGCAGTGCTGAAACGCGTCTAGACCTGCGACTGCGATTTAACTTGGACGTTCATCCAAGTTAAATTAAATTAGTGTATTTAATATTTATTATGTTAGGATTATTATAGACTTATTTTTTTTTTATAATAATGCTGGACAATCCACACAGCATCATCTAGCCCCAAGGTAAGCTGCTGTTAAACAGAGCTGTATTATGGTTACTAGATGACTGATATAATTATACTTAATACAATACAATACATAGATAGATATTTTTTATTATATATAGAAAATACCCAGAACACCCGGAAAAAATATTTGTAGATCGTACCAACATTTGACCCGAAGCGGGAATCAAACCCCCAACCTCCGCGTCGCAGACGGCCTGCGCCCGCTGCGCCACATCGGTTGGCATTTACATTCGAATGTGAGTAAAAAATTTTGTTAGGTACTGCTTTCCTAATTATTAGAACTCTAACTAATAAACGTGGTATAAAGTTACACCTTGGATTAAACTAAGTTTAAGCATAAAGATTCGTAGTTTAAACCAAGGTATAACTTTATACAACGTCTATTAGTATGGCTGTAAGCATTTAGGACAAACCTTAGGGTTCTTTAAATGTTTATTTAGATCAGGTACATTTTGCTTTTTGTTAGGTTTTTTTTATTTTTTATTGGTAACGAGACCAACGTTTGACCACTACCTCACCTGATGGGAAGTGTTGGTGTGGTCGATGATGGAGCACGCTGGTCTAGAAAGAACTTGTTCACTCTAGACTTGAAGACCCCCATATTGTAACGTACCGGAAAAACAGAAGCTGGCAACGAGTTCCATTCTTTGCTTGTGCTTACAAAAAAAGAAGAAGAGAAGCGTTTGGTTCAAAGGTTATAAAAAGGAATTGTAGAGTCTGTTCAATAAGAGAACTGTCTCGTCAGGTGACTTTTATTTATGTCACCAAATGGACCAAAATGGATTGATTCAAATCAAAACTGGAAGAACAGTCTAATAATTTTGATTTTTTTATTATCATTTAATTAAGTTTTATTAAAAATAATTGTCGAACATTTTTAAACAGGTTTGAAGGGCATTGTAGCAAGTGAAATTACTGGGCGAAAGAGACAACAGTCTCGGGGTGATAAGCGCAGTGCCACGCAAAAACTTAAAAACTTTAAGGTTTGGGTGCCACTGCATCTGTTATAGTCAGGTGTGGTGCTTAACATCAGGCGGGCGTCTTGATTGTCTTGTCACTTGCTGACATAGAAAAAAAAAAAAGAAAAAAAAAACTAGTTCCATCTAGTTACTAAGCAGTAACTTATAGCTGCGCAGTCGTGATAGCCTCCGCAATTACGACTAGAAAGAACAATTAAACGCGACAGATTCCCTCAATACAATGTAGTCATTAAGCCATAAATTAGGACTTAATTACCCACGCTTCTTTCAAACATGTCGGGAAGCCAACACAGAATAAAATACTAAACAACACAAACAAAAGTTATTATTATCGTTTAGTCCTGGTTTTCTGAAAGAAAGCATTGATTAATTTGTAACATAAGACCACAATTCTACATCACACTAATCTACACTTCTACACTAATATTATAAAGAGGGAAAAATTGTATTTTTGTATTTTTGTACGTACGAATAAACTCAAAAACTACTAATCCGATTTCAAAAATTATTTTACTATTAAAAAGCTACATTATCCCTGAGTGACATAAGCTATATATTATTACTAGCTACCCACCCCGGCTTCGCACGGGTGTGATTTCATTCTACCCGTATACGTATACGTTCGTATGAGTCAGTGGCCAACTCAAGGCCTCTGTCATGGCCTAACAACTTTGAAAAAGCCGGGACCGACTGCTTAACGTGCCCTCCGAAGCACGGGAGCGCTCAGTTAAAATTGCCACTGGCGGTCACCCATCCAAATGATGACCCCGCGGAACAGTGCTTAACTTCGTTGATCTGTTAAGAACAACTTAGACAGCTACGTCACGAGCGCTCCGTAGATTAGATTGTACCCGTGCGAAGCTGGGACGGACTGCTAGTAAATTATAATGCGGATGTTTTAGGATGTATGTTTGTTGCTCTAAAACTCGATAACCACTGTACCGATTTAACTGAAATTTAAAACATAGACAGATAATAAAATATTTTTTATCCCCGAAAAAAGCTCGTCCGGAGAAGGACTACCACCATACCTATTTCTGCCGCCAAGCAGTAATGCTCGCATTGCTGTGTTTCGGTTTGAAGGGTATGGTTTCCGGTGAAATTACAGGCACATGAGACTTTCCATCTAACGTCTCAGGGTGGTAACACGCAAGTGATATCTATGATGTTGCATGCGTACATAGGTTACGGTAACCGCTGACCATCAAGTGGGCCGTATGCGTGGTTGCCACTTTAGTGGTATAAAAAAAAAAAAGTACAGCTCCAGAGTTCCCCGTGGACGAAGTCGCAGGCTACGACTAGTATGATAAACTTTAAAAAACCGTAATAATTTTATTTAACTTTACTGTTTCATACTTTGAAAAAGTTGATCCATTTATAGACCGTTACAAACGATCTATAGATAGCTCAACTGATCCAATTCCCAAAATATCGCTATTTGCCTACATGCATGATTTGCATAAGTGGAAAATGTCAAGAATTTAAATTTCGAACTGTATTCCAAATATAAATAAAATAAGGTAGGTACCCATTTTGATATTAGTTTATTACACACAATATAAAAACAAATAACGGCCACCGCTTTTTTGAAAATCGCCCCTAACAATAAATCGTAGCACTACAAAATTGAATTGGCACGGCAATAATTTCTATCGCATTCGCATCCCATCTCGTAATACAATTACCTTTATCTACGCAAGAAGCAACCATTTTATTTTGACCCTTTGACCATAATAGAGTTCTTTGTGATAGAGCTCGTCCGGGGAAGGACTACCACCATACCTATTTCTGCCGCCAAGCAGCAGTGCTCGCATTGCTGTGTTCCGGTTCGAAGGGTATGGTTTCCGGTGAAATTACAGGCACATGAGACTTTCCATCTAACGTCTCAGGGTGGTAACACGCAAGTGATATCTATGATTTTGCATGCGTACATAGGCTACGGTAACCGCTGACCATCCAGTGGGCCGTACGCTTGGTTGCCACTTTAGTGGTATAAAAAAAAAAAAAAAAAATATATTAATAACTAAGGAAAGCTTGCGACTTTGTTCGCTTGCAATTTTTTCATCATCATCATCATCATCATCATGACAGTCTTCTAATGTTCCCCGCTGGGACCTTTTCTCGAGCGAGAGTAAATGGGTCTCCACCACGCGGACTCAACACGGATTGGTGGATGGCACACGTATTTTGAATTTTCAGTTCTTAGACGCATTTCCTCACGATGTTTTTCTTCAGCGTTTGAGAGCACTGGAACTGCTCATATAATGATCTATCATTGAAGGCATTTGAATGGTCTTACAGTTAACTATTTAAGAGCTTATTATGTATTTTGTGCCAATGGTTTTCTTAAAACACATAAATCAAATAATAATAAAAAAAACCATTGGGCACGGGTTTCGAACCCACGACCTTAGAATCGGAAGGGAAAGGTCACCATTTAGGCCACCAGTAGACCACCATTGCAGTAGTCGTGCCTTACAACGGTACAAATCGTGGTATTTTAGATGTAATCTGGTAAAGGTTACCTCTTACCATCTGGGGCCCTTATTCGCTATGTAAACGTGGACGATACGATATCTGCGTGGAATCTTCGTCGACAAGCCACGTTTTGGGATCTTCTGAATGTTTTTTCAAGGCCAAATATAAATAGCGATACAATCACTATTGAAACAACACTGATGCGGTATACCATTTTACAATTCCATGGCGCGCTTAGAACACGTTACGACGTTAGACGTTATTGGCAAGGAATCTCCTATACAAAGATCTCTTGGGGACTTACTCTTCTACGCAATCTCAATCGCAATTTTAATCCAATTCTAATTGACTGCTGTTAAATTTTTGTTCTTTCGTAAACAAAGATGTCATGAAATGTCATATTCCAATAATTGTCCAATACCGATCGCGTTCAAGAGTAAGGCCCCTGGTTGGTCTTCTACGGAAAGTAATTTAGTGGTTTATCACGGGGTAACTGTGGCAATGATAATAATATCTCGATGACGAGTTGTCAGCAAATTATTAAAGGATAATTTTGTCTCTTATTTAATATTAGTTACGGAAGGAAAAAAATCCATTTTCCAGCATTATTTGTTTATTTATTATTAAAGATGCCTGATTACACTGGCGTATCATATCTACATATAAATAGATCGGCACGTGGTCCGTACGTAGACCACTTATGACTTGGCAGGGTTGTATTATTGACACAACTACACTTGCTAACAACAAAACGACCTATCGCCTTAACGCTGCAAAGTGAAATGCGTTCTATTTATAGGTAAGTAAGGATTAGTCTTGAAAGGTAAGAATGCTGTGATTGTGTGAGTGTTGCGAGGAGAATGGATTTAGTTTGATAGTGACATTAGTCTGCGATTTAAATATCGAATGCAACAATGTATGCACTTGTTGCTATGCAGACTTTAGCAGGAGTTTTCTCTCGGTAAGTGGATGTTGTGGTACTGTTATGGTCAGGCGTGGCGCTTAACATCAGGCGAGCGACTTGACCGTCATTTTGCTTCCTGACATTAAAAAAAAGATCCTGTTTTTGACTGTATTTGTCAATGTTTTGTTATTATCACTCGACCGCTCACGACGTAGCTGGCTAAGTTGTTCATAACAGATCAACGAAGTTAAGCACTATTCCGCGTAGTCACCATTTGGATGGGTGACCGCCCGCCAGTGGCAATTTCAACTGAGCGCTTCCGTGCTTCGGAAGGCACGTTAAGCAATCGGTCCCGGCTTTTTCAAAGTTTATAGGCCATGACAGAGGCCTTCAGGCGGCCTAAAAACTCTGTCACCAGAGTTGGCCACTGACTCATATGAACTTACTTATTACACGACCGACTGTCAATATTAATTTGATGGTTACAATAACAGTTGATTGAAGAGTATTGAAATATTTAACCTTACGTAAACAAAAAGTTAATCTAAATGCCCTTCAAAGTCTCTTGAATAAGAGCACTTATGAGCTGTTCACGACAATCTAAGTACCTCACTTGACTTAGCAATGTCCTCGGTTATATCGGCGTTTAGAACAAATCTAATAATAGTATTAAGTACATACTTATATTATTTGATTTTGTTTTAAATGTTAAGTATTTACTTATGGTAAAAGAAGATTATGATTTTATCAAAAACAAAAATTAATTACTGAATCAAAAAAAGAAAGAAAGAAGAAAAAAAATAGTGAGACAAAAGAATTTGGTCACGCAACATTGGTCCCACAACGGGGATCGAACCCGCAACATCTGACTTCTCAACCGGGCACTCCACGCCTTATGTCCTGGGATATGGAACCCTAAAAAATATGACTAGGTACCAAAATACCTACTTGTTTTAACTGTTTCAAAAAGTCGTGGTTATGTCGTAGGCTTTCAGGCGGCTTATATATTCCGCCACCAAAGTTAACCACTGGCTAATACTAACTTAAATCGCAACTGGTAGGAAGCAACTGTAATGGTAAATGAGCACTAAAGCATAAGTAAACTATATGAGGTCTTTGATTATTAGTGCGCAATATTTAAGAAATATGTTCCACACACAAAAAAAATACATGTACTTACCTACTTTTTTTTTCTAAACATTTTTTTTTTAAGATGACCCGCTACGGGGCGCGCACACTCGAATATTTCATTATTACGCCGCTTATCTCAATTCCCAAGAATGATAAATATAAATTGAGCACGTAATCGATTTTTTTTGTTTACTTGGAATTAAATATACATAAAAAAAAAACAGTTATATTTTTTTTTATTGATGTGTGGAACCTGTTCCTTGAATATCGCGCACTAATAATCAAAAACCCTGTATAACCAAAATATATCGATGTTAACCGAAGAGTGTTCCGTTTTTACTCGAGTCGACTGCCGAGTGGGTTGATTGATAAGCATACTGTAGTTATATTAAAGACTGCATACTTGACGCAAAGGCAGTTCCACCATCTAAAGAACATCAATTGACGTGATACATATGACTCATGCATGATTTCTGGTATGAACTTACTACAATCTTGCACTGGTTGACCCATCAATAGCAGTTGCAGCAACTGACCTTGTTATTGCTGCTTAGCTCAGCAACTTTACTAAACACATCAGCAATTGAGCAGTGATCATACAACTGTCTGTCGTTTTTGCAGCCCACTGTCTGGTCCGCTGATGGCGGCTGTAGAAACTGCCTTTGTGATAGCTACTTAGCTCAGCAATTACAACAACTAAGCAGTAGTTTTACTAATGTTATCGTTTCAGCCCACTGGGTGGAACACCAATGGCAGCTGTAGGAACTGACCCTGTGATTGTTAGATCTTTAATAGCTCAGCAATAACTGTATAGTACCTACGGCCGATTTAGGCGTTCGTGAGGTTAGCCGTTTGTGATGCGCAAAGACAATTTAGTTAGAAAAAGTTCCATTGCGCATTGAAACGGTTAACTTCACGAATGTTTACATCCGCAACCACTTCAGCAATTGTACTAACCATATCAGATACTGAGCAGTAGCCTTACTAATGTTTGTCAATTCTACAGCCCACCAATGGCGGCTGTAGGGACTGCCTTTGTGATCGCTACTTAGCTCAGCAACTGTACCTACTAACCACATTACCAACTGAGCTAAAATGTTATCGAGCCCACTGGTTGGTCCACCAATGGCACTATAGGAACTGTCTCTGATCGCAGCAACTGTACTAACCACATCAGCAAATGTACTAAACACACACACTGAGCAAATACTTACAAAAGTTTGTAAATCTTCCAGCCCACTGGGTGGTGCACCAATGGCGGCTGTACGAGCGGTCGCTCTGCTCGCTGTTGGAGCTGCAAGCGCGGAAGGGGTCCTCGTACGCGATGTGCTGCTCGCCGCGCTACGTGCTGGCGCCGGAGTACCCGCACCTGCTGCCGCTGCCGCTGACGACGCAGCGCGCCTCGCCGCCGCCCGCACACCTCTAGCGAAGCGAGGCGCCGCGACAGGTAATTATATTTAAAGATGTTAGTTGTATACGGGACACAAGTTGGTTGTACATGAGACACAAGTCGTGTATAGTTCTCACGGCGGATCTCGGCCGTCGTCGATGCGCAATGAACAAACTAAATTGTCTTTCGACACATGCTGATGGTGCTGTTGACGACGCAGCGGCCTCGCCGTCGCCCGCACACCTCTAGCGAAGTGAGGCGCCGCGACAGGTATGGACATGGACATTCTGTGGGTGTTGTAGGAAATTATTATGGACATTATTCGTGTTCTTCTGCTCAATTATTTTAAAAGCAATGGAACTAGTAGAACCATGTACCTCCAAAACCTATTTTGGACCAATTAGATAGTTAGACTATTAACCCGTAACCAACGTTTCGGAAGATCCGTTACAATTAGCCATTATTTTGTTTCTTTCTTCGTAAATGTTTTGAAGAAATGTCGAATCTAGAAATGTTGCGGTTCTTGATAAAAATACCAATAGGTTATTATTTATCACAAATGACTGCACCGTATGGGCCTTTGGTGGCATGCAAAGCAGAGCAGGTAGAGCTTGCATTGTTGTACCGAATAAGAAACTGTCAAAACTATGCAATCAAGCAATGCATTTATTGCTAGCAGCTTACTACAAAGCTTCGCAACGGATTTTAATGAGATTTTCATCAATAGATTGAAGAGAACGTTGTCGCGTGCAACAGCTAGTATATGAGTATATTTATAACTCATTTATGTACAAAACCAGTTGTAAATACAATGTACCTATATGTGGTCAGTAATGCAAACGATGGTAATGCTTTCACCAATAAAATGGTGGGGCCACACCATCCAATCGCGCAACTGTTAATAAGCTGAACTAACCAGTGTGGGTGGGGTTAACTATTATTTATGATGTAAGGCTTGCTACAGACTAGATAAGGAATACAATTTCGTGCGTGTATAGTCGCCTAAATACTCATGAACTGACTGTAACTAAATAAATAATAATAATGCTGGACAATCCACACAGCATCATCTAGCCCCAAGGTAAGCTGCTGTTAAATAGAGCTGTATTATGGTTACTAGATGATTTATTATACCTAATACAATACAATACATCTTAAGAGTAGTAGAGTTCTCTGTGATAGAGCTCGTCCAGGGAAGGAGTACCACCATACCTATTTCTGCCGCCAAGCAGTAATGCTCGCATTGCTGTGTTCCGGTGTGAAGGGTATGGTTTCCGGTGAAATTACTGGCACATGAGGCTTTCGATCTTAGCCTCAAGGTGGCAACCCGCGAGTGATATCTCTAGTATTGCAAGCGTCCATAGGCTGCGGTAACCGCTTACCATCTTGTGGACCGTACGCTTGGTTGCCACTTCAGTTGTATAAAAAAAAAACATAGATAGATATTTTTTATTATAAGTATATAGAAAATACCCAGAACACCCGGAACCAATATTTGTAGATCGTACAATTATTTGACCCGAGGCGGGAATCGAACCTCCGCGTCGCAGGCGGACCTGCGCCCGCTGCGCCACATCGGTCGCCAATAAAACTATAATAGGTATAGGTTTACACAATATAAGATCTGAAAATCGAAGTGTAGAATTGAATCGAAAGTACCACTCGATATTATAGCGGTCGCTAGGTGGATGGTGAAGGCTCATGATCGGTCGTCATGGCTCTCTGCGGGCAGGCCCATGTCCAGCCGTGGACGTCTATTGGCTGATATGATGATGGTGGTGATAGGTGCGATCCAGTAGAACACTCACAAGTTACAATACGCCAAAGTTGTTAGGCCATGAATGACACAGGCCTTCGGGCGGCCTAGAAACTTTGTCACCAGAGTTGGCCACTGACTCATACGAACGAACGAACAATACGCCAAAGTTACGTAGTACTAATTAATATCTGTTCTGTGCCAAAGTGTTAAGGGCCCATACGACTTGCCCGGTTAGATTGAACATTGTAGACAATGTTTTCTCTTTTTTTTTTTTTTTTTTTTTATACAACTGAAGTGGCAACCAAGCGTACGGCCCACAAGATGGTAAGCGGTTACCGCAGCCTATGGACGCTTGCAATACCAGAGGTATCACTCGCGGGTTGCCACCTTGAGGCTAAGATCGAAAGCCTCATGTCCCAGTAATTTCACCGGAAACCATACCCTTCACACCGGAACACAGCAATGCGAGCATTACTGCTTGGCGGCAGAAATAGGTATGGTGGTAGTCCTTCCCCAGACGAGCTCTATCACAGAGAACTCTACTACTCTTCTCTCTCTGGAAGAGTAGACAAAAATGAAAGTTTTTCAAAGAACTGTTATTTTTTTCCACGTTTCAGAAAACCGTTTTTAAAGGTGCTCATGAGAGCCAAGCTACTGTAATCCTCAACTCGCACCATTTAGTACCAGTTGTTTTGGTACCAGTTGTAGAATCGCTAAAAAAGTAGTTTACTTTTTACATAGTTTTCGAAAACCTATTCCAAGATAGAGATCGAATTTAAATTAAAACTATCAAACGCCTAGCAAAGCTCCTACCTCATACGCTGCATCGCTTGCATGCCGGTAATAAAACCACCGGTGCAATATACACCTATCTCGCGTTTTCATGCTCGTAAACTCACGCCAGAAAGGGACGGAGAACTTTTATAGCACCCCGCCGCTTTTCGCAACAAAAACTTTTATTACTGGCCACTCGTAAATTATACGAAGTCTTACCCCGGCGGCGGAAAATTAAAATAAATTTCCTTATTACGTTATATTTTTTAAAGTTCTTTTTTTTAAATTGCTGTGATTACAGGCCGTTATTAAGGGTGGGACACAGGTATTAGTGCACGCACACATACTAACTCAATAATATAACTGTATAATAACATAACAGTAGTAATGACCCCACACTAGGATACCCTGTGTATCGAACTACGACTATCATTGTTACCACAACACCCAGACTATAAACAAATGGTGTGTGTGTAATATAGAAAACAGGAAAGAAAAGTAGGTTAGGTTGTGGTAGGTATTTATTTATTTAATTTGATATTACCCTTGTTATGAAAACCTTGCGAAAATTACTGTATTATTCATCTCAACCTAACCTACCACAACCAGAAACCTATTTGAAAATGGAACACGGGCACGACGACGAGACGATCGTAAAAACCTTTTAGGGATGGCCTTTTTCCCAAACTTAAAACATCGATACATCTAATAATGTCGTTTTAATAAATTGGCTGATTTAGTTTACTCTAATTATTTATGCCAACAAGTGCTACATTATCAAGTCTATCGGCTAAAATTAAGGGCCACGTCTGAAGATAACAGTTTCAGGGCACCTAAAGACCTGAAGCTTTAAGTTAGTTCTGCTTGTCTCTGCACTGCGCTCGTCATACCGAAACATAGTTATTAAGTCTCATTCCAATCCAGAAATTTTACTTGTCCTAAACACACTCTTGGTTGGAGTCAGAATATGCGTACAAAATACAAATTACTTATTTATTTAATTTGTTTACTATTTTATTGTTCCTGATTTGTATAAATATGTACTTAACTTGGTCATTTGTAAGCTCGAATCAACGTGGGAGGTATCGAGTTTCGCCGGCATCACTGTTGCATTATTACGTTAGAAATACCTGTTTTTAACGGTAATAGAGTAAGACTTGTATGAAAATTCGCAATAAACAAAAATAATTATAGTAATAATACTCGTAGCTTAAAAATTTTGATATTAATGTAATCATTAAGCTTACTGGCGGTGGCGGTCAGTATACAAATACTATTGTAGGTAACAATACTATCAGTCACAATACAATTGTGATTATGACACATTGCCTAATAACTGTTCTGTGTCATTGCTGAACAAATCATCGATAAAAAAAGAATTATACAAACAGCACTGTTTGTTTGACGCGTCGTCTGTGGATCGTAAAACTTTTCGCGCGTAAACGTCACCGTTGACATTGGCGAGCAGATGCAGAGATCCTTTGTGTGTGCCTCCACAATCTAGGAGCAGTATTGATTTACACCACATTTACGGCTTACTTTACTTTACGCTCTGAAAAATTTTGTTATGTGCTTTGTTTTGTGCGGGTCGGTGAACTGCAAATTCATAAAAGGAACTGTTTCAACTTTTCAACAGCTTGTTTTTTTAATATTATTTGCTCTAATGGCGTACATACATAATTTTATTTATATTATAGTTAATGGGGTACATCAATCTGTTAGGTTCTAAAAATATATTAAAATAAAAATAAAACTTATTTTCAAATAAAGATGACATGAAATCAAGTTGTCATAAAAACATTAACGGATATTCAACTCGATACAATTTCTCGATACGAGTAGTTCTAGAAAATCGAAATGCCTGCTCTATAAAATCTAGCCAGACATTCATCCGTCGCGCCCGTCTTCGCTCGTAAAACGTACCTAAATAAGCTATAAAATATCGTCTGAGTATTTAAATTTATCTATAGTACCTACGTCCAGGTTAAATAGAAGGCAGAATGACCATGTGTAGGTAGGAAGATAGTAGGACTAATAAGTAATAAAATATATTAAAAGTTATGATAAAATAAGATACATTTTAATCAGAACACAGTAGATTTACAGATTGAACGGTGATTTGGGTCCACAGGTCGGGTCTTTAGTCGTTTCGCATCATGAGCGATACGAACCGCGCGGTGCCCAAGTTCTGCAAATGTTAAAAACTGTGCAACTATGCAATGTTTCGTTTTGTATTTAATCATGTACTTTATCAAATCGAATCGATCAATCGAATCAATCAATCGAATGTGGAATAGTGACCGCGAACAGAAAGATGAAGCATATAGCCTCCCATTTAACAGACCGATGAAATGAGTAGGGGTCACAGGAAGTCCGTGGATAACCTTTTGTCATGGTATTAGAAAGTTAATTGCTAATGATGACGATGATGATAAAGTCTAGTGTTTATTAAAAAAAAATATTGTCGCTTCAGCGGCTTGCTAAGTCTTTCTTTGTCATTCTTATGTCAATGAACAGAACGATGATAGAATTGATAGATTTGAAAGACATATTCGCTAACCGACGTATACAGTCCGTTTATGAATAAGGAAAATAAAACGCACACAAGCAATTGCTGTCTATGCTTCTATTACTCGCGCTAAATCATTATTGTTTATTTTTATCCTTGTAGATTGACTGGGAAGTAATATTGGATTGGCGGGTGGGACTAACCCCAATTTCACTCATTCATTTGTTTTTTATTTTGTTTAGTAAAAATATGCTCGACAATAGTTGCTCGTGGGCTTTCATCCTTAGCCTTAATTTTACTACTCTGATCAAGTGATCTCACTCTCTTACTGCAGACATTTTATTACTTGGACTCGTTTTATGACATTTCTTACCACAACTAGTTCACTACTTACTAGAGTTCTGCGATTATAGTGATGTGAAAATAACTAAATAACTGAGTGAATGGTATTTTGAACTTTACTAATAATTTTATCGCTAATTAGATCGCTAGGCTCAGTCATCATATGGATGGGTTACCGTTTAATATAAACAACGTTTGATCGATTCCGTGCTTTAGAATAGAGTACTTGTTGTTAAGTTTTTATATAATTAAACTAATATTATTACGAGGAAAGATTTGTATTTTGATTTGTTACGATTAAACTTTAAAACTACTGGTCCAATTTCAAAAATCCTTCACCATTAGAATGCTACATTATCATTATAGGCTATATTTATTACTAGAAAGAAGAAAGAAAGAAAGAAAATACATTTATTGACTCCCAAAAAAAAAAACAAAAAAAAACAATAGAAAATTAAACACAAAATAATAAAAGACCGTAGGTAGGTACCACTTACTTACAAATAATAATAGACAACTAGCGATCCTCCCCGACTTCGCACGGGTGCTGTTTCAGTGCACCCGCGCTAATCTGGGACTGCTGCAGCTCTGCTAGTATCACATAATGGCAAAGAAGCATATCCCACCTGTCGTGGGTACTGTATGTAACCTACGGTACCTTGCAATACCAAAGATTTCATCCGGGTGTCAACCTGCAATTTAGATCAAAAGTGTCATGTAATTTAACCGGAGGAAACACAGCAATGAAAACATTACTGCTTGGCGGTAAATATGGTGGTAGTACTTTTCTGGACTACAGTACAATGAACTCTACTCCATACATAACTTATACGAAGTTACTAAACGTATTTGTAACATAGATTTGGCGTGGCACTTTTAATTGCCCACTAAAATGCGCAGAATTAGCATTGCGATATCCTTTGACTTGTCGACGCCCGTGTCTCTTTACTCTTTGTTCTCAGAATGGCCGGGCATAAAAATATGTCTTTGTCTGTGATCAAGTTTTAGTAGTCTTGTGAAGAAATTACATAAAATAAATGTGTTTTAGTATGGTTCTAGTTGTTGGTGGGTGGTAAATCTTTGAAGCCATTCATCATCGTTCATTACATTACATAAAGTTAATGATCATGCATGATAATTACACAACACTAGTCAGAATTAAAGGTTACTAAATTCAAATTTGTTATGTTCTAAATTTAAATTATACTTTACGGTTTTATTATACTTTGCTTCATGACAATAAATTACTGGCTGATTAGAAAAGTTCACTATAAAGATTCGTTACTATTAAAACGGCGGTTCAAGCTACGGTTTTTTTAATGATTTGTTTGAAGGCGTATGTTTGCAGAACTAAACTGGATCCAATAAACTGGAATTCCAAATTCGGTTCATACTCAAAAGCTATTTTAATTAAACTGAAGGGCAAATACTCAATCGATCACTGAAACGTATTCGCAGCTAGGTCGTTGTGGAAATACGAAACACCCAAAAACAGATAAAAAACTGGCGTTCAGCCATGAATCGTTTGCAATCTATAATAATTGCCCTTTTCATCTGAAGTAAATCTTATTTCATTTTGTAAATGTGAATTTCCTATACAAGTTTTCAGGAACTATAATGTAAGCGGTAAAGTCTGGGCATAAAACCTGCAAGTACTGAAACCTCGATTCTCGAAAATCCTGGCAATAAGCAGTTTATGACCTCTAAACGTTGAAACTACTCTCTCCTACATAGATAGATTTTGATTAAACTATTTCACAGAATTGTGATTAGATAACAACAGCTGGGTTACTTTATTTTTTCCGGGTTCTCCGAACGAAGTCGCGGACAACAGCTACCTAGTATTATAAAGCGAAAGCTCTTGTGTTTGTTATTTCTTTACGCTCAAACGGCTGGACGTATTTGGATGTAATTCGACATAACAAGGTGTGTGAATCTATGTGTTCATTCTTTATGGTAACAAACATCCATCTATTCATCGAAACTTTCGCATTTATTAAATTAGTAGGTAAGTATAGTCATCAATCATCATCATTACAGTCTTCTAATATTCCCAGTTCCCCCTGTTAGAACACTGGCTTACTCTCGAGCGAGAGTGATTCTTAATCTGCAACGCAGACAAAATGCGGGTTTGTGGATTGTTTATTCTACAATAAACTTGATAATAGTAAGATTGATTCAGCTGTTCTGTACATTCTGTCTCTGTTTACCTCGGAGCACTTGAAATGGTCTAGTACAAAATGTCTCTTTATTTATATGAGGAATCGATTTGTCTAGAGATGTACTTGAATAAAGAATTAGGTTAATCGCACCGTAAGGTTTCAGAGGAACTTCCTCCCGCGAACACTTAGGCTGTGGAATGATCTGAGGTTTTCTCTGGAGACTACAGCATGAGGTTCTTAAAAAAGGGCGTTTTAAAATTGTTAAAGGGTCGGCAAAGCGCGAGTGATTCCTTTGGTATTGCAAGCGTTCATAGGCCACGGTAACCGCTTAACATCAGGTGGGCCGAAAAATAATTGGTAGACGAATGAACTTGAAGTTTGTTATTTTATTGTTAAGGGTTCATGGCTCTATTTTCTTGTCACTGTACCTACATAAGCTATAGGTTTTAAAGTATATGTGCCACTGCACTGGGCTCGTAATTCCGAGACGCATTTTCCTTTTAATATAATATGCTACAGTGCCCTTAAAAACCTGGACACAGTATTGCTTGGAGGCAGAATATCTGTCACTGTGGTGGTACGCACCAAGACGGACTCTTGCTGAAGAGTACTGTCACCATAAATAGATTTACACTATTTTACACCTTCATAATAAAAGATCTATAATACTCAAGTTACTGTTCACCTTTATTATAAAATATCTCATATTTCAAAATGCATAAAACTCTATTAAAAAGAGTCGTGCCGAAATGCCATTCGGCTTGCCGTGTTTGGTGCGTTGATGTCTCGCTGCAACAATGTTGCAAGTAAACAAAAACAAGACACGAGCGACAAGCGTTTACCATATCGACGCTGGAAAGGCAATGTTATTGTATCTATTCATTTTTATTTTTATGCAAAATTAAATCTGTTCCAATTATGTTAATGTCAATGGGGACAGTGGCAAGGTTAACAGTAACGTGTCACTGTCCCCATTGAAGATAAAGCGTAATGGGGACAACGGGAAGTTATTTTTTGACATCCCACTGTCCCCATTAATGGGGTCAAAATCATGGAGACATCGGGAATACACGAAAACTTCAAATTAATTCATTTTGTAAAGTTGATTTTTAATAAGCATCAAAATTTCCGTGCAGAGATTTATTTGAAAGGTAGTAACTGATCTCAAAAAAAATGGTAAGATCTGATGTGGATCTTCGGCGCGATGAGCAGAATCCTTAAAATGCAGTAAATTGCTCACTTTTAATAGTTTGTGCTCGCGAGGTCATCTGTTGGAACTACTACAGGCCATGACAGATGCCTTCGGGCGGCCTAAAAACAGAGTTGGCCACTGACTAATACGAACTTATTTTTAGCAGAACTAGTTTAATTCGACTCTGATATTGCAATAGT